>CM059567.1:51010019-52221726 GCA_030386875.1 Morinoia aosen | reverse complement strand
AGTGAAAAAAAAACAAATGTTAGGAGCACAATTCATTGAATATATTTATGGATTAGCGTATAGAACAAATGATGGATAGAATTTTAGTTTTCTATTATGCGTTTCAATTTTTAGCCAATGTAAACCATTTTTAAAAATATTTTTAATTTTTTTTTTGCACAAAACGTGTGACGATTCGCTGCCTCAAAGAAAAAGAAAGAAAATGCAATTAATCAGATATAGTCAGGCCTTCAATAACCTTTGAAATTAAAAAGTGGCGAAGATAAGTAGTCCATCCTAAAATTTGCGCTATGGAAAATTATGTTTTATAAAAACCCATTCGAAAAACAGAATGGAAGGATGTAAAGTCGTTTTCGAAACGTTCTTAAAAGTATGAGTTTTAAATATTTTCCAAATGAACAACCTTATTCCATTTCAACTACATGAAAGCCGCATGAACAGCGAGCACAAAGCGCACCGGTGATAGTTTTGAAGAGCCAGTACCCCACTGTTGGCTTTTGGTCAGATGAGAAGGCGACTTCCTTCGTGAGGCAGCGCAGGTTCTCAATGGGCTGGGTGGAGACGTGGTAGAAGTTCACCAAGTGTCCGATTGAGTGCAGGATACTGAAGAATAGAGCCGTCGTCGCCACTATCTTGTGGAACTGCAGATACGAAATGTAGAGTCACAAATTGCAGAACGAATAGAAACTCCAATTTGTGGAGCGGGAGAAAAAGCAGAGCGTATCGTACATATCAAAAAATTATGCGGTTGAAGATAGTGCGGGGATAATTAAAAGGAAATTAATGAACACAAGAAAATCTGAATCTAGAATGAAAATTGTATTTTGTGAATACAAAAACATACTAATTTCCGTAGGAGGTATTTGTAACATAAAATCTGCTGGGAACGCAACGTCTTTTAAATCCCACCGAATAAAGAACTAGTTCTCCAAATCCTCGTGAAACTGCATTTGCTTCAGAGAGAAAGAATGAAAACAGCACTAATTCGATTTACTCGCTGTTTGTTTAGACGTTTTAGCGAGATTTGCTAATATGGTCTGAATATGGTAAAAAATTTGTGCAAACTTTTACGCCAACTTTGCATATGAATGGATACTAAATCACAAAAATGAATTGCAAAGAAGAGCAACGACAGCGAAAAGAAAACTTCTATCAATTGATGAAAGCTTTGAAAGTGGAACACATAAGAAAGAAAGAATGAAGACTACAAATCTGATTCATCCGTGAATATTCTACCCTAGGTTATGAAGGTAACAAGCCATGTAAAATTTTTCTTCCACACCTAACTTCAATGATAGGCAAATAACTCATTTATTATTAGGTTCCGCTCATAAAAATTGAAATATCCGAACCATATACAGTACAAGCACAGCACACGAGGAACACATGAATGGAATTCAGAAAAATGGAAGATATGATTTTGAGCGGCTGAAAAAACTAATTTCAAAGAGCCTATTTAATATTCTTCGATTCCTATATGAATTAAATACTCAACGAGATGATAAAGCCAGTCCATTTCTTACGTTCCATCATCACTAAAATCGTCAAAATGCTTGTGCGAGTAGGGAGAAATCTTTTACGCGCACCAACTCACAACGATGACGCACATCGTAATGGTTGATATGTACTGAAGTCTTATTCGTGCATTTCTTGCAGCCTGACACGTATGAGGAGTGACCTTAAGGTTGTCTCGCAACAGCTAAGTTTAACTCATAAGTCGTGTGGCCCAGCGTATAAGTTCTCTGGCTATTAGCACGGACCGCACCAGTACCTCTCTCACGGTGACTTCCGCATGAAGGTTTTCACATCCATCACCACAAAACCTACGGTGAAACACCAATGCCAACTTTCACCACATTAAGGTCTCGCTCACCTGTGAGTGATCGGAAACAAACTCACTTGGATGTGCGAGTCGATGGGGATGTACTGCTGCACAGACCACTCTTTGAGGCGCGTGAGGAGGTTCCTGGACATGGTGAGCAGGAGGAGGCAGTAGCAGAAGCTGAGGGAGGCCGCCGCACCTCGAGTGATGGCGATGCCCACTCCCATGATGTGGCGCAGGTCCGTGTGCTCAGCCATGAACGAGTAGTCTGCGAGAAAGGATGTTTTATTCCAATCATGCCTGGTACATATTATCTTTTACATTGGTTGTTCAAATGCCTTATAACTAACACCAGGACGCAATGACGGTTACCCCCCGTCAAGCCGGTACCCATTTCCGACATCTGGGTAGAGTGGGGAATTGTGGCTGAGTTTTCTCTTTTCCCAACAGGAGAATCACCGGGTGGCACTGCCGGGATTCGAACTGCTAGGAATAATGTAACAAACTGTGAATGTCCGTATTGATGAAGATAGATCGAAGAAGGCCATGAAAATTGAGAGAAGCAAACTCGGCTCGAAAAGTAAAAATCCCGAGACCCTACCTATAGCTTTGGTTACCGAACTGTTGGTTATATTATCTAGTTGAAGCGTGGGACTGTCTAAAGGTGTGAAAGCTTCGATAAGCCAACGCTAATAATATCATTCTTGAAAATGAGTAAAATTGCACAGGAATCGATACATCAAAATAAAATACACAAAGATCTTGAATGAGACTACGGTATCAAATATAAACAAATCCTGAAACAGAAGATAAAAAGGGTAATTTCACTCGCATTTGTCGAGAAATTTGCGGCCGAATATCTACCGCATTTTTTCTACTTCAAAAGCTATTTATTATTGATACACTAAATGAAGCAGCAAAAGATTGAAATTGCTACTCAAAACATCATGTGCTGATGCGCACTGCGATGCTCATGTGCCGTTTGTAGAAAGTTCCTCTTCGAACATTATCGATTCCTGCACTACACAGGCATTAGACTAGGATCTCGCAACTACGTTTGTGGAGACACGCCGAGCTAAGCTCTGCACTGGCCTGACCGCGGGAGAAGCACACTAGAAGAAATAAGTTCAGAAGTCCTCACCTCAAGGAAGTCAACTGACATAAATTTGATTACCTAAGAATAGCTGTGTATCACTGGGATCGAAAGGGAGTGTCCGAGGTTTATGGGATCGAAAGGGATTGTCCGCGGCTTATGGGATCGAAAGAGATTGTCCGCGGTTTACGGGATCGAAAGAGATTGTCCGCGGTTTACGGGATCGAAAGAGATTGTCCGCGGTTTACGGGATCGAAAGAGATTGTCCGCGGTTTATGGGATCGAAAGAGATTGTCGGCGGTTTATGGGATCGAAAGAGATTGTCGGCGGTTTATGGGATCGAAAGAGATTGTCGGCGGTTTATGGGATCGAAAGAGATTGTCGGCGGTTTATGGGATCGAAAGAGATTGTCCGCGGTTTATGGGTTCGAAAGAGATTGTCCGCGGTTTATGGGATCGAAAGAGATTGTCCGCGGTTTATGGGATCGAAAGAGATTGTCCGCGGTTTATGGGATCGAAAGAGATTGTCCGCGGTTTATGGGATCGAAAGAGATTGTCCGCGGTTTATGGGATCGAAAGAGATTGTCCGCGGTTTATGGGATCGAAAGAGATTGTCCGCGGTGTCTCGCAAGGTTGTATTAGATTATAAGGCAGCTTAAGTTTTCTTAACCACAACAAAGGTGTTCCCAAGGAAAGAAGAAGAGAAGCACCATTTAGTATGGAATTAAGAGAACACAAAATCCCTGCACAAGGTGTGTCCTCACACTCTGAGCATAGAACTGCTAGATTGAAAGAAGTTTATGAAACGGAATGAAATTTAGAGAATAAAGTAAACATATGGTGAAAAAACGACAGCAGTAAGCCAATTGAAGCTGAAGGCTCATAATAAAACCAGAAAAAGTTATCCGATTACAACCAAAGGAAGACCTACCTAATCTTCAGCTCAGGACCTCGCGTCTTTTTTCTGGGAATTATTTAAAGACTTAGACGCCACTTCATGTGATGAGAAACTATTTTCGCTAGGTTACATAATTTGCTACAAAACTCACGGATGAATCTCTCGCAGAAAAGCGCCACGGTGATAACATAGAAGACGACCAAGTAGAAGACGTTCTGTCGGTTCTCCTCCAGGTAAGTGGCCAGCTTGTCGTACCTCTTGAAGAACCAGTGGCGGTTCAGGTCCCGCATTTCATTGATGTGGAAGCTCGTCATTCTGCGTTAGCGACAATGAAATTTTAAGACAAACCATCACATTTTTGTAACATAATCAGAAGTAGAGAAAAGACATCATTAAACGGGAGAAGAATGAAACATATTTACCGCTTCAAATAAAGTTACACATTGATTTATGAAATAAAAACGTAATTGAAAAATATATTTCTAAGTTCAATTCGCTTAAATTGAAGCATTAATACCTTGAAAATTTCACGTTGAAGAAAGGCTTCGTTTCTGTGCAATTTACAGATAATCCACCTCATAATACATTTTTACCAGCAAAATTATTTCACAAATATAATATATATGAAGAGTATAGAATTGAAAGTATCGTACGCATAGCTTCGTGAAATTAATTACAATACGATGTTTTTTGCGCCACACAAAATGGACGCTATGGCAGAAATTTTGCCTTTCAAAGGAAAATGTACTGGAGGATTCGAATCCTTGGAGTCTGGCCTCAACTCAATCGCCGCTATTAACTTCTTTACAATATTACTCATTGGACGGGTGTAGAGGCAGCAAAGCTCAATTTATTTTCGGATGTCGAGCAATAATTTTCCTTCGTCTCCACTATTAAGGCCAGCTGGGCACGTAAGACCTAATTTCGTATTCAAAACCTTGCAACACAGCCCATCTCAGCCACGTCGTCTCGGCTGACAGATTGCTGCCAGTGCCGCGAGCTACTTTCGATGAGATGAACCCACGCACTTGGATTTGGACATCATCGATTGCCTACTGTTTTATTTTCGCATTAAAAATAATCGAGACGCAAAACGCTGATTCGGTATTTGGGACTTTAATGGAAGAAAATCGTGATGTTTTATTGGCGATAGGTAGCATCACATGGGCTTCCGAAATGAAGCGGTAAAAACAAATAAACAAACAGACGTAAGATTGCTTTACCTAAGTAAAAAAATTCTAGAAGTATGACTATTAGAAGCTATAATTTTCAAGAAGTATACTCAACTTCAGAACAGTTAAAACCATATCTCAACAAACGGACACACAAAAAACTGTTTCTCCGCAGTTTCTCAAATAGGATCGACCACAGAAAACATCTGCCTTGCCTAGAAAGCGAGCTGCAGTGCCGAGAAAGAGATGTAACGAACTCCCTGGTTAATGAAGCCAGAGCTATGGCTGTGAAACGCGAGCAGCACAGCTGCGACAGACACGCAAGAGCATTTGCAACGGCGATTTATCAGTCCGCCGCACCAGCTCTAGAGATGCATCACCTGCCTCGGTCTTGCGTAGACAATGCCAGTAAGCTGCTCCCATCTCATGCTCAACGCCAGGCCCGAAGCTCATTTTTCTTGCTTCCAAAAATTCCCTCATGATGCAAGCGGACTTGCAGTGTAAATTTCAGCGGTCATATGTAACTCTGCTTTTAATGAAGTGCTCGCAATAAACTTCGAGTATGCATCAACAGGTCTGCATTTAACACTCACTCTGTGTGGAGATAATTAGAGAAAAAGCACAGGAATTGCTTGCGCTCCTTCTTTCAGAATATAGATGGTTTTTCCGGTAGGACTCAATTAAGCCCGATTGTGCGTAACTTGATTTAGGCCATAGACTAACGTGCTGAAAAATTATAACTTGTAGATCCAACAACAAGTTATAAAGCACGTTTTAATATTAAACAGTATGTTTAATGCGTTTAACAGTGGCGGTGATGTTTCTATAGCTAAATAAATGATTAGATTAATAATGACACATAAGGTAATCGTATCTGGTAATGAAACTGCTCAATTTTCTACCGTATGTTAAAAAAATTTCTAAGTCAGTTCAGCTCATGTTTCTAGCGCATTTTGAAACATTCAGAGACAATTCAAAATTTTTCCAAAGTATGAAGACGATTTATTCGAGTTTCAAGTGATGTGTGTAAATGATGGAAAAAAATTTATTCAGACGTATTCTTCCCTCGATCTTGAATGAAGACTATTGATTTATTTCTAATACATACTTCCATACATGATTGACCTTTTACTAACTATTTTATTTCACAGCTGAAATTAAAAATTATACATATTGATGAATAACTTACTCGAGAATAATCTTTTTCAATTAACGTTGGTCCTTTGTTCAGTTCCCTTTTTAAAACGAATTTTTGGCTTCAGAACTCCGAATGCTGTTCACCTTTTCCACAACACATGCAAAATTTAAAATAAAGGTTTAAAAATTCTGAAACTGCCGCAGAAAATTCATGTTTTAACATAAGTTCGATAGCTGATGGACGTGCCCGTTAATTTTAATGAAAAAACTACTTATATTCTTTAAGTTCTATCTAGCAATAGTATTAAATTAAGTAACGCCTGTTAATACTTGTTTTAAGCTCGACTTAACACACCTACCCGAAAAACTAATAAAATAAATGCGTTCTTAAAGTGCAAATCACACTCACACTAAAGCTCAACAACTTTAACACTCTATTCAATCCCGTTCAACGGTCATTGATAAATTATAAATACCCAAATCCACACGTGAATAAAATGACTGCTGAGAGATATGAGTTCGCCGTAGAAAATCAGTGGATTCATACGTTGAAAATTTTTTATTTCTATTTTTATTTATTTTATTTTAATTTAGAAATATTCTGCTGCAAAAATTTAAACTTCAAATAAAAGCTCTCTCGATGACTGATTAACATCTATGACTACACGTAGGAAAACGCAGTTCGCTTCTAGCATCTTCATGGTACAAGAAATCAACTACTGACATTAATACGCTAATCACCGCATCACACACATATTAGACAAGCCTTCTACGTACAGGATAACAGCCACGAAATTGGGTTCTTACTTCTATATTACTTGAATACGTAAGAAATAGCTTCCAAAAATTTTATGCTTATAAACGATGGAATATCATAACTTTTTACTGTGTATAATCGGGCAGTTTCACCACGCGGGATATAACCTCATTACCGCAACCAAGAAACAAATGATGCGATCTCCAGACTCGAGTAGCAAATAATTTCGTCTGCTGGGAACCGACCGCTCAGCGGTCAGCTCCATCGATAGCAGCGAGCTCATAAGCAGTTAATGTCTCGAGAGCAACAAAAGGTTTGCTCATTACGAGGCTCACATGCGGTCGTCAGCCTACCATTTGTCAGCATTTGCAAGGCCACGAAATATTACAAGCAAACTGCAAGATTTGCTCGCCTGAACTGTCAAGGAAAGAGTTATGGAAGCTCGCACAGAGCTGTTTTTGTACCTAGCATACGCGGTAACTGTTTTTATAACTACCAAAGCATTGCACGTAAACAGCGCCACATGACTCAGCAAAACTAAGCAGGTTGAAGCTTTGCTTATTATTATAGCGAGACTTTTGAGCGTCATTTCTTCCCAGCGATATGTGTAGATTAAGTTTTGGGATAATTTTTCAACCAAGAGAAAATTTCTCTAACAAAGACAATGAGCTCATCAAGTCAAATTTTACACCGATGAAAGTCACGAGTGAAGACTCATTATTATTAATGAAGAAAACATACCTAGAGCTCACAGTAATAGTACAATTTAAAAGAGCACTGCTCTTAGTAATAGTAAAATTAATATGAGCGCTGCTCTCATTAATAGTAAATTCACATGAGGGCTGCTCTGAGTAATAGTGAAATTAATATGAGCGCTGCTCTGAGTAACAGTGAAATTCATATGAGGGCTGCTATTCGTAATAGAACAATTTATACGAGCAATTATGAAGAATCTGATCATCAATTTATACGAGCAATTATGAAGAATCTGATCATCAATTTATTCTTCGCCCTAAAATACGAAAATTTTACTAAACACTTTCACCTCTTCTTGTAATAAATCTTCTCACCAATCTTTCAAAGTTGCCGAAGTCAACACGGCTACTGAACAAGATGTGAAACAAAATAAGAGTAACCTAGGCCTAATATAAAAATATAACTCATTGAAGGCGCAGTGTATTAAAAAAATGAAAAACAGATCTACACTATAAATTTAACTAAGTAGAGATACCAAGTTTCTAACAGCATTTTCATAAGTTCAGTACATATTATAAAAATAGTTGAGCCAGGAAGAAATTCCACTGGTGGACTATATATGAGGAATTTAACCTGCGTTTTTCAATCGTTTAAGAGACAATGGACTTCAATGTTCAATGATGATTTCAATTTCTTGCGTTTCATAATATAAATTGTGCTACATTTTGCTTTCACTCAGTGCTATACGATCTTTAAAACTTACGTTGAAGTAAGAACTTTATGCATTAAAAAACTATTTTATGCACGGCTACCAAACAAATCATCCCTATAGAACTCCTCAATAGGGTTAGGTCGAGTGGAATAAAAATTTACCAGTCTTTGATCGATTTACACGCGACTAAGGATCCGAAATTTTTATCATCAACATGTTACCAGCAACGTACAATTGTGAAATATAAAAATCCAATTATAAACTGTGCTGCAGACTCACCTGGCGACGTTAGTGGACGTGTCGAGGAAGTTCTGCTTGGCCCCTTTACAGTCCAGACCTATAGCAATGAAGTCACCATTTGATTCGCCCATGAGCTTTTTGAAATCGACGTAGCTGAGGGCCTCGTTTTCTTTCAGTCCCGAGGACTTGAACATACCGTCAATTAGCTGATCCACCTGAATGAATAATAAGAAATACTCTTACATAATGTCAAAAGTTAACAATACCGATTTTAATCTCTTTTGTTAAATCAATTATTTCACTAAATCGTCGTAAGAAACTAGAAAAACATTCAGGATGAACAAACTGAAGATTCAAGTTCGTGTTTTGGATGCAAGTTACATTGTCACATAAGTGAGCGTTGGTTACAAACTTAAATATAAATAAATAATACGATGATTCTTTCGTTCCGAGTAAGGCTACTTTTTGCTCAATAATCACAAGACAATTATAATTTGAAAAATTGTTCTTCTTTACCTACCAGTTCGAATGAAAGTATATTCTCCACGATATAAACACTAAATCATACTCATCGGTAAGATGTTCAATTTATTAAGACTCATTCTACATGCTGTGAAAAAAATATTTCAGAACTTACCTCGTAATCTGACAGCTTTTGCGTTTTGGCTATGTCAACCAGTGACCTAAGCATCTCCGAAAGTTCGTTCTTGTCGATTACTCCATTTTTGTCATTATCGCACATATCAAAAATGATACGCAATTTGTCATCGGTAGATCCCTTGGAGAAAAGAACCACTGTGTCCAAAAATTCTTGGAATGAAATTCGACCATCACCATCTTTGTCAACAATGTTGAACATTCTTTTTACAAAAACTTCATCAGGACGCATTCCAAGTGCGCGTGCAAATTCCTTCTTTGACAGAGACGTTCTCATGACCATCGAAACGTCGTTGGAGCTCTCGTCGATGGTTCTTTTTTCCCCAGGCTTTAGTCCAAAAGTTAAGGCGTAGGCTTCGCGGAAGAAATGTTCAAGTCGCTTTTTCCTCCTTTCATTCGTCTCAGCGTTGGCGAGCATCTCTTCTTTGAAGGCATGGACGACCTCCATTTGCTTATTGTGGCTCTTCAAAAGTTGTTCTAATTTGTTCAGGAATTTCCGTTGAGACGCATCAGAGTCGAACTCAAGAACCAGATCGTGGTCCTTAGGCACGCGCACTAGCACCATGGGCTTGCGGTGGGCGTCCTGAGTCACCTCTACGGCCAAAGACTGGATGCCTTGCAAAGACACAGTGCGTAGTTTCTCATCTTTGCGGTTAACTGTGCTCAGCTCTTCCTTTGGCCCAAACTTCACTTTGACAATGCGTTTGTAGTTCTGAAAAAGCAACAATTAAACATGTTAGGTAGATTTCACACGGGTAACAGTCTCATGAGGCTATTTAAATTGTAGCTCATATAATTGAAAAAAATAAGCAGAGTTCTACCAATCTGTAATAGACACTTAACTAACATCATACTTTTAACGAAATCTCTAAATAAAGATCCAAAAGTATGAAATTTTTGTAGCAACACCTCGCCCTCTTGCCCCTCTCAGCTGGTAACAGATTTTTAACCAGGATTCCATGGGAGTAGTGACTAAAATAATTTCCGGAGAGCACTAGTGATGTTAATAATAGAACATCGATAGATTATAGATGATACCAAATCTCTTATGGAAACGCTAATATTTTAAAAACGATTGAAAAATTAATACTGGCCCGAGAACTATCGAAAAAACTGTCCAATTTTCTGCTTGCAAATGTTATGTGGACGTACAATAACCTCTTCAACATCGCATGAAAATAACGCCTGGATTTCGCGTCAAATAAAAATTTATAAATAATTCATGAAATTTTCAGTAAAGTGACGCGTGCACCAGCGCCTCAATATCTACGATCTAGCATTCTAGATGAGTTTGGAAAATAACAGCGCACCTGATGAAGCCATTCCTTGACCATCATTTTATCAACGCTGCGGCCATTGGCGAGCTCTTCTTGGTGCATCTTGACTTTGCGGCGTCGCGAGTTCTGGAGTTTGACTGTGGCGTAGCCCGCCCCTGCGATGATGATCGGGATCGCGATCAGCAAGATACACGAGTAGATGTATGTGATCTCTGAGTCCTGGTGAAGTAAAATGAACATGAAATCAATCACAAGTAGATTTTTCGTTTGTTTTGAAGCAGGAATTAGGGCAGGAAGTGAGTGAGAGCCAAAATACTGAAAACGGTGTTGTGAAATCATGCTAGACGCGTCGTCTCTGAAACCACATCGGTAAAACCGTAAATTTAATTCTGAATCACGTAAATTTTATACAGACTGAACTTCAGACGATCGCAGAATTCTAGCAAATTATTTTCCGAGAATTGAGAAATTTTCTATTTCTGTCTTTTTCGAGCCAATCAACTAGGCAGATATGGTTGTCAGTCCGAGGTCAGTTAAAGAAACCACACAGACAAGAAACGCGCTCACTCTGAAGTAGTCGAAGCCCTGAAGGTAGAGGCAAGGCTCCTCACCTCTTAAAGGAATTCCTTAAAATAATATCTACCTCACCTTATAAAGAAATTCTACAGAGTAACAGTTAAGCTGACATCAGGGCACGGACAAAAAAACGCGCTCACCCTGAAGTAGTCGAAGCCCTGAAGGTAGGGGCAAGGCTCCATGCTGGTGGCGTTGAGCTGCAGCGGCTGCGGACACACGTCTCCGTCGAGGTGGAAGAAGACATTGCGCTGGATGTCGGCCGGGTCGACTGACGAAGCGTTCACGATGATGTCCCACAGGCGGACCTGCCTGATTTCATCGATCTCTTCCCTCGTAAACATACTGCGCGAAGAGAATGAATACACTCAATATTTTTTTGTGAATAAGAAAAAAACTGACTTCAAGTTGACTGAAGTCGTTGACTTTCAATTTGTTCTAAGCAAATTCAAAAGGAATCTTATGAATTTGAATTTCTGCTCTCTGGTGCAGAGAAATAAAATGTTGAAGAGAAAAGTTTAATGACATGTCCGCTCATGACAAAGTGTTTGAATGTCAACAGAAAAGTTACACTCTGAATTAAAAACTATTTTTCCTCTTTTTCCAGTGAATTTTGAAACCTTCGGAAAAACTTGCACAATTTTCAAATTTTTGGAGAAATTTTGCAATTCCCTCGCTAAAAAACTTGTATTGCGCAAAAACTTCTTAGGTTGTACAAAATTTCTCTCAGACTGCGCAGTAAGATTGCACCAAAACTTTTTATGAGAAACCAAACAATGATTGCCCGATGCTCTTGATTTTGATTACACGTACACAATATAAACACAATTTACACAAAGTATTCAAGAGCATGAACGCTGACTTATATGAATACGAGTGAAAAATTAGCGAAAAATGAATTTCACGGCACTAAAGCCTTAAAATAAATCAACAACGTAGGCCCGCGACTTGTGCTGCATAGAGTGAAACGCTCGAAAGAGGAAACGCACCATAAAAATATGATCTTGAGTAACTTACGGTAGGGCATGTTTCATTCAAACCACAATGCATTCACGAGACCGAGCTCACAAGACTCACTTGTTGTCCTCGTTCTCGAACCAAAACCTGTCGGCATCTCTGAGCCTCGTGAACTGCTCCTTGATGATGGTGCGGAACAGGGGACCGGGACCTTCGTAGGACTCCAGCATACCACCCACGTACCTGACAATAACAACACATGATTATTGCAATTACTATAATTAATTTTATTTTTAGTATTATTAGCAATAATTTTATTAGTATTATTATTTGTAGTATTATTATTATTTATTTTATTATTAGTATTATTAGTTATTTTATTATTAGTATTATTATAAGTATTTTAATTAGTAGTATTATATTAGTTTATGACTGCCTAACCACATCAAAAGCAATTAATTGTAACACACGCCGGGAAAATTTCAGTGAACAAAATTCACCATATTTTTGTGCCTTTTAGAGTAGACGTACTCTTCCAAAAGTTGCGGTACCCATACCCAAGTAATGTAAATCCGTTTTTTGCATACTTACCCAAGGCTTACTGCATAAATTAGCTCTGTACGTAAACCATGAAAATAGCAAATGAAACACTGTGACTTAACGCATCATTATCACCAAAAGATTTAGTTTGCTTTATGCATCGTATTTCATTCCGCCGATAACTTCTGTTACATGCAACTTTCTTTCCATGCTAAACTCCACGAAACACGCAAAAATAATGATACGCTTTTAAGACGCCCAGCCATTTTCTTAATCGAAGAGTCGGAGCAAAACAAATACGTCATTGTTCCCACACATAAGCTCATCTTTCGGTGAAGACATAATGAAACAGCTTTCCAGTTAGAGCGACAGCCTTCCAGTCATTAGTTACTTAGCTGCTAAAGCTGAGGTCACGATTTTTTTCTGTGGTGGTCAACTTCAGAGATTAATGATACTCAACAACAACAAATTGGTGGGGAGCTAGCGTAAACTTTAAAACTGTGATAAATCAAAATGAAGTGTCTTGTGGAGGAAGCGTTCGCATTATTCGGGTACACAAGTAGCTACACTCAAATGTGTCCATTCAACACAAAAAATTAAAGTAGCAATAGATTGTGACTAATTAACAATCTACTGCTGTATCACTTGTGGAAATAAAGTGATTAAATTGTTCAACATTTCTCGAGTAAAGCGGAAGGCGGAAGAAGTTTAATTGGCCACGTGAAAGTGTCTCGGGTGACATGGCCAGTCAATTCCAACATTATTCGAAAGGAAGCATTAGAAAGCTTACGCCAACTCAACTTAATTGAATGGTGTTAAAAGATGAAGAAAGCTGTTAAAATAATCGTGTTTTATTATTCAATAAGAACCAAAAGTATATATTAAAACGTAATTCAACGTCCTCAGACTCACAAATCAACGTTGGATAGATCATCCTCGTAAAGCCGCTTGAGTTCATCGAAAATTTCGGGGTTAGTCTCGGCGAGGGAAGGGTTGATGCTCTCCCAAGACTTCACTCGTGGGAGGTGGAAGCATTTGCGGACGGTGTTGTAGTCCGGCAGTCCGTTGTCGCGTCCTCGCATGATGTTGAGCGCTCCTGCACGGCACCAAGCCAGGTGTGTGACCGTCAATTCCAACACAAATTCAATTTTTGCAAGAGCGTAGCAAATTATCGCTGCTTATCAGCTGCGACGGAATTATGCTTCTACAGGAACGAGACGAGGTTGAAGCAAATGCATCAAATTATTGACGCTATGAATTTTCGTAAGCTTGCACTCAATTATCGCAGTTGATTTGGATGTTTATCTAGTAGCTCGGTTTGGCGGAGTCTACAGATAGTGAACACAATCATGGAATCGAAAGTTAATTTTTGCACTTATACTGCATGACATGTGCAACGCTTAAAAGTTCTGTTAAAACTTTTGAAATGAAAAAAAACGCCTCACCCGTCAATGAATTTAGAATGCTAAAATGTCTTAGTATTGCTGAAAAACTGAAATTAAAGTGAATTTCACCGAGCTTTAGAATATCTCAATTGTTCATCTCTACCTTGTCCAATGTGAAAAACTTTCTGTAGGAACATTAAGGAAATCGTAAACATCAACATACAACGATCTTTTTACACTGGTTCAATATATGCTCCAACAAATTACAAGCCTTGGAATTGAAGCCTTCCAGTAGTAAAATTGGGGCATTCTTTTAGTTTTGAAAATGAAGTTCTCTGGAAATTAATGATGTGTGACCAGAAGTGAACGTGACCAATTCCTCCAGCTAGTGCGCCTTCGAAATCACTTCAACCCTACGAGCTCGTGTAAGAACGCCACACGGGAGCGAACCGCAGGCTTTCTCTGTAAACTCTAAACAAGAAATTTAAAAAACTCGAACACGTACCAACCATTAGAGAAACGTTTTTCTCTGGTGGTCCAATTAGCTTCTGTAAGCTTACAACACCAAACAAGTCGTTAATCGTGACAGGACGCGCTTACCTTCAGGCGGTTAACAGATTTTTAAATGGCGCTGAGTGAAGTTCTTCTGAGTTGGAATTCTAAATATTACATGGTCTCCTAAATGTCAAAAATTCAGATGAAGAAATAGTATTCAATGAGGAATTTTCATTCCTATACTCACATAGGACCCAGAATGAATGAAAGAATTTATTCCTTATTCATTTCAATGGTATTTTCGTAAGTCACGAATGGAATAATTGGCAAATAATTTGAAATATGACAGAAAACTACCACACTCTTAATCTGAAGAATAATCAGTTGCCAATACACTTACAGGTTGATAAATTCACTGAAAATATGGAGGTTATGAAATTGTTCTCAGCGATTGAAGTATAGAACTTTTCTACAACCAGCGGTTAATCTCGAGGTTTAAACAAACTAAATTATTTTGACAGAATTTTAAAATATCGATAATTACCTACTTAAGAACTAACAATACTCAGATCATTTATTTAAATATCATCCAACTCAGATTCAGTATTGCAGTTTCGTAATTTCAAATCAGAATTCTATTTCTCAAACTCAACTTGCCTTCACTAACAAAAGTAAAACTTAATAATAAATTATGGAATAAAATCAATTAAGCCCAAGTTTTTTTATTATAAATAAATAATTGCAGCTCTAAAAGAAGGAAGAAGGAGTAAAGTCTTACAGCAGGAAACTTCATTCCAATATCTGCGCAGCTGTACGGAGCTTTGCGTAATTTGCGTTCGCATATCACCACTCATTTCTCCTGGGCAGCAAAGCTCTCCGAGGCTGACCCCCTTTCGAATAAGGAAAAATCTAAAGCACGTCAATAATAAATATTTTGTGTTATATTGTTTATCAGTTGCCATGCTTTTTAAAATTAATAACATTAAATTAAATCTTGACGCGGGAACTCGAGGGGTCCGAAGACACTCACCTAAATCTCGACGAGAGAACTCGAGGGGTCCGAAGACACTCACCTAAATCTCGACGCGAGAACTCGAGAGGTCCGAAGACACTCACCTAAATCTCGACGCGGGAACTCGAGGGGTCCGAAGACACTCATCTAAATCTCGACGCGAGAACTCGAGGGGTCCGAAGACACTCACCTAAATCTCGACGCGAGAACTCGAGGGGTCCAAAGAGCTTATTGCGGACGTCAGAACAGAGCACGTGGTCTTCTCGCTCAGCCACCTGAGAGGCGAGACCCCGCAGCAGCTGCTCCGTCGTAGTGTTCGACATGTTGTCCTGAGATCACAAAAATGCGGGAGAAGATTAGATTAGATTAGATGTTAGTTTAAGCCTCCCTATCCGCAACAAAGACGTTCCAAAGAGAGGAAGGAGAAAGACACTATTTAGTATTATTATTATTATATAAGAAAGTTTTAGCCTCCCTTAACCACGACAAAGATGTTCCAAGAGAGGAAAGAGGAAGGCACCATTTAGTATGGAGTTGAGGGAACGCGGAATCTATGCACAAGGTGCATAGAAACAGTAAGCTAGGAAAGAAGTTTATGAAACAAGAAAAAAGTTGAAGAAGAAAGTAGTAGGTGCTGAAAAACAGGACAGCAGTGAACCGAGAAAAGATGGTTCGTAACAAAACAAAATCCTATTTTATTACAACAAAAAGGAAGCCTACCTAACCTTTAGCTCGGGCCCTCACATAGTCGACACTATTTAGCATTGAGATAAAGGCACGCAGAATCTATACACAAAGTACATGGAAACCGTAAGTTGAGGAAGAAGTTCATGAAGCCAGATAAAATTTGAAGAAGAAAACATTAGGCGCTGAAAAACAGGACAGAACTGAACTGAAAAAAAGATGCTCCTTAAAACAAAAAAAAAACATTTCATTTCAACAAAAAGAAAACCTACCTAACTCCCAGCTCAGCACCGCACTTTTTTCCCCTAGAAGTGGTAATTCCCAAAGATACAATAGCTGTAACCCCTTGAGGTAGGGATACGGAAGAAGAATTATTTATTTTCGATATCGCGCTCACTTAGACAGGATCGTGAAATTTGAGCTATTGCACCGCCATACGTTAGGCCATCATCAAAGAATTTGAGCCTTCGTATGGGAATGAGATACGCTAGCAAAGACTTTTGCCGGGACAACAATCTAAACATTTATTGGGACAATGAGAACGCTAACTTAATATAGAAAAAACACAAACTTTTGCTTATAAATCAGGAATAGCAGCGATATACAATTCAAATACTGATATATGTATACGAACACAAGCTTTATCAAGGAATTGATAAATTTAAAAATTAACATGAACAGAGTAGAAAGCACTAAACGAGTTCTCAGAAATATTCAGTTACACGAATCCAGAACCATCTCGGATGTTGCCATAATCCTGTCAGTTAACTTCGAGCCAAATCGACGTGATGTTTACAATGATACTTCTTATCTCGAAGAAGTGCCAAGAGCCACATTATCTTCTGGTTTTACCAAAACGTTTCGAAAGGTCACCAGAAAACTTAGAGAAGGAAAATACAGAGCGAAGCATTCTGAGAAAACAAGATTTTTCTACCAGTAAACGTGCGGCCAGGCTTTCTCATTCCCCCTCTTATCTCGTCCTTGCCTCAGAGAAAATTTCACCCCTAAATTCACAACCTACGACGCCCGCTTATCACCAACTAAAGTGAATTCATAAGAAGCAGGCAGTAAAAGGTCACACAGAGTTGAGAAAATAACATTATGAAAAGCCAAGCGGCTCAAAACCCGCACTGCGTAAATGTTGATCGCCAGCAAGCAAAATACTCCCACGCAAGCGCTTGAGCAACGTGGTATCTGCCCCACGAGGCAAACGAGAAAAGCCTACCTAATTACGGAGCTCTGCTCATAGCAACTCTTCAGTATGCATAACTACACAAGTAACTGACGGACGGCATGGAGGAACATGCAGGTTGAAATGTTTCAAACGCTTGATTTCCGAGGTAAGAGAACTGAGATTGGCATCAGAACCTCTTTCAGAAAAGCTCTATGTGCGGGCTAAAAGCTCTATACGGGCTAAGCCCCATGAGAGTACACAAAACTCAACAGAATGGCACTGAAGTAAAAACATACTTCGAACCGAAAATTGGATGGAATAAGTTAGTTTACGTCTCTCTAACTACAATTCAGGTGTTCCAAAGGACAAAAGAGAAGCACCGTTTTGTATCGAGTTTAAGCTAAGAGGAATCTTTGTACAATGTGTGTTCCCACGCAAGATCCCTCCGCATAGAAACAGTAAATTGAGAAGAAAGGTTATGAAACAAGGCAAAAATTAATAATGAGAGTAGTAGGTGCTGAAAGACAAGAGAGCAGTAAACCGAAAAAGACGGTCCATAAAAAAACTATTTTAGTTCAACCAAAAGAAGGCCTACCTAACACTCTGCTCAGGACCTCACGTTTTCTCCCTAGGAGAGCTTATTCCCGTACATAAAATAGTTGTATCCCTCCCTCTTTAAGAAAAAATCTAAGAGGCATGACGCAAATCTAAAGACGAAAAAAATTTCAACGCTAAGAACTCTTCACTTTAGTTTTATCTGCAAAAAAATAACTCAGACAAACAAACATCTTCAATTTGGTAACAAACGATCATTTCCGAATATGCTACATTGAACTATCACTTTTGAATACGCTACAAAAAGCTATTATTTTCAAACGTGAATGATAGTACTCCGACTCTGAATGAAAAATACACAACCATTACGTTAAGCAGCCGATTGAACTGAATAATAAATCATAAAATACAGTGTTATACAGGAGGCAAATATTCATAAGACATATTTCTAATCAACACGAGAGCAAAAGCCTCATGCTATATTTTTTGATTGACAATATCGGTGCCATGATATCCACAAGAAATACATGTTGAATCCTTCAGTTAAGGAAAATCTGTTTTCTTACGAGCGTTTTATTCACACAATTAAGACGTAAATATTTACGCCCAAACTGTTCACGCATGTTTTCAAAATACCACTAAAATACGAAAGATTTAAACGCGCTATAAACCAAGCAATGACGTGCAAATAATGCACGCTGCAAACATTTCCGAAGGAATAAAAACAATGCGTACGTCAGCACCGCCCGTTGGAGCGGGCCGGAGGGCCTAACGTCCTCCCTGACGCCGCGATAACAACACCCCAGCGTGTACGAGGCACGACAATCCTGCTATCTGGGTAAGGCGAAATGTTCAGTGAAGATCTCGGATTCCTAAACTAGTCCGGGTGATGCCGGAGGTGTCTTCGATTAGAATCTTGTTCTGGAGTTTTCCAGGAAACTGAACTTGGAGAATATCACGAGAAACCCTTGAGCATCCCGACACAAATTTAGAGAGTATCACAAGAAAAATGTGTAATATGACGAGAAAAATTTGAAGTATCACGATAAAAGCTTGGAGAGTATCACGAGAAAAATTTGAAGTATCACGATAAAAGCTTGGAGAGTATCACGAGAAAAACTTGTAGTATCACGATAAAAGCTTGGAGAGTATCACGAGAAAAACTTGTAGTATCACGATAAAAGCTTGGAGAGTATCACGAGAAAAATTTGTAGTATCACGATAAAAGCTTAGAGAGTATCACGAGAAAAACTTGTAGTACAACGATAAAAGCTTGGAGAGTATCACGAGAAAAACTTGTAGTATCACGATAAAAGCTTGGAGAGTATCACGAGAAAAACTTGTAGTATCACGACAAAAGCTTGGAGAGTATCACGAGAAAAACTTGTAGTATCACGATAAAAGCTTGGAGAGTATCACGAGAAAAACTTGTAGTATCACGATAAAAGCTTGGAGAGTATCACGAGAAAAATTTGTAGTATCACGATAAAAGCTTAGAGAGTATCACGAGAAAAACTTGTAGTACAACGATAAAAGCTTGGAGAGTATCACGAGAAAAACTTGTAGTATCACGATAAAAGCTTGGAGAGTATCACGAGAAAAACTTGTAGTATCACGATAAAAGCTTGGAGAGTATCACGAGAAAAACTTGTAGTATCACGATAAAAGCTTGGAGAGTATGACGAGAAAAACTTGTGGTATCACGATGAAAGCTTAGAGAGTATCACGAGAAAAACTTGTAGTATCACGATAAAAGCTTGGAGAGTATCACGAGAAAAACTTGTAGTATCACGATGAAAGCTTGGAGAGTATCACGAGAAAAACTTGTAGTACCACGATAAAGGCTTGGAGAGTATCACGAGAAAAACTTGTAGTATCACGATGAAAGCTTGGAGAGTACCACGAGAAAAACTTGTAGTACCACGATAAAGGCTTGGAGAGTATCACGAGAAAAACTTTTAGTACCACGATAAAAGCTTGGAGAGTACCACGAGAAAAATTTTGCGAGTATCACGATAAAAACTTGAAGTATCATGAGAAAAACTTGAAGACGTGGTCTGCATTAAAAGCGTAGATAAAACGAGTGAAAAATTGTTAAGATAGAAATTATTAAACTTTATTCAGAAACTTAAAAACGAATACGTCACGAGAACGTTAAAACATTGAGGTACCTTTTTCAGGTGTTTCATGTCGTATATGCAATATTTAGGGTAGAATGCATCAAACAGAAGGTGCCAGAAATGGTAATGAACGTGTGTTATAATTAATAATAGGATAAGATTATGGCCTAAATAACTAAAAAAAGCAAAGGGAAATGGAATATTTACATCAAAGTGCTAAAAATGTGATGACAAAATTATCCAGTTGTATGGGTGTCTGGAAGAAGCACGAAAGTAACCATATCAAATGTTCATGTTCATGTTCAATGTTCAACAAACTTCTCCATGTATAAGATCATTTGTGATTACGTAGTCACAAGCGAAGGGTAGTACTAAGGCTCATCAATTTCCCAACTACAGTAACGATGTTACGTTAACAGCTCACGGGACCGAAATTGATCCACATCCTTCAGATTCCTTCCTAAATGAACGCTCTGTCTCTAGGATACTTCGAAGATCAATCCCCTTCATAAACACCCTTCCGAAGGAAAAGAAACGGAGCAAGGTGATCGTAATTACAGCAATTGGTGAATAACATAACTTCAATTCAAATAGAACTGACTCATTCATTCCTCTAAAAGTAGAATTGGCTCTAGTTTACTCACTCATTGATTCCCTTAATCTTTCAGTTCTACTCTGCTTCAGAAGAAGATTTAAATTTACTACCACAGGCTACCATCACATTGTGCAGATATTTCGATCCGTGAAGTATTTACTTCAAGAACCCCAAAGTCGAGCGCAGAGCCCCAAAGTCAAGCAGAGAACACCTAAGTCAAGCAGAGAACACCAAAGTCAAGCAGAGAACACCAAAGTCAAGCAGAGAACACCAAAGTCAAGCAGAGAACACCAAAGTCAAGCAGAGAACACCAAAGTCAAGCAGAGAACACCAAAGTCAAGCAGAGAACACCAAAGTCAAGCAGAGAACACCAAAGTCAAGCAGAGAACACCAAAGTCAAGCAGAGAACACCAAAGTCAAGCAGAGAACACCAAAGTCAAGCAGAGAACACCAAAGTCAAGCAGAGAAAACCAAAGTCAAGAACAGAACACCAAAGTCAAGCACAGAACACCAAAGTCAAGCACAGAACACCAAAGTCAAGTTTAGAACCCTTAAGTCAAGCGCAGAGCCCCAAAGTCAAGCGCAGAACCCCAAAGTCAAGCGCAGAACTCCACAAGACAGTCGCATATAATCAAGCGAGTCGAGCCTTCTCAGACACGAACAGGCCGCCCCTCACCTCAGCACAGGGAAGAACAAGCCGGTGGGGAATTCCACTGGTATTCTATGAGTTTTGTTCCTATTTATCTCTCTGAGAACGTATTTTTTACCATCAATTTTCCCATTCCATTTTTCGTTTAGCCTGAGAATAGGATTTTTCTCTCATTTCACTGTTCAACTCAGCATTATAGCATGTTCAGCTTCAATGTCTTCTTGTTTTTTTTTGGTGAGATTCATTCAGCAAACCACTTCAGCATATCCTTACCAATGTCGGCCTCCATTCTCGCGTGACCTATGAGGCCTTCAATGAACAAGACTACCTATGTCGAATAACCAGTTTAATTTACTTTTCAACAGCGTTCCAGCCAATGCCAGGAAATGAATTTTTCTTCAAGTCTAATAACGACTATTCTTCGAAATACGCACTCTTTTCAAATCCTACGATTCTTTCATTTCGGTTCGCCTCCGCGTTTGGTGCGGGATTTCCCAGAGGAACCACGCGGTGCGAGATCGATCGAAGCGAAAATTGCGAAGGTTCTTTAGCGGTCGAACCGACGGCGATTTCTTTGCCTGGATATAGGAAATGTTTGTCGACCAGTGCCATGAAATGGAAGGAGGCTGACGTTGGGCGAAGATTCGTTCAAGAAAAAAGTCCGCGATGTTACCAGCAAATTCAAGCCAGCAAGTCGGAGTAATTCGGTTAATGAATTAAAACGTACGACGAGAGAATAAAATTGACTACGAAGCTTATTAAAGTTTATAAAATAATTCTTACGACAATTTTGCTTTCAAATTTATACACATTGAACAAATCTGTCAAACTATTATTCAACATAAAACAGTTAGTGAGGTTCTTATAATTCAGATCCTTCGGCCAAACTCAAATTTGATCACACACATGTGTAAAGCTAGCATTTAGTACTTAGTCGTGATCGAAAGATTTTCCAGCTCTCTGGAGAACCGAATAAGAAAAGTCGAGGGCGCGAAGGTCTGCTGCTTCAAGACGCGGGAGTAGTTTAAGCAGAGCGTTAATTGACGGCTGGCTGGGCCTTCGAAGAGTTGTCAGAGCCTCAAAAACGAGACAGGACAACTCGTGCAAAAACTGCGCAGTGCAGCGAAATAAAGAGCGCCGTGGCGACACAAAAACGCACCCGAGTGACGCCGGCAAACGGAGAGGCAAATACGAGCAGCCAAGGGAAAACAGGGGAAACTCGGCAACCGCAAGCGCAATCTCACGAAAGTGGAGACGTGAAGTCAATGAAACTTTCAAGAGCAAATCGATCAGCCGTTGCAAGCCAGCCTAAATGAAAGAAATATTTGATGAAAATTTGTTTCAATAGAAGAAATATGAAAACGAAAATCCCAGGAACTATCGAAGGGAAAATATTTGACAGCACAAATGACGTAAATCACTGGCCCCGTACCTGCTAATATAAAAAATGCAGAAAAATAAGGCTATTTTTCACGCACAAATTTCTGCATTATGAAAGCACATGCTTACAAATGTTAAACACATTCAGGGTTATAAGCATGATTTGAAATAGACTTCAACCTGGGAAGTCTTCGTAGTCATTACACTCGTGTCGTGAATGAAATTTTCAAACGATCTAAAGACTTGTTCCAACATTACATTTTAGGCATGGTAATAAACTTACTCGTAAGTCTCTAGAATTAGTTTTCAGTGCAAGCTGACTCAAAATAATTACTTTCCTCGCAGAAAATAAGCTGTGTTTCTCCTAAGCCCAACCGTAAGCAAATTGAGTCGTAATTCTTTATATTGTCTCACCTATGATGAGAGTACGAAGAGTTTTCATCAAAGAAAATTCCGACACGCAACGAAAACTCCGAAGCATGAAGTAGGCAAATGACAATGGGGAGGCACTAAAAAAAACAAGGAACTCTAGGCAAGGATTTCACAAATGAGCGACTAACTAACCATTTCTTTAATTTAATTTTTCGATCGAATTCTTAACCAGCTCAGGGAAAATATCAGTGATTCCAAATGAGAGGAAATGACTTTAAACAAATGAGAAAGAACTGAAATTCTTTAAACGGCCTTCAACAGGCATGGTGGAATTTTTTCTGAGAAAAATAGTAGTACATATATTTCCATTCGTTCGTATTCGCAGATGGAGAGCTCAATTAAAAAAATATTTTCACAAAAAAATTGAAGAAAAGAGTAGGTATTTAGAAAACTTAATGCAACATAATTCAAAAACCGACAAAAATGAAGCACCTGAAAGCGTGAATGCAAGCTCACAAAAAATAATAAATCCAAAGCGAACACATTGCTCGTGACCAACTACGTCAAAAATCTTGGAATGTTGATGACACAGACCCGCGAACTGCATAGCGTCAGGTCAAAGTAGCCTGACCTTGGAGGCGAGGTGCATTATCTTGCTTGAGCCCCTCTGACCGGCACATCACATGACCAATGCAGTATGAGCTCCTCTAATCGGCACATCACATGACCAATGCAACATGAGCTCCTCTGATCGGCACATCACATGACCAATGTGCTCCAAAACTCGCCTTGTTCGCAGTGAAGCAATAAAAAGAAAAGATCAAGTATAACTTTGAATGCTTGCATTTGCATCTCAATGATAGTGTTTGTATTTTTGTGCTACTTGGTACAATCTGCGTCGGTTGAAAAAGGACAAGAAAAGATTACCTTATTTTATGAGCTAGTTAAAGCCTCCTGAACCACATCGAAGGTGCTCTCAAAGGAAGAAATAGGAAGGCACTATTGAGAGTGGAGTGAAGAGAAAGGAGAATTTATGCAAATAGAAACAGCAAGATTGAGAGAAGGTCATGAAAAATGATAAAAGTTAAAGAAAAACTGTAAGACAAGACAGCAGTGAATCGAAAAGGGTGGTCCGTAAAAAAAATTCAATTAGTATCTCAACATGAGGAAAGCTTACCTTACCTCAAGCTTAAGACCCCAGATTTTCTTTCTAGGAGCACTAATTCTCATTGATACCATATTTGTATCCTGCTGAGGGGAGCTCGTTGAATTAATGCATTTACAGGTGCAGGGTGCGAGTTGTTTAATGGCTAAAAAACGGTCGCACAATTCTTGAAAACCTAAAATGTATGAACGGCATCCAAACAAAACGATGTATCGTATGTTAAAATCCAGTTTGCCAATCTAGTCTAAAAAAACATAAAATTATTACAAATTTTTGTATTATCCTAGCTTTCGAAGAGTCTAAAAATTCGTTTTCTCATCAGTAAAAAATATACCCGGCCCGTTGAGAATTGCAACAACACCCAATAGGTGCACCGCAATTGTTTCAAAAATCCCGTAAGATAAAGAACTGGCAGGCGTCGAAGTTTCTGAGGGAAGAAATTCACCAATGCGAGCAATCACGACTATATCCAACCCTAACTCACATCCGAAAACGAGTCCATGAAGCAGCACTTCCTCGTGCGAACATCACAAGGACATTCGGCAAGATGCTCAGTACGGAATATAAAGGGCGTTTTGTTGAATTCATTTCGCTAATTGTTTTTAGTCGGAAGCAACAGAACAAAACTTCGTCAAAAGCTTGGGCTATTACAACTATTTGTGTTCCTACGAAAAACAATTGGCGAAGAACCTTAATATCTTCAGCGGCGCAAAAGACGTTTTGCTCTGCGCTCTAGGCAGTTCTAAGAATAAATGTTGAACTACAGGTTGCGCACGAGAATTTTTTTGAGGATCGCAATCATTTTGGGAGAGTTTATAAAGTTTCCAATTGAATATACACAAACCTAAATAAGGGAAAATTTTGGCAGTGCGAAAATATTTAAAGATACAATACGTAGATTTTGCTTAACATAAGCTGTTAATAGCAGACGTCTGCTGCAAAATAGAGGCAAATGCTTTACGACCATGAATAGCTGACTCAAACATAATTTCTTCTAAGAACTTGCAGATGGATCTGCACGAATTTTGTATATTAACACATTTCCTGCAAAGCGACCCACCGGTGATCACTAAGGTGATTTTCATGGTGCTGCTGACCCACCTGCAGCCACTAACTTATTGTTTATAAATACGTACTGAAAGCCAAATAAAAGCCCGATCCAGTTAATGTTTGCTATTCTCAAAGTTGATTACCACAATTAACTTTAAATTTGAACTGAATATTGAACTTCAGTTTAACCCATCGCAGTTAACGTGTCAACTAAACAAAGGTGGTTTTAAGCCACAAGTACAATGTCTCGTCCCGTTGTTATGGTGAGTCACCAGCTCCAGAACGTTCTCATCACCAAAACGACGCGGCGGATTTCCACGTGCAGTGGAAGGGTAACCCCCGAGAGCGGCCCAAACCTCGCTTGCCAGACGGACACATCAACTGGCCAAAATTCTCAAATTTCGCCCATTTTAAAATAAAGGCTGCCTATGACCATCGTTCAGTGTCTGGTAATTCGACAAGGTTGACAGATGCTGAATTAATTTCACGCTAAACTTGTACCTGAAAAAAGTAAAAATTTGCGAATTTCATCGAGAAAAACGGCTAAATTGGAGGATTTCGCCGAGAAAAAAGAGGCAAAATTTGCAAATTTTGCAGGGAAAATAGGAAAATTTGAGAATTTCGCCGAGGAAAGAGGCAAAATTCGAGAAATTTGCCGAGAAAAAGGTAAAATTCATGAATTTCGCCGAGAAAAAGGCAAAATTCAAGAATTCCACGAAGAAAAAGGCAAAATTCAAGAATTTCACGGAGAAAAGGCAAAATTTGAGAATTTCGCGGAGAAGAAAGGCAAAATTTAAGAATTTCGCCGAGAAAAAGGCAAAATTTGAGAGTTTCGCCGAGAAAAAGGGCAAAATCCGAGAATTTCGCAGAGAATAAAGGCCACTATTACAAGCCTGGCCCAAACCATGAGCTGCACGGACGAGCTCCACCCCCGGGCCTTGGTGACGTCATAATCTGCCACACTCGGCTGACCTTTTGTCCGATCACTTTTTTCCCAAAGCGTTTCTGACAGGGAATTTTTTTCTCATATTCAGTGGAAGTAGACAGTGTTGTCTTGCCGGAAATTTTATTCTCACTTGATCAGTCAGTACTTCAGCACACCCCTCACTGAGTAAGAGATGATGTATTCGACGCCTACAGCATCCTCTCCTAATTGGTGTCTTCTATGCTTGATTTTACCTTTAATACGATTCAAAGGAAGAACATAGAAAAATGTTTCTTCAGTCTCAACACGTTGGCTAGGTTTGTGCGGTTGCTACGGTTGGTCAAGTTGTAAGTAGCCGAGGTTAAGACTGATTTAACTGCACGAATTCGTTTTTTATTCAGAAGTGAGAAAAATATAATTAAGCGATATTGTACTTTTAACTTGTACACTAAAACTCATCCCAAAAATGGCAGTAAAATTAATTAAATCTGCTCACACATTCGCCGGTGAATGAGCAAACAGCAAGTGGTACACATATGTACCATTACGTGGTCAACGTGTGAAAAAATCATTTCGTAAGAATAATAGTTAATGTCTACATTAAAATTACATAACTTATTGCTTGGGAAGTTAACTTTGACGATAAAGTCTATTAATAGGCCTAACTTGAATTCATTCTTCAGAATACAAAAATTTTAATTTCAAAGTAACAGAGATGAAAGATTTTTCATAAATAATACATACTCATGCCATTAACTACAAAAGATGCAATACAAAACTTCGACTCAAATATTTCAAAAGCCCAGCGCGTTGAGTACACTATCTTTCAAGGTACAGACGCTAAAAAAAGGATTTTGAGGATCAACTCAAAATTTACGAGTTACTTGAATTTAGACTCACGTGATTCCATAAAATTTTCGTAAAATTTACTACGCTCTCTTCTTTTTTTTTTCGTCAGTGAACAAACGACACGTGGAGTCACCACGCATCGCTGGGTTTACAGCATCACAAGCTTGGCATCACAAATCGCTTGCTGTGCGAAATTCATTGAATCATTCTTTCTCCTACGGCTGGGAGTTCTCGAAAGGATTTCAACAACTACTGCCTAGTGTTGATAAGACTGAGACATACTGACTTTCAACAAGACTGAGTAAAAGTGTAATATAATATACCTCAGCATGCAGGGATTGAGTCATCTTCACTCCCGTAGAAGTCATCTTCAGCTTCAGCGTGGTAAATAGTTGAAACAATCGTAAAGTTCAACTGATTTTGGTGAAGTGCAGCGTAATCTCTCCCCCAGCGAAAAGTCCCCGAACCGTGCATATGTTGAGGATAGATTTTTCTCTCGAAGGGAAATTAGGAACTTCACAATATAAAACCAGGGCTCAACTCGTACAAATTAATATGCTTTACGTTTCATTCCTCTCAGCGAAAGGGATTTGCTCTTCGTCTTTTACAGTCAAAGGACATGACATGAACAAATTAGAGTAATATATTTACATTTTTTTCTCAAAGAAAAAAACATTGATTTTCATGGACCTTTATTTTCATATATTTTCAAAGCCAATAGCGTCGACATGCGTAAAAATTAAACTTCTCTCAGAAATTCGTTTCGAAAGCACATTGGCAAACCAACATGCGCTGAAAAAGTACCAGAAATTTCTCCATAGATGGAGAAAAGCTCAGCAATTTTCCACCGTTTGGGCCCAGAACAAAAGCGCAAAAAGTGCAAACATTCAGTAAGCACGTGATTCTTGCATTTATCAAACTTGACCCGGTTCAGGTGGGCAACATGCCTGCAAGCAACGAAGTCAAAAGTCGAACAGAGAGAGCTCACGTTCTGACCCCACCCAACACTCGAAGCAGATCTGAGTTACGACGAAGTAGGGTAGGAATTTAGGGTTGGCCAGCCAACGGTGTCCGAGAACATGGCCAACATGCACTAGGCCAACAAAAACGTGGAAGAAAGCTTCACAATATTATTTTGCAAGTTTCTTCCGCTTTTGTATTCATCTCACAAAAATTTTGTGCACTATGCATCGCAACAGTATTTATTTAACACGGCAAAGAGACTAAAAGGATTCATCCCTTATTTTAAAAAGTCGAAAATAAAAATTTCTCAAACGCTAAACTTGGGGAAAGTGAATTTGTTGGCCATGCAGTTGTACTAAGCAGCTTATAGTGTTGTGCTAGCAAATGCCAGCTGTTGTTCAATGAGACATCAAGAGAAGAAATTCTAAACTACAAACGAGCGTCAAGCATAAA
This sequence comes from Morinoia aosen, assembly GCA_030386875.1. Taxonomy (NCBI): domain Eukaryota; kingdom Metazoa; phylum Arthropoda; class Malacostraca; order Amphipoda; family Talitridae; genus Morinoia; species Morinoia aosen. Next base: position 52,193,370 of record CM059567.1, on the reverse strand, counting down.
TAGAAAATAGGATTACGCCGAAGCTGTACAAAGTAGATTTCACGCGCAAAAATAGCTACGACGAACGCTAATTTTTGTTCCTCAAGTGAGCCGAATGCAGCTACATTTTCTGCAGCTCTCCTATTGCAAGACGAAAAATTTACGAGAGGAGTTAAATTCATGCAGTTATCGCAACTGCATCGACATCGCCACGGCTTCTATTGTCAATGACTGCCTCTAAAACCTTACGGCCCATCGATAAGAGGGCGCCAAATGAACAGCTCAAGTCAACGTAAAGTACCGTCGATATTCCTTTGCGCCCGGGCCTTCTAGCTTGGGGTGCTAGCACCTTGACGATATTAATGGGGATGTGAGAAAAGTCTATGTATGTACTAGTATATTGGTTATATGTTGGCATTTTCATTTCAGGGGGTGCGAGGTTCGAATGAAATGTCGTTAGTGCTGCGAGCCTAAAAAATAGTAGGTTGGGAACCCCTGCTCAACGCAGTACGAGTTTAGGTCGTGTTTCAACCACCGCGGAGCAACCCTCCAAGTGAGGCTAACTACTTTGTAGTGAGGCGTGAGGAAATCTTATCGTCTCATTTATTACCATGCACGAGCGTCATCACAAGGAAACCTTTCCCATCGCTGGATGAAGTAAAAAATATCATGGAAGAAACCCTTACAAAGTTTTTTCAGAAGCTCTTAACTTCTAAAAATTTATAGCGCTTCTGTTCCGACTTTGTACGAAAATATCGGATTTACCGCATAAAAATACGCCGCATTAGGAATCCACAAAGAAACATATCAGCAGATGAAACAACGTCCCTTGATTGTAATGACTCGTTCCCATAAGTGAATGAGAAGCAGAATTTATATAACGCATACCAACACATAAGAACCTTACAACTCTCATACACCACTTAACATAGTAACGTTCTCTTAAAAAGTATTCAACATGATGCTTGTGCTGCGTGGCCAAAGTTATCGATCTTTCATGAAAAAAAATTTTGCTTTCACCATTTACGATGAAACCTGTAATCAGGCATACCACGAGCATTAGAATAAAATTTCATTAGATTACAACCTTCATTTAGATTGACCAAGGCACCCGAACACAAGTTCTTACAGAATCACGGAAAAAATACACTAGCTGAGGTAACGTCTCCGGTTCAGAATAAGGAACAACTGTGATCATAATCGCAGCCTGCAAAGGGAAATCGTTGGTTGCGCTGGTGCGATGGCAGGCACCCAAAGCAAAGCAGGTTTTACGGGCAACGGGGAACTAACAACTTCTTATTAGAGATGTTAAGAAATGTTTCGGGTCTGCTAGTGAGTTTTCAGTAGAAAAATAAATTCAATATGCATCGCAGTGTACAAACTCAAAATGATCATATAGATTGAAGGCGACGCGAGTATAATCCACTGCGATGAAAACGTCAACAGAAGTTTTGCACATATTGAGCTGAAAAAATTTTCGGAAATACTTTTAGTCCTCAATTTGATCCGGGTACGCAGCTATCGTCTAACCGAATCAGGACGTGAAACACCTGCATAACCACACAGTACCCCCTAATACTCAGGATTCGAGTACATTCAAAAAGCAAATCTTGAAAATAGGTATTTATTGCGTACCGATTGATTGAGTATTCTCAATAAGTAACATCAAGAAAATGGGATTTCATAAACTTCATCTGACTTAAATTTTCGATTGCATCGTGAGCCACCAATGACCCCTGAGGGAGTTTTCATAACGCGCTGATTGATCAGTAGTCACAAACTAATTGTTATAAATGATTAAAACTAAATGTAGGCGCGATGAATTTGTTTGCCATTTTCAAAATTGATTACTAAGCTCTCGTTAATTCAAGTTCAATATTGATTGTCAGTTTAACTCGCCGCATTCAAAGTTTTATACCATAAATTATATAAGACCAGTAATTGACTCATGTGATGTAGTGAAGTTCAACTTGTACGCTTGTAAACAGTTTACTAAAACTATCTAAATATAAATTCTATACGTAGACTAACACTGTATTAACCTAGTGTGATAAAACCCAATTCGTGTGAAACCCTGAAGCTGAATGAAGTGTAACTTAAAATCTATAAACATTTCTGGGGAGCTTCTCATGAAATATTTATACAACAATAACTATCACTAAATCGTAGATGACCTATAATTTATTACCAGTAAAAACCTGTTCAAGAACACAATCTAAATTCTTTCACATGAAGTTTGTTTTAATATCAAAGTCAGATAATTGCATCCTTCATTCCCCCAGTGAAAGCAATAAATTATTTTCATCAGCAATTTTCCATCCATCATAATAGAGGTCATATTGAGGAACAATCTAGATATAAAACGAATGAACTACTGACCAGTTTAGAACATTCTAAAGAGCTGCTAATGCTAATTTTTTGCAGACATGCTGAAGGAATCATTAGGATAAATGCATGCTAGAACATCAGATAATCAAGAAAATAAACTAGTTGATAACGTCTTCCAGCACATAATTTTACAGCGCTTAACATCATCGCCCCTCAACCCGGATGTCAGGTCCCCCAACACGTCTATAACCACGAGTGCCAAACCAGCCCATAAGCCATTCGTACAACCAGACCAGGGTAACCAGACTGACTTTTACTATTTTGTAATTCATTATTTTGGAATTTTTTCCAATAAATTTTAGTCATCAAGAACGAATCATATCTATAACCACTAGTGCAAGACCAGCCTGTATGCCGTTCGTATAACCAAACCAGGGTAACCAGACTGACTTTTTACAATTTCCAATTCATTATTTGGCATTTTTTCCAATAAATTTTAGCCATGAATAACGAATTATAAATTTTGACCAGAAAAGGAGAAACTCTTTACTATTAGCAATTCCGTATTTCGGTATTTTATCCAATAAATTTTAGCCACGAATAACGAAATGGATACTTATGGTCATAAACAGTGGAGCCACGAAACCAAATGAGGAACCAAAATCAAAAACTTACGTTTGCGTCCCACCAGGTGCTGCAGAGGCGCATGGCGAGGTGGCCGGTCTGGGACTTTATGAAGGGACAGCCAGGCCCAGGGTCCCTCCTGTACAGGCCGGGCGGCAGCAGGGTGTGCCCAAACCTGGCCAACACCAACAAAACTTATCACAACAGGTAGCGTTAAATTCAGTGTTAAGATTGTAACAAGGCTTGGAAGGAAATAATATTGAATTAAGTGCTGAGATAGTAGCATAGCTTGGAAGAAAATAACGTTAAATTAAGTGTTAAGATGTCTTTGCAGGGCTCGGAAAGACTACGAAATTTCGCTGAGGACCGAAGTAATGTTAAAATAATCTTAAAATGAAGCTTACTCTTGAAGTTAAATTTAGCTCAATCTCAGACTTTTTAATCTTTAAATTAGACTTGATCCTCCGAACAAGAAACTTTTAAAGTATCAGTTTAAATTTAGAAAAAATAAACCAACAAAATCGAAGGAAGAGCTACTCGAGAAAAGGACATTAGTCTGGCAAAAAACAAAGGATTAGAATTAGATAAGTGAATATGTACAAATTTTTTTGTGCCAGAGGCAGAAGTTACTTGATCGTCTGATTTCCTGATCAGAGAAACAAGATGGAATTTTCCAAAAAAATTTCAACAACAAAGTTTTAAATAAAAGGTGACATAAGATCATTATCGTACTCATAAAAATCAAGAAAGCGGTTTTTCTGAAAATCTCACGACACATCGCTTCCATTTGAAAACTTCCAAGTACGTGCCCGTGGAAGCGAAAAATTCATCAAGAATAAACGCAACAGGGAACTGGAAAAGAATAAGCAGCTATTCGGTGAGATAAAACACTGATTTACTCCATGATAGTAACTCGGAGATGAGGGATCACGAAGAAGCTGTAGTGATCAGTTAAGCAAGACATATCGAGAGAAATCAGGCGCTCGATCACCGCCACGTCCGGGAACCGAGACGCGCGCTTTGCGTGCAGCCAAAGAAGCTGAGAGGCGACAGTAATGAGCTGCACATGAGGTGCTGGATGCTATAAAGTATTCTGAAAGCGAAGCGTCGTGAATTGTAATTAGGGAGGTTAGAAGCCGAGATGCAATTTAGATAGGGATCGACTTAATTTTACGACGAGTGAAATTTTAAAGATTAGAATGACAACAGAGATTAGGAAAATGATTGCAGATAAAGCAAGTCAACACGATAAAAATAGTAAAAAGTATAGGTAGATGAAATTAATGCAACTGCAACAGAGCTGTAGGTTAGAACACGTTTAAAATGGCTTCTTATCCAAGTTGAATTACGCGAGAGATCCCTCGAAAACTCTGGAAATTCTTTACCTCCCGATAACAGTACACAAAGGTACTCGAAAAAGATTTTCTTTAATATTAAAGTATGGCTAGGTTGATCGATTATGCCGAGCTCAAATAACAACGAAATTTGAAATGAAACAAAAATGTCGCACGCTTCAACTAAAAAATAACATTCTTGATATTCTAGCTCCGGATGATCAGTACTCATCCGTATCCGTATCTGAAGGTGCATTAAATCAAGACAGGACGTGGGTAGTACAATGAGCTACTGAAGTAATAAGTCCCTATCCATCTACGCTCACTGATGCAGCAAAATGCAAACAAAGAACTGCATTACTGCCGTAGTGGCTGGAGAAGAGTGTTTGCCGACGTGGGTAGTAGAGTGAATAGCAGCTCAATAAGTTCCTATGCATCTACGCTGACTTGGGAATGAAGAGCGGGAAATACCTAAAATCCCAAAATCATCAACTCTTCAGCGTGAAGCTGGAGACATCCCTTTGTGGAATAAATTGTCCCATCTCGTGCGTGTCTGAGACAACGAGGAAAATCTCGTTCATGTAGTGAGACAACCAATAAAATTACATCGGAGTATTTCCAAGCTCGTTACTCAGGCGGTTGAAGAATGTGATGAGTTTCAACCCTTTGCCACGCAGTAGCTTGGAGTTTCAATCCGAATTTGAGGTAGGAAATAACGAGATATGTTATCTCTGAGCGCAAAATCATAAGGGTTTTCGATTGCCAGTAACCTGGGCACGTAAAGATGATTTTTTGGCTCAAAACAAAATAAGGTAAAATTCTGAAATGTTTCCGTGGGTAGTTGCTGTTGTAGTTCCACGAGAGCAATTTTGAAACCAAATTTCTTTCTTAAATGGGAGCCTGATGTAAGAAGCAAAACAGTAATATAATATGTAATGATGGTCTTTTTTATTATTTACATCATTCCGATCACAGTAGATTTCCAAAGAAAACATTTACACTCTACAACCCTCACTAACAACTAAAATAATGCAAAAACTTTCATCTATAAAATTTCATGCTCGACCAATCGCTAGAATGTCTTCTTTTTCTAAGCAGAAGTCCTTTTCGAATTCTTGATGGGAAAATAACTTAGCTCCTGACAACCGAAACGCCAAATTAAGGCGCTCCAAACGCTAGACTCTCACGTCACGATGAGCTGCAGATATCGTGGCGACACCATATAAGGAGACGGACAGCAGATCTCAGATAATAATTCCTTATTATGGGACATTGTCCGCAAAAATAATCCTTGTGAACTCTTAAAAGTTTTGAGAGGATTTCGTGAGCAGAAAAGTCGCTTACTTCAAGAGTTTCAAAATGGCTCTATACGCACTCTTTTAGTACTTCAAATGTTTTTGGCATCTCATCTCTTTCGAGAAATATTTAAACTATGTGTTTTTACTACTTCTATTGCTACAAGCCAAAATCCCTTGGTTCAATATTTAAAGTAAAAAATTTCATGGTCTCATATGTTTAAATTTTTTTTTAAGGTCAAAATTTTTTAGACACTTGCAGGTTGAAAATAAGCGCCATGTCGTCATTCAGGATTATTTTATAGTACGCAAATTTTGTGGGTTGGTAGTGTTACCTAGGAGCCAAGATTTACCCTCATATCGTTTCAAGCAATAGCAACACTGAAGGTGAAGAATGACACTTGTTTAAGAGGAAAATAAATTTGTTTAAGCCTTACTATTCTTCTTTCGAAAATTGCCTCAATGTATTGTATTTCTTGCTAAATTTTTGCCCTAATGTATTTCTGAAACTCCCTGCCGAATGGCATTTCCTTTCTCATTGTAATGTCGGAGACATTGTAATGTTGGAATGATCCCAGAGCCAGCTTAATGACGGTTGATGTGAGGACTGTAGTAGGAGGACAAAAATGCAGATGTTGAGGAGTTAAAGTTCTAAATTATTTTGATTTCGAATTTTTCACGCCGGGAGAGACTAGTTCTTGAAATCTCCTAACACTCACCCCTTCATTGTATCGCTAGAGGTCAGGTGAAATGGTTTACAAAATATTGTGGATGATGTATATTAGAAAATAAGTGGCGCACTGATAATACAGCGTGGAATGCGACAAAAAGGTTTTCCGATGTTAATGAAAAGTTGTCGGACTGACAAAATTTAGTGAAGGCCTGGCGCGGAAAATGCAATACTGTAATTGGTGTTCAACATTAATAAGATTACAGTACCCTAAACTCAGAGTAGGTAGACAAAAATTTAAGGATGGAACCCGCACTCTACGCTGAAACTACTCTAAAACAAACGAAAAAAGGGATGAACAGACAAAAAATATTCTAACCAAGACAAACTATACAGCTACAACTCCGCCACTCAGCCATGCTTGGAGACACGGATTGACGACTATCTTCGTGTGGGTCTAAAAAAGAACTTTTAATTTTGAATAAGTACATAGAACACTTTAGCACGCCCAGTTGCGAGATCACTCTTGAGGCAGCATCGAAATCTCTCACCTGAACGCCGCCGACTGGAACACATGCGAGATGCCAGCGTAGACCTCAGGCCGGTAGCCACGGTACGGCTCCACTTGCTCGCCCAAGAACGCCGGCACGAATTCGTACAGGATGATGTTCTGCAAGTCAAGTGAGTAAAGGTTAAACTCCAATGAACAATCTCCTCGTGTACCTGAATATTCGTAGCATTCATAAGAGAGCCAGCACGAACTCGCACAAGATATGAAATTCTGGAAATCATGGGAGTTAGATATTCATTATCATTGTTATGATTAGATGTTGGATAAGTTAGTTCAAGTCTCCCAAACCGTAACATAGGCATTTCAAAGAGAGGAAGGAGGAAGGCACCATTTAGTATGGACTATAGTAGTGAGTGGAGTCTATGCACAAGTCACAGAGAAACAGTAAGTTGAGAGAGAATTCATGAAACAAGATCAAAGTTAAAGAAGAAAGTAGTAGGTGCTGAAAAACAGGACAGCAGTGAACCGAAAAAAAGATGGTCCGGACAAAACAAAAAATATTTTATTTCAACAGAAAGGCATTCCCAACTACAGCACAGGACTTCAGATTTTTCCCTGGGAGTGGCAATTCACACAGGATTAATAATTGTATCAACCTGAAAGAGAAGCAGTCATGAAATAATAAATTCAAAGTTGAAAAAACAAAGCTTGATTGACACTAAAACAAAAATCAACAGAAACTTGCCACCACATTGCATGTGTCAGCACCGAAGAGCAAGAACTTGTACAAATGCAAGACAAGTTAGTTTTCTTTTCCTTATCCCCTCTCCGAAGATCAGCCCCGACAACGAGCAACAAAAGATTACATCCGTCATTTTTACCGAACTAACTCGATTTTCTCCTGAGCGAAAAGCGGCAATTTTGTTGCGCGTCTTAAACGCGGAAAGCCTGAAGTGGAGGCTGGAGGTTGTGGAAAAAAAGTTCCATAATGAGTAAATAAAACGAATGATGACTTTGATAATAAGCGGGCAAGCCGCCACAAAAAAGTGCCAAGTCATAGCGAGCTGACCTATTGTTGCGCACATGCGTCAGCTTCCGCACGACTGCGGCGCGCACATATAGCGACGAGGACGCTGCTTGGCAGGCCTACGGACGCGAGGTCACGAGCAAAAAACAGGCGAGATTTTCAAGGGAGTCTTGCGTCAGGTGTTTCGGATAATAGAGCTACCACCAACTGCGATATGTCCCGAACCCTGCCCACGGGCGAGATTTTCGTACGACTCTAGTCTCAACGAGGCAATGCAACCTGCAGCGTTAGTTTTTCTGTTGACATCGCCACAGTACGTGATGCCGTTTTGGCTAAAACCCAAATATTTTATTTGATTAAAGAGAAAACTTGCGGGGTTTTGCCAGGAAACAAGTACGTGAGTAATCGAATTGAAAATATAAACAATGACCATTGAAACAAACAATTACTATATAAATAACAATAGCAATAATAATAATAATTATAATAATAATAATAATATAATATATATAATAAAGAAAACACTCGTTACACCACTTCTGACTGGAACAACCTGAAGACAACCCTACACCAGCCTTAACAACTTGGCTGTGGATCTGATTCAGTAATAATAATAATAATAATAATAATAACAACAACAACAATAATAATAATAATAATAATAATAATAGGTTTCTGAAAAACCGTACTTGCCAATGTCAAATTCATAACGACTGAAGACGATTAGGTTCTGAAACAAAATAGCTATTATAGGTAGAGAAAATTTTACGAGTTCTTCGGCCATGTCTGCAGTTGTGATGGACTATGTTGTCACGGAGACCACACTCTCGTATCTTTTTTTAAAAAGCACTAGCGCTTATTGTACACAGTCACCATTGCAGGGTAAAAGCAACTTCTGTCATTTACTGTATAAAATCTAACTATAGCGATTTCAAATAGAAAGTGACGACACAGATTAGATTATTAGTTAGTTTAGGCCTCCCTATCCGCTACAAAGGCGATTCAAAGAGAGGAAGGAGGAAGGCACCATTTAGTATGGAGTTAAGGGAACGTGGAATTTATGTAGAAAGGGCATAGAGACAGTAAGTTGAGAATGAAGACTATGAAACAAGATCAAAGTTGAAGAAGAAAGTAGTAGGTGCTGAAAAACAGGACAGTAGTGAACCGAAAAAACAGATTGACCTTAACATAATAAAAACCATTTTATTTCAACAAAGAGAAGGCCTACCTAACTCTCAGCTCGTGCCCTCACACATTTTCCCCCTGGGAGTGATAATTTTCCATTAATACAATAGTTGTCTCCTCCTGAGAGGAGTAACTCCACAACAGTAATATGTTCCAAATCCGTATAAAAGAGAATAATCCTCATCAGCGCATCATTACAATTCCTTAAACAGGTCTCGCCGATAAAAGAATTCTTGAGCGTTGGAGAACGATACAGAGAGGGGAATATGAACTGATGTGACGTATGATTCATACAACACCTTAAGTCAACACTGAAATATTATCGAGACACGTGCAACAGAAGGTGTCTTTTCGTCGAAGTATCTGGGTATTACGAAAGTGATGTCCGGTTCAAAGATCTTGGGTAAAAATGAAGAAGCCAACGACTATGGAAATATTTATTCATTAATATACTCTTCATTGGTTTCAAAGACCTCATTCCACCTTTAAGCAAGCTTATCAATGCCTCGCCTGTAAAATTATAGCGGTTTAGAATCGAAATGAAAAATCAACTCTTTTTCGACCTCTTCTCCTGTTGTTGTCGAGTGAAATGGTTCCGTAGTGCTCAGAACAAATGAAAATAAGGAAAATGTTATACGGACCACGTCTAACTGTCTTGCAATTTACCTAGTGGTAACTGAATGATTCTCGGACACAACACTCAAATGATCGGAAACGAGTGTTTTAGGATGACTTTTTTGGCTCATCTTTTAAATGAAATCCCCACTTCAAAACCGAGAAAACATCTCCTCCAACTGCTTTCATTCACTACATTCATCCCCATTAGTGTTTTTAACAGATTTTGCTCTCATACTTGCGTTAACACCTTTATGAAACTCGTACGGAAGAACATTTTTCATGTGATCATTAGATGACACAAACATAGTTGCTAATATTGATGAAAAATACGAACGTAACAGAAGTAATCTGAAAGATTCGATTAGATATTAGTTCAAGCCTTCCAAACCGCAATATATGCGTTTCAAAGACATGAAATAGGAAGGCACCATTTAGGATGGAGATAAGGAAGTGCAGAATCTATGCATAAGGAACATGAAACAGTAAGTTGCGAAAGAATTTCATGAAGAAGAAAGTAGTAGGTGTTAAAAAAGCAAAGCAGAGAACAAAAAAAAACAAAGATTGTCCGTAACAAAACACAAAACCTATTTATTTCAATATAAGGAATGCCTACCTAAGTTTAAGCTCGGGAGCGCACATATTCCACCGGGAAGCAAAATTCCCGTAGATGCAATAGTTGCATCCCATTGAGGAGATTTACTGTCACTCTTGGGCCTAGCTTCATGTCAATTATTTGACAAACGTGTTAATAAGAAACCTTAGCATTTAATGAAATAAAACCTCGATAAAAGTGAACCCAACCACAGTGCTTATCAAACTTTTTACTCTACTCAGTTATCTTCAGAAATGACCATGTCTCAAAAATAGCATGGATATAGGAGTTATCCGAAGTAAAGAAGCAAGGAGAAATGTAGCTGTACAGTGCCTCCCTCGAGGACAAGTGCAGGCTTTAAAAATATCCGAGCAGCGTTGCTTACTGAACCAACACTTGAGAAATCCAACTCACCGTCACGAAAAGAGGGCCTGTGTCGAGTTTATTTTTCCAGACATGGCGGCGAAATACTTGAAAATGCATGCTATCTAATTAAATATTGGGGATAGTTGAGCAGAAACTTCCGCTCAAGGAATTTAAAGCATCACCAGCGAAAAATAAGAGAAACTGTTAACACTCGCACATTACATACCGAATTCGAAGTTCGTCACATGGTACATACATGCATTACATACATTATATACATACATAACTTATTACTTTGAAAGTTAGCCTCAGGTTCAAGTAGGATTTCACCACGGTAACCAATCAAAAGACGTTACGAGGTTGGCACTTAGTTTCACGGAGAAAAAATCACCTAAAATGAAGATAATGCGAGACCGAAGGAGACTCAATGGCTCGAAGTTCCCCGTTTATTTTCATTGCGTTCGGATGGCGCTGTTTTCATTTCCTTTTTCAATTCAAATACAATGAGTTTGCGTCTGTAATTGAAGAGGAGCAAAGGTTCAGTGTAGCTCAATGGAAAGTGAGGGCCATGGAACACATCTCAAGGGCAGAACATCTTCCAAATTAACAAACGTTCTTACTGCTCGTCATGCTCGTAAACGAATCAGGTCATCTGCCTTAGCACGAGCAGATTTTCTTCCTTCCGGAGCAACGCACCTCGGTGTGGCATCGGTGTTTCATTTGAAGACAGCTCAAGGACTTCAGGGCCTGGATTAGAGCATTTTTTTATGCGTCGTAACGTACAACAGTCACCGTACGATCTTACGATTATAATACGTACAATAATCAAAACGTTTTGAATTTTACTCGCATATTTTACTCGCTCAACTTGAAAGCTGTTTTCGATGCAGACTTAAAATATTTCGCTGATCATCTCCAGAACGCAACCTTAAGTGATGTGGGTGGCGGCGGATTGATCAGTGGGAGAAATGCCAGCGCTGCTGTCCCACAACGCAATACAGAACAGCAGAACGTAGCCAAGAACCTGTTTCCCCTTCATTCTAACTTAAGAATAGCATTTCTTGTCGAGGACGCGTTTCATTCAGTAATATTGTTAATGGCTAAGAATCCAGGTATTAATTTAGCTCCTTTCCCAGTATACGAGGATATTACCCTAACTGAATGGGTGTATAACACAATTGTTGTTTTAAAAATGGAAATAAATTGAAAGTTAACTGTTCTTACTAATTGGTCGAGCTTAAACGGTCGGAAAAATAGCTGAAAAATAAAATAAAATAACTTGCACAATGTTGGGTATATGACTGGATAGTTACGGTGCTCTGCTCTCCAGTGGAGAGTAGGGCCATGCATGGAGAGTAGGAACATGGAGAGTAGGGACATGCATGGAGAGTAGGGACATGGAGAGTAAGGACATGCATAGAGAGTAGGGACATGGAGAGTAAGGACATGCATAGAGAGTAGGGACATTAAGAGTTTGGACATGGAGAGTAGGGACATGCATGGAGAGTAGGGACATGGAGAGTATGGACATGCATAGAGAGTAGGGACATTAAGAGTATGGACATGGAGAGTAGGGACATGGAAAGTAGGGACATGGAGAGTAGGGACATGGAGAGTAGGGACATGGAGAGTAGGGACATGGAGAGTAGGGACATGGAGAGTAGGGACATGGAGAGTAGGGACATGGAGAGTAGGGACATGGAGAGTAGGGACATGGAGAGTAGGGACATGGAGAGTAGGGACATGGAGAGTAGGGACATGGAGAGTAGGGACATGGAGAGTAGGGACATGGAGAGTAGGGACATGGAGAGTAGGGACATGGAGAGTAGGGACATGGAGAGTAGGGACATGGAGAGTAGGGACATGGAGAGTAGGGACATGGAGAGTAGGGACATGGAGAGTAGGAACATAGAAAGTAGGAACATAGAAAGTAGGGATCTGGAGAGTAGGGACATGGAGAGAAGGGACATGGAGAGTAGGGACATGGAGAGTAGGGACATGGAGAGTAGGAACATGGAGAGTAGGAACATGGAGAGTAGGGACATGGAGAGAAGGGACATGGAGAGAAGGGACATGGAGAGAAGGGACATGGAGAGAAGGGACATGGAGAGAAGGGACATGGAGAGAAGGGACATGGAGAGAAGGGACATGGAGAGTAGGGACATGGAGAGTAGGAACACGGAGAGTAGGAACATGGAGAGTAGGGACCTGGAGAGTAGGAACATGGAGAGTAAGAACATGGAGAGTAGGGACCTGGAGAGTAGGGACATGGAGAGTAGGGACCTGGAGAGTAAGAACATGGAGAGTAGGGACCTGGAGAGTAGGGACATGGAGAGTAGGGACCTGGAGAGTAGGGACATGGAGAGAAGGGACATGGAGAGTAGGGACATGGAGAGTAGGAACATGGAGAGTAGGGACCTGGAGAGTAGGGACATGGAGAGTATGAACATGGAGAGTAGGACTGAATAGTTACGATGCTATAATCTTTAGAGAAATTCTATAGAATCGGTTCTACAGAATACAGAAAAATTAACATTCTATAGAATATAATGATATGATACAGAATTTATATCTCTTACTGAAACACCGGCACGAGAATTAGGAAATTTAGCAATAATAGTGTTAGTAGTAGTACTCACCACAACGTGAGTACATGAAGCAGATTTGCTCAGGACCGTCCCATGCAGGGCTGTTGGTAATTATTTAATTATTTTGGTAACTACGAATGGTAATTATTTAGAGCCGCCAGACACGCCTCAAACGGGAAAAATTCACCTTCACCATAAAAATCGAGCTCACAAATACTGTATAAACAACATTTCTGGGTTGAAATATATTTCAACGCAGAAATGAGTTCACCTGCTTAGCAGGGAGAGCAGAGGTGCTGGGAAGCTACCAGGTGTTCAAGCAGCACTTTACACTCGGATGTGATGAAAAATTTTGCATTAATATTGCAATTATGAGATTGATTCACTCAAAATTTTTATTGTTCGTAATGCGAATAACCATGCCATGACGCATGCCCATTCTTCTTGCTACGCAGTAAAACTACCAAGTTATCGTTTTATGCGGAATGTAAGCCTCATTCTGCGAAATAATTTATGATGTAGAGTTTCATGGAGAATGAATGAACACACTCATATGATACCATTTTAACTTGATCAGATAAAAAATCTCAAATTCGAATTGTAAGCACGGTAAGATAATGCTCAAACGTCTAGTACTTTCTTAACTGAGGCAGTGAATCACGTCATTTTTTCCCCAAGCCAGAGAAATAAATAACAGGAAGTATAATCAACAATACAGTCGAGTACAGAGGAACAGTCAGTCGACTACAGAAAAACCAAGTTTTCGTATCACTTGCAATTTTAATTCGCTTGCGAAGAATCATCTCTACTGGAGAAATATTTCTCTCTCCAACAAGCGCTGAGAGTAAATAGACGCAAGAACAAAGATCAAGTTCTCTAAATCGTACATGATTGATCTGTACAAAAAAAGTGAAACCAGAGGCGACGAAAAACACCACGCCGTCTAAGTTCTTGTCAATTGGAACAGAATAGCCTTTGTTGCACCTCGAAGAAAGAGATTCATATGCTTCCATAAGTGAAACATTACATGACCAAAAACAATCGACGAGTGGCCTTGCAAGCCAACAATGCTTGACGGCCGCCTTGCTTCAACAGCTCATGACAATGAGCAACTGGAGGCGCAATGTGAGGCTCTAACCTCGTCCCAAATGTGATGGGATAGGTGACAAGGCTGTTATTATTGGAAGTACAACCTCGCGCCGAATTTGGTAGGATAGGTGACAAGGCTGTTGTTATTAGAGGTAAACCTCGTGCCGAATGTGATAGGATAGGTTACAAGGCTGTTATTGGAGGTACAACCTCGCGCCGAATTTGGTAGGATAGGAGACAAGGCTGTTGTTATTAGAGGTAAAACCTCGTGGCGAATGTGATAGGATAGGTTACAAGGCTGTTATTGGAGGTACAACCTCGTCCCAAATGTGATGGGATAGGTGACAAGGCTGTTATTGGAGGTACAACCTCGTGGCGAATGTGATGAGGTAGGTGACAAGGCTGTTATTGGAGGTACAACCTCGTCCCAAATGTGATGGGATAGGTGACAAGGCTGTTATTGGAGGTACAACCTCGTGCTGAATTTGGTAGGATAGGTGACAAGGCTGTTGTTATTAGAGGTACAACCTCGTGCCGAATGTGATAGGATAGGTTACAAGGCCGTTATTGGAGGTACAACCTCGTGCCGAATGTGATGGGATAGGTGACTAGGCTGTAATTGGAGGTACAACCTCGTCCCAAATGTGATGGGATAGGTGACAAGGCTGTTATTGGAGGTACAACCTCGTGGCGAATGTGATGGGGTAGGTGACAAGGCTGTTATTGGAGGTACAACCTCGTCCCAAATGTGATGGGATAGGTGACTAGGCTGTTATTGGAGGTACAACCTCGTCCCAAATGTGATGGGATAGGTGACAAGGCTGTTATTGGAGGTACAACCTCGTGGCGAATGTGATGAGGTAGGTGACAAGGCTGTTATTAGAGGTACAACCTCGTCCCAAATGTGATGGGATAGGTGACTAGGCTGTTATTGGAGGTACAACCCCGTCCCAAATGTGATGGGATAGGTGACAAGGCTGTTATTGGAGGTACAACCTCGTCCCAAATGTGATGGGGTAGGTGACAAAGCTGTTATTGGAGGTACAACCTCGTCTCAAATGTGATGGGAAAGGTGACAAAGCTGTTATTGGAGGTACAACCTTGTCCCAAATGTGATAGGATGGGTGACGAAGCTGTTATTATTGAACCTATAAACTCCTGAGTATGGGAGGACAAGGCTTTATTATTTGGGTTTTAACCTCATCTCAAATATGAGAGGATTGGTGACAATACCGCTATTATTATTAGGGCTATAACCTCGTCTCAAATATGATCAGATGAGTAATAAGAGTAGCATTATTCCGTATACAAGTTCGTCCCGAATATAACAGAACAGCGAACAAGGCTAATATTGGACCCATAACTTTGCCTAAAATCAGATAGGGTGGGTAACGCGGTATCAGTGGAGCTGGAACTTTGCTTTCATTTTGAATTAATGAGCGGAACAAGTATTCGGGAGTTAGCTACAACCTATAATAGATTTATTTCAAGAAGCAATTTGACAACGTTTTCGTTCACAACGACTAAGCGTCTCTGCGAGCGCAACTTTACATCGCTGATTTATCCTAATGCAATATGTATTCCGAAAATGGCAAAATGACGTTTCAATTTACTACGCGAAGAGGTATTCGTCAACCAATATAAGATGAAAATACAATACAAGATGATAAAATAAAGAATAACTAGTTGCTCACAAACTGAGGAACAAATGTATCTGAGACGTTAGGTTTAATCCTCATTTTCTTTTCGTATCTGTCTCATTTCAGGTATATCTTTTTACTGTCGTTATTCAGAGGCTTTGTTCTATTTAATCAAATTATTGGCTCTAACTTTCAACTAATATTAGATAAGATTATTAGTTAGTTTAAGCCTCCCTATCCGCAACAAAGGCTATCCAAAGAGAGGAAGGAAGAAGGCACCATTTAGTATGGAGTTAAGGATAAGCGGAATCTATGCAGAAAGGGAACAGAAAGCTAAGAAAGAAGTCAATGAAACAAGAAAAAATTGAAGAAGAAAGTAGTAGGTGCTGAAAAACAAGACAGCAGTGAACCGAAAAAAGATGGTCCGTAACAAAACAAAACCTATTCTATTTCAACAAAAAAAGAAAGCCTACCTAACCTTTAGCTCAGGCCCTTACATAGTTTTCGACTAATATTATAACCACTCACCGTGATGGTATTGCAGGAGTAATCAGCAGACTCCAAAATCACTTTACGAAGCGCACCTCGAAAACAACACTCGCACAGCAACATCAACATACTAGCTACACAACTCGAGAGACCGTAAGTGTAGTTATGAATGACTTGAAATAAACTGAAGCACCACTCGGCTAAAGATTCACTGAGCCAATGAGAATGAGCAAGAGGCATTCATCATCAGCTTACTTCTACGTATGGAGGAGATGATCAGATGTACGTCTACGTCTGAGCACGAATAAACGGACCTGTTAATGATTGATTGCAGGAAGGTCGGTAACCTGCAGGCATGATAGTTTCGAGTGACCAGTTCAAGCCTAAGCGCAAACACAAACGCGCAGATCCCTGATTAGTATTTGCCAGGGATATTTTTCGTCTGCAGAACCTTTAAGCCAGGCTGATAGAAACGCTTCTAAGTGAAACTGAATGACGCTTCTCCTTGGTTGCCAGTTTTTGCTGCGAATAAACTTTAGGAGCACGGCGAATTTGAAATATCTATTCCATTTCCAATACAGAAGAATTAAGCTCGCCGTGTAGTTGTTGTATATGGCTGATACTAGACGCATTCTCAACATCGAGCGTATATTGAATTTTTGAACTGATGCGTATGCTCCATTCAAATTTACAGCGTTCCAGACTTCAGGAGCATTTATAAGGACTTACGTCTCCTGCTAAAATTAACTTCAGAAAAATGTTGACATGACTGGAAAACATCACCTTTCTATCCTGCAACAATATTGACAAAAACAATCTCGCCAATTTCCCCTAACAATAAAAAGCTTGAAGCTATTGAATATTGATCCTACGAGCTTCCCAGACATTATTTCATAAGAATTTTGCAGCAAGCAAAAAAGATATATTTAAAGATTAGTGGTGTGTCTGGTTCCAGTAAAATAGCTGTCCTTCGACTTCGTTAACTCGAGAAATGGCTCAGAAATTTTAATCTTGAGGATTTCATGACTCAGAGGTTGTCATGAGGCAGAAGTATTAGCCTTGTGAATTTCATGGCCAAGCGGTCGTCATGAAGGCAGAAATATTGGCCTTGGGAATTTCAGGGCCAAGCGGTCCTCATGAAGGCAGAAATATTGGCCTTGGGAATTTCATGGCCAAGCTGTCGTCATGAAGGCAGAAATATTGGCCTTGGGAATTTCATGGCCAAGCGGTCGTCATGAAGGCAGAAATATTGGCCTTGGAAATTTCAGGGCCAAGCGGTCGTCATGAAGGCAGAAATATTGGCCTTGGGAATTTCATGGCCAAGCGGTCGTCAAGAAGGCAGAAATATTGGCCTTGGAAATTTCCGGGCCAAGCGGTCGTCATGAAGGCACAAATATTGGCCTTGGGAATTTCATGGCCAAGCGGTCGTCATGAAGGCAGAAATATTGGCCTTGGGTATTTCAGGGCCAAGCGGTCGTCATGAAGGCAGAAATATTGGCCTTGGGAATTTCATGGCCAAGCTGTCGTCATGAAGGCTTGAAGGCCGCAATCACGCTTGAGAGCGCAGTAACGCTTCTCGTGTTTCAGAAAACGATCACGATGCGTGCGTTCAACCTTAACAGCTCACAGTAGAAACACAGACCTTTTTATAAAGAGATAACGCACTAAAAAGTGTTAGTACAATGTGTTGAGTAACTCACCCGGCCTTTGTTCTGGTGTACTGTGGACGGATCAACTTGCAAAAGCGCTGACAAAACAAAGGCCTTCGTAAGCAAGTTATTTTCTGGAGACAGTCGTCGTGAATTTCTGTCATTGAAATTACATCACGCAAATGATGCAAAACCAGTGAATTTAAAGAAGCCCTAAATAACGACAGTCTTCGTGCATGTCGGTCATTGAACTTACATCCCGCTAATGATGCAAAACCAGTGAATTTAAAGAAACCCTAAATAACGACAGTCGTCTTGCATGTCGTTCATTGAACTCACATCGCGCTAATGATGCAAAACCAATGAATTTCAAGAAACCCTAAGCCAAAACCCAAACCACAATTACGTAGTCTGCAACGTAGCCACCAAATGCGACCTTGATTGTAACGGAGTTGCTGGAGTCGAGTCGTATCGTAAGAGGTATTTTCGAGTGTTACGTTGTCGCGCGGTGTCAATAGCTGTACCATAACAACTGAGCTAAAATGAGGGTCGCATTAGAATGATCCATTTCAAAAATTGAGCCAAAAATTAACGTTGAGAGCTAAAAAATTAATGACATTTTAAGAAGTAAGTTTAATGAGAAAGAAAATAGAAGTTAAGATGTTGATAAATCATAACCATTTTGATAATTATTACATATTACCAAAATGATATACATAGCCATTAAATTTTTTATTGATATAAAAAATAATTTTGAAGCGAGCATAATATGCACATGCAAAATCACTCTCCTGATCACATTCGAAGCGACAAACAAGTTAAGGACAAAACAACATGTCTGACACACAGGACTAGGCCGACTACAACTTGCTCAGACCTATGCAGACATGGCCGGGGCCCAATATCATGGGGAAAACGCATTCATCTTTGAAAACATGACAGAGGCTTTAACACGTTAACTGCGATGGGTTAAACTGAAGTTCAATATTCAATTCAAATTTACAGTCAATTGTAGTAAGTAATTTTAAGAATTGCAAATATTAACTGGAACGTGCCTTTATTTAGCTTCAAGTATTTATGAAAATTGAGTTTGTGACTACTGGTCGGTCAGCAGCATTATGGTCAGGACTACTGGTCGATCAGCAGTGACCTTCAGGACACGTGTTATAAGAGAAAACTCACATTTCATCAGCCCAAGACGTGGGAACAAGGCTAAACCGAACGCAAAGGAAGAGAAACAAAATAAAAAATGCCGCTGGTACGGCGCTTCCGTGACAAAGAAGCTGTTGCTTCTGACACCAGAACTCGCAACAAAATACGAGAGCTTCAACAGCGGCCCCACCCAGTCTATCCTTTTCGCCGGAGCATACATGTTTTTCGCCACCTAAGCGATTTAATTACTTGGGTGGCGAAAAACATGCATGCAGGCGGCGAAAAAGTTAGACTGGGCATAAGCACTCAAACAGTTCTCAAAAAGACAGTTTTGCCGACCTTAACGACCTACCACGCGGCACGAAAGGCAAGATGGCTTGCCTCGTCATTCGAATTCATTGCTCCATCGACTCTCACCCTGGTTATCAGGAAAAGAATCATATATTTGCCCCCTATCCTTTTTAACGCTCGTAGATATTACGGTCTTGAAAATTACGGGCTGTTAAAGTACTGAGAACAATATGACTCAAAAGTTGTTATAGGCTAAGACGTACTTACTATTAAGGCATCAAATTTAAGTTATATCTGTTTTCGGAGGAAAGAGATTCGTGCACAGATTTATACCTAAGGTGAGTTTCACGCCATCGACTGAAAGCGTTTTCCGATAATGAATGTTACCGGAGAAATGAAAAGGATATGTAATGGATCAAGTGGCCGGGCAATAAAGCCACAGACACTCGGAAAAGGATGGTGCAATCTGCGCCGGAATTTCTCGGAAGAGAAAAAAGAACCAAAAAATTGGAGCAAAGCTTGATGTAAAAATGGATGCTTACGACTAAAAAACAGTGCCCTGTACAACACGTAGTTAATGTCTTTTTGAAAAACCGTGATCAAGCAGTGTCAGTGTGCTCTCGCTTTCTAAAATAAAAGTTCATAAATCTCAACTAGACTCCAGATTGATATTAGTGTCAGGTTCCCAAGATGTGCACAAGTGCTATTTATGCCAATGCATAAATTCGAAAAGCATACATTCTATCAATGCATCAGTACTTTTCAGACGGACAATTTCAGTCAAAGAAGCCAATGGAAAAAGATAATTTCAGTCAGTCATAACAACCCTTCAAATGAGACAATATCGGTCGCACTATCCCGTCGAGAAGAGCAATACCACTAAGAGCATTTTTTTCGAGGGAAACAATTCCAGGTACATCAAAAAACAAAAACATTTTATTTAACTATAAAGAAGGCCTGCTTATCTCCAGCTCGGAAACTCAAATTTCCCCTGGGAGTGCTAACTTACATAGACACAATAGTTGTCCCTGCCAGAGGGGAGTACGTGTTGAAAATATTAACAGAAATGAACCGAAAAAAATGATGCGTAAGAAAACCAAAACGTATATAAATTTAAACAATCGAACGACATACCTAACATTCAGCTCGGACCTACACTCCCCTCTATAAAAATGATTTCAGTCTCAAAATCTATCTGAGTAGAGCCAGAAGAAAAGGTTAAAGAAATATCAACGCTAGGAGATTAGTTTCTGAGCTTAGCTGTGAAATATGCGAGAAACTGATTTCAATATATGCTAGCAAACAAACCCTGCGTTTTCCGAACGAGACAGCGAAGCGAAATTCCTTTCACCTGGTAGAGACCATGACGGTTCTCACCTTGACGGTATGGTCACTTACGCCTGTTTGGCTCAGTAAGGCATCATGAACAAATAAATAGCAATTATGGTAAAATGAATTATGATAGATGCGGAAATTAAAAGGCTATTTTGACTTATATTACTAATTCATCACAGTCAAAGCAGACTCGAGTCGATTATCACTGGCCATTATCTTCTGTACTTTATTTCACAAAGAAATTTGATATCAGTCAAATAAAGTGCACCTAATCAGTCATCTATGGGAGATGATTTTCAAGACATGAGACCAATCCCGACATGCTTATTGTTACTTCCTCAAAATTCGATCTCCAAGTAACGATAATAAGTAAAATTGCTACCCTCTGGTAAACATGACCGTTTGGTTTTCGCAGAGAAAACCGTAAGTTTTTCTTATTCTCACGAATATTACCTTGAATAGAGATGTAATTAAATAGAGATAGAGATGCTAGAGATGTAATTTGGCAGACCATTAAAGTTAGAAGTATTCACAAATTCACTACTAGATGTTAGCGTATAAAATGATTATTAGGCTTCCCAATCACAACTAAGGTGTTCTCAAGAAAGGAAGGGAAAAAGCACCATTTAGTGTGAAATAAAAAAAAACAACGTAAGACCTAAGCATTAAGTGCGTTCCCACACTCTCTGCTAGTCAGAGCAAGGCACATCAATTAAAAAAAAACCCTACAACATTGTTTTGAGACATAAGAAAACCCACAATAAGTCACTTCGGCGTTGTACAACAGAGAACGATCCCATGACGCAAGACATGAACCAAACAGCGCAGAGCGACAGCAACTCAGAGCAAAATGGACAGCGCAAAGTAACAATCACTGAAAGTTACCATGGGCAAGAACCCGAGCGGCTCGAGATCGTTGTCTTGTGTCTACAAGAGCGAAGGTTAAACAAGCCATTAATAAAAGATCAGCCTGTCGAAGTAAACAAGGAGAAGGTGAACCGAGCAAAGAGAAGTGAACAGCGAAAGACCTTGCCCCTCAAGTGACGTCCTGTATGGAACAGCAAAGACGTCAAAGTGACTCGACTGTTCCACAGTCGGTGTTGACAGACCACCACAGAGATGGAAATGAGGGTCTCACTCATAATGGAAACCTGTGAGCAGAATGGAGCAGTTATGTGCACATTAAAAAAAGATTGGCTCTTTAATTTCTCATTATTGTTATTTTATACCCCACACAGAACCACAGTTTCCGTCCTCTGAAACGATCTTCACGGAGACGCTCGCTGTAGGCTTTATCCAAAAGCAATCAACAGGCTTCATGTGAGTGCAAAGTTCGAGCGTCTCAGTGTGCACAGCCCATTACAACACGAGAAGAAGGTAGCTTTAGCATATCCATAAGAGAAACAAAGGTGATGAAGAAGAAGAGAAAAACACCGCGCTTCTTTCTTTCTCTCCGAGAATGACACGCAGCGGTTAAGAGTTACAAAATTGATCCAGAGAAACTTAAGCGCAGCATTTAAAGAACGTGCTAGAAAATCTTCACCTTGAAAATAAATAAATAATCCAATGTACATCAAACCCAGAACAAAATTAACACCCACAAAAATTGTGAACCTAAAAAAGAAACGTTTGAAAAGAATTATAAATTAATGGAAAGCATTTGCGTGGCAGAAAATCGAGTAGAATTACCAACATCACAGAAAGCCGATACTCAAACAACAACGGGAGATAAAGCAAACAGCAACTCCATAGATCAAAGGATCAAAGAAAGCAGGAAACTCGACATAATCCGAGAAAACCGAACGACATATGACAAGACATTAGCAGACAGTGCGCTCGACGCAATCCGAGCAGCAGATTTAGAAAGCGTCGCGAGCTAAAAAATAAATTTTGAAAAGAAAACCAGTCAGGCTTTGTTCAATAAAACTGCACTCACAACCCAAGTAGGTGGAAATTTCCAAGCAAACAAGGGCACCTTCCATCAACATGCATTGAGTGACGGAGACGTAAAGCAACCATATTTTGAGAGATGCAAAGACAAGCTATCCCGACTGAAGGTTCGGAAGGGAGAAGGATCGAAGCAAATAAGACTGCCTTCCAACAACATGCATAGGGTGACAAAGACGTAATATAATCATATTTTGAGAGATGCAAAGACAGGCGATCCTGACTAAAGGTTCGGATCACATCCCATCACATGAAGAAATACAAAAATTACGAAGGAAACCAAAACCTCAACGGAAAGCTTCATAATCATAGAAACGATGAAGTTACAAACTTCGCTAGAAATGAAAGAGTCTACATACTTAATTTGGTCGGATGCAACCATATTGGAACTTCGTGAAATGGAGGTTCGAGGGAGTGATAGTGAAGTTCTAAGTTAACGTAGGATTGGATTATAAATTAGCATAAGCCTCCCTAACTACAACAAAGGTGTTTCAGAGAGAGAAAAGATGAAGGCACCCTTTAGTACGGAGTTCAGGGAACGATTAGTTTATGCACAAGGGGTTTTCTCACAAGACAACCCATGCGCATGGGAACCATAAGTTAGGAAGTCAATTTATGAAACTAGATAAAACTTGAAGGAGAAAGAAGTGCTGGAAAACCGAATAGCAGTGAACCGAATCAAACAAGGTAAATCACGAAACTAAAAATTCCTTCCATTTCATCAACAGCAAGACCTACTAAACTCTAGTTGGGAACCTCACTTTTTGTCCCTGGGAATCAAAGTTGAGGTAAGGTGACTTGAACTGGGCGGGCAATAATAGTAGAAGCCCACACAATTCGGCCACTCCACTGCGGTTACGTTTGGTGTCGGAGCAACAACAACACACTCAGAACTAAGACAGAAGCGGACCATACGTACATGGACATCAAACAATAAGCGAACTATATAATTTTACGATAATATCACGGGTGGTCGAGACATAAAGCCCGGTGCAATGAATCTGAGAACAAAGCAGCAATGTTTTCGTTGCCAATAAAGGCATCAACAGGACCCTTAATTACAATCGGTACATCGGTGTAAGGTATTATTTCAAGGATGTTGGTATTATTCATCCTTCTCATAGAACAATTGCGGAATTATCGATGCTACATCGATAGTGAGGTAGAAGAATACAACTGAGACGCAGTCGTATTGCTTGGAGGATGTGCGTGAGTCCGTCTCAAAATTTGCCGACGGTCACGACACCATGTGAGCGGAAACAAGGTGGTGAGCGGAAACAAGGTGGTGAGCGGAAACAAGGTGGTGAGCGGAAACAAGGTGGTGAGCGGAAACAAGGTGGTGAGCGGAAACAAGGTGGTGAGCGGAAACAAGGTGGTGAGCGGAAACAAGGTGGTGAGCGGAAACAAGGTGGTGAGCGGAAACAAGGTGGTGAGCGGAAACAAGGTGGTGAGCGGAAACAAGGTGGTGAGCGGAAACAAGGTGGTGAGCGGAAACAAGGTGGTGAGCGGAAACAAGGTGGTGAGCGGAAACAAGGTGGTGAGCGGAAACAAGGTGGTGAGCGGAAACAAGGTGGTGAGCGGAAACAAGGTGGTGAGCGGAAACAAGGTGGTGAGCGGAAACAAGGTGGTGAGCGGAAACAAGGTGGTGAGCGGAAACAAGGTGGTGAGCGGAAACAAGGTGGTGAGCGGAAACAAGGTGGTGAGCGGAAACAAGGTGGTGAGCGGAAACAAGGTGGTGAGCGGAAACAAGGTGAGCGGAAACAAGGCGAGCGGAAACAAGGTGAGCGGAAACAAGGTGAGCGGAAACAAGGTGAGCGGAAACAAGGTGAGCGGAAACAAGGTGAGCGGAAACAAGGTGAGCAGAAACAAGGTGAGCAGAAACAAGGTGAGCGGAAACAAGGTGAACGAGATAATTCATTTCAAGCACAGCTACCATCAAATAATTTAAAGAAATGATAGTTCATTCAAACGCCTGTCATTGAGATCATTCTTGGTAGCGATTTCAACGCTGCAATCACAGCGGAATTACTGTGGAAATTCAGCGTTTCCTCAGAAATGTTCGATAGCGTATCAAAGTTAAGCGAAATTTTGGCAGATAAAAGCAGGCTGGGACAATGAAATTGAGAAGTGAATGAAATTTAAATTGGAGTTTAAATTCTCATTTTCAGTTTGCCGTAAAAACATTTGAATCATTATATTGAAAGCAACACTTGCAAGCAAGGCAAGAGTGACAAATGTTAGCTGCTTGCACATGTTATTAATATCAAATAAATCTTACTCAAAAAGTGAACCCCAGTAACCTTCACCGTACTCGCAAAACTCTTCGTAAATAATAATAATGTTGAAGGGTGTAGATAAAATCAACATTAAAGCACGGATATGAGTCCTTTTCTACTCTCCCTACGCATGGGGTCTGCGACCGAATCGCAAAATATATGCACTTTGGACAGTCGAAGAATAAGAATTTGCGGACAATCGTCCACCGGAAATTAGTTGTTCGGCTCAACTCTCGGTAATTTGGTGCGATCTCCATTGTACCAGACTTAAGATACAATCTATTGCTGTATCACTTATGGTAAATAAATTGTTTAAAATTGTTTAAATATTTCCAAGCACTGCAGCCAGTTAGCTGAAGTGCACTCGGGCTCAGGAAGACGCACAATAACAGTGCACTCAGCGCGGGGTCACTGAACAGCGTCCTGAACGTTTCAATATCCACCTAAGGCGGATAGCCGCGAGCGAAAAAAATAAAAAGTGATTGCAGATCATAAAATCATGAGGAGCCCACGGTTATGTTCTTCAGTGCGGCTTAGATGATATAAAAACACATTAGAATATTATTTATGCCTCATCTGCTGGGAATGAGGTACAGCTTCACCATTAATCGACTCTTGTCTTGAGATGAGCTTTGTTCTGAGCATGGTTGAAGTCTCCTCAGAGTTAGTATAACAAAGGCAAAAGTCCTTAAGTAATAAAATGCTCACGAATTATTTGAATGAAATCACCTCTATCAACTGCATAAAATATGCTTAAAATTTTTCAAATACATGTTTAGGTTATCTTCCCTCACACCAGAATCATGATAACTCGATAACTCACAAGGAAGATGACATGTGTGAAAATGTGCAGTCGAAATATAGTCAATGTAGCAGATATACATAAATAGAATTTCAAACAAAGTCAAGAGATCGCATTCTTTGGACTTTGAGACGAGACCTGTTTCAAAGATGAGCAAAAAGCACACTATAACCCCAATAAAATGAAATTGTTCTTATTGCACTGTGACGCACAGGCGGTTTATAAAGAAGATTTGTTGTTCAATATTTTCAAAAACATGATTTTTAATTCTGTTAAAAAATATTTCAAACGTTTCAATTTATTATATTTCTGTTCAAGCTGAGAGCATGCAGATGGCAGAACACGAAGTGAGGCGCGTGATCAATAAAAGACTATATGAAAACAGCTGGAATAATGGGTCTGAATAGTCATTTGTATTTTGCCAAAACTAGAAATGCTTATCAGACTTATAAAACGACAAACATACACCTTAGCAATTTTCAACTTCATCGTCAAGAGGTATTTGTGAATATCGCGAGGAGAGACTAATTGCTTCAATCTTCATTTTACTCTTTACACTATCTAGACCACAGTTCTGCTTTGGAGCTTCATTGAGTCTCTGTGTAATTAGCAGTAATTAATGTAGTTCGAAGACACGAGACACCGGAGGCCATCCAACATTCGGCTGGCAGGGCATCTATGAGCTACCTCAGTGAAAACATGAGCTGCTGAAGAGCGTCTGCCATTAGAGCTTCTAATCTTAATGGTGATTACGGAGTTGCTATCAATCGTAATTGAGATAACGGATTCGCGATTGCGAGGGCGTCAAATTGCTTTTGAGTGCAATAATCATCCCATAAAAGTAATTCAAATGATATATAATACGCGTCGATACGTCATCAGTCTTTCTGTTCGCCCATCGTACATAAAAACTTTGATTGATACAAGGAGTTAAACATGTCTGATAGTGTGGCCGCTAATCCATTTAGCTACTTCAGCTCTCATGCGAGTTTCAGCCAAAGAGGAAACGAGTCACCAAAATTAATACAATATTTTTATTTAGCCTTCTGCTGCATCATAACGCTAAAACAGTTCTGAATTACTCATTTTGATACGAATTACTCATTTTTGAAACCTTACCTCAGGTGACTGCAGGTGAGCCATGACATATGAGTAATGACAGTTTCTGATATGTAGGAGTGCTATGACGCATTGGTGAAGGCAGTTCCTTATCTGCAGGTGCGCTATGACGCGTAAGTAAAGGCATTCCTTACCTACAGGTGTGCTATGACATTTGAGTCAAGGCAGTTTTTGATATGAAGGAGTGCTATGACGCGTTAGTAAAGGCAGATTCTCACCTGCAGGTGCGCTATGACATTTGAGTCAAGGCAGTTTTTGATATGTAGGAGTGCTATGACGCGTTAGTAAAGGCAGATTCTCACCTGCAGGTGCGCTATGACGTGCCGCCTGGCTCTCTGGAAGACATCTTCGTCCCTCCAGTCAGGGTGCCGCGCCTGGATGCGCTGCGCCAGCGTGTTGTGCCAGCGGAAGAACAAGATGCCGAACGCCAGGTGAGCGGGGTTTTGGTTCGTTCTTTCGTCCCCCATCACTGAGATGACACAAAAGAAGAAGTTTATAGAATCATGCATCCATCAGTGAAATAAGGAAATAATTTTGAACGCATTAATAATTTTTCAACAAAAGGAAGGCCTTCCTAAACGTTAGTCCGGGACGTTGTATATTCCCTTTAAAAGCGCTAATTCCATTAGATTCAATGGTTGTATCCTCCTGAAGGAAGCTCGCGAAAAAATTCAAGTGAGATTTTCATGCGTACCTATTAACTCTGCACACAGACACACACATAAAAAGAAAGAGATCATCTACATAGCAGATGATTTCGCTGAAATAACTCTTACACACTTGAAATAATTGAAACAGCGATTATATTTTGGTTATGTGCGATGGAATCAAATTCCATATCATAGAGGCTCAGTTGGAATGACATTTAAAACCGCAGCGAATAAAGGAGATCAAATTTTCAATAACTGATCTCATTTCCAAACGATTCAACTTCGAAAGAAAAATATGATAAGATAACAAGACTACAACGCGACCACAATTTCTTTTCACTCTAATTTATCAGAGATTACCTCAATATTCAAGAATATTGTTATTGAAAAAAAGTGATGTTCCTGTTACTGGCTTCGATGCCATGTCGCAAACCTGGCTGGTACCAAAAAATAGCATACTAGCGGTAAAAAAAATAAATGTACGATTCACATAAATCTCGAGAATTCTCGAGGTTTATGGGGGCGATTGACCCATTATGGCAGATTAATAAAAAGCAAGCGCTTTAGAGTCCTCGGTCTCAAATCAGCTGCCGTAACTGAATTCTAAGAATATTTATAGCTCTAAAGCAAGTGATCGATGAGTCTTTGGTGAGCTATCAGTCATGTTGAGTAATCTTCAACCCTCACGTGCATGATTCGTGCATGTAACTTCGTGAAGGATCCGCGACGCACAAAGCGCTCACAAAGCTTTCAAGTAAACAGTTATCTCATTGCAATAATAAAAGACTGAAAACGCCCCTGAACTAAAAGACATTTTTAACTTGAAGAACAAAAAAATTCCGAAGAAATGATCCATGATTATTCTAATGCGAATATTCAACCACTAACTCGCGTACCACATCAATGCACGTTTCATAAAAAATAGAAGTCACCAGCATGTACGAATGCAAAAAGGCCAGTGCGTAAATTAAAGACTAAAGAGAGCGCCAACAAATTCACGGCGCCTGAACCGCTACATTCGAGCACACAAGCCGGTCACACCTGCGCAGTTGGTGTGCCAGCGTCCATGTCTCTCACAGATCGAGGGCGGAGCGCCTTGAGTTCTGAACACCGTGGTTCTAAATCCCCATTGCCTCACTGACTTGCGCTGACGCACGCACCGACTTGTGCCACTCCCTGCCTCGACGCCGGCGCGCTCTGTTTTGCGGTCTCTAACGACTGTGAAAGTTCCATAAAACTCCCAAAGAAGAGGCCCGAAGTCTTCGTTCTTTCTCTGTTTGGTCATAGATATAATGTAAGGGATCCATAAAATTAGCCGCAGCAAGCAGGTAATTCCCATCAGAGGGAGGGGAATCGGCCATCAAAGCAACGCCAGGCGCATCGCAAATGAATATGCAAATGGGCGTCGATCTTGAGTAGTAAATCTTCCTGAATTGCTATGCAACAGGCTTATTACAGGGTTGTCAAAGTTTACAGAATTAAAATGGAAGAAATCGGGAAGGATCATGGGAAACAAAATAAGAAGAGGTGCATGGAGGAAATATCATGGGAAACAAAAGAAGAAGAGGAAAATGGAGGAAAAATCCGGTGGTACAAAAATAATAAGAACATGAAAGAAAGATTGTAGGAAACAAAAGGAGAAGAGGAATATTAAGGAAAAATCAGGGACGAAAAAATAAGAAGAACACGGAGAAAGATCATAGGAAACAAAAGGAGAAGAGACACATGGAGGCCTTCACAATATGAATTCACTCAACATCATTCAACATCACGTAAGGTACTCACGCAGCATTCTCTCAGGCGGGAGGATTTTGAGAACGTGAGGGGAAGGATTATTCTCCATAGGAATTCGTCTGGTATTGCGAGGGGGCATTTGAGGATCATTTTCATCGGTGAGGAAGGTGCCATTTTTGAAGGACCTGAGCATGTTGAGGCGAGCCTCGCTGGTGCTGTACACAAAGGAGCCGTCGATCCAAGACGTCACGTAGTTCAACTGGAAAACAAACCAGAAAATGCTGTCATTAGGCACGAAAAAGAAGCCTCGATTGATTCCAAATTGAAAATCGTGTAGCCAATTAGTGGCTGGGAGACATGTTACCGCAGAAACGGGCAAATAGTCAAGAAAAACTTGACCGTCCACGACGCTGTTGAAAAAAACTGGAAATAAAACCCAACAGACAAGTGAACAAACAGCCAGCTACATAAGAAACTTTTTTCTTTCTAGTAAATAGACCGTCATACTTGGCAGGCCTTTTTGGTCGTTAAAAGTAAATTCCACGAGCTTAAGGCACATGTACAACGTCCTCAGAAAGTGCTAGAAATCGATCTTTACTATTATCACTATCAGCGTTCGCAACGCCTCACACCACAGGCTGCCACCTGATCTGCAAACGCGCTCATAAATCAAATTAAAACAGATCTATTTGCTTTACTTTGGTCATGGAACCGTGTGAAAATCACATGTTGCTCAACTCGCTCGATTGTTGTAAGCAAACAGTAGTGGAACTTCGACGAACTTACTTTACTCATACTAGACGTAATATGGGAGAGCGATTCAAAGCGTTAGTTTGACAATGATAAATTCATTGAACGGTATTCAATAGAAAGAGAAAAAGCTCCTCCCAGTCTGTAAACATCGTCCTGTTTATGATTGCGGTAAAAAATGATCATTAAAAACCAAATACAAGCTCAGAATACAGTTTCATTGGCTCGGACAACCTCTGACTTACGGTCACTGAAACATCGGTTGAGCAAACTTTAAAAATCTGGACCGTGATAGCTGAAATCTTGTTCCGGTAAAAGCGCTGAAAAAGCCTACGCAAATTTGTAAAATAAAAATCAACATAAAATCACGCGGTAACAAGCAGAACACATTAATCGCCCTAAACGCCTCGCCTAAAATTGTAGCGCGTTAAGATGATATCGGACTCGATGAAATATCGTCGCGCTGCTCTGAAGCTCAGCCAAGTTTACGCGCTTCTCTGTCCAATACGTTTATTAGATAAGGCGCTGCAGAGAAAGAGTTTGGCCGCTGCAGGAACCTCACAAACTGCAGCTCCGTGGAAAAAATTTACGACCAGCCCCACAGTTCGAAGATGGTAAGCTTGAAAATTTAATGCTTCTGGATAGCAATTTAAATATCGAAGTAACGGACTTTTTACTCCATAACATTGGCGTCTTATAGATAAAGTGAGCAGGCAAGGAGAAAGTGAGCTTGAGCGATGCTCAGCAAGATCATTCGATGGCCCATATGTACCTGGCCAGATGTGATCACCAGATGGCAATAAAGATACCTAAAGCCACGCGCCACAGGTCTTGTAATATGCACCGATGCAATACTAGACACTCATAACTGATGCAAGTGAAATTATGCATTTGAAAACAACAGATTTGAGTACAACAAGGCCGCCCTTACGACGTAAGCTGGAAAAACGTTTTGTCTGATAACTCGGAGGATTCAAAGTTACCTCGATAAAGATGTTTCTTCTCAATTCAATGTACAGCTCATTATGAAGACAAAATCTCATTTATATATAAAGTATTGCTACGCATGCTGTGGTTCAGCAGATGGCTGAGCATTGTGGAGCTTAATTAACTCGTCAAACAAAAGATGTCATTCTGATCCTCGAACGATAATTGTAGCCTTTCTAGAATCTGATGGTAATGGCGGTCGGCCAAATAGTACCTATCACAAGGCCTTCCTACCATCTTTCAGAAGGGAGTGCTATATGAAGACAAAAAATCACACTTTATCAAAGTTAAAAAACTTTAGATGTGTAGTTGTGTTAAGTTCATCAAGGTTTTTCATTAAGCATGTGGTACGTGGGCACTTCAGCGAACATTATGAGAACTTTGGATTTACAAATCGCTCGAGTCACAAAAAAGCCGATCACAGTCATCGATTTGGAGCGTTTGAGCACGTCAGGGCTTCACAAGCAACAGTGCACGAAGCTCTGAACGGCTCTAAATTACCAACAGTAATCGCAGAGTTGATTAGGATATGAGTTGGTTTAAGCCCCTCTAAACACAGCAGAGATTTTCCCAAGAGAGGAACGAAGAGGACACCATATAGTACTGGAACGGGGAATCAATGCCCGAAGTTAATCCCCTACAGTAAGACTGAAGAAGGAAGATTGGAAGAAATTTATGAAACAAAATAGAAGTTGAAAAAAGCAGCAATTGCTGCAAATAATGACAGTTGTGAGCTGAAAAAAATTACCCAAAACAAAAAATATGTATTTCATCAAAAGGAGAGCTCACCTAACCTTCAGCTTGGGACCTCACATCTTTCATTTTAGAGCGCTAATTTCCATAGCTACAAAAGTTGCCTCCCCTGAAGGATACAGTTAACATGACCATTTCGGCTAGCACACATCCTCCCAGTCTGACTTTTTCGCCGCCTGCATGCATGTTTTTCACCGCCCAAGTAATTAAATCGCTTAGGCGGCGAAAAACATGCATGAGCCGGCGAAAAAGTTTGCCTGGGCTGTCGCCTCATTGGCAACGAAATAGATGAATTAGCTTCACGACGCCGTTGTCATGAGTCATCTCATGAGACTCTACGTATACGACTTAAACACTTAGACCGCAACGTGCACCTCCAGTGGTCACGGAGGGGATTTTCATAATGCTGCTAACCGACCAGCGGTCAAAAATTTAATCATAAATACTCAATTAAATTTAAATTAACACATAATCCAGTTAATGTTTGTTATTTTCAAAATTACCTACTACAATTGTCTTTAAATTTGAGTTGGAGATTGAACTTCAAATAATCCAACTGCGGTCAAAGTTTAAAGCCAAACCATCATGTTCGATTAAGGCGGAAAAGAACACTCTAACTGTCTGAAACGAACGTTGACATTCCGAGGCCTACACACAACAAATGTGTTACAAAGGGAGGAGGGAGGAAAGCTCTTGTTAGTATGGAGTTTGGAAGGTGAGCGCAAGGTTTGTTCCCACGCGAGATCCCACGAGCATGAAAAGAGCAAGTTAAGAAATAAGTTTATGAAATAAGGTAAAAGTTCAAAAAGAAAGTAGTTTAGGTGCTGAGAAACAAATAGAGCTGAACTGAAGAAAAGATGGTCTGTAACAGAAAAAATTCTCTGCCAAGACCAGTATCCCAAAAAGTAATCTTCAGCTCGGGATCTATAGGACCTTCCCTCAGAGGTTACCAATTCTTATAGATACGATACTTGTATCCCCCTTCGAGAACTAATTAAGAACCAAGAACGCTGTATTAATAATCAAAGCAAACATTATTCTTTTTAAAAAGTTAGAAATCTGCTGAAAAACGAATGACAGCAACACTAAGTATTGTCTCTTCTTCTCATGGGAAAGCGAGAAAATAATGCTAGAAGGAGGGAATGTTTGGTTTTCAAAGCCTTCCTATATGCGTGTGGTCGCACGCTGCTTTCTTAGCAAAGAGACGGAGCGAAGGAAAACCTTAGAACCACGGAAAACCACGGGCACGTCTCGAGAAAGCACACGAAAGACATGCCCATAAATAGAGTATAAATATCGGCCAGCGTACGCGTGAACTTTACTGTGAGTGTTTTAGTGTGAGCTTTAGTGTGAACATTTTCAATCATTCGTTCGCCACCAAGGCAGCAGCTGACGCGACTTGAACTGTATTTCATTTTATGGAAGCCGACTCTAAATTGCGGTTAACTTGCGAGAGAGTTTTAACAGGCGACAAATGAGAATACTTCCATTAGTAGATTAGATTATTAGTTAGTTTAAGCTTCCCTATCCGCAACAAAGGCGATCCAAAGAGAGGAAAGAAGAAGGTACCATTTAGTATGGAGTTAAGGGAACGTGGAATCTATGCAGAAAGGGCACAGAAACGGTAAGATGAGAAAGAAGTTCATGAAACAAGATCAAAGTTGAAGAAGAAAGTAATAGGTGCTGAAAAACAGGACAGCAGTGAACCGAAAAAAGATGGTCCGTAACAAAAAAACCTATTTTATTTCAACAAAAATAAAGCCTACCTAACCTTTAGCTCAGGCCCTCACATAGTCCCCCTGGGAGCGCTAATTCCCATAGATACAATAGTTGTATCCCCCTGAGGGGTCTATTTTAACAAAAAGAAAGCCTACCTAACCTTTAGCTCGGGCCCCCACATAGTCCCCCTGGGAACCTCCATTAGTAATTAATTAAGCAAAAGTAAAACCTTTGCTGAGGCAGAGTACACTGCAGCACTCCACGTAGCAGTGAAATCTGGCACAGTATGCGATTATTATAACTGAAGAAATCATGAACATACCTAGGTTAAAAATCTTTAAATTCTAAAAGTAAATCAGAAAAAAAAACACTAAGAATACTCTCACAAGCCCCAAGGCCTTAGAAACAGACAATTCGTTCCTGTAAATTTTAATCAGATTGCAGCTAGTCACCCCCTGGCCTCTCAGTCAATTTAACTCGACACCTACATAAAACTACAAGGAAGAAAAGCCCAATAAACTTTCGGAGCACAGCACTAATTGCATCGGGCCAATCTAAGGCCGAGCACATGGCTAATGACCTCACCGCCGTAGGCGCCTTGCAGCAGAACTTTATTAATTTCAACCTCTGCCAAACTTCCAGTGTTCACCAGATGTCTTGAGACTGATAAACTCAGTTCTACTCGAAAGCATTGTACAACTTTGAGTTAAATTGCCTGAACGATTGATAAATAATCACCGTGCTGTAAATGTTGAAGGTATTTTTCTTACGTTAGAGGCACTTAACTTTGTAAAACAAACACCGGTACCTCATTAAGCAGTAATAAATTGAGCTATAAATTGAACGGGCAGCAATGCAGATAAAAGTAAAACGAGTATATTATTGAGTGAAAAACTTCCCAATTTTGAACTTGATTATTGAATTTAGCGTAATAACATAGTAGTGAGACAACTGCATCCAGGCGCAGGAGAAATTTTCACAACCATCGCCACAATCTAACAATTATCATAAAGGATGTAATGAAAAACAGGGTTATTTTAAAACACTGCGGTAAAGAAAATTCGCTTGTCAGCTCGAGGGCGAAGCAATTACGGGGGGTTCGGTGACGAGGCGACTACGTGATTAGCATCTGAGAAAATGCACAGCGAGATAAGAACGTAACCGATTCAAGAAAAAGGAGCCCCACGAAACTTGTTCCTTTTTCTAGAGCCGCCTGTTTTGTGGGAGTTCAAATAAGCTTAGAAAAACGATGCATAGAAATACTCTAATTCGAAATTAACACTTTTACCGCGACGTAAGCCGCTGGTGTACTCGGAGGGAATTTTCATAATGCTGCTGACCGACCAGTAGTCACAAACTCAATTTTCATAATTAATCAAAGCTAAATGAAGGCACGATTCAGTTAACGCTTACTCTTTTCAAAATTACTAACTACAATTGACTTCAAATTTGAGTTAAATATTAAGCTTCAGTTTAACTTATCGCAATCAAAGTGTTAAAGCGTACACGACAAAACCCTTCGAAACTTTAGCTCGACTCTCGTACGATGAGAACGTCTCAATGAATACAAATTAATCTGACAAGCATTTGTGACGTTTTATTAACGAAATTTCAAGAATGTATCGCAAAAACACCGGAGGAAATTGCTTTCGGAAAACATTCAGACCAGAAGAACACAAATCAACGAACAATAAAAATTTTTTTCACAACAACGAAATTTACGTTCGAAACTAATGACTTGAGAAGAAATATTCTAATGTTACAAGAGAACATTGCTCACCCACGTTTCCAATACTAAAAAAAATATACTCATTAATACTACTAGAGAACATTCCTCACCCACGCGCACCACGGAGAGAAAAACTACGGGCACGTCTCGAGAAAGCA
Source organism: Morinoia aosen (assembly GCA_030386875.1). Classification (NCBI taxonomy): domain Eukaryota; kingdom Metazoa; phylum Arthropoda; class Malacostraca; order Amphipoda; family Talitridae; genus Morinoia; species Morinoia aosen. The sequence goes on along the minus strand of CM059567.1, from coordinate 52,157,984 downwards.
AAAAAATAGATACTCAACTCAGGAAAAAGAATATTGATATAGGATTACAGTAGTTTGAACAGATAAGTTCATTATGTGCATAAATTCGAAACATAAGCAACGCCAATTTAAGAAGATTGATGACGCTCGGTAACTCCATTCAGACGCTACACTCAGCTGGTTATTGGATGCGAAAGACGAGCTGCCTATGAATGGCAGAACGGCGGCTCAGTTGCTGGAAAGAATGTATTTGAAACGTCCGGCCAGGATTGTGATGGTGGAAAAAGGTGGTTATGCTATAACGAAATCTGAACGCTTTCATTCGGTTAAACATTTATCAATAAAAGACAAACTGAAGGAAATAGTGCATGACAAATATATGAACTGTTTTAAATTATAAAAAAATATTGTAAATATATTACCCGAGTTTTAAAAATGATGTGAACAAAGAGGTTTGGAGACAGGTAGCACAGACAAACTTCAGCAATTGAGTTTGAATGCGAATACATTTGGATTACTGAACATCTCACTGAACCTTTGTTAAACATTTTAATTTGACGTTGAGAGCCATTTTGTGAAACAATAAAGTACACAAAATATAACACACTAACATTTGCAATTACTTCAAAGAAGAACTTATTTCCACTAGTCTTAACGCCAACGACCTATGACGTACTTTGCTACACAGTTGCAAAACTAAAGCTGCCTTTTTGTACCAACAACGTCAATTAAAATAGAACTCAAGCTTTGGAAGACATGAAGTCATGCGAATGTAGGAAATCCTATTTCGCAAGACCTTCACAATTGAGAAAAGCCGTTATTTTGAGCTATTATTCGATTCGAAATAAATCCTTCGTACGCCAGTTCATTGGAACAACATTGGCGGAGATAGTACCGAGCTCAGTGGGTAGGGTTGGCTAACCGAGCACCAGCGTGGACGGTCGCTCCGCGATGTAGCCATAAAAACTTCCTCTCGCCTCACCGACGTACAGCACGAATTCATGAGCTTGAGCTCTAAAAGCTCGCACGAATGTGAATGAAGACAAGAAACTATTAGGATGGTTGACAGTAAATTATTCGTGAAATATTCGAATTTTGTTTGATCATTCCAAATTTTCGACGTCATTTTGGAAGAAGATAAAAATAGCTGCTGAAGTTTCATTTTTACTGAAGGAAAGAGAAGGAAAATAATGGAGAAAGAATAAATTTGTAAGCTAGAATACGAACTTCTAAGCATCAAAAAGAATTAAGCAACCTAATCGGAAAACAGCGTTTAAATACTCTAATCAGTGCAGAAGCGGCCGTCCGTTATGTTAAGAAAAAACATTTTTTCAAGAAGCATCACACCGCAAGAATTTGAAGCGAGGATTTCCTCCGCCCATACCCTGTTATAAATCAATGAGCTAACACTGCAGGAAGAAAATAGCTCAGTCATTTTCGCTAATAAGAGGCAGTCAAACGTGTTCCTTCGTTCACTTTTGTGTAGAGAAATGATAGTTCTCAGACACTAGAACTGGTCACCAAATCCTGCTACATTTCTTCCCTCAATTAAAACCAAGTGTTTCATCAGTTATTTGTAAATCAACCTGCTTGACTACCCATCATTTACAAACGCATATAAATTCCTCACATCTTCGAATAAGTCTTCAGGAGTGGTCTGAAATAGAATCCCTAGATAGATATGGCCAAAATATCAGATGGCCAAACGCTGAGTGTTCTTTAAAATATAAGTTTGAATTCAAACAGCCTTAAAGTGAAAAGTTTAGCCAGAAAAACGGCAAAGCTCGCAGTCCTGAAGAATGCACCACACCCAATTGGCTCAATTGGCGTTATTAAAGAGGCTGTAATTGGCAGCAGCGGCCGTACAGAGTAGCTGCGTCGTTCGGAGCAGCAGCAGCAGCGCCGTTTGCCGCAGCGTCCCGCCGTTTGAACGCTGCCCTGAACTTGCAATTACCGTTTCATCAGAGGAAAATTCCAAGAACTGGGCTCCAAGCGTCGTTAAAATCCAGCCATTAAGAAGACTACGCGGGCAATTTTGTTAAAGAACGAAACGTTGAAGAAATAGATAATTGCACAATCTTTTAAAAATTTTCATCCAACTACCAATTTTACGCCAAAGAACTGCAACTTAAATTTTTGTCTAGTCGTGCCTCTATGTATGAGTGCACTGTAATTAGCAAACGGGTGTCAAAATTCAAATCGAAACATTTCATTAGGAAGACTGAAAAAATAATCCGTTTGTGGAAACTTACCTGAACTTGACTAAGTTTGTTCGGGTAATTAATGTACAGGCAAACGAAAGATTTTATTAAGGATCTTATTTCACGTTCAAATCCTAAAATAAGAACCAAAATTTAACAAGCTTGTGCAAATTATGTAAAGTATAAGCTAATAGAAAAGTAAACGGCTATTTTTCGCCTACAGCTCGCAACTTTTGACAGACATCACTGCAACAATGTAAATTGAATCAATAAACACAATATCTTTTGCTTCATAGGCTTACGTTACGAGATCGTAGAGTGAAACACTAGACAAAATATTTGTAGAATATACAGGCTCACGAAAATTACAGTTATATAGCCGATGCGCATAAGCATTCTTATTATAGAAATGAAATGTGACAAGTAGAACATACGCTAATTTAAACTCGTTAAAATAGCTAGAAAATTTCGCGTAAAATAACTATTTTACTCGTATTGAATCATAAATCCCGTCGGTGGTAAAATACAGCAATGCATTAAAATGTAATGTACATAAAGATATCACTAGTAAAAATTAATAAAAAGTACGATATTTACTTGGGTATTTTTTTGAAAAAAATAACGTTAAATACTCAGAAAATGAATCTTAATACCCCTTATTTTGCAAACTGAAGAATTTTCTGTGTATGAATCAATTGTTGCTAAAATAATATGCAAGAACGATAGGATATTTCCCCTTAACACGTGGGGAGAGAAAGCCGAGCAATAAATAGATTTCAAAACGTCACTGGGTCATCTGCATTCACACTTGGTGATGTACCGATGTATCGGTATCGGTATCGGTATCGGCAGTATCGGACATTTTTAGTGGTATCGGTATCGGTATCGGCAAAATCCGGCCGATACTTTACCGATACTTTCCAATATTATGTATTTTATCATCAAAATTAAGGTCTTAAGTTATGAAAGTAAAAGTATGTAACCTAATAATACCCGTTGTGTTTTTATTTACGATTTGGTGTCCGCTTGTTAATAAACATAGGTTGTGTGAGTTTGCGGTATCATGGATACCGAATTCCTCAGTGTAACATTAAAAGATGGCGTTTCCATGCATTTAAATATTCGACATTTTACCAGGATAGGTTTTGTTAGGATAGGTTAGGTTAGGTTAGCTTAGATTAGGATAGGCTAGGTTAGCACAGGTTAGGTAATACTGACAGAATTTTTTCTCGGGTCCACCTAGCTTAACAATGACATTTTCCATGGAATTTCTACGGGTCCTGCTACTATCTAATAATACTTTGGTTTATTTGGATTCCGCTTCTTCCATTTTTTTTGTCACGCTCATAAGGAGAGTTATAGTGACCGTATCTGTGATACGAGTTTCACCAGCGCGCAAGTACAAGAATATTTTTCATTACGGGTGCTGTTAGGATGGATACATTCGTTGGGCACCACATCTGGAATATTTTTTAAAGAAAGTTAGTGAATCCCGTCATTTTTGACGGGCTGTACGTACTTGTAATCAAATAAAGAGCCTATTCATACCTAGTAAATTAGTTAGGTAACTGTTGAATTATAGCATTTAATCAGGCCCGCTAACTGAATTCACTACTTTGAATTCCCGATGAGTCACGTACGGTCATAACTGAAAGCTATGTAGCATGAATAGATATACCCTGTAGCGACATAAAATTATTATACTTTTACGACTAAAACCTAAATAGTTTGACCTAATATCCACTTCTCAAAGTATGTGACAGGCTAACAAAACCAAACCAATTTAATAAAGTTGAAGGTGCATTTGAAAGTTTTTGTGAATTTAATATAAAAGTAGCTTGGCTTCTAAATCGTCATATATTCCGAAACTAAGAATTTATGTTAATTTAGCAAGTATATCGCCGTTCATAACGAATCTTGTATTTTTCTTCGATGTTAAGATGTTCAAAACATCCACGAACAATCTTATAGTTGAATACATTTGAACGGGTCAGTTGATTGCTTTAATCTCAACTTGATGAGGAATTTAAAAACGAGGGAAATTCCAAGGAACTTAATCATATTTACTGGGAATACGTTTCGGAGTCCAGATCCATCATCAGTTCGTAAAAGTGAAATTCATTATGAGCACAATAAAAGAAAATGTTGGGTACAGTCACTAAAGGAAATCACGAAAACAAAACATAAATCAAAACATGTCCCAGAGAAAATAAAATCGACAAGATTTACTTACAATTTGCAATGGGTAGGAACTGTCAGAATTGTTGAGGGCCGGTTTTCGTTCAACAATATGTAGGGACTCTAAAATTCCGAGGTCACTTGTAGTTTAAGCCGAATCTAAGATTTTGAAGTCCGCAGAGGATATCGGTACGTTGCATTTTACTGCGTGATTACTTACGAATTGTGGGATTTGGTTCCCCGTGCGGAAGCTTCAACCCCGATGTTCTGCCATTTTGATATAAAAATTTTGTGCCGTCATGCCGACGTACGATGATGTGCACTGCATACCACTGTACAACTGTATGAATAAATCAGAAAGGCTCGCTTCTCTATCAAAAGCGTATCCTTGTCTTGTACCGGAATTGTATAATTTTAAGGTTGCTTCTGTTTTCCGGTACAAGGATACGCTTCCGATGGAGATGCGAGCCTCTCTGATTTATTCTTAACAGTTGTACAGTTGTGTGCAGTGCACATCATCGTACGTCGGCATGACGTCACGATATTTTTATAACAGAATTGGCGAACATCGGGGTCGAAGCTTCCGCACGGGGAACTAATTAGCTTACTCCTCACACTCCGCAGTACGTAATCACGCAGCTAACTACAACGAACCAATATCCTCTGCGGACTTCAAAATCTTATATTCGGCTTCAACTGCATGTGAACTCAGAATTTTAGAATCGTTACATATTTTTAAACGTAAACCGGCCCTCAACAGTTCTGATAGTTTCTACCCATTACAAATTGTAACTAAATAATAGTTTTGTCGATTTTAGTTTTTCTGGGACATGTTTTAATTTTATTTTTATTTTCTTGATTTCGTTTAATGACTGTATCCAACATTTTGTTTTTTCTTCTATTGCAGACATAATGATTTGTACATTTACGAACAGATGATGGATCTGGACTCCAAAACGTATTCCTAATAAATATGATCAAGTACCTTGAAATTTTCGTTTTTAAATTCCTCATCTTATAGATGGATGCGTGTTAGCGGATATTTTCGGTTTCGGGGCTTATCGAATTTTACTATTTGTTTTTCTTCACGAAAGTATGTACTCGTATTTGGTGTGAATAACACAAAAATGACAACCCTTTTTTGGAGAAATTATTGTTTTGGTCCACTTTTGGAGCCAGTTGCTATTGTAGCTAGTCTACATTACGTTGCAATACGATTAGAAACGCATATCTATTGAATGGATTTCATTCTGTTATTTTTCTCAACAATATAGTTAACATAGCATGGGCAGTTTTATTAATCATAATCGGAAACTGCGATTCTTGTAGGCCCTACACCACTAATGCGTGTCCACTGTTGCCAATACGTAGAACGGAAAGTCTGGTAGGTTTAAAATGTTAATGCCGAGCACATATGTACAAGAACACACAAAGCTCTCTTGACTCGGAGTTCCCCTCCAGTGACAAATCACCATAACTCAAAAACGATTACTTCGGGCACAGCTATTCTCAAAATTACTATATTTAATTTAATGTCTTTTAATTATTCAATACGGCCTGAAAGCTGCACAAAAGCGACATGGTTAGGAAAAATGGGCAAATTACGGCGATCACAACAACCTATCCAATACACTAACCTATCCTGATAAAATTTCAAACACATCAATGCATGTACAGACGATCTTTCAATGTTACACTGAGGAATTCGATATCCATGATACCGCAAACTCAGACATCCAATGTTTCTTACACCGAACAAATACATAAACAAACATACAACGAAATACGTATTATTAGGTTAGATGATTGTAAAAGTATCGGTATCGGTAGTAGTATTGGTCAAAGTATCGGTATTTTCAAGTATCGGAGTATCGGTATCGGCCAAAAAATGGGTATCGGTATCGGCCAAAAAAATGGTATCGTTACATCACTATTCACACTAAGCATTAGTATAAAAAAAACTCCTTTCCTCCTGAACATTCAGCCAACTAATCCTATGACACAAACCGTGATTGAAGTTGTTATTAAAACTTCCTCTCGCCTCACCGACGTACTGCACGAATTCATGAGCTTGGGCTCTATAAAAGCTTGCGCGAATGAAGACACTCGGTTACGAATAAGTAAATCTCACAACAGTTAACAGTAAATTATTCGTGAAATATTCGAATTTTGTTTGATCATGCCACGATGAAAATAATGCTGTACCTGCACCCGAGGGTCGTTGGGGTTTTAGGAAAAACAAGGAAAATTGGACTAAAATGCTGTACCTGCTCCCGAGTGTTGTTGAGGCTTTAAAAATCATAAAGACAACTGGACTATAATGCCAAACCTGCTCCCGAGGGTTGTTGGGGCTCTGGCCGGTGCTGCGGTCGTAGCCGGCCCGCTTGAAAGGGATGTAGCGGCCGCCCTTGCACTCCTTGTCGAACATCTCGTCGCACTGCTCGATGGGGATCTTGTGCAGCTCGATAGGGCAGCCTGCCTCGGAGGCTTGCAGGATTTCCGAAGAGACCACCTGGCCTGGAAGAGCGAAAAGGAGAGGAAGAAATTAGAGTTTGCTGTTCACCAATTATATGGAGTTTGAGGTGTGTCGTGAGTAAAGCGAGTCGCGTGAGGAAATGTCGAGTGATTTTTATCAAGTCGTAGTTTAGAAATGAGCACTGCCTTTCATACAAGCGTGGTTAACAGAATTTCTTCACACTAAAGAACTGTTCTTTCGATTGCGTGAATTAAATAAACGAAACTGGATTTATAAATTATCGGGAATTGAAAGCAGTTAAAATTTTAGACAGCTGATAGGGGAATCACGAAAATTCAAAATTGAGAGCTGGCATTAAAGTAAAACTTAATACGAATACTCGGAAGCACAAAACATGCGCAAAATTCATTACTGGCACAACTGCCCCGTATTATCCTTCTCGCAAGCGTCTTTACCCTAAATATTTAAAAAAGTCATTTCACCATTCTACACAATTATTGTAGTGCGTAACATGAAGAGAAAATACGATAAATAAGAATGATTTATTCGGCGTTTGATATCAAAAATCCATCCTTCTTCATATATTTACTAAGCTCTCAGTAATACATCATCGTAACGTCAACATAGAATGGAAGAAATGAAGTAACGGTTCAAAAATTTTCAAACGATCCTAAAGGAACACCAAATCGTGAAGCTACGCAGCCAAACTCTCATGCAGCAACGAATGTGCTGGTGCCTCTGTACGGTGATTGATGTGCCAGCGAAGAAGATACTTTTTTCTTGAAGTTTTTTCGTGCTTTTTGGTTCTTGTTGGTAGTTATTGTAATGGTCGTTACCGGCCATTATTGGTTGAAAAACATGCACCAGCATTTCTTATGTACATCTAACTCGTTCTGCTATGACTTTTTCTCTATTCCTCACAGTGGTGTTTGTGCATGAATGCTATCTGATGACTGGCGACATGGGTGATAATCTGAGAATGCGCCACTCTGTTCAGTTTTGTTGCCATGAGTGGCAATCTAAGAATGCGCCACTCTGTTCAATTTTATTGACATGAGTGGCAATCCAAGAATGCGCCACTCTGTTCAATCTTGTTTCCATGAGTGGCAATCCAAGAATGAGTCACTCTGTTTATTTTTGTTGCCATGAGTGGCAACCCAAGAATGCGCCACTCTATTCAATTTTGTTCCAATGAGTGGCAATCCGAGAATGCGCCACTTTGTTCAGTTTTGTTGCCATGAGTGGCAATCCGAGAATGCGCCACTCTGTTCAATTATGTTGCCATGAGAGACAATCCATGAATGCGCCACTCTGTTCAATTTTGTTGCCATGAGGGGCAATTCAAAAATGCGCCACTCTGTTGATTTGTGATGCCATGAATGGCAATCCGAGAATACGCTACTCTATTCAATTTTGTTGCTATGCTCCACTCCATTCTCCAGCAAACCCATCTGAACCGCCTCAGCGGGCCCATCCTACAGATGAATAATTATTCTGACATTTCAAGCTCCCGAGTGAATATCAACATTTTACTGCAGAAAAAAACACCCGAGAGCAGTCGGTGCCGCAAGTTTCAAGGTCAAGAAACCGTAACCGTTGAATGTGGTCAGAAATAACTTTTACGACGTGGAAAACACTCAAAAAGTCTCCTTAACAAAAAATTTTGCTCGAGAATGTTTTTGTGCGTATTTTCTCTCAAACGAGTTACTCCTTAACGGCACTAAATGCTCATAGGAGGCTTAGAAAAACTGGATTCACTGAACAAGGTAACATGTTAAAGTTGAAAGTGTAAGCAATTAGAACATTGCCTACGAACACAACCTTTTCTCGTGCTTCTAGTCAAGACACGTTCACAGCTGAAAGGCATTTTTCTAAACATCTTATAGGTAAACTAGACTATGGTTAGCGAATCACACATCACTGTAGATTTGGCAATACTGAAATAGGAGACTTTTCTTTTTCCATTGAAAACCGCTCACTAAAGCTAACCGGTAACGAAAGAAATCCACTTTTGAGCCATAAATTTTCTTCTACATCACTGGACACCATAAACTGTGTGATCTGACACCGTAGGTATAGCTTTCTGTACCATATTAGAGTAGCTCAAACCTGAACGTCTTTCAACCCATTGCCGTAAAGTAAATTTCAAACTCGCACGCAGTTAATTTTATACCCATACAGAAATATTTTACACCCTTACAGAAATTTTTTATACGCATTCATAAATATTTTATACTCATGCTGGAATATTTTGGACGCTTACAGAAATATTTAATACCCTTAAAAAATGACCCTTACCGTAGCGATACCCTTAACACAACCGCAACACGAACTGCATACATGTTATACCCTTACATATGTATTTCATACTCTTGTATAAAATGCACACCGCACTGCGTACATGCACAGTTAACATGTGTTGGTATGAAGACAAGCACTTTACCGCTCAGCTCGTGACCAAGAAGTCTTCATACTATCTCCCACTAATGACATCATAACATCACGTCATGTCTAATTACGAGACCGCGCTCAAAAAACCAGACAGTCCATATATATAAAACCATAACTTCAATGAACGCAGATTTAAAAACGCACTTTCGATCGTAAAAATAAATAGCTTTGAAAACTCATTCTCGTGTACCGAAAATCGTGACGTCGTTAGATAAGTGCGTTCACGTGTGTGTCTTGAACTGAGCCGCTGTGGCAGCTGAGGAGCTGCGACGCTTTTCTAGTAACTTCGAATATATTCAATGACCAGGCAGCAAACATCGAATTAATTTAAGGATCATGCAGCAAACATTGAAATTAAGCATTTATAGGTAAATAGCATACATCTCCAAAACGATGTCTGATCCAGCCGTAATCTTGAGGTTCAACAGCAGAAATCGAAGTTCTGTGCCGTAAAAAATACAATGTATGATACCTAAGCATATTTCAAACTCGTTAGAAAATTGTTGCTTCAAAAAACTCGTGAATTCTAAACAAAGCGACATGCCCTGCGTGCCTTCGTAACGAATGCATGAGAAAAATACTTCAAATAAAAAACGCTGAGACGCTTCTTAACGATCCAGCACAAGTCACACGATCGATTTGTTCCTTTTAGTAACGAGCGGCGAAAAAGTGTCTTTTTTAATGCGTTAGCGGAGCATAGACTTCGTTTTTTCTCATTAGAGTAGTGCGATACGAAAGTAATTATAACGAGATGCTTGAGAAACAGGCCACCAAACCACAACTCGTTTCCAGACTTGATGGATCGTGAGATTAACGTCCGCAATTAAGCGGCCGCTGGAGCCTCTTCGTGGTTCAATTCTAAAATGAGAGAGCCAAAATCTCCAACAAAATCATGGACCACCTCGTTACGTAACTGCGTCAGAATTTAATGGAAAGTGCTTGCTATAAGCTTGTGAGATTGAAATTTTAGTTGAAAACAATTAAAGCGAGAGCAATGTCGCTTACACAGCACAGCTGTGTAAGAGAAGCGAAGATTCAACATTTATCATTTACACTCGCAGAGAAGTAAAACTTTCACATATCAAGAGAAAGATTAGAACCACTCTAATGAAATAACTTCAAATCAAACGCGCAGGAGAAAATTGATTTTAGAAAAATAATTTGGACCTTCAAGTTATTCACTTGAAAAATTATGCCACTTCATTCTCAACGACCTTAAAGAAGATTAGATTATTAGTTAGTTTCAGCCTCCATATCCTCAACAGATGAAATCCAAAGAGAGGAAGGAAGAAGGCTCCATTTAGTATGGAGTTAAGGGAACGTGGAATCTATGCAAAAAGGGCATAGAAACAGTAAGATGAGAAAGAAGTTCATGAAACAAGATCAAAGTTGAAGAAGAAAGTAGTAGGTGTTGAAAAACAGGACAGCAGTGAACCGAAAAAAAGTTGGTCAGTAACAAAACAAAAATCTATGTTATTTTAACAAAAAAGAAAGCCTACCTAACCTTTAGCTCGGGCCTTCACTTAGTCCCCCTAGGAGCGCTAATTCCCATAGGGACAATAGTCGTATCCCCTTGAGGGGACGACCTTAAAGAATAAAATTAAAGATAAATATTCTTGATTGCTTAATAATTACTAAACGTAACGCACGCGTGATTTTCAGCTTCTTAACTCATAGAAAAGGAATCAAGCGCAAGCTAATAATGTAAAATAGTCTTTCCTAAAAACTTTTGAATAATTCTTCCTATGCAAAATCGATTTATTCTACGTTTGCAAAAATTGCCGAAGGAGCAACTCTTTATGTTGTAAAAACACCCTGGAACGAGACCAGACTGGAACCAGGGTCTTTGAGAACGTAATAAAATATGATAAAAATTTCAAAACATGCATCCTCAGTTCCATGTCACAAATAAATAATTCTAGACGTTGTGTATCAAGGGTCCAGTTATTGCAAAACTGCAGCAAACAGCCTGGATGTTTATGATTATGAGTTAGTTCAAGCCTCCCTAATCGCTATAAAAAAGAGCGTATCGAAAAGAGGAAGGAACCATTTAGTACGGAGATAAGAGAATAAGGAATCTATGTAGAAGGGGCATAGAAACAGCAAGTTAAGAAAGAAGTTGATGAATTAAGATAAAAGTTGACGAAGAAAGTAGTAGGTGCTGAAAAAACAGGACAGCAGTGAACCGAAAAAGAAGGTTCTTAACATAACAAAAGCATTTTATTTTAACAAAAAGAAGGCCTGCCTAACTCTCTGGTCTGGCCTTCACATTGTCCCCCTGGGAGCACCAATTCCCATAGATACAATGGTTGTATCGCCCTGAGGAGAACAGCCTGGATGAGCTGCTCTATAACCAAGCACCGGAGATTGCCAACTCCGCCACAGCGACAAATCGAGTGTGTATCAGATAGCAAGCCGATCTATTCAAGAGCCATAACCCTGAATTATCGAAAGGCCGGTGCAAGAAAATCGTCTCAATTGTCGATTTGAATTTCTGTATTTAAATTTAAAAGCATATAACTGCTTAGCGGCCAGATGCAATGATAGGCTTAGGGTTAAAATTAACTGATGTGAGAGCTCGTCGTTACTATCAGTTAGAGAACAGGAATCGAAATTCCTCCTCAGTATCGCGCAGAGAGCGGCCAGCTGAGCCTGGACAATGATGGGTACTCAATTTTAACGTGCGCTCTATCACTCCAGGAACGTCTCGAATGACACAGGATCTTTTATAAAAAATCAACCAAGGGTAATATACAAACATTAACTTTTCGATGATGACCCACTCATGTTACAATCTTCAAAACGAAGAATTGTTATTACTATGGTCGGCGAAGTAAATTATGCTTTACTACAGGGCGCCCTGACGTCAATGGGCTCAAACGCACAAGGGAGCTGATGATGGGGAAAAAAGCTACACCCATCAACTATAATGCACATACTCATTTAATGCTATAGTTATGCCAGCCAAAAGGTAGCAGTGGTGAAGACTTCAGGGTTATTGTAGCAGAATAATTTGTTCCACCTGCAAAACGGCATGGGCTTAAAAGGAATTTAAAAACGCACGCACGCTTTCAGTACGGTAAATGAAGTAAAATAAGCAGGAACTATAAATCACATTAGATTAAAAGTTAGTTTACGCATTCCTAACCACGATAAAGGTGTTCCTTAGACAGGGTTGAGGAAGGTATAATTAAGTATGGAATTGATTTGACAACAAATCTAAGCACAAGGGTGCAGTAACAAAATATAACTTATAAACAGCATCATCTGAACAATTCCTCTTAACTTTCAGTAACATATTTAATATCAACTACAGCAAGTAACAGTTCAAGCTTAATAAAATTTGCGCTGAATTACTTTCTCTTGTCAAATGGTAAAATTTACTAACAAATTGGCAAAATATAAAATTCATGAATTCTAGCCTCTCGTCCCTGAATGCAGTTTTTGAATTTCATTCAAACGATATCCTCGTAAATTATATTACAATATCCTCTAAATTATTCATTCAAACAATATCCTCTTAAATTATATTACAATATCCTCTTAAATTATATTACAATATCCTCTTAAATTATATTACAATATCCTCTTAAATTATATTACAATATCCTCTTAAATTATATTACAATATCCTCTTAAATTATTCATTTAAACAATATCCTCTTAGGGAGACATAAAAAGTTAATTTATACGATAATTTCAACGTAGATACTACGATGGAAAGTTTGTTTCACTACTTCACTCGCGCGACCAAGTTGGTCATTTTTTCAGTATATTAAAACTGTTCATTTGACTATTAATTTTACTATGAGAAGTAACCAGGGTAACTGAAACGTCTTTCTTTATGCACTGGTAAAAAAAACACATCCTGAACTGATAACGTCACTTTATAACAAGCCAACCTTCAAAAATCTTGAAACGAACTATCTTGGCTTCATTTACGGTGGATAAAAGAAATCGTGGTTAACTCCATTACTGCATAACCCATGCCGTTCATTAAGTGAATTCAAAATATTCCCCAAATAAATTATTTTCTTCGAAATTTATTTCCCGTAAATGAGAGACTAAAACGTAATATACATGATATTCTTAAAACATTTTTGAAGATATATTTTCGCCCCGTCCCTATGATCCTGTCAGCGCCTAAGAAAAAAGTTCGTTAAGGGTCCATTTATGGTCCACATGGACAGCGGAGTGTAGAATGAATTTTTAACGCTGGTCCATAATTTCTTTACGTCGCTCGTTGTACAGGCTTACAACAGAAATACGTTCGAAATTCATTTTTTTTTAAAGGGAAACATCGTTTTAGGCTGGACCTCAATAGCTGCAAAGGGTATTCTCATGTGTGTGATTACTGCCAGCATTCAAGTGTTGGAAGCACTGCTCTCAAGTAATTTATTCTTCGCAGTAGCATTATAGCTTCTCACATTCAGGAACTGGGAACTCCGTGTGCTTCCCATTCTCAATCTCAAATTAGGGAATGTCAAAATTTAAACCACTTATTTGCATTTTCCAATTTTACCACTATCTACATCGCCCAAAATGACCAAGACCTCTGCATTGTAGAATCATTGTTCACTGCCTTCATACAAGCTGAACTTGAACGCTGAGCAAAGATCGGTGAAATTACTCTAGACCATGCATAATACACTAGCCAATCAAGATAAGTTCCGTATATTCACTTCCTATGAGGTTATTTCCATCTCCAGAATTCATGTCATTTGTCTCAAGGGGTTTTTGTTTATATTTTATCGTTCTGGCCCTAAGATGGCACTTTTACGTTCGAAAGATTTGCAAGAAAATAAGTCAAATAATCGTGTCCCTCGTTTACATGTTAAGATATTTTTCGTAATCGTCTAAAGAGTGCTTTAAGTCGATTTTATTATCCAATACTGCAAATGACCAACAATGAATGGATCGTCCTTCACTTGCAAATAATAATGGAAATTGAGTTAGTGGCTACCAGTGGGTCAGTCGCGTTGCAAAAACGCCCTCAGTGAAGACTGGTGAGTCACGCAGCAGTCAATGTGTTGGGAAACTGCAATTCTTTTGAAGTTTATGAGTGGAACTGATCGACTGCTACAGCCTTCACCACGCTTCCTTCTTTTCAAGACTCAAAAGAATAAGACTGAATCGATTAATGACAATTTAATGGTTAGAAATTGCTTCCAAAATAGAGTGCTCACATTGCTCACGACACTTCACACTTCATCAAACGATCAAAATTAAGAACTTCACTTGAAAAAAAAATTGATTTGCTTGGAGCAAGAATACGAACAATTGCTTGTCAATTCGAAACTCAGCTATTGTACAGCTAGCAAACCTTCTAAGCTACATTTTACATTTTTCACGACACCTTCAGCATTCCTTAAAAGCTTTGCGCTGAATTTTTGACGCGACAAAAATGATTAAACTGTATGCAGAACCTTCCCTGCACTTGCGAACGAGCACGGTAGCCGGGAAAGGAATAAGACTCTAAACACGAAAACCAGCTCTTATCGCCGACAACAAAATGCACACCAGTCTTATAACATATTACGAGTGTGCAGATTCCACGATGAACAGCAACCGCCACCTTAACCTTAAAAAAGTTTTTTAACTCCTAAAGTCACGGTGACCTAAACGACACCGGAAACTGAACCTTACCGAGACGAGCTCGCGGAATACATGCACGTGTGTTTTTCGAAAAAAAAAATAAGTTTGGGAACTACTGAGTAATTAAAAACGTGTTAGATATAATTGGGCTAGTTGCGACCATTCAAACAGAGAAATAAATGAACGCCTCAAAAGCAGCTCCGTCCCACAAATTAGGCCATCCAGAAAGCTGGTACTGAGGTCAAATTTGATGCGCCCTCTAAATAAGTCCATAGCTGAGTGAGATACAGAAAATCAGAGCACAATTAACGTTCAAAAATAGTAGCGCCCGACTGATCTTGCGTTTCAACACGCCTGTGGACACGATGTGTAAAGAATCTATGAGCGTTGTTGCGAGACTTGCGGAGAAAATCTGTAATTTCTCCTGGAAAAAAAGGTTATTGGCTATGACAGCGTCCTCGTTGACATGCGTCATTAAAACCTCGAACAAAATAGCCACCGACGTCACTGGGACGTTCCAGACTTTCGTCCGTCATGGCCTTCAAAGTTACAGTTGACTTGCAGCCCTCCATTCCCAGGATGAACTTGAGCGCAGTTCGTTTTGACCATCTCCAGGATGTTCGCTGTTTTCGCAACGCAAGCACGCAACTCGGACTTAGAGTACGTTGTTTCAGGGCTACGACATTTCCGCGGTGGATGCTTACTTTAACCAAAATTATCAATTTCCCACAAGCCTGGAAGCCCGCTTTATTCCAGCCAGTTACGGCAAAACCTCATTCTTTCACACAATCCACGATGATCATGGCGGAAAGATTGAAGACTTGCCGAGAACATTAGGAGACCGCTTGATGGCGTCAAAGTACAAGACACACAAGGGGGATGGCGGAACTCGAGCACACACACACGCAGCTCACTCGGGTGGTCGGAAGGCTCGTGCTTGCCAAGGTTGCGCCTCTTGCGCCACCGCGTCCGCACCCTCGCGCCAAGCTCGTGGTCCACTTTCGCCACGAGCTGCGGGTGTTTCAAGAGGAGGCTGCGAGCCTTCTACTCGTGTCGTACGGTAGCGGAGTGGCTTCTTGTTTGGCGATCTGCTGTTAAATACCAACATGCATCATGCTGACTTTGAAGCTGATAGAATGGTTCCACAAGAAAGATGCTTTGCAAATCGTTGGGGAGAATTATGTGTAGGGTTGAAAACGTTGCCCTGTATGTTAGTATCACAAGACTAATAGATTCGTAATTCAGCAATCAATCAATTAACTTTATTGCCAATAGTATCAGCATCACAAAACATCTGCGTTCAATCTAGGGGACCAGAGCTGCGAAACAGTGAATATTCAATGAAAGTTAATGTGACGCTATACGATAGCAAAACTTCAGTTTCGTTTCTTACAGCCCTTTTATCTAACAAAAAGAACAAAGAAAGTATCTCGAAAAGTCATGAATGAAATGAGGCCGCAAGTTAAACAAAAGCGACGACACAAGCCACAGGCTTGGGAATCAGTCTAATCTTCCACACGCGAAACGGAAGGAAAAAGGGGCGACCAGGCTTAACATCTAAACCCACAACAGATTCATGCGACAAAATTAACAGATGCCTTCATAAATTAGTAATCGTACTTTTGAGATTCCTTTATACACAATTTCCAAGCCACAGAAGTCATATAGCATACTCGTTCCCGAAATCTTCGCATGAGTGAATAGCGCCGATTCCTGATTTGTACTACAAAACATTCCAAGTAGCACCCTGAACCTTTTCCCCTACTATTTTTGGCAACGATTCAGCAGTAAAACATTTAGAGCGGAAGAAGCTCTTTAATGAAACATGACGGCCGCGCAGCTGTTACAAGTTTTTTCATGGCCTAATGATTGCCTGAGCGCATACGAGGGAGTAACGATCATGCATCATACGCCGCGCTGCAGGCTTCAGAGAGCCACGTGGTGTTAGGCGAGTGGTTCGCCGCGCTGCAGGCTGCACGTGGTGTTAGGCGAGTGGTTCGCCGCGCTGCAGGCTGCACGTGGTGTTAGGCGAGTGCATGGTTCGCCGCGCTGCAGGCTGCAGAGAACCATGTGGTGCCAGGCGAGTCGCAACACTAGCATGTTAGATTATGTTAGTTTAAGGCTCCCTCACCACGACAAAGGTGTTCCGAAGAGAGGAAGAATGAAGGAACCATTTAGTATGAAGTTTAGGGAACGCGGAACCTATGCGAAATGGGTGTTTCCACACAAAATCCAATGCGCTCAGAAATAGTAAGTTATGAAGTAAGTTATGAAATGTCGTGATATAGATTATATTAGGCATATATATATGAAAACCGACGCTACAGAGGCAAGCAACCGGCTCCATAAGCAGCCGTGCGCGGATCGTGAGGGGTATAAGGGGTGTAACGAGAAGGAAGGAACACGTAGGGGGTAGAGGCTGTATCAAGAGCTAGTCCGAAATACATCACATATACGGGAGTTATTGTAAATAAACAAAATAGCACAGAAAAATAGTGGGTTAAAAAGATTATTAGCTACGAGCAGGGGACTAAGGAATCTTGGTATTTGAGAGTACAGAGCGGAGTAATTTCAAATTGGAGAGAGGGACACGTAGCATAAGGAAAACGACGCTTAAGAACGAACCAATTAGAGGGCGAGGATTTTCGCGGGCATCCCGCACAACCCACGATATGCGTCCTTTGTGCGGGTGAGGTATAAAGGCTTAGGCTGAACGTAGAACCGGTCTATTTTACTTGGTGCTGTGAAGGATGTAGGCTGCCTGAGAGGAGAGGAGAGGTGAGAGTACGTGGTTAAATATGTTTGATAATTCATGTGGAGTCATCGAAGCGTAGTACGTCTAACTTTTGGACGCAGTGATTTGCAGAATGCTAATTAGTTTTGTTTTCATTTTTGATTACATTGATTCTCTCAAACAGGATGCTTTACATTGGGCTTTTAGTATGAGGGTAAAATGATCATTTCTCAAAGGGGATTTGTTTTTTGAGCTGGCATAAAATTGGGAATCAGAATGTTCGTGTGCTTATTGGAGGGTTTGCATTGGTAGAGTGTTCTCAAACAGGGTGTGCTTAGAGTTTAACTGCAACATTTGTGTAAAATTTCAAGGGGGTTATTATTTCGCAGAAGGGCATTCATATCGAATGGGAGAAAGTAAATTCATTGTGTCGGGAAAAGCTACATGGGTTTCATTTAAATTTGTTCCGTATGTCATTAGGCGGGATTTTATGACGTTCATGTCTCGGGGAATAGATTACTCAATCCCGCTTATTATTTGCACAGGCGGGTTGGGAAGCTGGCCTGCGCGGCAGCTGACACATCGCGGAGACTTGGGTTGCGTTATAGCATCACGACCGGTGTGCTCTTCACATCCGAGGGCAGTGGCTGCAGCCGGGGCAGTATCAGAGTTGTGAAGCGGTCAGCCGCCTGGTAGTCGTCGCTAACATGAGTACCCGGGATACAGTGATTACGTGTCACAACCGGTCAACGATCGAGGAGTATTCAGTTTCAGTAAGACTAAAGGAACCAACAGTGAATTGATAGCAACGAAGCATTGACAAAATGCGAGTGCTGTGTGGCAGTAAGAACTCTAAAGGATGGTCGTGGTGCCAGTTTAATATGAAGCAGCACACTGAACGGTGCAAATTCAAAATTTGGCGTGCTGTTTAATGAATTGTTTCTTGTGTTAATTCGACCCAAACGCGAGGTATTCATGTATTTTATTTTGACTCAAGTTGTGCGTAATGCGAAATGTTCTCATTTTGAATACCGGGTGGTGAGCAAGGTTTGATGTCATGTATTTCCTTTGTCCCCGTTTGTCGATGCAGCTAAGGTGTAGCTATCTCATTGAGCCGAATGAGAGTGTTTCGCATATCATTAGCATCTTGCCTGAGGGTTCTGGTGCGAATATGAGTGTTGCGATAATATAATTCCATGTGCCAAAATCCACGTGTTCATCTTAAAATAAGTCCATGTTTCTCTTTCAAATTCTTTTATTCTCCATGTCTGGTATGCAGGTGTACGCAAGCATGAAAGTATAATACTCTAAAATTGTGCGGGGGTTGAAATTCCCTCAAGCGTCTGGGAAGGGGGTCCTGAAACCACACCCTTTTCTCATATCGCAACAGAAACAAGATGAAAATTGAAGTAGAAAGTACGTAGTTTGGTAGAAGGTACGTAGTTGGTGCTGAAAACTTGGACAGCAGGGAACCGAAAAAAATAATTTAACCAAAACAAAAAAAAGTATTTTAACGAAAAGAAAGCCTAGCTAACTCTCAGCTCGGGACCTCACATTTTCCCCCAATCAGCGCTGATTTCCGTAGATAAGATGAGTTGTTTCCCTCTGACAGAGCGTGGCCTAAGCAGTCCATGACTCGACCTCTCAAAAGCTAATTGCACTCGAGGTTCGAAGCTTGATTGGTTACTTCGCTTACGTTGTCGCTCATCAATTCAAGTTCCGAACAACTTCCGACACATCAATTTTTATTATTGTAGTACTAGCACACGCGAAATCTGGATCCTTTTAGGACCAGGTAAAATGAAAGTTAAATATTCAACTCTAATTTAAAGTCAATTGTAGTTAGCAATGTTGGAAATAGCATACATTAACTGGATCGTGCCTTCATTTAATTTTGATTATGTACTTAGGAAAATTTAGTTTGCGACAACTGGTCAGTCAGCAACTCAATGAAAATTCTCTCCGGACATGTACCACCGGCATCTCATGTCGCAGTCAAAGTGTTGAAGCCGAATAATAAGAAAGCCAAAGCTTGACTGCAATTTAAACCCGACCACGGAGAAACACCACTGATATAATGCATCCATGAAGTGAAAAATTACTTTCGTGCCTCACGATGCACTAAAAAAAACATTTACAGACGATACAAAACGATACTTTATACCAAATAATACTCTTACGTGACGCTAGAGTAGGTCGTTCGGTGACTATAGGAACCATCGTAAGAGTGAACGTTTCGAACACTGTAGTATATCTCCGAAGTCGATCTCGGTTGTAGTTGACATTCGTGCTCGCATGTTTATAACAAGCGAGTCCTTAACTCATCGCCCCTACGTTGTAAAATTGTGAAGAATACTAAGTAAACCCTGAAAGATATCGAAAAACTTTCATATTAAGCTATTCGTATCAAGTCATGCTCACGATGCTGGACAGTTGCGATATGTCTCTAGTGCAACAGCGAAGTAGTGTTTAGGAAGGGTGAATGTTTCGAAAGTGCATTTAACGAGTCTTTATTAAATTGGTTACGTAATGATATATGAGCTCGGTATATTTTGAGGCTCATATAAAGCAACCTTCGAAGTGCTGAAGTGTGTTTGCAAGGAGGCCTCTGTTCCCCACTTATGATCCCTAAACGCACAAAAAAACATAAAAATACAATCAGAACAGCTTCCCACAGACCTCTTGAATTTTTTATGAACTTATTCGATAGAACAACGACCAAAAATCCACGTAAAAAACAATCAGAACAACTTTCCACAGACCTCGTGGATTTTTTCATCAACTTAATTCGATAGGAAAAAGAGCGTACCAGCAAATTTTGCGGCAAGAAGCCACGGTCTTGATGTACATCGATGAGGTGCAAACCTAACAAGTGGATGGCCTCCTTGGATGCTGCTCTTAGGTCCAATTCAAAGCTCTCAAATACGGCAACTTTCACTGATCTGCAATACCAGCAAACGCAAAAAACACAGCTCGAACCAATTGGTTATTTTAAAGCCTTATATTAAAAGGGTAGATGGGTGGGTTCAGTCGCCTCAAGCAGTTTTGTTTAAGATCTATCAAAAGACGCCCCTGTTCTGTCGGTCAGTTGCAGTAATGGTAGATAATTTCCTGAACACACGCAAACCACTCATTAGATGTGTTAACAAATATTGAATTATATTTATCGAATTTTCTCAGCTCTGCTACTCTGTTCATAACAACAGGCAGCTACGAATCACACATCCTCAACGGCTGTCATACCGAAACGGTTTGCGAATTCAAACATATTCAAACATCACGATCTCTGGCCACGGCATACCTACAAATTCTGTTTTATTGCACAAGTGACGTTTCAAAACTGCTGTTTTTAGGCCCACAATTAACAAGTCGGGCTAATGATAAGAGAATGGAAACGAATTGACGTAGGCGGTCGATGATGTTGAGTAGACCACTCGCGTCCTCGCGCGGAAATCGAGCTCGATCATTATGTTGTATTGGATCAATCAAAATTATTGTTAGTTTATTATAGTTAGATTGTAAGTTAGTTTCAGTCTTCCTGATCTTAACAATGGTGCACCCAAGAGAGGATGAGGGAAAACATCGTTGGTATAGAATTAGGGGAAAGGGAAATAAGAGCACAACGTTCGTCCCTACACTCAATGATAAGACATTGCAAAGATTGAAACAAGTTTATGAAGCAATATAAAAGTTGACGAAAGTAATATATGTGCGTGAAAAAAGTGTAGAGCAGTACACTAAAAAAAATGGTCCGCAGCGAAACGAAAAACCATTGCTTTTTTAACAAAGTTTATTAGTTTATTAGTTAGTTTAAGCCTCCCTATCCTCAACAATGAGATGTAAAGAGAGGAAGGAAGAAGGCACCATTTAGTATGGAGTTAAAGGGAACGTGGAATCTATGCAGAAAGGGCACAGAAACAGAAAGCTAAGAAAGAAGTTCATGAAACAAGAAAAAGTTGAAGAAGAAAGTGGTAGGCGGTGAAAAACAGGACAGCAGTGAACCGAAAAAAAGATGGTCCGTAACACAACAAAACCTATTCTATTTTAACAAAAGAAAGCCTACCTAACCTTTAGCTCGGGCCCTCACATTGTCCCCCTGGGAGCGCTAGTTCCCATAGATACAATAATTGTATCCCCCTGAGGGGATTTTTTAACAAAAGGAAAGCCTACCTACCTACCTAACATTCGCCCGGAAACTCGTATCTTCCTCCAGGGAGCACTAATTCCCCATGGTACAATAGTTGTATTCCCCTGATGAACTTCACTCAAAAAAAAAAGACCAGAACCCTAGTTGTGTTACTGCAAGGAATGCGAACAATACGTGAAGCCACAGACCTGAAGGAGACAAGGATCACTATCCACAACCTGAAAAGGTAGATACCACTCTTTTTCCCGTGCCGTACCACCAAGAAAGTTGAGTCATGGGTTCTAAGATGACTACTGATTACACTGACAAGACCCTAAAACGCAAATTGATATCAGATCCAGGCTTCGAGGAAAACCACCTGCTCACATCAACACGTTGCTGCTATGCGACCAATCGATGGGTCGTTTGAAAAGTTTCAATAATCTTTTAAACTTAATCGTTTTCAATGGACTCAGTTAATGCTTGGTATTTACAAAATGGCTAACAGCATTAGGATTTAAATTGGAGTTGAATATTGAACTCCAGTTTAACATATCGCGAACAACGTGTTAAATAAGAAAACGCCAGTTCGACGACACCTCGATAAACCCTTGTAACCCTTAAACCCTATGTTAACGTATCATCTTAACATGGCCATGGATCAGAAGTGACCTAATTCTTGTGGAGGAACAAGTATTGAGTAAAATACTAGCGACTGAAGGTAATATTTAGTAGCAAGAGCGTGTTCAGGAGGCTTCAAGATGTTCGTCCCCCAGTAGCGGCTCTACATATGATGCACAGGACATTAGGTAGCCTGTGAAACACCCAGGCAGGGTGACTCTGTGGTATAGGGTGCCTCTAATGTTAACACGAGCAGAGATGATATTTATTTCCTTCATTGGTAATGAAGAATGAAACATTCATTCATCGAAATAAGCCATTTTGATCAGTGAACTCACAGAAAACAATTCAATACCATCGTACGGTAAACTGATGAAACTTTTGGTTGCTAAACATGAGCACACAACCTATCAAGGAAACAAAAATAAGTAATTTATTATTCAGCGAAAGAATTCGAATGAAGTACCCAAAGTGAGGTGCGGCGCGGTACCCCCAAATGCTCTTTGCAGCTGTTAGCTATCGCTTCTCTAGCGGAGCAGCAGTGATGGCTAGGAAGCAACAATGATGGCTAGGAAGCAACAGGGATGGCTAGGAAGCAACAGGGATGGCTAGGAAGCAACAGGGATGGCTAGGAAGCAACAGGGATGGCTAGGAAGCAACAGGGATGGCCAGGAAGCAACAGGGATGGCCAGGAAGCAACAGGGATGGCCAGGAAGCAACAGGGATGGCCAGGAAGCAACAGGGATGGCCAGGAAGCAACAGGGATGGCCAGGAAGCAACAGGGATGGCCAGGAAGCAACAGGGATGGCCAGGAAGCAACAGTGATGGCCAGGAAGCAACAGTGATGGCCAGGAAGCAACAGTGATGGCCAGGAAGCAACAGGGATGGCTAGGAAGCAACAGGGATGGCTAGGAAGCAATAGGGATGGCTAGGAAGCCACAGGGATGGCTAGGAAGCAACAGGGATGGCTAGGAAGCAACAGGGATGGCTAGGAAGCAATAGGGATGGCTAGGAAGCCACAGGGGTGGCTAGGAAGCAACAGGGATGGCTAGGAAGCAACAGGGATGGCTAGGAAGCAACAGGGATGGCTAGGAAGCCACAGGGATGGCTAGGAAGCAACAGGGATGGCTAGGAAACAACAGAGGGCTAGGAAGCAACAGTGATGGCTAGGAAGCATCGTCCATCTTCGGATACGAGAAGTAGCGCCAACGCCAAGAGGCGAATGAGCTCTAAGGATGCCGGGCATAGTCAAAAAAGTGGTATGGACTAGTTGGACTGTGGGACGTGCCTAGCGTTGGTTGTGAGGTGTAGGCCAGCCACACTTTAAAAGCGAAAGTGACTTCATTCAGTGCCCGCTACCTCAGCGAAACGATTCGTCCACATGCTAGGTTAATCTTGGAGTACCTACGGAGGGGATCACAATAAAAATAATTAATAATTATTGTACTTTGTACGGTGTATGGCGTTCATTTACTCGCGTCGGCAGTAGCCCCAGGAAGAATGAATTCTGTAAACGGTTCATGACATATGAACCAAAACACGTAACCATATTGGAGAGCAAGTGAAAACTAAAACATGTGCAAAATGTTAGGTAGTTACCTTCAACAGAAAGATAAAATAGACCTACCTAACACTGCTCACCTCGAGGTTATCGATTTCGGTATTGCCGGTTATTGACCTACTATATCGACATTCTGACACACGGTCCATCGTGATGGCAAGATTAGCCGGCAAAAAAAATCATCGACATTTCCTTATCCCCGTCATTTTGCTCAAAACTGAAAGTTCCTGCTAAATTATTATTCAATTATCAATGCAAAAAATGCCGCTAATCAACATGAATCGTTTGCTGACATTTAAATTTCTCGCGATTCCCTCTAAATAATATTATCTAAAGAAATAATCGACATCAGCGTCATAGACTCAAATTTGATAAAAGCATCAGTATAGCTGACTCAGGTCAAAAAAATATTTCAAGCTTTTAAAATTCAAAACTTATGAGCAAATATGGACCCAATTACCAGAACTAATAGACGCTTGAAAATCTTTTATTATGCATCGAAATTTCTTAGGACCAGCTCTGCGATGATTACGTGTACAATGCATAATTATCAAATGATCAATTCACATTTCAAGAGAACAAAGCATCTGCGTTCCGCTACGCATCCTCTAATGCTATAAAAGATATCAAGGATATTATTTAAAAGTTACTGTTAACAACGCACCAACGCCTCGTGTTGGTATAACCGGGGGTTTTGTGCTGTTTTAAGCTATAATTTCGTCAGTCGTGAGGGAAATGACGATGTGCAAGCACTGCTTCAAGAAAATGCGTCTTTGCTCAGTCGTGATCTGGTCATTTGCTGTACGGAAGACGCTCTTATACCGAGCAGAGACGGAAGAAGCCATGCATGCACGTCTTTCCAGTAATATCAATTTCACAACCCGTCGAGCCATTGAACAAAATAATCCACGTCTCTGAAATGAACGAAAAATACTTCGTCATAACTCAGAGACCATTTCTGTACACGCAAAGTTCAGCCATTGATACAGCATTTTAAAAAAGTTCTTTAGCCAAAGCGTCCGATTCAGAACGCTAATCGGGAAGTTTGAGGAAGGCATCGTTCGCAAGAGGCCACTGCAGTGACGTGGCGGAAAATGAACATCTCGACATTAACCACGGAGGCCAGCGCAGCGTGCGCTGGCGCTCATCTCACTGCAACGACTGCAAAAAGTTGAGAAGTCTCGACGCGTCACCGAGAATCAGAACAACAGGGAGCTCGGATTGTAAGACACAGCATTTTATGTTAGGACATAGAATGTACGACTCTCAGAATGCTGGGAATGTTAAAAAAAAGTGTTAGAACTCTTATGTAAGGATACTCAAAATGTAGGACACTCAAAAAGTTAGGACAAATAATGTTGGACACACAGAATGTAGAACACTTTGTAAACTGAACGGGAGGAAGCTAAAGTTTTAATTGAATTAGTTTCAGTAAGTAGTTTGTATCTACATCAAACTTCTACCAAGTCTCTGTATCACTGTTTTGAAGTAATCTGAAAATCATGAAGATCGCGCGTTTCCTGTATGCCACTTTAATCGCTTTATCCCTGTAAAATTCTTAGCTGTGAATTACCCATTCTAAAATCACTACTTCAGGCCATAAGTTTTCACATTACCTGAGGTTTTGCATGTCACAAATTCCAACTCTAACCGTAACACAAGTAGAGATAAGCGCAATCACAGAACAGAGCAACGAACACGCATCGCGACAGCTGAACAAGAATCGCTCCTCCGTTGCCCAAAGCGGAACTCAACGCACCGCTCTCTACCACTCCCACATCCGCGAACCTGCGTAGTTCACCTCGAGATTTATTGCAGAATATTTCAAACGGCAAAACTGCGCTAATGAAGACATTCATTTGAGCACCCATCTTGGCAAAGGTCGAGCGCAGAGGCTTTCAGAAAGGAGCCCAGAAGAAGAGACCGGATGAGGGAGGAGAGATCCAGCGTCTGGGGAGGACGCCCATATATGATCGGGCCGCATTCTTGGCGGGATATGCAGGGCCTGCCCTACCATAATCCATTCTGCTCGCGACACACGGCACACCGTGGCTGACTTGTGCGAGCTGTCGGCAAACGCGGGGTGCTCAACTTCGTCTAACGTAACAGCAAAATCTTGACGTACAGTAAGTTGGCAACAACGAAATACTTGTGTTGGCAACGAACAGCTACTTGAGAGAGTCACCAGATTCATTTACCGTACACAGCGAAATCTTGGCGTAAGTTGGCAACAACGAAATACCTGTGTGGACGACGAACTGCTACTTGAAAGCGTCACCAGAATTAAAAAGCTGCTTAGAGCGAGAACACAGAGCAACAGAGACTTGCAATCGCGTGAGAGCTCACCATTTGCAGCAGACATTAATGTACTGCTGACTACCGCATTATTACCAGTCCCATCAACAGCCAGCAACACAAAGGAAATCAAGTGCATGCTGTCGTACCGCTAACTTAACGGGACTAGCATATTATTTTTCTGAAAGCCAAAGGCATTGCAAATCCTGTCCATTCAACAGATTTGATGACTTGAAATCAAGCGAGACTCTGAACCGCTGACGTTTGAACACGACGCAGTGAGGCTAAATTCAGGTTCATGGATGAGTAAAACACGCCTCTGTCAGGCTGCAGCTTAGCAGTTCCCAATTATTTGGAGGCCGGCAGGAAGTGCATTGCGACAACCACTTCCATCAGTCCAACGGCGCAGACGCCTCCTTGCAAACACACTTCGACAGCCACTTTGTGTGAACCTCAAAAACTTACCGAGTTCGTATATCATTATGAAACAAACTAAATGACTTAATGACACGTTCAACGCACTCTCGAAACACTCATCGTTCCGAAACACTAGTCCGTGCAGCAAATTAGATGTCATTCGCCATGTGCTCTGACAACCGCAACGCTTCCAAGTTAAAGAAAGATTTATTGATCAATGTGAGAGTTACATACGCAGCTGATGAACCCCAGCCACTAACAATCGCTTCTTACACTTCTCAGTTCTTTTCCAAAATTAATTATTTTACAACTATTTTTGGGGATCATCGATTGAATCTCAATTCAATTAATACTAAAAGTTCAGCCAATAATTTGACCATGAACATTGAAAACAAAGCGTATTTCAAAACAATGCAAGAACTCATACCATAAAACTTCAACTAGTTGTGTCAAAAACATGCATCATATACTCATACAGTTCATCCACTCATCATCATGGATTTTGAATATCCACAATTTCAACTGCAAGTCAAAAATTTTCAAAGAACCTGTAGAATTATGAAGGTTACAATTTCCATATCGCCGACTTTCCCCTCAAACTGCAATAAAACAGGAGAATTTGATCGCGAGCATCGCTCCAGCTCGCAGTCTAACCCGGAGCTGGCAGAAAGCAAAGATAAGATTATAAGTTAGTTTAAGCCTCCCTAACCGGTGCAAAAAAAGAGCGTATCAAAGAGAGGAAGGAGGAAGGCACCATTTTAGCATGGAGATAAGAAAATGAGGAATCTATGCAGAAAGGGCATAGAAACAGTAAGATGGGAAAGAAGTTCATGAAATAAGATAAAAGTTGAAGAAGAAAAACAGAGGTGCTGAAAAACAGGACAGAAGTGAACCGAAAAAAGGTGGTCCTTAACAAAACAAAAAACATTTTATTTCAACAAAAAGAAGGCCTACCTAACTCTCAGCTCGGGCCCCTCACATTTTTCCCCTGGGAGCGCTAATTCCCATAGATACAATAGTTGTATCCCCCTGAGGGGAATGGCAGAAAGCAAAGCAATGCATGAATGCAAGGGAGCTCGGCTCGTCTCAACAAGGTGAAGGCTGCATGCGAGCATTTCTTCAGAGGGAGCCACTCATAAAAAGAATATTTATAGAACGACCGACGAAGGCCAAGCAATGAACGAACTTCTCTGCGCACGGGAGCCGTCGGACGCTGCCGCGGCCCGCACTGCAGCCGAGTGCGGACAAAATGTCAGTGGCGTCATCGTCTTCGAGAAAGTTGCTCCCAGTCAACTTCTCAATTTTTGTTAGCCTCAGAAAGGAACACACAAGAGAGAGAGAGAGAGCAGTTCTTGATTAAAAGGCTTTTTACCTTCGCTTGCGTTAGCTCTGATATTCCGAATAGGTTTCAGGTAGGTGGGGAATAAAAAAAAATACGCTAAAATTTATTCCTATCCCCTTACTTAAAATATTGGTATTATAATTACTTAATAGCAATCCAAGTTCTCCTCAGCATGCGATAGAGGGAATGCCTTCGTGATTTTACCATCATAAAATGTGAATTACTCAATGCATTTGAAACGGTTAAGAGATTTTTAGTTCCATCACAGAAAACTTCCGACGCGCATCACAGAAACCTACAATACTTGCAAAGCTAAAGTAAAAGGAATAGAAAGATACTTAGAACAGCAACGCAGTGTACGATAAGCTTACGACACGAAGAATGATAAATCAGCGAAAAAAGAATACATTTATGCAGCTCAGGAATTAGACGTAAAAATCTAAAGTTCTATGCGTTTCCCCGTATACCTAAGCTAGAGTAAACTGGGCATAACAACTGGAGTGTGAACCAGACCACACCGAGCGCAGCGTGATGGAGGTGCTGCCGTACTCTCAGTACAGCTAAAAAAAAGCGTTCCTAAGAGATGAAGGAGGAACGCACCATTTAGGATGGAGATAAGGGAACGAGGAGTCTCTGCAGTAAACAGTAGATACAGCAGTAGATACAGTAAATTGAGAAAGAAGTTTTTGAAAACATAAAAGTTGGAGAAGAAAGTAGAAGGTGCTGAAAAACAGGACAGCTGTGAACCGAAAAAAGGAGGTCTCCAACGAAACAAAGAACATTTTATTTCAACAAAAAATAAAGCTTACCTAGCTCTCAGCTCGGACCCTCACATGTTTCCCTCCTGGGAGAGCTAATTTCCATAGATACAATAGTTATATCCCCCTGAGGGGTTTATTCTGGAAGGTTTGGAAGCGAAATTCAGGCATAAAACAGCCAAGTAAGATGGCTCGAACGAAATCTAAGTATTGTTAACAACCACCATTAGAAAGTCTGAAAAACCAGTTGCAACAAGAAAGCAGGGCTCACAGCAGCAGTATGAAGAGATTGCGTCACAACCCCACACATCGCGTCAGAGCGAGGCTGACAGCAAGCTGCTCGTCTACAAAATGTTTGGACAACACAAAGGCGGCATACTCAACACGACACATCGTGATCTAGGAACGATAAACGAGTTATTCAAACTTGTGGATTAGATTAGTAGTTCAAGCTCCCTAACCACAATAAAAGTGTTCCCAAGAGAGGAAGGCTATATTTAGTACGGAATTAAGGGAACGGGGAACCTTTGCAGAAATTGCGAAGCACATGAAACGAGATAAACGATGAAACATAATAGGTTCTGAAGAGTGACCAGCAGTGAGCCCATAAATGATGCCCGCTACTGTCCGTTACTAAACAAATAACCTTCTCTATTTCAACATAAAGAGGTCTACGAAACCTTCAAATAAGGGACCTCAAATCTTCTGCCTCGGAGTCCAAGTTCTGATAGATACAAAAGTTCCATTCCTCCGAGGGGCGTTGAAGGTAAAATCATTACACAATACCCATGTATAAAGATATAAAACAAATCTTATGAATTTTCCCTAAGAGATTGATGCCTCGGAGTCCTGGAAGTACAACTTAGAAGTGTGAAGGTTACATCCCGGAGTGAATATTGCACTGAATACCATTATAGTCCGTTTTCGATCGCATTCCAAGTCCTAGAAGCGACTGTAGTCACACCTATATAATTTCATCAAGGCCTCTAAGGTACGGTTAAGTCATGTAAAAACGACTTAAATTTAACACCATATAATTGGCTCTCCAATTGCAAGCAGTAAACGCTGCTCATTAGAACATTACAGCGCCAATAGAGCCTCAACTAAAGACAGGGGGGGAGTAAAATCAGAATTTAAGATATCAGAAAAGGTCTACTGTGAGGTCTCAAACCTCACTCGCGGCTTTCAAAACCATCATGGCATGTGAACCTTGCGAGTGTTGATTCTTACCGCAGGATTGTCCTGGATTCTGAACAAAATGCGTAGAAAACATGCAACTGATACCAAAAGAACTTCATTGGAATCAAAGAATCTAACTTGACCAAATAGGAAGGGAGAGCACAAGATCTAAATGTTTATAACTTCATTAATACTATTTAAATTTTATATCAAGACTTCGATCTTACTCTAGTTACTCAATATCATGCAGGAGCCTAAACGTTGACTTGAATTAGCATACAACCAACCAACGTACGTTTGATGCCGGACACAACGATTTCCAGTTCAATCAGAACGCAGAACATCAAAATTGACAGACAGATTGGAGATTCCCTCGAGAGAAGCAACATGAAATCATGAAAAATTCCTACAAATTATCTACCCATTTTTATAAGCAAGATGTCAAGTCAAGTAATCTACATAACTATCGAATAAATACGAAGTAATTAAGACTCTACTAATGTACGTCAATATAAATGCACAACTTCAAAAAAATAGAAATGAGTACAAAACAAATAGAAATGAGTACAAAACAAATAGAAATGAGTACAAAACAAATAGAAATGAGTACAAAACAAATAGAAATGAGTACAAAACAAATAGAAATGAGTACAAAACAAATAGAAATGAGTACAAAACAAATAGAAATGAGTACAAAACAAATAGAAATGAGTACAAAACAAATAGAAATGAGTACAAAACAAATAGAAATGAGTACAAAACAAATAGAAATGAGTACAAAACAAATAGAAATGAGTACAAAACAAATAGAAATGAGTACAAAACAAATAGAAATGAGTACAAAACAAATAGAAATGAGTACAAAACAAATAGAAATGAGTACAAAACAAATAGAAATGAGTACAAAACAAATAGAAATGAGTACAAAACAAATAGAAATGA
The DNA here is from genome assembly GCA_030386875.1 of Morinoia aosen. NCBI lineage: Eukaryota > Metazoa > Arthropoda > Malacostraca > Amphipoda > Talitridae > Morinoia > Morinoia aosen. The sequence goes on along the minus strand of CM059567.1, from coordinate 52,127,129 downwards.
GTACAAAACAAATAGAAATGAGTACAAAACAAATAGAAATGAGTACAAAACAAATAGAAATGATTACAAAACAAATAGAAATGAGTACAAAACAAATAGAAATGAGTACAAAAACTTGAATGTGGTCTCGTCTGGAGAGTTATCAAGATGCAAAACCTGAGCTAAGAAAGCAGGTGTAGATTTACAAGACTATATGCCCTCCATAAGCATACAATGGTCAAAGTTTTTGTATACGATGCAGGGATAAAATTTATGTATACTGAGATTTACGGGCGACACGCAGCGACGCACGCCGCAACACGGCACCAGATTGCAATCTCAACGAAAAGCACAAGTTTTAGAAGGTACAAATATGAAGAGACTTGAATACACAGAAGTATTTTTTTGAATAGCCGGCTGACAGTTTGCTAAAGGTAATAATAAAGAAAGTGAATGTTTCCGCATTAAATGTTATTTAATGGAAGTAAAGTGAGTATTTCTGGACTAAAATGTTAGTGTACACATAAAATAGTGATATGAAGAGCTAATAGAAAGTTATGAGAGCTTCATCAGGGGGTAGTAGAGCTGTTTACCGCAATGCTCGACTTTTGTGGATTCTCGGACCCTTATGAACATTAATGTGATCAAGAACTATCATGAGGTGAAATAAAATTTGCTGTGACCTTAAATTCAAGCATATGACTGGTCATAATAAATTCCCCATCTAATTCATACATTTACAGATTTCTGATAAAATGGCCGCCGTATTACATAATCACTCCAAACACAAGATCTACGAAGCGTGTTCTACACCGAAGAGATAATGGAGATAAAAAACTAATTTGGTATGCAACTCGAACTACCAATCCTCACCTGCACTGTACAGTTAAGTAAAAAATGTATTTAATAAAGAAAACTAAAAGAGCATACCTAGTAACTGGTCATATTGCATGCTAAAAATGTCAATAAATAAACTGCTAAGTTATTTAAGAACTTTATTTGCAGATGACCCATAATAGCACTAGGAAAACAAGCAAGCAGTAAATTTGTTTAAATATCTCGGTGGTCTCTCATAAGAACACTGAACTGGGTACTTTCCAGTTTACCGATATAAATAAACAGTATTGAAATAAAAAAAAAACGTTTCGATGGCTGCAAGCTTCAACAAATCCATGAAAGACTTTCTGCCCAAGCCATGATGGTGTTCATTCACAGAAAACAAGCTATTACATATAAGATTTGAAGATTCCAGGGCCGGTATATTAGTGTATGATATTATATCAGTATATAATAAAGAGTAACGTTGAGGAATGACTGGGCAATGCACAGGATAAAACAAAACGCGTGTGCTAGAGGTACCAAATTGAAGCGGCCAACGGGAATGAAAAGATACTAGACCCTTAATGATCAGGATATTATTTATAAAAACGTTCAACGTTGACGGTAATGCATTTTTCCCGCACCTAATAGATGTGAGATACAAAGCGATCCCTTCCACTGATCGACGAAGCTGGTAAATCTAAGATAGAGTATAGAAGCAATGGACCATGTCCGAAAAATATAATCCTGCTCGCAGCGCGTCTCGAATGCTGATTTACCTGTGACCTCTTCACCCTCTTGAAAGTTCAAACCTCTTTCCAAGAGAACTCATAATAAAATTCAATTCAATAATTGTTCGGAACTCAAATGCACTGTTACAAGCCAGTCACCACCATCGTCATTTCGCGAGTCTCGTACATTTGTTTGCAGGCCAACTTTCTGGCCTTAACGCTGGTCTTAAACTATGCTTAACATGTAAGGGCCAATGGAATCGTCCCAAGGCAAATTTACTTCCATACCAAGAAGAGAAAATGAAATTAGTTGCATTTTTAAGCGAGGTATAAGTCAAAAAACAGAAATCTCATGTGCTTTCCATTACCCATTCCTATTTCATCTTTCAGAAACTTCAAGTCCACTAACCTGTCAAGAGTTTCACCAAAAATAAAAGCTAATGATAAAATTCTCTAATTCCCAGGGTTGATTTTGACAAGAACGAGCTTTCAAAACACTTGTAAGCGACTGAGACAAACGAAAATAAACATGAGCCTGCTGTAGAGTGGAACCAGTGCATGAATATGCAAGCAGGAGAGCATGTAAGCCAGACACATCCCCGTGTAAACCTGCCAACACACACAAACCTGCCAACACACACAAACCTGCCAACACACACAAACCTGCCAACACACACAATCCTGCCAACACACACAAACCTGCCAACACACAAACCTGCCAACACACACAAACCTGCCAACACACACAAACCTGCCAACACACACAAACCTGCCAACACACACAAACCTGCCAACACACACAAACCTGCCAACGCACACAAACCTGCCAACACACACAAACAAACCTGCCAACACACACAAACAAACCTGCCAACACACACAAACCTGCCAACACACACACAAACCTGCCAACACACACACAAACCTGCCAACACACACACAAACCTGCCAACACACACACAAACCTGCCAACACACACAAACTTGCCAACACACACATGTGAAGAGGCCTCCTATGCACCAGGTAAACGTGAAGATTCTTTCTGCTCGGCCTTCCCCACAGCTCTCCTGGCCTGCTGCTGCCACGGCTCTATGGAGCAGCTTTTTAGTAATATTGTCTGGTCCTTTCCTTGCGATGCATTTTTGCTCCCATGTTCGCAGTAGCTTTTGGTAGCTCCACCATTTACTTTAATAAATAGCTATATTTATTATATATATTTATTATATATATTTATTATATATATTTATTTATATTTATTTATATTTATATTAAGCTATATTTATTATAATAAATATGGCATTTAATGATTATGATAAATACAGCAGCACCCCATCTATTTCGGCATGTTCTTTAGACGGGATATGAATCTCTCAAATTACTTTGGGATAGAGCTACCCCTCCGAAAAGCTTCGAAGAATCACGGCCTTAACAAGTTCTCGTAATGGACTGAGTAATAGTAAATACTGCACCTGCAGACCCCACTTATCAGAAAGAAATACTTCCGATGATGTTTGTTACTAAGTCGAGTAGTATAGCGATATTATGTCAGATCATACGTAGGTCCAACACATAGAAGGACAGAATTTAAAACAAGCCGACTCGTAAACAACGTCTATCAAAACTAAAATCAGGGAAAAATTATTTTCCAAGCTTCACCCGACAAAATGCCAAAAGCCAAAAGTTTTTAACTCGTTTCCATTTTGAATGAAATATCTACCTCTGAAGTAAGTTTCATATTTTGGTTGAAAGATGTGCGGAAATGTGCAAATGTGCATTTTTCTTCCGTTAACAATCTTCTTCTTTGAAACGCTGGAACTCTTCAATTTTTTAAAGAATTAACGTTTAGGAACCACGTTAAATGCCTCCGTACGAAGACAAACCGAAGATAATCTATAGGCGAGCATTGGTCTATTCTCTAAGTCTTGCGTGCTAATTCTAAGGCCTAATTATCCGCGACATGTACAATGAGTACAAACTTAGCCAATGTATAATGTCGAGCTTGATTTAATAGAACCTGATACGGAAAAACTTGAACACCTTGAAAAATTATCATCAGCTCCATCGCTATTTCGTATGTTTTGACGCAAAGTCTCCTTGTTAGAGGCGCATTGCAATGCTCAGATTACAGTAGTCGATGTCATCCGAGATTGATTGGTGCAATTAAATATTGTTCTCCCCACAAGAAGAATTACAGTAATATCTAACGTTCAATTAAGAGCTATTTGTCGGCATATTTTCAATATTTAAACTGTGTTCTGGGCATTTTTATTTCAGTTCAATCCCAGCAACACACGAGCAAGACATTTCCCACACAGATTAAAGTGCATAAGCACTTTCCTGAACTCGAAGGTTAAATTTCGTTTCACTTGGAACAGCATACACAAATAGACAATTGTTTCGGTCAATGCGCCTGCACTCAATATACTAACATACTAAACAAAAAATAATCAATTGAAGGTCAGCCCATTATGCTGCTCCATTGATTGTTCATCATAGTTCTATTATTGGGACCCGGGGCTCATTATTATTGCCCAAGGACTAGTATTATTGGTCAGAAAAATGAAAGTAGAGGCAATTTCTATCATTCAGCACATTGACTGAACTGCAATAAAAAATTACAATGGCCCTTTACCTTCAAGACCACAAAAACTAAAAACATGCTGTGAAAATGTAGTACATAGATTTCTCTTTCAAGAACAAAAATGATTACTTACTGCAGCGAGAACTACAATAACATATTTCTTATGATACATAATTTGACAAGTAACAGCTCAACTGTGTGATTGTCTGGCGAACGTTCAGAAGCGATTTTGTTCGTCCAACATACACAGCGCATCTGGCAGGAACAAAGGTTAAAAAGCTCCTGCAAATTCAGGTACGAGTGGAAATCGTTTTACTTTTCTGCATTTCATTAGTTAGGCAGAAAAATACCTAAACATAAAGTCCTTATTCAAGTACTATTTATTTGAATAGACGAGCTCCAAAATCCTCCTCAGAGACTTATGAGTACTGGATATTTCAGAACTACATAGAAGTGGTTCTTTCACGATAAATAATTTCAGTTCTTTTCCTCGGCGTTCCAAGACCATCTTTGTGGCGCTGAGATGCCCGAACTGATTAGTATTCCAGGTGACGGAGATAAAGGAAAGCTCATCCATTTTGCGAGATGTGTCAATTAGTCGACTCGCTGCAGCCGAGAAAACATTTAGCAACAAGACGAAACAGCAAGGTTGTGTTCTTTGAATAATGTTATTTGTCTCCCAAAAATTCTCGCACCCTATTTGCACTTGTACACAACATGGATCCCAGCTTTCTCCCATTTCTCAGACCTAAAATACATTCTCTTTCGTGCACCGTGAATCAAAATTTTAGTCAGAACGTTGACAACACGAAGATTCTGTGGGCCAATACCTACCTACACACCATATCTTGCAGCGGCTTCACGCACGAGCAGGTACAGTGCATGGCAGGACTGAACGAGGAAAGTGCTTCCATTTTTTCCCAGAGTCCCATTCGTGGAGGGCTCCCAGAGCCCCACTCGTGGAGGGCTCCCAGAGCCCCACTCGTGAATGGCTCCCAGAGCCCCACTCGTGAATGGATCCCAGAGCCCCACTCGTGAATGGATCCCAGAGCCCCACTCGTGAATGGCTCCCAGAGCCCCACTCGTGAATGGCTCCCAGAGCCCCACTCGTGAATGGCTCCCAGAGCCCCACTCGTGAATGGCTCCCAGAGCCCCACTCGTGAATGGCTCCCAGAGCCCCACTCGTGAATGGCTCCCAGAGCCCCACTCGTGAATGGCTCCCAGAGCCCCACTCGTGAATGGCTCCCAGAGCCCCACTCGTGAATGGCTCCCAGAGCCCCACTCGTGAATGGCTCCCAGAGCCCCACTCGTGAATGGCTCCCAGAGCCCCACTCGTGAATGGCTCCCAGAGCCCCACTCGTGAATGGCTCCCAGAGCCCCACTCGTGAATGGCTCCCAGAGCCCCACTCGTGAATGGCTCCCAGAACCCCACTCGTGAATGGCTCCCAGAGCCCCACTCGTGAATGGCTCCCAGAGCCCCACTCGTGAATGGCTCCCAGAGCCCCACTCGTGAATGGCTCCCAGAGCCCCACACGTGAATGGCTCCCAGAGCCCCACTCGTGAATGGCTCCCAGAGCCCCACTCGTGAATGGCTCCCAGAGCCCCACTCGTGAATGGCTCCCAGAGCCCCACTCGTGAATGGCTCCCAGAGCCCCACTCGTGAATGGCTCCCAGAGCCCCACTCGTGAATGGCTCCCAGAGCCCCACTCGTGAATGGCTCCCAGAGCCCCACTCGTGAATGGCTCCCAGAGCCCCACTCGTGAATGGCTCCCAGAGCCCCACTCGTGAATGGCTCCCAGAGCCCCACTCGTGAATGGCTCCCAGAGCCCCACTCGTGAATGGCTCCCAGAGCCCCACTCGTGAATGGCTCCCAGAGCCCCACTCGTGAATGGCTCCCAGAGCCCCACTCGTGAATGGCTCCCAGAGCCCCCCTCGTGAATGGCTCCCAGAGCCCCCCTCGTGAATGGCTCCCAGAGCCCCACTCGTGAATGGCTCCCAGAGCCCCACTCGTGAATGGCTCCCAGAGCCCCACTCGTGAATGGCTCCCAGAGCCCCACTCGTGAATGGCTCCCAGAGCCCCACTCGTGAATGGCTCCCAGAGCCCCACTCGTGAATGGCTCCCAGAGCCCCACTCGTGAATGGCTCCCAGAGCCCCACTCGTGAATGGCTCCCAGAGCCCCACTCGTGAATGGCTCCCAGAGCCCCACTCGTGAATGGCTCCCAGAGCCCCACTCGTGAATGGCTCCCAGAGCCCCACTCGTGAATGGCTCCCAGAGCCCCACTCGTGAATGGCTCCCAGAGCCCCACTCGTGAATGGCTCCCAGAGCCCCACTCGTGAATGGCTCCCAGAGCCCCCCTCGTGAATGGCTCCCAGAGCCCCACTCGTGAATGGCTCCCAGAGCCCCACTCGTGAATGGCTCCCAGAGCCCCACTCGTGAATGGCTCCCAGAGCCCCACTCGTGAATGGCTCCCAGAGCCCCACTCGTGAATGGCTCCCAGAGCCCCACTCGTGAATGGCTCCCAGAGCCCCACCCGTGAATGGCTCCCAGAGCCCCACTCGTGAACGTCTCCCAGAGCCCCACTCGTGAACGTCTCCCAGAGCCCCACTCGTGAACGTCTCCCAGAGCCCCACTCGTGAACGTCTCCCAGAGCCCCACTCGTGAACGTCTCCCAGAGCCCCACTCGTGAACGTCTCCCAGAGCCCCACTCGTGTATGGCTCCCAGAGCCCCACTCGAGAATATCTTCAAGGAGGGCACAGGTCAGTCGAACTTTCTGGACTTCATTGAAGAGCTCTGTTTTTTTGACCGACTGGTAAAGTTCAGAAGACGAACTGTGATTTTATGGCCCCTGTAACTCAGCAACGTTAAAAGAACTCATGATTTTTATGAGCTCGGAGAGAACTACGACCCTGGACTGGATAAGGGAGAGGGATCCAAATACAGAGAAGTAAAGGGACACACACATGAATTGCATGGATTTTTTTCAACGAAGCTTTCCATCATTCTACGCACAAAACAAGCAGTTGAAATCCTCAAAAGTTCAAAAGCACATTCGCCCACTTAAGACGAGGTGATAAAAGAACAGCAATTTCAGCCAGGAGAGAACAACCGAGCGCGGCACGACCGCGTGTTTGTTAAGTGAAACGAGGGACGGAATGACACTCATTTAAAAATAGAAATAAATTTGTGCCACCCTCGTTCCAGGATCGTGTTCGTTAAGGCCTCTCCATTTCCAAGAGGAAATTGGATGGCAGCCGTGCTGGAATTTCAAGACACGATTCTGCACACAAATTCCTTTCTGTCCGCCGAAGGAGGATTTTGGAGGAGGATGTTCTTTTCAAAGGAGGATTTTCCAGCGCAGCTTTACGAGGCATTGTGCGTGGGGCAATGCGCCCCCCGCATACGTTAATGCCTCTTTCAAACCGAGCCATGAAAGCCGGAACATTCAAGTTCCCTTTGTATGCAACGGGGAAGAATTTAACGTTCAGCTCACTATATAAAAGAAGCTTCTTCGGTGACATTTCTGTTTTTCCATTATCTTGAGAATGTTCATTTTGTCATTAGAGGTTTGGGTGTTGACAACGATCTCTGAAATAATTGTTAATTTCTAAACGCTCAGAAGTATTAACCACCTGGGATTTTGTTTTTACTACGCTTAGGAACTCCTTTGAAGGCAGTGAATCATGAAGACATTTACGTGACAATTTAATTGTGACAAGAGTTGGCCTAAAGACATGAGTGTATTTATAATGAGAGAAAAGCAGTCATTACGCACACCTCATATGAATCTCATGCACACACACCATGATTATCCTGTAAACACCATATGAATATCATGTACATACACACCAAATGAATCTCATGTACATACCACATGAATATAATGTACACACCACATGACTATCATGTACACACCACATGACTATCATGTACACACCACATGACTATCATGTACACACCACATGACTATCATGTACACACCACATGACTATCATGTACACACCACATGACTATCATGTACACACCACATGACTATCATGTACACACCACATGACTATCATGTACACACCACATGACTATCATGTACACACCACATGACTATCATGTACACACCACATGACTATCATGTACACACCACATGAATACCATGTACATACACACCACAAGACTATCATGTACACACCACATGACTATCATGTACACACCAAATGAATCTCATGTACACACCACATGACTATCATGTACACACCACATGACTCATGTACACACCACATGACTCATGTACACACCACATGACTATCATGTACACACAAGATAAATAAGCTACACACGTCCGCACCAACTGCTGCAGGGACTGCGGTGGGGGCCGATGTTACTGGCGCAGCGGCCTCACACTTCCAGTCGACAAAGGGCTCAAGAAATGTGGTCACATGTCTCCAATGTGCGCTGAAAGATTTGCTATTTAGCTGCGCAAGACAAGATTTAAAGTAATTTATTGAAATTTATTGCAGAATAAAACTTCTTTGGGAGACAATTATCTAGGATATTTCCCGCATTCGAGTGAGAGATGCAGCGGCCCTTCATACTGATTGCATTTTTTGTGTATTAATATAAACCTAACATAAATTGTTAGCTAAAAAACTTCAGCTATACAAAATTTTTCTATCGTATTCGTGGAAAACATTACATCGCTTGTTATCCAAAAAACTTTAGCTACATTGAATTTTCATCGTATTCTTGACGAACATTTGGAATTCTACGCATGAATTTTGAGGAGGGAAAAAACGACTTTGATTCGAGTAAAAACCCACTCGAGTGTGAGCTGAAAGTCTCAAAGAGCGAAGCGAAACACGAAGCGCTTCATTGACGGGTGAGAAAAATGCCGGTGAAGTCAAAAGCCTAAATCGTTCATTTTTCACTGCGCATCGAAAGGCCAAACTCTTTGAAATTTGAATAGCTGGATGAGCAGAGCTAGCAGATTTGTATCAAGAAATTGCCCCAGAATAGATCAAGCTTTACAGTGGAGAGATAGACGGCACAAGAAGCGGTCTCGACGTACAGCCGTGGATGATTCAAAGGAGCGACCGAACTGCCAACGGGCCAGCGTGAAAGATCACGTAAGTCTGAGCATAGATGCCATGCGATGCACGACGGCAGAGGTTCCTTAACAAGCAGGGGTGATTATATCGAACAGTCGAGATTATACTCGACTGAGAATAATTGATCGCGATACCCGAGCTTCGTAGGATCTTTTCATCGCACCACCTTATTCTGCAGGCATCTGACCCGTGAGAGCCGAAGTGGGACCAGGCTTTTCTAACTTTAACTCTTCGTTAGGGCGCAGAAGACATGAAAACAAGACACAGTGTGGTTTTAAGTTACTATGCAGGTTTACGAACTAGATTATTATAGCGCGTACCACTTACACTTAAACCTCGCCATGGAGAATTTTCCACCACCGGCAAATCGCCAACTGCATGGTACTGCCCAGTTGTGCTGTTCTGAGGAACGATATACCGAGATCATAGCTGGTAAATTATGCAATAAACTCTAGCAAAAAAAAGTGTTAAAATGATGTAAGATAACTAAATAACCGCGTTTGTTAATAATCCAACTCCTGTGCATGGATGTGACGGTTAGTGCACGGCCAAACTGTAGGCGAGTCTTGTATGTAATTTGTGCAGATTTTCTTCAAATTCCAGAAACCACAAAATTCTACTCACTGTTATCAAGTGGCAGAAGCTCGGTAACTTTTTCAAGCAGAAGTACACATGAATTGTTAACTGATAACTCTCATTGTAAAATGATTCTCACCCAGAGTACTTAACTGACATTTTTAGTACCAGAAGCACTAGAAAATAAGCAGTACATTGTTGGAGTAGAGGAGCAAATCAATTGACCTTTCAATCCCAGAAGAAGGGTGCGCAGCGCAATTATAAGCCACAACTCAAGTATCGATTTCTCGATTGCGTTATCGAATTGGAAGTAGCAGCACTCAAAAGCTATTTGCCGACTCTCTGTATATGGAGGCAATGCTACCCATTCCAGTAATTGGACGAGTCAAGTTTCCATTGTGACAAATGGAGAGAGCGGTGAACGTGCACTTGAACATCCGTCGAGGCAGCTTTTTTAAACAGATTGTTAATCGGAGGCTCTACCCTTTCTCCAGCTTATAAAAATAAAATATCATTCTCCAGATAATATCCGTCTCTCTGTCCGAAGCCTCCCTAAAGAGTGTGATGAGCATATCTGTGATACGGCCGTGTGCACTCGGCCTCACCAACTTTCGTGAAACTGATTTTTTTTGTTTTATAGCCTGTCTCTCATTTCGCCTTCTTTCTTATTTCAAATAAAGGGGGGGGGGTGGACTAGTACCAATGAAATATGAAGGATCGCTATTGACTTTAATGTGCCAACATTAATGAGAGACCACGAGGATCAAGCCAATGTTCTACAAATACGCACGTAAATATGAAAAAATCAGACAAGCATTTTAATCTCGAAATGAATCTTCAGTGTTCACAGCCTGAAATGAAGATTTCTTGTAATATTTTCTTGAACGTTTAATATCACATTTTTCTAGACCCCGGAATAAGTTCTGAGAACAAACTCGCAAGCAAAACGTTCTTCAACCTCTCAAAGTATTAATGATATTAAAGTCTGAAGAAATACATACTACCACCGACATTTAGCTGGTGAATGACTCGTTCGTCCCGGCGCTGGATGGCGATTTTCTCTGTTGGGTATATAGGGGAAAAATTCCAAGCACAATACCCCACTCTACCCAGGTCTCTGAAATTGGTACCGGTCTTGACCGGGGGAAAGCGTCATGGCGTCCTGGCGTTAGTTATAAGGCATATGAAAATCCAATGTACAAGGTGATATGTATCAGGCTTGAAATTGGAAATAAAGCATCCGTAGATGCCGTCGTTGTTTGTTTGTTTGTTTGTGAAGATAATGAAGACATTCGAAAAAAAGTACAGCGCAAAATCTTAAACATATTCTTAAATTTGAAGAGCGTGAATGAACTGCCCCAACTGATTAAGCATTAAATTTAAAAATCAAGCGACACAAACATTTAGGTTTAACTAGAACACAAAAACACACACACAAAAAAACACACACACACACACACTTGGTCTATGCGGGTGTTTTTTTTATAAGAAAGTTTTAGCCTCCCTTAACCACGACAAAGATGTTCCAAGAGAGGAAAAAGGAAGGCACCATTTAGTATGGAGTTGAGGGAACGTGGAATCTATGCACAAGGTGCACAGAAACAGTAAGCTAGGAAAGAAGTTCATGAAACAAGAAAAAAGTTGAAGAAGAAAGTAGTAGGTGCTCAAAAACAGGACAGCAGTGTACCGAAAAAAAAAGGTCCGTAACAAAACAAAAACCTATTTTATTACAACAAAAAGGAAGCCTACCTAACCTTTAGCTCGGGCCCTCACATGGTTCCCCTGGGAGCGCTAACTCCCATAGATACAATAGTTGTATCCCCCTGAGGGGTCTATGCGGGTGGTCTATCTCAGACGTCCATGTCGACCGCAAGACCTCCGCAGCTTCCCTACCCTCCCACAACCGGCTCATAGTTAGCTTCACTTATTTCAGATTTTATCGAGCCGAAAAACTGAAAAAAAAATTCAATTAATTCAAAAAACAAGACTTGACAACATAAACTAGTAAGCGAGTACTTGTGAGGTATACTTACGTAACTGAATTTCGGCTAGAGAGCGAGCGCTTCACTTCTTAATTTTATAAGGAGTGAAGGAAGTGTTCAGGCAGCCAAATCATTACAAATATTAACGCTTTCCTAAAACTTAATTAACACAAACAAATCTGTATTTATAATGAAAGAATGAAGCTAGATGTGCGAACAATGAAATAACAACAAACAGATTTCGAAAATGAAGTTTTTAGAAAAGAATTACCAGTTAAATTTCACGAAAAATCAGTAATTTATTCGCCCCGGGAACAGAGAACACTTATTCTCAATAAAGCAGCTATAGAGCTGGAAAAGGCATGCCTCACCCGAGAGCAATTAAATTACGACCTTCACTTAACGTGTTAAATTTAAGAGATGAATAGCATATCTTTTGCATTGTTTTTTTGCTCTCATATTACTGCTCTGGCGGGAGGTTGCGCACAATAAGCAAACACTGCAGAAGTTCACACATTCTGAGTAGAATTTGACGTAACTTTCACTTTTATTTTAGGGGTTAACAACAATGTTCATGAAGCTCCACGAGTTAAAAACTGTACGGTGAAGTTAAGTGGTATTTGAAACAGCACGCAACCGAAACATTTCTGCTTGAACTGACACGAACTTTTTAAAATTGCGTTATGACCTGCTCCAGATACGCGATAATACTTTTGCTGCAGATACGCAATAGTACTTTAATACATGAGAAAAAAGAAAAAACCCTTGAAGGATGCAAAGAAACTGTAAAAATTTAAATCAGCTGAAAATAATAAATAGCTTCGCTGAAACAGACGCGAGACCAGCATCGTGGAGGAGGGTCAACTGCTTCATCCACAGAAGGTGTAATTAACACTTATTCCCGGTAGCAGTCTGCCTAAAACAAAGTTACCAGACTCGAATTTTTCCTAGCCGGTATTCTTAATTTTTGCCGGAAATTATTCGAAATAATGCAAAATTTGATAATTTTGGTCTTAAAAAGACTGATCTGTCATACAAAGTCTGACATGGCTTCATCATCTCCTGATTCAACTGAACCGATTGAAGACAGTGTGGTAAAGAGCAATTTATCGCCTCTCGTTCGTGGCGACTGAAATACGAATTACAACGATGGCAATTTTTATTGCTTTTTAAGGAGAAAATTAAACACCAATTCAGCGACCACGTCGATCCCGTCAGTAAAGGTACATTCCATGAAGAGGCTGAAGACAACAATTCCCTAAGGTAAAGAGGTAATAAATAAGCAGAGGGAAGACGCCGGACCCGTCAAAAGGATGCCATAAAAGTCAACATCACAAGGCGAGCAATATGAAATCTGCCTCACTTGGAGGCAAGCCTGGTCATATCGAAGCAGGAAAATTTACCAAGAAAAAATAATGAATATTTTTACGACGCCGAATGGTGCTGTATAGTCCTACTAAGAATCGAGTCCCAACGATAATATTTCCGTACCACAAAGTCAGCTTGAGAATAGGAATGTAAATAAGACAAATAAAAAACAGTTGCCGTGATAATGCGTAAGCTGACGCTAGAGAGTACTGTTGAGGCAGTTGCAAGCGTAAAAACTTCATGAAACAGAGTTTAACTGAGCAGCTAATGCTAATTCAGAGGCTGACGTCAATGCAGAATATTGGGCAAACTTGACACAAAACAGAGAATATCAGCGTAAACACGAGAGTAGTCACTACTGGCTTACAAATACGTCGTTACAATTTTTCGGATATATTGAACAAGTAATATTTATGTGTGTTCCAGAATACTCAGGTATTCTGATATGATACGCCCAGCACACCCAGAGACTCTAGCACGCTTTGATACACCAACAAAAAACAAATACACCCACAAAAAACTAATACACCCACAAAAAAACTGATACACCCACAAAAAAACTGATACACCCACAAAAACTAATACACCCACAAAAAAAACTAATACACCCACAAAAAAAACTAATACACCCACAAAAAAAACTAATACACCCACAAAAAAAAACAAATACACCCACAAAAAAAAACAAATACACCCACAAAAAAAAACAAATACACCCACAAAAAAAACAAATACACCCACAAAAAAAACAAATACACCCACAAAAAACAAATACACCCACAAAAAACAAATACACCCACAAAAAACAAATACACCCACAAAAAACAAATACACCCACAAAAAACTAATACACCCACAAAAAACTAATACACCCACAAAAAACTAATACACCCACAAACAACTGATACACCCACAAACAACTGATACAATCACAAACAACTGATACAATCACAAATAACTGATAACCCACGATGAACAGATCCATCACAACGAACTGATCCATCACAACGAACTGATCCATCACAACGAACAGATCCATCACAACGAACAGATCCATCACAACGAACAGATCCATCACAACGAACAGATCCATCACAACGAACAGATCCATCACAACGAACAGATCCATCACAACGAACAGATCCATCACAACGAACAGATCCATCACAACGAACAGATCCATCACAACGAACAGATCCATCACAACGAACAGATCCATCACAACGAACAGATCCATCACAACGAACGGATCCATCACAACGAACAGATCCATCACAACGAACAGATCCATCACCACGAACAGATCCATCACAACGAACAGATCCATCACAACGAACAGACCCATCACAACGAACAGACCCATCACAACGAACAGACCCATCACAACGAACAGATCCATCACAACGAACAGATCCATCACAACGAACAGATCCATCACAACGAACAGATCCATCACAACGAATAGATCCATCACAACGAACAGATCCATCACAACGAACAGATCCATCACAACGAACAGATCCCTCACAACGAACTGATCCCTCACAACGAACTGATCCATCACAACGAACAGATCCATCACAACAAACAGATCCATCACAGCGAACAGATCCATCACAGCGAACAGATCCATCACAACGAACTGATCTCTCACAACGAACTGATCCATCACAACGAACAGATCCATCACAGCGAACAGATCCATCACAGCGAACAGATCCATCACAACGAACAGATCCATCACAACGAACTGATCCCTCACAACGAACTGATCCATCACAACGAACAGATCCATCACAGCGAACAGATCCATCACAGCGAACAGATCCATCACAGCGAACAGATCCATCACAACGAACTGATCCCTCACAACGAACTGATCCATCACAACGAACTGATCCATCACAACGAACAGATCCATCACAGCGAACAGATCCATCACAGCGAACAGATCCATCACAGCGAACAGATCCATCACAACGAACTGATCCATCACAGCGAACTGATCCATCACAGCGAACAGATCCATCACAACGAACTGATCCCTCACAACGAACAGATCCATCACAGCGAACAGATCCATCACAGCGAACAGATCCATCACAACGAACAGATCCATCACAACGAACAGATCCATCACAACGAACAGATCCATCACAACGAATAGATCCATCACAACGAACAGATCCATCACAACGAACAGATCCCTCACAACGAACTGATCCCTCACAACGAACTGATCCATCACAACGAACAGATCCATCACAACGAACAGATCCATCACAACGAACAGATCCATCACAGCGAACAGATCCATCACAACGAACTGATCTCTCACAACGAACTGATCCATCACAACGAACAGATCCATCACAGCGAACAGATCCATCACAGCGAACAGATCCATCACAACGAACAGATCCATCACAACGAACTGATCCCTCACAACGAACTGATTCATCACAACGAACAGATCCATCACAGCGAACAGATCCATCACAGCGAACAGATCCATCACAGCGAACAGATCCATCACAACGAACTGATCCCTCACAACGAACTGATCCATCACAACGAACTGATCCATCACAACGAACAGATCCATCACAGCGAACAGATCCATCACAGCGAACAGATCCATCACAGCGAACAGATCCATCACAACGAACTGATCCATCACAGCGAACTGATCCATCACAGCGAACAGATCCATCACAACGAACTGATCCCTCACAACGAACAGATCCATCACAGCGAACAGATCCATCACAGCGAACAGATCCATCACAGCGAACAGATCCATCACAGCGAACAGATCCATCACAACGAACTGATCCATCACAACGAACAGATCCCTCACAACGAACTGATCCATCACAACGAACTGATCCCTCACAACGAACAGATCCATCACAACGAACTGATCCATCACAGCGAACAGATCCATCACAACGAACTGATCCATCACAGCGAACAGATCCATCACAGCGAACAGATCCATCACAGCGAACAGATCCATCACAGCGAACAGATCCATCACAGCGAACAGATCCATCACAGCGAACAGATCCATCACAACGAACTGATCCATCACAACGAACAGATCCCTCACAACGAACTGATCCCTCACAACGAACTGATCCCTCACAACGAACTGATCCCTCACAACGAACATATCCATCACAACGAACTGATCCATCACAACGAACTGATCCATCACAACGAACTGATCCATCACAACGAACTGATCCATCACAACGAACTGATCCATCACAATGAACTGATCCCTCACAACGAACAGATCCATCACAACGAACTGATCCATCACAGCGAACAGATCCATCACAACGAACAGATCCATCACAACGAACTGATCCCTCACAACGAACTGATCCATCACAATGAACTGATCCATCACAACGAACTGATCCATCACAACGAACTGATCCCTCACAACGAACTGATCCATCACAACGAACTGATCCATCACAATGAACTGATCCATCACAATGAACTGATCCATCGCAATGAACTGATCCATCACAACGAACTGATCCCTCACAACGAACTGATCCCTCACAACGAACTGATCCATCACAACGAACTGATCCATCACAACGAACTGATCCATCACAACGAACTGATCCATCACAACGAACTGATCCCTCACAACGAACTGATCCCTCACAACGAACTGATCCATCACAATGAACAGATCCATCACAGCGAACAGATCCATCACAACGAACAGATCCATCACAACGAACTGATCCATCACAACGAACTGATCCATCACAATGAACTGATCCATCACAATGAAGTGATCCCTCACAACGAACTGATCCCTCACAATGAACTGACCCTCACAATGAGCTGATCCATCACAATGAACTGATCCCTCACAACGAACTGATCCATCACAGCGAACAGATCCATCACAACGAACAGATCCATCACAACGAACAGATCCATCACAACGAACTGATCCCTCACAACGAACTGATCCCTCACAACGAACTGATCCCTCACAACGAACTGATCCATCACAACGAACTGATCCATCACAACGAACTGATCCATCACAATGAACTGATCCATCACAACGAACTGATCCCTCACAACGAACTGATCCCTCACAATGAACTGATCCCTCACAACGAACTGATCCATCACAACGAACTGATCCATCACAACGAACTGATCCATCACAACGAACTGATCCATCACAACGAACTGATCCATCACAACGAACTGATCCATCACAACGAACTGATCCATCACAACGAACTGATCCATCACAACGAACTGATCCATCACAACGAACTGATCCATCACAACGAACTGATCCATCACAACGAA
This sequence comes from Morinoia aosen, assembly GCA_030386875.1. Lineage (NCBI taxonomy): Eukaryota > Metazoa > Arthropoda > Malacostraca > Amphipoda > Talitridae > Morinoia > Morinoia aosen. The sequence continues at coordinate 52,109,635 of CM059567.1, read as the reverse complement.
CTGATCCATCACAACGAACTGATCCATCACAACGAACTGATCCATCACAACGAACTGATCCATCACAACGAACTGATCCATCACAACGAACTGATCCATCACAATGAACTGATCCATCACAACGAACTGATCCATCACAACGAACTGATCCCTCACAACGAACTGATCCATCACAACGAACTGATCCATCACAACGAACTGATCCATCACAATGAACTGATCCATCACAATGAACTGATCCATCAAAACGAACTGATCCCTCACAACGAACTGATCCATCACAACGAACTGATCCATCACAACGAACTGATCCATCACAATGAACTGATCCATCACAACGAACTGATCCATCACAACGAACTGATCCATCACAACGAACTGATCCATCACAACGAACTGATCCATCACAACGAACTGATCCATCACAACGAACTGATCCCTCACAACGAACTGATCCATCACAACGAACTGATCCCTCACAACGAACTGATCCATCACAACGAACTGATCCATCACAACGAACTGATCCATCACAATGAACTGATCCATCACAACGAACTGATCCATCACAACGAACTGATCCATCACAACGAACTGATCCCTCACAACGAACTGATCCCTCACAACGAACTGATCCCTCACAACGAACTGATCCATCACAACGAACTGATCCATCACAACGAACTGATCCATCACAACGAACTGATCCATCACAACGAACTGATCCATCACAATGAACTGATCCATCACAACGAACTGATCCATCACAACGAACTGATCCCTCACAACGAACTGATCCCTCACAACGAACTGATCCATCACAACGAACTGATCCATCACAATGAACTGATCCATCACAATGAACTGATCCATCACAATGAACTGATCCATCACAATGAACTGATCCATCACAACGAACTGATCCATCACAACGAACTGATCCATCACAACGAACTGATCCATCACAACGAACTGATCCATCACAACGAACTGATCCATCACAATGAACTGATCAATCACAACGAACTGATCCATCACAACGAACTGATCCATCACAACGAACTGATCCATCACAACGAACTGATCCATCACAACGAACTGATCCATCACAACGAACTGATCCATCACAACGAACTGATCCATCACAATGAACTGATCCATCACAACGAACTGATCCCTCACAATGAACTGATCCATCACAACGAACTGATCCATCACAACGAACTGATCCATCACAACGAACTGATCCATCACAACGAACTGATCCATCACAATGAACTGATCCATCACAATGAACTGATCCATCACAACGAACTGATCCATCACAACGAACTGATCCATCACAACGAACTGATCCATCACAACGAACTGATCCATCACAACGAACTGATCCATCACAACGAACTGATCCATCACAACGAACTGATCCATCACAATGAACTGATCCATCACAATGAACTGATCCATCACAACGAACTGATCCATCACAACGAACTGATCCATCACAATGAACTGATCCATCACAACGAACTGATCCATCACAACGAACTGATCCATCACAACGAACAGATCCATCACAACGAACTGATCCATCACAACGAACTGATCCATCACAATGAACTGATCCATCACAACGAACTGATCCATCACAACGAACTGATCCATCACAATGAACTGATCCATCACAACGAACAGATCCATCACAACGAACAGATCCATCACAACGAACTGATCCATCACAACGAACTGATCCATCACAACGAACTGATCCATCACAACGAACTGATCCATCACAACGAACAGATCCATCACAACGAACTGATCCATCACAACGAACAGATGCATCACAACGAACTGATCCATCACAACGAACTGATCCATCACAACGAACAGATCCATCACAACGAACTGATCCATCACAATGAACTGATCCATCACAATGAACTGATCCATCACAACGAACTGATCCATCACAACGAACTGATCCATCACAACGAACTGATCCATCACAACGAACTGATCCATCACAATGAACTGATCCATCACAATGAACTGATCCATCACAACGAACTGATCCATCACAACGAACTGATCTATCACAACGAACTGATCTATCACAACGAACTGATCCATCACAATGAACTGATCCATCACAATGAACTGATCCATCACAATGAACTGATCCATCACAACGAACTGATCCATCACAACGAACTGATCCATCACAACGAACTGATCCATCACAATGAACTGATCCCTCACAACGAACAGATCCATCACAATGAACTGATCCATCACAACGAACAGATCCATCACAACGAACAGATCCATCACAACGAACTGATCCATCACAACGAACAGATCCATCACAACGAACAGATCCATCACAACGAACTGATCCATCACAACGAACTGATCCCTCACAACGAACTGATCCATCACAACGAACAGATCCATCACAATGAACTGATCCATCACAATGAACTGATCCATCACAACGAACTGATCCATCACAATGAACTGATCCATCACAATGAACTGATCCATCACAACGAACTGATCCATCACAATGAACTGATCCATCACAACGAACTGATCCATCACAATGAACTGATCCATCACAATGAACTGATCCATCACAATGAACTGATCCATCACAACGAACTGATCCATCACAATGAACTGATCCATCACAATGAACTGATCCATCACAACGAACTGATCCATCACAATGAACTGATCCATCACAACGAACTGATCCATCACAACGAACTGATCCATCACAACGAACTGATCCATCACAATGAACTGATCCATCACAACGAACTGATCCATCACAATGAACTGATCCATCACAACGAACTGATCCATCACAACGAACAGATCCATCACAATGAACTGATCCATCACAACGAACAGATCCATCACAACGAACTGATCCATCACAACGAACTGATCCCTCACAACGAACTGATCCATCACAACGAACTGATCCATCACAACGAACTGATCCATCACAATGAACTGATCCCTCACAATGAACTGATCCATCACAATGAACTGATCCATCACAATGAACTGATCCATCACAACGAACTGATCCATCACAACGAACTGATCCATCACAATGAACTGATCCATCACAACGAACTGATCCATCACAACGAAGTGATCCATCACAACGAACAGATCCATCACAATGAACTGATCCATCACAACGAACAGATCCATCACAACGAACAGATCCATCACAACGAACTGATCCATCACAATTAACTGATCCCTCACAACGAACTGATCCCTCACAACGAACTGATCCATCACAACGAACTGATCCATCACAACGAACTGATCCATCACAATGAACTGATCCCTCACAATGAACTGATCCATCACAATGAACTGATCCATCACAACGAACTGATCCATCACAACGAACTGATCCATCACAACGAACTGATCCATCACAACGAACTGATCCCCTCAAAAATAGCTAATACTCACCGAAGAAGGCCAGCATGGCAGTTCTGTTGCGGGTGGAAGGCAGGCCATCGCTGCCCTTCATGAAGGCTTGCGAGAGGACCCTGGGGGACGGGCGGTCCTGCCCCGCCATCATGTAGACCCCGTCTGCGTAGCTCGCCGGCGTCTTGCGCGTCAGCATCGACTCTGAGACACAAGAGCACAGCCGTCAAAACTCAAGCAGCCTTCATCATTCTTTTCCAAATTCTAGGATAAATTAGTGTCGGCTCTGCGCAAGAAAAACAGAACCTTCAAAACACATGCAGCTTTTAGCATTCTTTTCCAAAATCTAGGATAAATTAATATCAGCTCTGTGCAAGAAGAACAGTACCTTCAAAACGCATGCAGCTTTTAGCATTCTTTTCCAAAATCTAGGATAAATTAGTATAGGCTCTGTGCAAGAAAAACAAAACCGGCAAAACTCATCCAGCCTGTATCATTCTTTCCTAAATTTCAAAACATGGTGGCATCAACCCTATATGAAAAGAGCAGAACCGTCAAAACTCATCCAACCTTCATCATTCTTTTTTCATCAAATTCTAAAACGAGTTAGCATCGATTCTGTGCGTGAGAACAGATCCGTCAAAATTTAGGTTGTCTTTTATCATTCTGTTCCATGTTATGAAGAAAAGAAGTATCCGAATATTTTGTGGAAATCAATGCGTGTTATACAAACAGCAGCATCGTATACTGTATGTACACGTATTAAGCCATTCATTGTTGTGACAGGAAATTGCGTTTTTTGTTGTGACAAAAAATTGTCTTTGTGTTGCGTGGTATTTTATGAAACAAACGAGTACTTTAGTCGTGAATCGAGCCTTTGCTTTATTGTGTCTTCTTTTTGTCACGAATAAAATATGGTGCATCCGGACGAATTTTTTGTCAGAACCAAGAAGGGAAAATATATCATAGTTTACTAGCTAAAAAATACTTATTTCATTTTTTTTCTGCTAGATCACGAATACCGAGAACGAAATTCAAATCAGATTATGCATTATTCAAGTATGCTGGGTCAAAGCAATACCTTCACTGCCTACGACGTATTCATTCAGAAGCAACACGAGGTGGTAAAATGGCGACACTAGCGAACGCATGTCAGCGACAAATTGCTCCACCGCACAGAAAATTTCCCATTCTGTGGAAATAATGACTGAAAAGGCGTGTGACTGAGCGACCAACTCTCAATTTTAAAATGTAATTCATCACGACAACAGACCAATGCATCCGCAAAAGCATATGGAACTATAAATGTTTAGTAACTTCCCGAATTTAACCAGCGAAAGTATCGCGGTAAAAATTTCTAGTAGAAGACATTGAGAAAAGTAGGACTGTAGAAGAGGAACGAGTCGATATGATTAAGATTAGAAGCAAGTTTAAGCCTCCCTTGCCAAGGGAGAAGGGAGTAAGACACCATCAGTATAGAATTAGATGAACACGTGGAGCACAAGCGTGTTCCCACACCCAACGCACTAGAGCAGCAAGACTGAAATAAATTTGTAGATCAAGATAAAATTAAAAGAAAGAAAATAAAATTTGGATGAATAAAGTAAAAAGTAATGCGTAAAAATGCAGTGAACCAAAAAATGATGGGCCTTACCAAAAAAATTATTGAAACAAAAAAAATGGTTTAATTTTCAGCTAGGAACTTCACATTTTACCCTGGGAGCGTTATTTCCCATAGATACAATACTTGTTCGCCTCGAAAGGGACAAAATACAGAAATAGGAAAATGTGATCTACCTAGAATTAGAATTGTGCCAGCGACATTAAACATTGCCAACTCACGAGCAAATCGCCAGGGACACATTTGAGGACCACGGAAGCTCAAAAGTGTCTTGTGTCTCTAAAACCCAGTCCAACTTTTTCGTCGCCTGCATGCATGTTTTTCGTTACCCAAGTAATTGGATCGTTTGGGCGGCGAAAAACAAGTATGCGCTGATGAAAAAGTTAGACTGGGAAGGAGACCGCTAAACTTCCTCACGAGAACTTAGTCCCTCGGTTATATGAATTATGAATGAAATATATTTTCAAAAAGTAGACCCAAATTAAAAGTTTTCAAAGCCAATTTTCTAATTTACACCGACTTCAAAACCGATGTGCGTACTTGCTCCTAAGCATGTTTGAAAACGAAAAATCGTCACTTTCAAGTTCAACTCTCCTGAGGGTTTGCTACAACATCAAAATCATCGGGGCATACTTCGGTACTTCCTTTATAGTGAAGAGATTACAAAAAGAGCAATAAGTTTCCTGATGTACAGTTATGTATTTGAGTCGTAACCAACAGCCTGAGGACCAGGAAGTAATGCACGCAACTCGCAGAGCCTCGCCTCCGCCAGACGAGCGTAAGCAACCCACGAGACGACGGCATTATGGCGCAATGCAATTGTGATGGGCACAGGGAAGGAAGATGTATGCTACGATGGAATACTCAACGTACGGGCTACAACTTCACAACTACTACAACTACAACTACAACAACTACAATTTTCAACGTGCGAGCTTGTGGAAACGATAATGAGGTATGAACTGAAAGAAAAGACTGGTTTTCAGAAAATTAGCGGTAATTGACAAGCGTGCAACTTGATTTTTTTGGTCTCAGAAGGACAAGATAAACGAACTCAGGAAATCGGGCTGGAAATGGTCATATCGAATTACACGTTCGTCAACATAGATATCAAGAAGTACTGCGAGACGAACTGTTCAGCCAAGAATTCAGAAACAATAGGTGGCAAGTACAAGGGAACATGGGTATTTAAATGATCAGTATATTTGTTAACACAGCATTGACAGACAACATAACAACCTTCGGTTTGATGTGCTAGATATTATACGATTTATTGTGGGCAAAAGAAATAAGAAACAAAAAAAATAAGCTATACGTAGAAACATACAAAAACATAAGCCCGCACAAACGATGAAAAATTCAACGGCATGGTTTAGATGCCAGCAGCAGCAGCAGCAGCAGCAGCAGCAGCAGCAGCAGCAAGAATAACGAGAGAAAAAAAAGGAGCCTCGTCTGCAACAACAGAACGAGTCGTGACGATGCAGCCGCTAGCTGGTCAGCTCAGACCAGCAAAGACAAATAAAAAATTATAAAAAATTCCAAGGTTTCATCATACGTCACTATAAATTTTCAATTTTCACAGCCGAAGGATGAATATAAAATAGAGGCGAAATATGTTTATAAATCTCCCAAGCCCACCTACCACAGGCTTAATAAACCGAAACGAACCCCAATGACGGAATTCAACAAATGTTCCGGAGCTTCCGCCTCGCAGAATTTACCGCTCGTAAAAACGAATCAGATAGGATACGAGCGCGAAAGAAGTTCGGTGAATTTAAGCCTCTAAAGCTGCAGGTGACGCAAGAACGGCTCAGCGAGCGCTGTGCCTCTACCGGAGCGTCGAAGGTCACGGCTGTGGATTGGAAACTCGACGATCGCCATTGTTACAGCGGCGGCGTCGAGGCACAACTGCCTCTTAAAGGCTTAGCAACTGGGGGGAAGAGTGATCACGGCAGAGCTCCCGGCAAAATGCTCGCAAATTGGCTGGCGTGAATGTCAGTACCTCCACAAGGGCGAGCGAAGTTCGATACTAACTATGGTGTCTGTAGAGCTGCGTAACTCAGATGCATGCACAGATTTGTTCATTATAATGCGCAGCTAGGCGAAAGAGTCGTTGGTTTAAGAGTGAAAATTTTAATTATTGATTGACTTGGTATTTTTTTGGTTGGTTTAAAAATGTAAAATAAATTAGATGAAATATACGCATAACTTTTTCGCCTCGATTTTGTCCAGCAATCTAACATATTTTCCCCGATATTTTTAGATTTTTTTCGCTTGAAATGTCTTCCTACAATCAGGGTAAAAAAATCAGAATTTCATTCTGCATTTTTTAATTATTTACCCTTATTTGTACAAATTCTATGGAACAAATATATATTATACTAAACATTTGAGAAAAATCCACTAAAAACGTTTACTATGACAAATTCTGGATGGAGTTAACGAGGTCCGTAAAAACATAGCCCACAGAAAAACCGGAAGACTCAATCCAAGCCGGAAACTACCGATATTTTTCCAGGGTAATTTTCGAGACGAGCATAACAACGCAGAAGCAGAAGAGCGGCCACACAACAAACTCAGACCAACAATTCGAGACGCACGCGGAACAGCCGCGGCGCCGACCAGGGCGCACCTGTCGGGCGAGTCCCCACGATCGAAGACGTCATGCTGCGGAAACGCAAAATTGACGAGGGCAAAACCACCAAAGGAAACAAGAGACCTTCGGAAAACTTGGCGTTGTGCGAATTCACACAGTTGTCATTGTGAAGGTTGGTGTCAGGAGAGCATTTGCGTTGCAAAAAGATATATGACTGCAGTTAGTAATCAATTTTCTCGAGTTCGTTGAGAGTTAATTGGCTACTTTAGACAGAAAAAAATCTTGTCGTGTAAGGAGTGTCCTCAAACGTGCTCGAAACATTATAATGGACTGCAATGAATGATCTCATCTACGTATTATCACCCCGTTCATGCAAAACGAAGACAGGTATACAAAATACGGTGAAGTACTTTCACAATGAATAAAAATGAAATTAGAGATTACTATTCTAAACCGAGCATTTCGAGCTAATTTCATCACGGTGTGATATGCAGAGCTTAGAACAACGCATTTCTCATATTTCTTCATTGAACAATGCTCACAGAACCCGAAGACTCCTGAGTAAACTCAGGAACGCTAAAGACAAGGATACTTTGCAGGAAGAACTGACTTAATTTCTGTTTTAAAAAGCGATATCTTCTTCCAAACAGTAGAACATAAATTTTGATACGTCTACTCGATTTCAAAGATACGCTTAGATAAGTTAGTTTAAGCCTCTCTTGTCACTACAAAGGTGTTCCAAAGAGAGGAGGAAGATTTAAACCTTAAATGCTAGATCAATTTACATGCGTTGAGAAAGACAGAAAATTTGGCCGTAACCATCTTGCACATCGTCCCTCTGGTTTGCGTATCAGGGGACTTGGAGCAACAACTAACTGAAGCTGATCGAGCACCTGCGTTTGTCTCAGCACTAATTAACAGTAATTTTAAAAAGAGCAAGTTTATAGTATTTAAAAAGTCTGTACTTTAAACCACCGACTGAACATCAAATAATACTAGTATTCCCATGACTAGCACACCTATCATGCGTAAACAAAATTTCTAAGGAAATCACTTATTATGCTTATGTCTTCACCAAGCAAATTCCGAAACACTACGCAGAAAAGTTCACCTTTGCTAAATCTGCTCACGAGCGACTACAAACGCCCACAGCTGTCGCCTGGAAGCGCTGAGCTGGAAGCGCTGAGCTGGAAGCGCTGAGCTGGAAGCGTCGTGGGAAAAACGACGTTGCGTAAAGCATGTATGATGCATGAACAACTAACGTCCATGGACAACTAACGTTGTACATCCAGCAGCTTTATTATGAGCTTATGACGCAGGAAGTTGAAGAACAATACGCAGCTTCAACGAATAAACTATAGGCTTCGCGAAACATACAAGAAGTTTTTAACAAATGCCATAAATTAGGACGCTGGAGTTTTGCAAAGCAATGTATATTTAGCAATTTAAATGAAAATGCATGTAGGAATGTGATGAAGCTCCCATTAGCGTAGTTAACTTCAATAACTAAATTTTAGTTGAAAGACAACTTCTGCAAAGGTAAAAACAAAGTACGCAAATTTCATGTAAAACCGAACCTTTTAAGTTCTCTGCTTCATACCAAAAAATACACTCACGGGCTTACATAATGTACGAGCTTGAACTTTAACCTCAAACCTGACGGAAAAGACACGCGCTGTTATTCCAGGTCGTACCGAAATACCGAGCGGCATTCAACTCTAAGCGTAAAAGAATATACAGCATAACGTTGGATTTTGACGGCATCAAAGACAATTTGAACTTCTCTGCACCACGCAAAGCAGTCGATGAGTCGCTCAGCAGGACTTCCAGCTGCACAGGCGCTGCTCAGTGTGACAGCTACAACCGTTACGTGGCAAGGTAGCCAGAAAAAGTCAGTTTAGCTACGCTGTTGCACGGCAAATGAGAGGTTCTGAGAAAAGAAATATCCAGCAATTCGTGCCCGAGGCGCTGGATGTTGAAGAAACAAAGTCATTTACGCCCTAGAGGTACGGCGCCCGTACCAACCAGCCCGACTAATTTCTGTAATTATCTACCTTGTTTTTTCTTTGCTCTTAGACAGTAGCAGTTCGCTAAAATATGCATATTACGATAGCTAGCAAAGACTAGTTAGGGTTCTCGAGCTGAAATGTGGGTTGACATTTTGTGGAGGCCCACTGTCTCGCTAATTAACTGCTGCGTCACATAGAAGCCCATTCAATAATACTAAGTGTAGACAGATCGTTAACTGACCGAGGGAAGCAAACTTTACAAGCAAGTTTTCAGTATATACACTGTACGTAAAAAATCACAGCTAATTCAACCAGGAAGTCTTACTGGAATGTAATCGAACGAATTGTACCACGAGTATTGTAGTTTAACTAGCAAAATTGAACCATTCGAATCGACTCAATAATTCGACCTCGCTTTTTCGTCTGTGAGCAAAAAATTGAACAATGGATGATATCTGAGGTATAGAAATGAATACTGAAGGCCTCTAGTTTTTATTGAGTGTCATTTCTCGTTTACCATATAGATTTAGAGGCTCAAAAAGTTTCACTTATCAAAATTTTTGCGCTTTAACAAACGGTAACACCACTAGCTAGTTGAATATTGATATTCAACATACTAAAATGCCCATAATATTTAAGAAAAGTATTAATTACCATTATTATTATGATCATCACCATTACTCACGCCTCTGCTGTGTTAACACCGGCGTGGCGCCAACCTCCTCTAATTACGCCTACCTTTTTGGAAAATAAAAATTTTCTGTTCTATACAACCATAAGGACCGACTCCCTCCTAGCAGTTAAGTAGAATTTAAAAAATATCCAAAACACAACAAGAAATAATACACAGCACTGTACAACGAGAAATTAAGTATCGTTTAGGGCTACTGAAGACATTTTGAAAGAATACTTTGCTTACCTAAAGTTTTAAAAATATAGGTCGGAGTATTAAAACCAGTATGCTAATATGAGGACTTGCACGAATTGAGTAGTTTTCATTAAAATTTCCCTTTCTTTCAAAAACCACTGAAAACAAATCATGGTCCGAGTTCTTCGCGTATTAAAATTATACTTGAAATCGTAATTATTTTCCACACAGCCAACCTCGCCAAGATAATTTGCACAGTTAATTTGACCCTTGGTTTCTAAGCCCCAAATGCTCCAAGATTTACGCTTGGCTTGATATCGCAGAGCGAAGTTCATTGGTACCATCTGACAGCAAAATTCACAGACACTCGATGCTTTGCAATTTAAATAAACACGTTCCACCAGACCATCTCATATGGAATTGCTCGCTCGACCAGAATATGTATCTTTTATGTCATTAAGGATTCCCAGGTTTCGTTATAACAAGAAACCGGTCACCCCAACTCGGTGCTGATGTGCGGCAGGTAACAACTCTTCGATCAGATGTGCCTCACATGCAGCCAGATGACCCTAGCTACTTTCTATGTTATTGAGATTCCCTAAGCCTTTTTAGGGCAAAAAATAATCACTCTAACTCAGTCAGATCGAATCTGACGTGCTGTCGGTAACTCACCTGTTGAGCCCCAGTCCGGATGCGCTAGGTTGTTGTACCAGCCATCGTACCGCTGCTTCTCTATGTAGCTCGATGGTACGTCTGAAAGCACACAAAATTCGTGAGTTCATAGTTAGAAAAATGCAGTTTCTGTACATCAAGAGCGGCTAACATGCAACGCTCAAGTATTCAGATCTACAGGGCACTTTTCAATAAAGAAGGCGTGGTTTACCTAGACCTCAAAATTTCTAGAGATTATTATAATTGAAAGTAGCGCTACCTTATATTGTAATAAAAAGTAAAAATTTAATCAAAGTGCAATCAGATGAACGACTGACACTAACGAAAAGTTGGATTCAGCCTGATTGCTTGAAAACGAAGTCAGATATTGATCTTCCGATCTCGGATTACTGTCGACAAAAAAGTCTAACTGCACGCCATCCTGCAGCCATCACTCGATCAAGACGTGCAGTTCCCGACATGAACTAAAAAAGAAAGTTATTTTAATCTCCTCCATATGAATATGAGCTTACAAATAATTTCATGACTATCTCAACATTTTCATAACCGTTTTGTTTTCAGTAAAATTTAACATAAAAATAACCTGCAACGGCTCCGGGCACCCAGGGCAAAACATTTGTGACGAGAACCACCAACTCACACTTGCAGATCGTAATTTACAACTCTATATAACGCAGGTAAGATCGATTAATTAGAGTTCCAGAGATTGTACTTCAATAATCTAATATGAGCTGCATTAACAAATACCACATCCTAATTCATGCTAAATATGCACAGTAAATTTCATACTATTATTTACCCTTCAAAATCAATCAAATGCGATCAGATTCAAGAATTAACATGCTGACACTAATTTTTATTTTAGTGGGAAGTATAAGATTAAATAAGTTAAACTACGTCTCTCTAACCGTAAACAAAGTGCTTCAAAGAGAGAAAGGACTTTAGGGAAGGGAGAATTTATGCATAAGGTCTCTTATAGTAAGTTGAGAAAGAAGTTTATGAAACAAGATAAAAGTTGAAGGAGAAGGTAGTAGGTGCTGAAAAACAGGACAACAATAAACTGAAAAACTGGTCCGTAACGAAACAAAACTCAATTTTATTTTGGACAAAAGAAGGCCTGCCTGACCGTTAATTCGGGATCCCATATTTAATTTATAATAGAGAACACTCACATCTATGTATTTCTGAATATAATAGAAATACAGAAAGAAATTACCGCTTCAATTAAAGCTAAGTTAGGCTGGGACTAATTAGAAAAAGCAAGCGAACACATGAAACACAAACGAATTTAATACCGAAGTTCGTAGCATTTATGGCAAGAAGAACTAACTATGTTGTTAGGATTGCTTTATGCACTCACGCCGAGCAGGGCAAGTGAGCGGCATGCTCATTCAGCATCATCACTTTACGTTTTAAATTTTTAAATAAAGAGGCTAGCATGCAGTGTTAAAAATTATGACCATGGCGATAATTTTAGCTTTCTTCGATCGGCAATGGGGCGTCGAAGAAGAAATTTTCTACTTACTGACGTGTACAGGACGCGCTCCCCAGAAGGTTCTAATTACGCTTATTTTTAGGGTAACAATGAAGGGAATATATGCAAAGTGTCCAAACCAACAAATCAGAGGTCAAAACTGGAGAGTGGATTAAGTGATAAGCGTAGATGTCTTTCAGGCAGAGTGGCCTAGTTCATACTTCATTTCCTAGTTAGTAACTTGGCTAGGAAAAGCCCGTTTGGCAACCCTGCGATGAACACCACGCCTTTAACTTGAGCGACATAAAATTCTGTGTTTTGTGGTAAGGACATTCTGCATATTTGCCCTCCAATCGAAACAAATAAGTTATTTTTCATACTCCGTGATCGACGCAACACTAATCTAAAATTCAAAATACAATGAGCCACCTGAACCGTAAAGTATACCTCGCAGCACCGAGAAAAGCTAACTTACATAAACCACAGCAAGCTAATGATATTTTCACTCACTAGTCACTCCTCAATTAGACGTAACACAACGCCCTAGTCACTTTTTTCAGCCGTAATTTCACAACTTCATGCAACTAAAAGGTCAGTCTACTAACATCTACGCTTCCCACAAAGAAAATTAAGCTTTAATTATGGAAATTCAATCGTAACTGCACTGCAAAATTTATTAAAATCAGGCAGCAATGCTGTCGTCCCCGCTGCTTTTACCTGCTTTTTGTAACGCATATGTAGACTCATTAAGCCCTTTAAAATATTGCGGTCAGCGTGGGTATAATTTTTGTATTCAAATAATCAAGCATGAAGAGTAACATGAATCCTCTATTTCCCATGGGCTTCCTCAATCTGCCAAAATCCAAGAAGACGTTTAACCCTTTTTCATCGAATTACCTTTTGCTATAATAAAAGTCGGCGTTCCGTGTAACATTCTAAGGCAGATGGAAATGTGCAGCCCAATCTCGAGTCAATTAAAAACTCCATTACAAACTAAGACTAACGTCTGACAAAAAAGCAGCAGGAAGGCATTCTGAAGAGGAAAAACGAACCGAGCTTGAACAAAAAGAAACGCCGCGGGTGGTCTTTTTCTTTTGGCGAGAAATTTGCTGGCAGCTTGAAAGTACACAGCAAGACGACCTACAACCAACGATAAACTAATGGCTTCGCTGCTAATGCGCCGCTAATCTGGATAATGGCCAACCAAGTAAATGGAGCTGACCTTGTCGACCACGTCAGTCAGGTATTCCAGAAATGCATATGAACATAAAGGTAAACCACAGCAACTTGCACCATCACAAAAACTACACGCAATTTGCTATTCATGAAAGAATGCTCTTGTTCCTTTTCTTCGGCAACTTAGTTAAAGTCGGCTGATTAACGTGCCATGCAAAACTCCAAAGCTAATAAATTTATTCCTTAATGTTAGCTCATTCGAACAGCGATATCCATGAAGAGCTTCAGAAGATGGTCTCTAACGAAAGTTTATTAGTTTATTAGTTAGTTTAAGCCTCCCTATCCTCAACAATGAGATGTAAAGAGAGGAAGGAAGAAGGCACCATTTAGTATGGAGTTAAGGGAACGTGGAATCTATGCAGAAAGGGCACAGAAACAGAAAGCTAAGAAAGAAGTTCATGAAACAAGAAAAAGTTGAAGAAGAAAGTAGTAGGCGGTGAAAAACAGGACAGCAGTGAACCGAAAAAAAGATGGTCCGTAACACAACAAAACCTTTTCTATTTTAACAAAAGAAAGCCTACCTAACCTTTAGCTCGGGCCCTCACATTGTCCCCCTGGGAGCGCTAGTTCCCATAGATACAATAATTGTATCCCCCTGAGGGGGTCTCTAACGAAATATCAAATGAAATGAAGTATCAGTAAATTTACTAGATTTTAATTGCGCTTTAGAGAATACGAAACTTGACATAGAAGATCGGAGCGTACGTCAAAAGCTTTCTATACACTAAAGCAAAATGTTTAGTAGAAAGTTATTACATCTTACGTAAATATTGCTCAGTCAAGAATGTTTCATTAAAAATACAGTATCACTTCACAATTTTACTTCGTTAATTTCAAACAAAACAGTTTAATATTTTCGAACACATGTGTCATGTAATTCCCTTTCCATCGGTATTAACCAGTGCCTGTATATGAATTCCGCAATATACATTTTGGTGTGCATTTTGGTGTGCATTATACATGTTCCGACAGTGCAACACTTCAATACTTGTTTTTCAAGACACTGATGTCAGTAATAAAACAGGGCTGCGTCTTACAAACCAGATGCCATGCGATGAACCCTACTTTACTTACCGCGCTCGCTTGATATAGTTTTCCACACCCATTTACTTGCACCTCATACACGCCATTTTGCTCTAGCTTTGTGCACATCTTTCTGCTCCTGATTTATACACTACCTTTTACTCTTGATTTATACACGCCATTTTGCTCTATCTTTATACATGCCATTTTGATGCACATCATTTTGCTATTGATTTATACACGCCATCTTGCTCTTGATTTATACACGCCGTCTTGCTCTTGATTTATACACGCCATCTTGCTCTTGATTTATACACGCCGTCTTGCTCTTGATTTATACACGCCGTCTTGCTCTTGATTTATACACGCCCTCTTACTCGTGAATAATACACGCCATCTTGCTCGTGAATAATACACGCCATTTTGCTCTTGATTTATACACGCCATTTTGCTCTTGATTTATACACGCCATTTTGCTGTTGATTTATACACGCCATTTTGCTGTTGATTTATACACGCCATTTTGCTGTTGATTTATACACGCCATTTTGCTGTTGATTTATACACGCCATTTTGCTGTTGATTTATACACGCCATTTTGCTGTTGATTTATACACGCCATTTTGCTGTTGATTTATACACGCCATTTTGCTGTTGATTTATGCACGCCATTTTGCTCTTGATTTATACACGCCATTTTGCTCTTGATTTATACACGCCTTCTTGCTCTTGATTTATACACGCCTTCTTGCTCGTGATTTATACACGCCATTTTGCTCTAGCTTTATACGTGCCATTTTGATACACATCATTTTGCTATTGATTTAAACACGCCGTTTTGCTCTTGATTTATACACGCCATTTTGCTTTAACTTTGTAAACGTCACTGCGCGCTGGTGTTAAAAATGCCCTTTTTCGACTCCTCCACCAAAAATATCATCTTGCTCCCTTGTTCTATTTACGATCTTTCTCAGATTATTTTATAAGATTATAGGATAATTTAAGCCTCCGTAACCACAACAGAGGTGTTCCCAGAAGAGGAAGAATAAGGGCTCCATTAATTATGGAGTTAAGGGACCGCAGAACCTATGAAGGTGTGTCCCACACAAGATGAAGGGGCATAGAAACAGTAAGTTGAAAAAGAACTTCATGAAACATAGTTAAAGTTAATTGAAGAATACAGTAATAGGGGCTGAAAAACAGAGCAGCAGTAAACCGAAAAATATTGTTCTTAACAAAAAAACTATTCCATTTCAACAAAAAGGAGGCCTACCTAACTTTCAGCTCAGGACCTCACATTTTCCCCCGTAGGAGCGCTAATTTCCATAGGTACAATAATCGTATCTTCCTGAGGGGGTCCTGCTCTCTCAAGTCAGACTTTTGACATTCTGCTTCAGCTGAGCACGTACCGTCCACACGCGCGGTCGGCTAAAGCAAAATATTCTAGACAGGTTCTGAAAATGTCGGAAAAATTACAGCCAAATAGCATAGATGACAATTTCTATCAATGTGTTCAATTGTCACGCGTTCAAAAAAAAAAAGATTGATTTCCATTTGGACATTTTGCACCGATTTTTCACGACTGAGTTCCGTTAGCACCTTGCCCATGGAAGAAACAAGAACACTCTATAGACCATACATCCTAAATATTGAACGAGGTGTAGTTTCATGAAGGGATTATATTGCAGAAGCATGAGAAAACAGAGTCAACAACAAAAATGACCCAAAAGCCCTGGAACAGGAAAAAAACTTAGATCCGTTTGAAACAGATTATTTGTGGACAAAATTAAAGCAAGCTTATCCATTACTAAGAATTTTTATTGATAAAAACTTGCTTTTGCAATTCCTAAACAGCTGAAAATGTGTTTGGAGAACGTGCTTAAATTCATAAATTTAAGTGAAGAACTCACCCGCGGTCCCATAACGAAAGTGAAAATATGTTTTGCCTATTATTGCAGTACAATATATGAGAAGTTCATCGAAAAGTAAAAGGAAAAAGTGAGTAATGAGTAACAGGAAAATACAGGAAAAAATAAACATTCTTTATAAGTGAAATTGATCATAAATGAAATGGACGACCGAGTGCATAAGTTTTATTCTAATTACGTTCCTTCGAATAACGCATGTCCTCACATAACTGGAAAACTTATCGATCTTAAAAAGTGAAAGCAACATTACAATTAACTAAGAAAATAAAATTAGATTCCAAGTTTTAGCCTCTTTAAGCACTACAGATCATTAGATTATCAGATAGTTCAGGCCTCTAACCACAAAAAAGTATTCACAATGGAAACAATAGGGAGGCATCATTTGGTATGGATTTGAGACAAAGAGGCTGTGCACGTGTTCTTGTACCCTGCGCATAGAAGCAGCATGATTGAAAAAAAAGTAAGAAAAAACAGGGTACCGAAGAAAATTAACTGAAAAAGTTGTCTATGGCAAATCAAAAACATATTTCAACATGGCCTACCTAATCTTCAGCTCGAAACTTGACATCTTCCCCATGGAAGCGCTAATTCCCATAGACACCCATGTTTTAGCCCCCTGAGCATGTTTAAATCACAACTTGCATTATCACGTTGCTTACACCACAACCCCTGCCTAAGTTCTTCCCTGCCACGAAACGACCCATCGATGGGTCATTCGAAAAATTTTAACAATATTTTAAAATAAATGGTATATAATGGACTCGGTTAATGTTTGGTATTTATAAAATTGGTCACAACTTTCCACCTTAAATTTAGTGGAATATTGCACTTCAGCTTAACCCATCACAATCAACGTGTTAAATTGCTCAAATACTTACTTCCACGAGCTATTTCAAAATGATAAACTTGTACGTCAACTTGACTACCCTAATTCGGGTTACCATCAACTCGGACCTACGTAAGTTAAGAGGGCATCGACTCCAGGCACACGCACTCATCATGATGTGCTCTAATGAGTTTGGAGCTAAAATCCTGCTCGCAAAGACAACTTGAATTGTAAAATTTAAACGCCGCAATTTCTTTTGAAGACTGCGCATGTGCAGTAATCACTACGAAGTGAAAGTGAAGTTTACAGCACAAATAAAGTGGCATAAATGAAAAATTACACGTCATTTGAAAGAAATATTGAACAGTAATCTAATTTCGGGAGTGAAGAATGATGACAGTAAGAAATGAACTCCAGCCGACCAAGAGCGCGTCATATTTAAGACGTCAACTGTGCTATTTGCTGTGAGTAAATGTGATCATGGACCTCGTTGTCGCTGGGAGGCAGAGCGAACTACAGGTCTAATGCAAGTAAGCAGGTACAAGGTTGTTGCCCTTCATAATACTTTAAACATTTAAACATTCTATTTACCACAGGTGATGCAGAAGTAGAATGTTTCTTAAGTCTAGTACAATGGTCAAATTTGAGTATAACTACCTGTGGGCCTCACAACGAGACTCGAAGAAATTAAAACAATGGCCGATATCAATACACAGCGAGCACAAAATAACTAAGATTTGCAGTTCGGCTATGAAATTGCAATGCAAATGATAGCTGTAAGTAGGTACAAGGTTATCGCCCTTCATGATACTTGCCTCGAGACTCGAAGATATTAAAACCATGGCCGATATCAATGCTCAGAGAGCCCCCAATAACTAAGATTTGCTGTTCGGCAGCAACATTGCAATGCAAATGATAGCTTTGAGAGAACTTCATGAGAAGGTATTCGAAAACCAACAACTTTGATGAGTGTCTAAGTGATAGGCTGCATAAAGAGGAGACCGTGTTCTAAATGATGATAAATCATGCTTCCAATGTGTGGCGGAGTTACCTGAACGACAGAGAACCACAAAACACTTAACTGAAAGCTTCAGTATGATGGCAAATGTAGGTTGAACTTTTCGTACCGAGATTTTTCCTTTTCGCATTAGGCATTTACTGTTGCTTTAAGCCCTTGAAGGCATGTTTAAAGTTTACAAACGAAAACTTTATTTTTATAGGTTGAAATGTGAGACATAAAATCCCAATGATTATTTTCGAAAACGTTATTTTCGACTCTTTGTCCCAACTGACAAGAACACCAAAGCTTTGATATCCACTGAATTGCGAAATATAAGCTAAGTCTCATGAAACAGAAGAACTTGGTCATGTGGAATGAAAATAAGTTTTTATAAGTTTTATATACTGACGATGAGAGAACATAATAAAATTACATCAACTAATGTAACGATAATGAATAATTTCCTTGCCGTCAAAATTAAAAAGAATAATCAAAATTACTGCAATACAGTACAAGCCTTTCATCTTCTCAAATTTTTTTTTCACTCAACCAGTCAATGTTGAACACACATGCAGTAATTTTTAGCTACAAACTTTAGCAGGATTTTGTATCACACGCTCTCATTCATCGGCATTCAATTTCTCCTCATTTGGCATAAGAAGCTAAAACCCTAGATTTTAACAGAATGTGCTGGGCAAAATTTGTCTCCCT
This sequence comes from Morinoia aosen, assembly GCA_030386875.1. Classification (NCBI taxonomy): domain Eukaryota; kingdom Metazoa; phylum Arthropoda; class Malacostraca; order Amphipoda; family Talitridae; genus Morinoia; species Morinoia aosen. The sequence continues at coordinate 52,090,209 of CM059567.1, read as the reverse complement.
TGTTTATGTTTAAAAATGTTTTTGACGAAGCCAAAGCTTTTAAAAAACAACTATTTCAACGATGAACAATCATTTTTCAAAACAACTTTCAAATGAACATTTCCTCTAAAACAACCAGTAAGTAAAATGTACGCAAACATGTAATACGTAAGGCTCAATATTCCTCGAAATTTCAAGCACACTCACACACGAAATTAGGACCGAGTTTGGCCGGTCCGTCGGTACAACAGCGCACGTGCTGGTCTGGGTGTCGTCGAGACAGAGTGCAAGTGATAATGGTCCATTGGAGATAATGGCTCGGATGATGACCAGGAGAGGGCGGCCTCCTCCCAAACCTTTAATTATCGACGAACAGATTTTTAGCTCTAACGAAACAGCAATAGGGGCACGAGGCCACCAAATATATAACGGGAAAGCGATGTGCCCACGGCCAACATCGGACTACAGAGTCTCTCTTTGAAGCCTTCGTGGTCCAGCTTCACAATGCGAATTGACAAGCGTAATCCAAACACTTGTAAAAATAACAAGTAAAATTGTTTGATGTCGAGCGTAAATTGACATGTTGAACTATGGCAGAAGCGAAGCACAACCCTCTAAGTTAGATTAGATTAGTCGTTAGTTTTAGCCTTCCTACCCGCAGCAACAAATGCGATCCAAAGAGAGGAAGAAGGAAGGCATCATTTAGTATGGAGTTAAGGAAACGCGGAATCTACGTAGAAAGGGCATAGAAACAGTAAGTTGTAAAAGAATATTATGAAACAACACCAAAGTTGAAAAAGAAAGTAGTAGGTACCGAAAAACAGGACAGCAGTTAACCGAAAAAAGGTGGTCCTTAACATAACAAAAACATTTCATTTCAACAAAAAGAAGGCCTACATAACTCTGCTCGGGCACTCATATTGTCCACCTGGGAGTGCTAATTCCCATAGATACAACCCTCTAAGTACATTCATTGCTCAACACAACGCAGTGGTTCAACACAAGCGCATAAGAAAACGTCACAGAACACATTTCTACGTCTCATCACACATAACCAACGCGTAAAACATCAGTGCACAATCCACAGTCTAGTCCAACTTGAGATCATCATCGATCATTTCAAAATTTTCCGAAATTTCTGTAAAAATATGGAAATCCCCATAATTATTATTAGGTTAGTTACTTTGTGACCCTCTACCCACAACAAATGAATTTTAAGAGAGCGAAAAGAAGGGATCATTTTATGTGCATTGTAGCAAACAAAGAATCTATGGCATTAGATACCTTGCGCAAAAAACCGCAAGCTAGAAAGGAAAAGAAAGAAAAAACATGGAAGAGATAACGAAACAAACATAACAACTGAAAACCAAAGTTGGCTCGAAAGATACAGTCCCGAAGGTTTGTATATGGCTGAAGAACCTAACAGTATCTCCCCTCGGAGCACCCCTCCTCTTAGAACTGGATAGACAAACCTAAGCCTATTGTATATTCCATGGCTCTGAAAAAGATATTCACATCAATTCGACGAAGAAAGTTGACTCGGAAGGATTCACCAAAGAAAAAGGATGCGTTAATGCTCCCTGGGCAGTGTAAATGCATTCAACCACACCCTTCTGGTAAGAATCAGGCGTTGGCCAGACTCGAAGACGCATGAAAGAGTCATGAACAATAATGAACATAACATACAGGGCGTCCCAGAAAAAATGTATTCACTCTTTGACTGCCCAGTATTCATGTATTTTTTGTGTAGGTGTTTATTGACATTGATGCAAGTCTAATGAGATGCATCAAAGAAAAGAACATTAAATTTAAAAAAATCAAACGTCACAAAAGAAAATTTACGTGCACCGTCAACATGAACAAAAATACACGAGTCAATAGATGAGTGCACTGTTTTTGAGACCCCTTACATTACGAAATGTATCAGATTCTCGAAAACTCGAAACGTTTTTATTTTCGGTCGCTGTTGAGACGCATCATTAGTGGCGCCCACAACGGACGCAGGCTTTGATCAGGAAACGATTGCCGCAGTTGCGAAAAAGTTGCAGGAATTAGACAGGATCTAGAGATGCCACAATTTGCACCTGACTATACGAAGTAAAAACGATGAAAACAGAAAATAGCGACAAATTACTTTGCCAGTGCTCCCCAAACTAATAAAAAGAAGAGTTAGTTGTAAAAATTCAGTGGGGCTGGCATGTCTTGGCCGGTCACAGCCAAGGAAGTGGAGATAACATCGGCAATCTCGTCAATGCCCAGCCAGCGACACGCAAAGCAGAGACTGTAAAACCGAGAGCAAAATTTTTCAACACGGCAGCGCGAAATTGTGCGGGAAAAGATAAGAGTAAACCTATCAACTCCCTGGCAAAAATCTGGAGTAAGACCAAATCCATTTGTATCGGTAAAACTGTGCTCTGCAGAAGCAAGGAACCGTTCCTTGATAAAAAAAAATCGTGCACGTAAAATGCAGTGTGATGAAACATACCACGATATCGAGTTTCAGAGATGTACTCAAGATTGCAGGGCGTGCTCATGAGACCGTGGCCAATTTACACAAATTTGCCGGTCAGGCCCCACATTTTGCTTTCAGGCTAAAAAACTCGACAGTACTCAACATCTCTTAACCAACTGAAAAAAAGGGAGAAAAGCACAAACCACGAAAGTAATATATTGCAGGGTTCCGTCCGTCACATGCATATTCATCAACTTTGTGGAAGCACATTTCGTGATTGCGAAGCAGATGGCGTGCGCACTACAGCGTATCTAATTGCGTCCACCAACGCAGAAGCGGGCTTCCACGGAGCTATGAAAAGGCCTAACAAATCATGCCGCAGCGGCCGATCCCCATCAGTGAGAGCAAAGTCAAAAAACATCACAGGTAGTTTTGGCCTCAACACCTGCTGCAGTGTGCACATATTTCTCCACGCGTTTGGCGTGGTAGTTTGCTATTGATCTACTTGCTATATGGGTTGGGTTTGTGTTGATCTATTTGGTACAGTAGTATACTATTTATCTACTTACTATATGAGCTAGGTGTGAGTTGATCTATTTGGCATATGGTGTATTAGTTTGCTATTTATCTATATTGAATAGTTAGCCTATAATAATTCTTCTTTGATAACACAATTCACGACCGTTTATTTAAGTCACCAAGTTCACGATCGACTTGCAATAGTGACCTGCAATTCGTTACTCGCAGTCTTATAAAAATTGCTCTGAGATGAACTTTTATGCACAAAGTACGTAAATGTCGTGCACGATGTACACAGTCAAAGATAATGTAAAAAATATTAACAAATATTTTTAAGATATGAAAAATATGAAATAAGGACTGTAAGTAGCAGATGAGACACTTGAACCGAAATAATCAAAAAAGAAACGTATCACCAACCGATAGGTAATAATAACGAGACCAACAGACCGTAAGCGAAATTGACCATATCATCGACACGGACCATGAACTACATAGACCTTGAGAGAAATACGCCATGGCAGAAACTGAACAAAGGTTAGCCAGAATATAAGGTAGTTTAAGAATCCCTAACTACAACAAAGGTGTTCCAAAGATATTAAGGATGAAGGCACCATTCAGTATAAAGTTAAAGGGAACGCAGAATCTACGCACAAGGTGAGCCCCCACGTAAAATGCCCAGCGCATAGAAACATTAAGTTAGAAGGTAAGTTTACGAACCAAGAAAAACGAAAACTTTAGAGAACAAATCACATTACGCTTCAGTAAACGCGTTTACCTGACCACGAACTCGAGATCGCAACGCAACGAGCGCCGGTGCAGCAGGTGTACGTTGTGCGTGAAATGCGCAGTTATCGGTAGAGGCAGACTGCTAAGGCAAGCTGCGATGAGCGTCATTTTACGTTAACCCCAAGTGGAAAATGAGCAAAATTCATTTAAATGTTCAGTTAAGTTGGTTTCAATTTACTATGAACATATATGAAAATCAGGGCAATTGAAAACACACGTGATCGAGACACTCAATTTAAATAGAATAATCCCATTTACCCACGAACGACCTCGCCAAGCGATGAATGGAGCCTACGGCACACGCAGTTGGCTATTTAATTTGACAAACATTCTTAAATCATAATACAAAAATTCAAAAGCAGAGTTGAGAAAAGGCGGTATATGGTATACGAACAATAATAAATGACAGTATTATGGAGCTTAAACACGTAGAGGAAAATTTCTGACGAAATAAAGTGTTGTCACCTATTTCAGGACATAGGAATAGTTTCACTCATCAGTAATTATATCATGAATGAAATTTCCGGGCACTTGAAACCTTATTTCGAGATTTTGAGTTGTATAAAACACACAATGAGCCCTGGAGATCCCGCAATCACTGTACTTAACAGATTCATAAACACTTCGACGGCGGCAACTAAATATCAAGTTCAACACCGAACTCAAATTTAAAGTCTATAGTAGTGAACTATTTGAAAATACCAAACATGAACTGGATCTTGTCTTCATTTAGCTTTGAATAAGTAATTATAAAAATTGAGTTTACGACTGCTAGTCGGTCAGCAGCATTATGAAAATTACCTCCTAAAACACCGGTGGCGCACGTCGCAGTTAAAGTGTTAAGCGCTACTGGGAGTTCACCTCATTGGAACAATTTCGGCCCTTGCCGCGATACTTCGCTTTCACCGCCGACAATTTTCTTCTACACATTCCACGCTGTGAGGCACAACGGACCCACACCTGCAGCAGCAATAAAAAGATCAACGGCATAAATAACACATAAAACACTTGCACCGTCAGTTCCAAGAATCATTCTTGGTGCCGAGACTGATGCTGTTGAAGTAGTATTAAAAACATTTACAGGAGACCAGAGACAGGAGCATTAGCAGGAACGAATATTCTAGTATCAGAAAGGAAATAAAACCAACAACATGTAGTACCTAGCTGGAGAAAGCTATGTGATTAAACACTTACTGGCCGTACCCAGCGGCGCAAGCGCGCAGCAAATTGCAAGTTACGATCGCGTGGTTCATTAAAAGTCGAGATTCATGGCACCTTTGAAACTCTCATTTCAACTTTTGAAAGCGATATTCACAGGGCAAGTAAAGTACCTCAATCGATCCCCGGAAATTGAACTCGACGGTAATGTTGTGTCTCAAGCTCATGCCGTGAGATTGAATCAGAAAGTTCAAGTCAATTTCAATCACTTTTTCTTACGTAAAATGCATTAAACCAAAGATTTTTCATGCACTTTCAGGCCATTCTAAGCAATTGACGCCTAAAAATTGGAGTTCTATAAATTCACAAATAACTGAGCAAAAAAATAAGAATAATGCAGATGCAACTTTATTGAATCAGGGGGCCTCTTCTCTGAAAGGGCAAGATGGAAAACAAGGAAAAAGTTCCTAAGCTAGCGAGACAAACTAACGATAAATTATCTCAAACGATTCCGCAAGCTCAAGTTGAGAAGGCTTGCGCCATTTTCGAACAACGGCAGGTCCCCCAAAGAATACTAATTAAGATAAACATTAAAACCATCAATGAAAAAAGTACCCTGAGTAGCGTATAGTCCCAGCTCACGCGAAACGACCGCCATTTCCAACGCATCCCTCTTGGGGTCTCCGGTATCATTTCTTTCCCATTGAAAAAAAAACTTCACCCTGAAATCGAGGCTTCACAGTCCTCTTCATGCGTGAACTCGGCAAACCGCTCCAATCGGTTATTATTATCATTATTATTATTGGTATATATTGAACACTGTGAACATAAAAAGAACGAAACTGCCCATCCACTTAAGCACTTGCATTGGCCATCACTCAGAAACAACCACCTTTGCTTAAAAACAACTGACTCGATACGACGAGCTTACCACTTGTGAGTTCCGAGGATCCTATTCAGGGTATTCAGAAGATGACCTATAAAAATTTAGCGAATGTTCAAGGAACCTAAACCGAAAGTGGAACACCATCCGGTACATGCTCCAGGAAGTTCGGAATGCCAGCCCAGGTCACGACGGCCAAGAGTGAACTTGTCCGATGGATCCAACCATCAATTACGAGACATCAAGCAAAGGCTTCTCTTTCTTGGTCATTAGCAAGGGTCCGTTAATGAAACGAAAAACTTGGCTTGCCATGTTCCCCTTAATTGCTACAAGCTATTAAAGACTTGTTCGTTCGGTGGTAAAGACGGAAATTGAGACACAAGGACCTTGTACGTTTTAGAAAATACATAATTCGGATCTAATTCATGGGAACATCTGCGATCAGTGAGAAACTTTCAGTCGCAGTGGTTTGTCTTTTGAACTAATGAGTTCGAGCACATAATTAAACTTTAATAGAATAATAATAAGTTTAATAGGGTAACATAACGAAGCAGCAGCAACACACGTCCTATACCTGCCCAAGTATATAACTTTGCCTTCTTATCGGTGAACACGAATTCAAAAAGGCCGCAATTATCAACGTTGTTGAAGTTTCAGCAGTATGAGTGTTGGGCAAAAAGTTTCACACAGGCATAATGAAGCCAAAAAAATACCTAGACCTTACTAAACTCAACATACGAGGTAAATTTACTTAAAATCACTTCTACATTTCACGAAAAAATTTAAATCTAATTCGCTTCATCGGAGTACACAGAAGCTAGCAAACATCTCATCCAGCAGGGTTTGAGAAAATCCGCCATTCCCAAGTGTACGGCACAGGTCGGATGCTTTAGGTAATACTTAATTCTTCTAAGTGTAGGCTAGACTTGACGCTTCTGCCTCCAAGGCACCACAAGACTCCCTATTGATGCCAGGCCTTACAGATTTTATCTTCCTTCAAACCATGCGTTCAAATAAAATTTCCAAATCAACGTAGCATTAGGAACAACAGCCTTCAGAGCTTGTTCCAAAATACTACCCGAATAATTCAAAAGTGCAATTATGGGCCCTAGACCTATGTACGTCTCTAAAGCTGTACACTACAATGAAATTCCACCTACGGTATTACTGACAACCATTAGTCTTCTATTTACGCAGCAGGCATGATAATGAGGAGGTCGGACTCGCCTTCAAAACCCCCTCCTCCTAACTTCAAAGCGTTCATAGAAATAATTCCCAGTATGATCATATTGGATGCTGGAGTAAGTCTTCTCAACTGCAACAAAGGCAGTCCAAAGAGAGGAAGGAGGAAGGCCCCATTTAGTATTTACTTGAAGGAACGCTGAATCAATGAACAAGGTGCACAGATTCAGCAGATTCAGTTTACAGCAAGTTAAGAAAAAAGTTCATGCTACAAGATAAAAGTTTAAGAAAGTATGCTGAAAAACAGGACAGCTATCAACCGAAAAAAAGATGGCCCGTAAAAAATCTATTTTACCTATTTATTAGCTCAGGATCTCACTTATTCCTCCTGACAGCGTTTATTCCAATAAAAAGAATAGTTGTATCCGCCTGCGGAACCCGAACGTAGCTCTTGCTTTCTACACGTCCTCACTGAGCGCTAAGCCTCCATGATGCACTGAAGGACAATCTCCTTCACCGCACCCCACTGGAAAAATTATCGAAAGCTAACAGTTCATGTTATTATTATTATTATTATTATATAAGAAAGTTTTAGCCTCCCTTAACCACGACAAAGATGTTCCAAGAGAGGAAAGAGGAAGGCACCATTTAGTATGGAGTTGAGGGAACGTGGAATCTATGCACAAGGTGCACAGAAACAGTAAGCTAGGAAAGAAGTTCTTGAAACAAGAAAAAAGTTGAAGAAGAAAGTAGTAGGTGCTGAAAAACAGGACAGCAGGGTACCGAAAAAAGATGGTCCGTAACAAAACAAAAACCTATTCTATTTCAACAAAAGGAAGCCTACCTAACTTTTAGCTCAGGCCCTCTCATAGTCCCCCTGGGAGCGCTAATTGCTAACAGTTCATGTAACAATCGATGAAAGAATAAATGTAAAAATTCATCGCTTCTCTAGAATTTACATTATTTTCAGATATCTTTCAAAATAACTATGAAAGAATGAATTTTCATTTTAGAAGCGAACCATTTTATGTAAAGAGCATAAAGCGCTTACACTGAAGTATAAATGCAACAATTTAAACACGAATTTATTTAAATTCAGTTGAACATTTCAGAAAGAACTCGGGCCGGCAAGCCTCACCTGAAGTGCGCAACAGGCAACGATTACTGTTCTCTTGAAAGAGACAAAAAATGTGACGAAGTCTTCCCGACATTCCTACAAATGCATCAAATTACTCTTGAATGGTTTCATCGAAGTTTCTGAAGCATCAATTTTCATAGAACCATAGCAAAAGAACTGCTCATAAAACAGACTGCACGAAGAAATGAGACCGCATCAGTTTTTTCAGTAAAAGCTTCAAAGAGAGTTCGCCAGTCAAGACTAGCCCCGTGAAGCCAATGGTAGATGAATACGACAGCATGAATTAATCAGTTTGAGAATCATGTAGCCCTAATGGCCAATGACCAAAAAACTGCAGACATCAAAATTTATGACCGAACATGCCTTGTCGGGTACGGGAACAGCGGCCGCACGGTGAGATCAGACGGGCACAATAAAGCATTTATAGTTGAGCCAGCTGTATAGGCTCTCACAGGCTGAATGACTTACAACATAAATACCTGCAGTCAGCTCAAGCTCCTCCAGCCTTGAGTACTATAGCATACGTATGAAGACATGCTAAGTATAGTTGCAGAAACTGCTCTCTCCAACCAGTCTATAGGCTGATTTATTTGTAGCGTATACACATGGAAACTTGCTATAGACTGACTTATTTATAGCGTATACACATGGAAACTTACTATAGACTGACTTATTTATTACACATGGAAACTTACTATAGGCTGACTTATTTATAGCGTATACACATGGAAACTTACTATAGACTGACTTATTTACAGCGTATATATCACATGGAAACATAAAAAAGTTATCTCCGTAGAAGTGTTTTGTTGGGTCACTTTAAGCAGGACCATCATTTGATACTAAATAATGCTTTTTAACGGAAGTCGGGAATTCAAAGAAACTTACCGTTATAAATGTTCAGTCTATTTTTGCTAAGACGTTTCAAGTCAGATATGCATCGTTCACGATATTCGTTTTGGAAAAGATTAAATTAATTGAACACATCAAACTTTTAAAACTACGTTTTCAGTTTTTAACAAAACACTCCTCACAACCCGCATAGGTACAATGAACATGAGGAAGATCTTCAGAGTCGGTCTACTAATATTAAACAGATAAATATGTTATGAATAGTACAAGAAAACGTTTCCTCCACTCGAAAGTTCAGTATCAAAAAATTGAACACTAGATATGCTCCAGGAACTTGCACTGCAGGCAGCTACAGCAGGCCCGGTTCACAAGCCCTTCAGATAACGCAGAATATTTACGAGCAAACCTCGGTAATTCGGAGCGAGACTACGATTGATTATGAAACCTTTCAAAGATCAGATTAGATTAGATTATTAGTTAGTTTAAGCCTCCCTATCCTCAACAAATGAGATCCAAAGAGAGGAAGGAAGAAGGCACCATTTAGTATGGAGTTAAGGGAACGTGGAATCTATGCAGAAAAGGCATAGAAACAGTAAGATGAGAAAGAAGTTCATGAAACAAGGTCAAAGTTGAAGAAGAAAGTAGTAGGTGCTGAAAAAACAGGACAGCAGTGAACCGAAAAAAGATGGTCCGTAACAAAACAAAATCCTATTCTATTTTAACAAAAAAAGAAAGCCTACCTAACCTTTAGCTCGGGCCCACACATTATCCCCCTGGGAGCGCCAATTCCCATAGATACATTAATTGTATCCCCCTGAGGGGTTTCAAAGATCAACCGCATGTTCAATTATAAATCTTCACTTGCCCTTTTTCAAGCGGGTTAAGTTAATAACCATCCCAGGATAGACTATTTCAAATATCAGAATGAATAAGTTTAGATAATTTGTTAGTAAGCTTCCCTAACCACAACGAAGATGTTCGAAAAGAGGAAGGATGAGGGCACCATTTAGTATGGCATTAAGGGTACGAGGAAACTATGCACGAGGTGTGTTCCGGCCTAGAATCCCCCCGCAGAGAAACGATAAGTTGAGAAGGAAAGTTAGGAAATAAGACAAAAGTAGATGACGAAAGTTATAGGTGCTGAAAAACAAGACAGCAATGAACCGAAAAAATAGTCTTCAACACAACATTTTATTTTAACAAAAAAAGAAGGCCTACCAAACTCTCAGCTGGAGACCACACGTTTTCCCCGTGGGAGCGCTAATTCCTATGGGTTCTATACTTAGTTGTATTCCCAGAGAGGATGAAGCATGGCATATAACGCAAGGTTTGTCCCCACTCTCTGAGCATGAAATAAAACAAGATTAAAAAAAGTTAATGAAACCAAACACAAACTGAATAAAAAAGTATAATTTACTGAAAAAAAGACAGCTGCAAACGGAAAAAAGCAGTCCGAAACAAAAAGATAACCTATTTTTTCTACAAAATGAAGCTCATTTAACCCTCAGCCTGGGACCTCACACTTTCCCTTGAGAGCGCTTATTTTTACATGTACGACAATTTTATCCCGGTCAGGGAATTCACATAACAGAATCGTCGTATAATTTAATTGTGAAACCAAGCAATTGTTCACTTTGCTTAAATCGCAAATTCACTGAAAATTTAGAGGGAAAGAAAATGGTAATAAAATTAGTTATTTATGAAATGACTGGTCATTTTATAAAACTTTTATTTTATAAAATGACTAGTTAATTTCTTCGCTTTCAAATTTTTAGTGAAACAAAGCAACATTGCCCACCTCACGGGGCAACGCCACCAACGGTCGCACTTGGGAACAAATATCTTCCGACCACACAAGAAAGAGCAAAGTGCGGCAAGGCTAATCTTCCAATTTTCCTGTGTAAACTGCACTAGAACTACTGTTTTCCGGTGATTTTCATGTCTTTTACAGCATAATAACTACCCATCACTTGGCATCCCACGATTACTTCAGTAGCGTGACACATTAGCCGCTGGAAACTCGAGCCTAGAACATTTCAATCACGTACAGGTAAAATAACTCCAGCATTGATGCTTCTAAGCTTGCGAATAAAAACTAAGGCGAAAATTGCTACACGTAAAGTAATTTTTATTAAAATTGACCAAATAAAACTGAACGTTTCGGACTAACAGTTCATCTTTAGCAAAATCTCTGTAAAACAAAACCGAAAGAGAAAGAATTAATTTATTAACGAAGTGTTTCTAAAATGTATACGAATGAATTCACAAATGAAGCATTTCTAAAAAATATTTCATGTATGTGTATTGCATGCAGGAATACGACTCTGAATCTCAACGAAAACTTGACACAAATCGTAAAATAAAACATTCTATTCTAGCGTAATGAAACACTCTTATGAATCAAGTTCTGAATTCAATCGATCAAATAATATTTCTTCCACTCAGTTTTCAAAACGAATGTCGCATTTAGGTAACTATCATGGCGCTTAATACAGAAGTTCTCCGCAACAATAATTGAGCAATGAAGTTGCACACTAAAATTTCCAAACAAGGCGCTTCAAGTTTCTGATCTCATTCATGCATAAATTAATTTTACGTTCGTCCGTTGATAGTTGAACAGTAAAGCCTGCAAGTCGAGCTATGATGGTTGAGCGAGTCCATGTCTTAACACTTTGACCGCGACATGAGCCATGTTGGGTCACTGAGGGAGTTTTCATTATGCTGCTGACCAGATAGTAATCACAAACTCAATTTTCAAAAATACTCAATCAAAACTAAATGCAAACACAATCCAATTAACGTCTCGTATTTCCCACATTGCTCACTACAATTAACGTTAAACTTGAATTGAATTCTAAACTTTAGCTTTACCCGTCGCAGTCCACGTCTAACAAATAGGCAGGCGGGCGGGCAGGCTAGCTGCATCGGACGCCTACTAAAGCGCCCTGCATGTGCGGACGCAAACAATGAATTAGCCACTTAAATCAAATTTAGACTATGCAGACCGCTAGGCAAACGACCTGAAAGTAAAAGGATCAGCAGAGCGAACTGCTCCTCATGAATATTAATGTGGACTTCAGACAAATAAAGGAGGACCTCGTAACACATAACAAATAGGCGGCGCAACGATGAAGTAGTGAGGCCTTCCCCAAATTATAGGCCTTCTAACCACCGTCGCTATAACATTCACTAGAAAAGTTTAAGAATGCAAATTACATTTACACCTTGGGTAAAGATCGGCCATGACTTCAACATGAGAAAGTAGAGCAACGTGCAATCCATATATTCGTGTGATATAATGTTCGTACGTAAAAAGGAGGCAAGTGTGCCATGGAAAGTTCTGGGGATTTTACAGACTAGATGTCAAAAATTTGCTATCAATCCACTCAAGAACGTCGCCATTGAAACGTTAGCAGCGACACCCCGAGACCAGATAGCTATAAGGATGAGTATTGAAGTAAAAAAAATCACATGCCCTTCATATTAATGACAGTGTATATATTCTGCTGTTCTCCAATCGATTAATGCAAATATGTATTCGTTGTTATTATTTACGTTACACTTTAGAACGAAAACATTAGTTGTTTCCGCTTCCTCTTCCGTCTTTCACTAGCACTTGTTACCTTCAGAAGTAACGAAGTAAACATGGGTATAGAAATAATCAGGAGTTATATTCTGGAAAGGTCAGCCTCCGGAAAAATTTGCAGCTTGTTCATCGTAAATTCCCCAAATATTTTCGCAAATTTCCGTAGATAATCAGATAATTGGCGTAAATCACTCGTAATTTGGCAACAAAAGACTAGGGCGCAGCAACGAAATGTTTCTTTCCATAAAATTACCGCCCCTTTACGACTGAGCGTTTCATTTCACAAGCCCGTTTTAAAAGTATTAAAACTTACCCTTGTCTGGAAGTACCAGAATTAAAACAAGCGTTTTAGATTTTTAGCCCTAAATAACTAAGAAAAAAGGTGGAACATCGTCAAACGAAAGACGTTTTGTACGACCTAACCGCGTGTACGTGCACAACTGGTGCACGAAGAAAAAAATTTTCCAGGTATCTCACGCCCGTACGAACTCGAGTCCAGACACGAATGAACATTGTGGTGTTTAATTCGAAGTTAGGTTGAGGGAAAATACGATGTTTTGAAGGGCCTACATGAGCTTTGTGCTGGCCAGAAGACATAAACTTCGCTACTAACTGCAAATTGAGCTAAATTGCTTCGGTAACTTCTTAAAAGACTGTTCTTAAATTAATATGAATGAGAACAAGTGTTCAGATCAATTAACGGCAAAACCCAAGCTTGCCAACATACCCCTCCCCAAGTGACAGAAGAACGTACATCGTAACGAACAAGTCTAGATTAAGCGGAATGAAAATGATGCGGTATAGCAACAGGTAGTGCTTCTTATGACATATTTACTGACAAATAATTATAAAAGCTTATAAAATATACGTATAAAATTATCTGGTGAACATACACAAGCTTTACTTTACTAAGTATGTTACGGTATCAAAGCTCATAACATCATATAAATAATAAGACACAACACGCAATTATTGATGTTCAGAAAAAATCACTCACAGTGCAAATAAAGCATAACTTGTTAGTAGCTTAGAATTACTAAAAGAAAGTAGAGATTTATAAAAACAAACAGTATATTTATAAGGGAATTATCTGCCATCCTCTTAAGAGAACGAGAGGGTTGGTACACCTGCCCCAACAGAATATCTTCGAACGACTTCATTTTATCTGCAATAAAGAAGAATTAACTTATGATTCTATTAATAAATTTGGATGAAAACGCACTCATTACGAGGTATACTCTAACTAGACAGCGTAGTCATCTTTGTATCATACAGCGAACACATGCTGTAAGATCTGGTACATTTCAATAGGGAGATTAAATTACAAGTTGGTTCATGTCCCTCTGGCCGCAAAGGTCTTCTCAAGAAAGGAGGAAAGCACTGTTAATTTAGCAAGGAATTTCGAGACCAGGAAATCGATAGGAGCCAAATGTCTCCCCACACCGTGCGCATATGAATAGCAAGGCTGAAGAAAGTTTTTGAAAGAAGATAAGAGCTGATAAAAATGTTTTAGGTACAGAAAAAAGCTGCAACATTGAACCGAAAAAAATGTATGGTTACAACACAAACCTTTTTGTATTTCGACAAAAGGAACGCATCTCTAACACTCAGCTCGGGGCCTCGTGCATTTCTCTCAGGAGCGCTAATTCCCGCAGATATATTTAAACACGCGAAGAAGCTGTTAAAGCGATCATTAAACTGAAAAATCTCTCCACGCCTTTAATTTAGCTTAAAGAAACTATGGGATGCCATAAACAGTAACGTGGGTGGTGTCGCAAGAGAATTCAGGTTTATCCTACCAGAGCCTTATATCTTTTCAAATGAGCCAGCTATCTGTTTATGCTTCATAATAGTTCATTAACACTTTGACCGTGACGTGAGCCACCGGTGGTCACTGAGGTGATTTTCATAATGCGCTCACCGACCCGACCGACCAGCAGTCTCAAACTCAATTTTCATAAGTAACCAATTAAAACTAATCGAAGTCATGATCCAGTTAAGGTTTGCCATTTTTAAAATTCCTTACTACAATTGACATTAAATTCGAGTTAAATATTAAACTTCAACTTTACCTACCGCGGTCAAAGTGTTAATTAGGAGAAAAATCGAAACGACAACTATGTCACGTAGAGTATTGCATACAGAGTACAGCAAATTTCTGAATCCTCATTCAGGCCAAATGCATAATAACTAAAATAATAGTAACTTTAAGAGGTTGATGTGTCATGGGAGAATAAACAAGTTTAAATGTTTGCACATTCTCTACACATTGGTACACATGAGCACCATTATGAAACCATTAGAGTCTCTACTTGCTGATAGTCGCACGGATACATCGATGTGTGTAAGAAACGTGCTTTCATAATTAGGGGATCAAACAAGAAACAGCCATTTAATCAACATTGTTAGTAAAGCGTACACAAATATAATAGTTGCCATCCAGAAGCGGTTAGGTTGCACAACGCAGAAAAACACGTCAATGAAATATTATTGCTCACTTACTGTCTGATTTTCAGCTGCAAGAACTAAAATAAATACGCCTTTCTTATCGTTTTTTAATGACCTACTACAAACAAGCATACAACAAGCATGCATTGGAATTTCCTTACCTACGCAATCTCGAACAAGATTTTGATCAATTTTAGTTTCAAGTACACGCAACCAATGAGTTATACAAGCCAGCCTTCGGGCATTTCCATAAGGGTGTACCAGCACAGGTCTGTCTATAAGTGTTCAGAGTATAATAATTATATATATAATACTTGAATAATCCAACGTAAAACAGCCGGGCACGCTCGCGTCGTATCGGCCAAACCGGTTGGGTGTCCATTTAGTCAGATTTACCTGAACAATTAGATGAGGATTTGTTTAGTTGTTAACCATGTACACTATGTACCTGAACATTTAGAGCAGGAAATATTTAGCTATTAAGCATGTAGACTATGTACCTGATCATTTAGAAGCAGATATGTTTAGTTCTTAAGCATGTACACTATATACCTGAACATTTAGAGCAGGACATGTTCAGCTGTTAAGCATGTATATACCTGAACATTTAGAGGCGGATATGTTTAGCTCTTAAGCATGTACCTGAATATTTAGAGGCGGACATGTTTAGTGAAGCAAAGGGTTAGTTAAGCAAGCCAGGCACGTCAGAGCTGACGCAGTAGGTGCGCCGAGCTCCCGCGACAGATACGCTACTCACAGTACGGGCGCTACAGATACTCACTGAAAGGGATAGAGGGCCTCTCTACTGCACGGGTGGAAGGGAATGGAACAAAAATAGGGTTATTAGAGGGCACAACATCCGGTAAATTTAGGGTGAGGAGGCAAAACTCGACGATAATTCATTCTGATCGAACTGTTTCCGTCAGCTCCAGAGTTAGTATTTCAAATGGAGTCAAAAACATTCGGACAAAGTGAATCAGAAGATTTATCCAAAGTTTTGCGTCCTCGCCCAAGATACCGTCATTTGGAACTCAAAAAATTCAACATCTATTCGTCGTACTAGTACCTTCAAAAATTAACTTACACCACACAAACTCATCTAGAACCATAGAGGCCGAATTATTCACATTGTACAGGACACAGGAGGGTTTGTTAGAAAATTTTCAAATGATTACAGTAACAACAAACATCTACGGAGCAAAGGTTAAAGTACCCTACGTTAACAAAGGCAAAAATAACGGTGATCGGAGTGGTAAATAACAAAATAACAATGGAGACTTTTAATAGAGTTTGAAATGTAAGAGAGATAACATTTGTCGAGTCGTGTGTGTACAAGGTTATCCAATACCGTGAGAAATTTGTTACAGGTACTATGTACAGTGCATGCACTATCCCTTTGTGCAGCTAAAAGTTCTTCTCAATTTCAGTATATTAGCAGTATATACACAGGTAGCTGAAGCACATTATGTACAACTACAAAACAGAGAAGATCAACAAAATATTGCACATACACCGATGTCTACCCAATTGATATGACTAAAATAAAAATTTTCAGTAACAAAACATATGAACAAACATGAGTAAATGTGTTACTAGAAGAGGTGTCGGCAAAATGTCAACTTTTTGTCAGCATTCTAAAAGAAGAAATTAGTCGTCAGTCAACAAGTCAGTCGTTCAACAGACACATGCAACACAGCCGATACTAGTCGGGTCATATTTAACACGTTCCCCGCGTTTTTGCAACTGTTAACGGCAGGTTTGGTTAGGTCGTAAGTAGCAGAATGGCGAAATCTATTTTCAAGCTTGAAAAAATTTTCATTCTTCCTAATGACTATGAAAAATGCAATTGCACGATGACATTTCATCCTGTATGATAACAATTATTTTCAAGAAATGTCGTTGCAACAGATAAAATGTCGTGCATTTATACAGGCACGTATTAGGGCAATTTACCTGTCGGTACACATGTGGCCCAATACGCGGGGAGCGTGTCAATACAGTCTATGCCACGCAAGAGCGGAAGTACGTAAGTACCGTCTTGAGAAGGAGCGTAGTTGGGCACTCAGCTTAACGTCAGTATGATTTTCAAATTTATTTAACCAGTAATATTCGAGACAATTTTTTTTCTTATTCAGAATAAACTAATTCCAAAAGTAAAAGTAATCAACTATAAGCTAGAAAATTTGGGAGAATTTTGCTGGACAGGCGATTGATCAGCCACTCTACACAGATATCTTGCTTCTGAAGCACGTGTGAAGCAAATAATCCCTATGAGGGTAATGAAAATATCTCCTAGATGATAGAACAAAAACACAGATAGCGGTCGACTGAAAGTATTCCTCATTTCAGTGCAGAGATTCTTTTTAAAATTTCAAGTTATAGGAGTAATTTGGCTTTCGACGCGATACATAAGGGAAAAACGCCAAGCTCTGCTAACCCATCAAGATAGAGCCAAGTTTAACAATGTCGTAATATACTACAAGCTCCCCAAATTGCTGAAGTGGTAACGCATTTACAATGCCTGGATACTAATATTTGTACATTGTACAAATATTTGTTTCCATTTTTATAAAATACAAATATTTTGTACAATGTACAACTTAATTTTTTCGTGTATTTCGAAGCCTTCAAGTTCTGGGGTGGAGTAAAGATTACTTAAGGTTCAACTAGCACTTGTTAAACAGACTATTTGTTAAACAGACTATTTATTAAACAGACATCTATTAAATCATGCAACGAAGTATTAGATTTATTTTTGTATTGGCCAAATAATTTTGTCCCTGGTATTTTTTGTTCGGGTGATGTTAGAAGTTGACCATTTAATTTTTTCAGTTCGATTATAATATTCTGTTGAATAAATATTCTCTGAACCCTCAATAATCTTGACCCCAACCCAGAACGCGAAGTCTTTGAAATACACGAAAAATAAAGTTGTGCAAATACTTGTGTCCAGGCACTGTACAGCATTGTTACGGTGTAATACAAAACGGCACGCCAAATTGTACAATCACGAAAAGGAGGAGCAATGCATTAACGCTTGGTTGACCGCACGTGAGCCGCCGGTGTGCACGGAGGGAATTTTCATAATGCAGCTGGCCGACCACAAGTCACAAACTCAATTTTCATAAATACTTAATCAAAGCGAAACAAAGGCACGATCCAGTTAATGTTTGTTAGCTTCAAAAATTGCCAACTACAATTTACTAGAAATGTGAGTTGAATATTGAACTTGAGTTTAACCCATCGCCGTGAACGTGTTAATCAGAACACAACATAAGAACCCCGCCAGGTAGAAGGAACGAGCCGGCAAGGCGCTCCTGTAGAAGCAAAACGACGTAACGACCTAAGGAAGTGACAGAACAGAGGCCCTTTTTCTGAGAACCTCCATAAACAGTAACCCCAGCGACCTGGAGGTGGATGTCAATGCACACTGAGTACGGTACGTGCAATCGCTGAAATTATTTTACGCAACGAAGTCACGCAACACTCCACGAGACCTGGAAAATTGCCCTCTTCAATGGGCAATTGGAGTTATTTTGTACGATTCATAAGCCATTCATAAACATGTTTCGAGTCTGCTTAATGCAAGTTAATTCTTAGAAATAGGCGACGTAATTCGATAATAGTTATAATTCTTCTTGACTGAAAGGAATAGAGTTTTATACAATGGTTCTTAATTCCAAGCAGAAAAGCTGTGTATTTTTACGTCGTATGATACAAAGGCGCCTCATGAACTAACGTCGAGAAGACAATTTTCTGCGCCAATGAGAAACAAACACCTGTAAGTTAACGAAAATATACGCCAGTTGATACCTTGCAGTTTGTCGCACAGAATCGACTGACAACTGAAGTTGTTGATTACATCTCTGCTTCAAAATAGCGGAACAAGCAGTAACCTTGAATAAAAACAATGTTTCTATGGAAACATTTAAAACGGAACGAGCTGTGCTTTACAAAATAATGCACTCGAGGTTATGAAATTATTTTTTCCACGCTAGCTCAATAAAACCACTAGTAAACTGAAACTTGCTTTAAACGATTAGTACCCGAGTAGAGTTCGCAACTATCGCCTGGTACATCAGGAAAGATCACTGCTATTTTTGGTAAACGAGGTGAGTTTGCTGCTATTTTTGGTACCCGAGGCGAGTTGGCTGCTACTTTTGGTACTCGAGGCGAGTTGGCTGCTATTTTTGGTACCCGAGGCGAGTTTGCTGCTATTTTTGGTACCCGAGGTGAGTTTGCTGCTATTTTTGGTACCCGAGGCGAGTTGGCTGCTATTTTTGGTACCCGAGGCGAGTTTGCTGCTATTTTTGGTACCCGAGGTGAGTTTGCTGCTATTTTTGGTACCCGAGGCGAGTTCGCTACTATTTTTTTTTGGTACCCGAGGCGAGTTCGCTACTATTATTTTTTGGTACCCGAGGTGAGTTCGCTCTTCGCTGGTATTTTTTCGGTACACGAGGAGAGTTTGCTGGTATTTTTTGACACCGAGGCAGAGTTTGGTGCTGTTTTTGTGGCACTCAAGGAGAGTTCTCTGCTATTTTATTGGCCTTCGAGAAGAGTTCGCCTCTATTTTTTGGCACCTAAGAAGAGTTCGCTACAATTTTTGGGCACCATAGAAGAGTTTGCTATTTTTCTTGCTCCCAAGGAGCATTTGCTAGTATTTTCTGACACTCGGGGAGAGTTCGCTGCGTTTTTTTCTTGGGTTACTCAAACAAAGAGCAGCAGCGAATTGCTCAATTCGAAACACCCAGATAAACTGAAAAAGGAAAAGCGAGGATTTAAGAATAGTACATAAGTTGCCAAAATAACACTTTAAACATCCTTCAAAGGATTTCTAAGAATAAGCTTGCATTCAGTAGACTCATAAATAATAATCCTCCAAACCAATGACCAACCACTTCCAAACCAGTGGCCAGCTACATTCAGACCAATGGTCGGAATGTAGGAACTAAAAGTAGGAAGACGCACACACACGAGGGTACGCCGGTCCAGGCGCAGGCACACAAAAAGTGCCCCCGTCAGGTCGGAAGAACAGACGCGGCCTTCGCCCATCTCTCTTGCTCCTCCAGGCTGTGACGGAATGAACTCATCCGGCACCACTGCCTTTCAAAGCGAGGTTGGATGATGAGGAGCTACTGTGATAGGGTAGCTAAATTAGCCTGTTTTCTGGTGTATAACAATCGTTTTCAAGATGTAAGATGTAGATGGAGATTCAAGATGTAAATCTGATAAGTTAGCCCATGAAAAAAAAAACATATCTAACAACCCTGTGCTGTGCTGCTGAGAGCATGAAACTCTGTGCGAAGAGCGATGAGTGAGGAGTAGAGTGTGACCAGAAAAGCAAGAAAGGTTTGAACTGCAAAAAAAATTCCAAGGTTTCTCGAGGAACGAAGGGTGAATGGCGCTGCCGTGTACATTGAGTATTTTAACGCGTAGAAGTATTTTAACGCGTAGTAGTATTTTATCACGATCACCGAGTTTCTACGGTTGTTAACAATAAGTGTAATGAGGTTGTAAGTAGCAGAATTGGGAAATCGACTTTAATGCTCGACTCCATTGCTACCCTTCCTAAGAAATAGGGAAATACAGTTCTACGAAAACATTTCACCCAGTAAAATAACAGTTCTTAGAGGTCGCGAAACGATGAAACGCCATTCATTTAAACCTGTGCGTAACTGAGCAACTTACTAGTACTTAGTTGGACACATGTGGCCCAATAAGCGAGGAACGCGTTGAAATGCTATAATTTAGACGCAGTTTAGAAGTCATAGAATTCTGAGAAGTTGAGAACCTGTTTTAACGGATAAATGGTGCCTATCTTAGTAATTTTAACTTTTGTTTAACCCGTTAGCTGTCGCTGGATGCACAGCGGTCTAATGTTGAGTAAGGTTAAGTAGCAGAGCCTAAAAACGACTCTACTGCTCGAAAAAAATTGTATCTTCCCTAAGAAGTGTGAAAATGTAATAGCACGAAGATATTTTACCTCGTAAGCTTAAATCTCTTCCAAAAAAATATGTTGAAATAATTAAAATGCTGCTCGTTCTCACATACGTGAATGAGCAATTTACCAAGTGGTACTCTTGTGCCCCAATAGGCAGCCACGTGTTGAAGCTCTTGCACCAGAATCGAAAAAGAGAAAAATCTGGGGCTGAAGTCAGAGAAATACAACGCCCTGCTGAACTGAACACATTTCCAGCGAAGTGACCCACCGGTCGTCACTTTGGGGATTTACATAGTGCTGCTGATCCACCTGCAGTCACTAACTCATTTTGTTCTAATACTTAATGAAAGCCAAATGAAGGTCCGATCCAGTTAATGTTTCCTATTTTCTAAGTTGATAACCACAATTGACTTTAAATTTGAACTGAATATTGAACTTCAGTTTAACCAATCGCAGTTAACGCGTTAATGTTAGATCTGAACAGTGGGGACCCACGACACATCTCCAGTGACAGTCCCCACAGCCTCACGAGGCGTCACCGAACTCGCAATTTGGACGTAATCAGTCCTACTTTCGTTTCTTGAAATACACAGCCGCGCACTGTATCACAAGCTTCTTTTTTAAATGCAAATGCCAATCAAAATTCAAACATAAGCCTAATTAAAAACCTGAACCTGGGACTCAGATCACAAATTACCAGCTACAGCGACCCATTTATGGACACGGGCGGCCTCTGCCTTGATGTCCAGCGAAGGCTGTGGACATCAGGTGAGCATATAGACTTGGTGCGTCGAGTTTTAAGAACGCGCACGCGCTGATTCCACACTAATTATTGTCCCAGTTTACGGCTCGGTTTAATATTATTGCGCAAGAACTGATCAGTTTTTCTGGTTTTCGAGGCGTGGAACTAAGCTAGAAGTAGCGAGAAATTGAAGTTCAACATACCAGCTCACATATGGGATAAGTGACAACTTAGAGCTAATCTTTAGCTGAATATTCAGGGCCGAGTGTTATGGAATGTGCTCGGTGTGGAGGCTATGAACATCACATCACGCCAAATATTTAAACTGTCAATACAACATTCCGGTTCAGATGACAAGCAGAAAATAATCGCACGGATAAAAATAGATCGATCTCCCACAGTGAACATATACCTTCAATAATAATTATCTACTTTTCGTTCGGCACGGCTACGTTGACTACCTCTTTTCGAAATAGGAAGTATTTGTACCTCTAAATTGCAAAAATTGGTGAAATTTTTCCTAAGTTTTTTTAAAACTTTTTGTAACACGATTCAATGGCAGACTTTTGCTCGACCAAGAACCATTTAGAGAACAAACTCAGTAACAGCTAATGGATCAGTAAGAACAATAGTTGTGCACTTTAAACGAGAGATAAACTGTATTATCACAGTTCGCTAAGACACAAGAATGCACAGAGTAGAAACTGTAAAAGATTCAAAACCTACACTCTAAAATTGGATTGGATTAGATTAGATTAGATTAGATTATTAGTTACTTTAAGCCTCCCTATCCGCAACAAAGGCGATCCAAAGAGAGGAAAGAAGAAGGCACCATTTAGTATGGAGTTAAGGGAACGTGGAATCTATGCAGAAAGGGCACAGAAACAGTAAGATGAGAAAGATTATTATTATTATTATTATTATATAAGAAAGTTTTAGCCTCACTTAACCACGACAAAGATGTTCCAAGAGAGGAAAGAGGAAGGCACCATTTAGTATGGAGTTCAGGGAACGCGGAATCTATGCACAAGGTGCACAGAAACAGTAAGCTAGGAAAGAAGTTCATGAAACAAGAAAAAAGTTGAAGAAGAAAGCAGTAGGTGCTGAAAAACAGGACTTCAGTGAACCGAGAAAAGATGGTCCGTAACAAAATAAAAACCTATTCTATTTCAACAAAAATAAAGCCTACCTAACCTTTAGCTAAGGCCCTAACATAGTCCCCCTGGGAGCGCTAATTCCCACTGGTACAATAATTGTATCCCCCTGAGGGGGCACTAAAATTGATCACATACTCCGGTATAGAAGGTGCAAGCAAAAACTAGCCGTGATTTTGCTTGCACGAACTTCTGTACTCAAAAAGGGAAAGGCAACTACAGATGCAGTTCATTATTATGATCAGTCTGCTTTTGTGATGCACATAATCGTGCTGTGGATATATTGATTGCATGTACCCTCAAAGAAACTATTCGTAGATCATTCATCTATATTTTTCTGGGTTATTTATTCCTTAAATTTTTCCATTCTTTTGAACGTGAGATCTCATAAAACGGCTTAGACCAGCCCTAAAGCGGCGCAAAGACGATAGACGATCAATTTAATTGTCAATATCGTTGACTCAATATATTGATGAATTTTTTTTCTCCCAACTAAGTCAATTAATTGACGGTCGTCAATCAAGCCCACAGACGATCAATTAAATGGTTAATATTCATCATTGTCAGTTATATTGACAATAGAATTGATCGTCTATGGGCCGCTTAAGAGACTCACTGGCAGAGAGTAGACTTCAGGGAACTAAAGCTCAAATTGGACAATAATTTCCCCCGTCTGGCTGGCATTATGTGGAGGCGCGTTGTCATGCAACAACAATAGCGTCAGTGACAAGCTTTGGTGTTCGGTGCAAATTAGTTGTTGGTTGTAAACCTTCGATCCAGTGCAGCGTCAGACATTCCACTTGAAAAATAAATTCAATCATGCCTCTTTGTTCTTCCTTGATACACACACATCCAGGGCCGAAGTTTGCACTATAAAAGTACTAATAAATCTGGCAAAATAAAACTCGAAATTCGAATACGTCCCCAAAATAGAGCCAACCACAAGCATGTACCAGCAGCGTCTAACACGCCCATGAAATGGTTATTATGAGTGTGCAGGTAATTTTACTTACCCTCGCAGAATATAAACACCGAACTACAGACAAAACAATCATGATTAATTTTGTTCGATAAGTACTTAAGGTTGGATTTTACGAGTTCAAATAGTCTTTTTTACGACCAAAATACAGGGTTTTGACGCGTCATCATCCAATCATACACTTCACAATACAAGTTGCACACAAACGGAAGCGAGGCCGACGTAACTCAAACCTTTACGATTACAATTAAGAAAGCCTCCAGCGGGAGGGAGCCGTCTTGCGTCAACTACAAATTTGTCTCTTGAACTTTGCTGCGAACTTCAGTAGCGAAAACATGACGCGTCATAAAATTTTACAACTAGAATGAGCGTATGGCACACGAACACACACGCTCGCAGCAAACTGGCACCGCCGGAGGTGAGCCGACCTTGCTCCCAATTAATAAGCGCCGCTCCAGCACGCGAAGCGGGATGCACGCTGCAGAAACGCATGAAATGCGACAAGCGATGACGCAACGGAATCGCAGAACTTTAAATTCCGCAAAGTTGAGAAGATGGAAATCAAGATAAAATCTGAAGAAGAAAGTAGTAAGTGTTGAAAAACCGGACAACAGTGGACCGAAAAAATATGGTCCGTAAAAAACAAAACCCCTATTCTATTTCAACGAAAGGCCTATCTAACCTTTAGCTCGGGACCTCACAAATTCCCCCTAGGAGTGCTAATTCACATAGATACACTATAGCTGTATACCACTGAGGGGACAGAGCTCGACAAACAAGCGGACGGCAAATGGGAACACCATCTCTCCAAGCCGCTCGTGCACGCCGCTGCCACGCCAGGGCTGCGATGTTGGCATTGAACTTAGGGAGCGACATCAAGAAGCGACCTGCGCTGCGACTCCTGCCACAAACTCATTAGCAAATGAAGAAGGTAAAGCGAGCAACATGCCTGCCTGTAGCGGCAGGAAACGACACCTTGGAATCCTGGCCGAGATATTGCCGGGGGCAGTTTGGTAATTAGGAACTCTGAACGCGCGACTTTACAGCAATACTGAGTGTAAGGGGGAGAGAAGCGGGTGATTTATTAGTCAGAATTTAGACCACAACCATTGAGATGAAAGATGTGCCAATACGATTTGATTAGAGAAAAGGAGATTAATGAAATCTTTTCGTAGAAATTGAAAATACTAGACATAATTTACCAGTAGCGTTCAAGAACGGTAGATGAACGTCACAAACAGACAATTTGAGAGAGCAGATGCCCAAAGAAGGAAAATAAAATTGCAAAAAATAAGAAAAAATGCGCAAAAAAGGTAAACAAATGAGCAGACGAAAACTAAATGCACAAAAAAAATAGATGCTCACACAAAGGAAACAAATGAGCACACAAGAGAAACAAATGAGCACACAAGAGAAACAAATGAACACACAAGAGAAACAAATGAACACACAAGAGAAACAAATGAACACACAAGAGAAACAAATGAGCACACAAGAGAAACAAATGAGCACACAAGAGAAACAAATGAGCACACAAGAGAAACAAATGAACACACAAGAGAAACAAATGAACACACAAGAGAAACAAATGAACACACAAGAGAAACAAATGAGCACACAAGAGAAACAAATGAACACACAAGAGAAACAAATGAACACACAAGAGAAACAAATGAACACACAAGAGAAACAAATGAACACACAAGAGAAACAAATGAGCACACAAGAGAAACAAATGAGCACACAAGAGAAACAAATGAACACACAAGAGAAACAAATGAACACACAAGAGAAACAAATGAACACACAAGAGAAACAAATGAACACACAAGAGAAACAAATGAGCACACAAGAGAAACAAATGAACACACAAGAGAAACAAATGAACACACAAGAGAAACAAATGAACACACAAGAGAAACAAATGAACACACAAGAGAAACAAATGAACACACAAGAGAAACAAATGAACACACAAGAGAAACAAATGAGCACACAAGAGAAACAAATGAGCACACAAGAGAAACAAATGAACACACAAGAGAAACAAATGAACACACAAGAGAAACAAATGAACACACAAGAGAAACAAATGAACACACAAGAGAAACAAATGAACACACAAGAGAAACAAATGAACACACAAGAGAAACAAATGAACACACAAGAGAAACAAATGAACACACAAGAGAAACAAATGAACACACAAGAGAAACAAATGAGCACACAAGAGAAACAAATGAACACACAAGAGAAACAAATGAACACACAAGAGAAACAAATGAGCACACAAGAGAAACAAATGAACACACAAGAGAAACAAATGAACACACAAGAGAAACAAATGAACACACAAGAGAAACAAATGAACACACAAGAGAAACAAATGAACACACAAGAGAAACAAATGAACACACAAGAGAAACAAATGAACACACAAGAGAAACAAATGAACACACAAGAGAAACAAATGAACACACAAGAGAAACAAATGAACACACAAGAGAAACAAATGAACACACAAGAGAAACAAATGAACACACAAGAGAAACAAATGAACACACAAGAGAAACAAATGAACACACAAGAGAAACAAATGAACACACAAGAGAAACAAATGAACACACAAGAGAAACAAATGAACACACAAGAGAAACAAATGAACACACAAGAGAAACAAATGAGCACACAAGAGAAACAAATGAGCACACAAGAGAAACAAATGAGCACACAAGAGAAACAAATGAACACACAAGAGAAACAAATGAACACACAAGAGAAACAAATGAACACACAAGAGAAACAAATGAGCACACAAGAGAAACAAATGAGCACACAAGAGAAACAAATGAGCACACAAGAGAAACAAATGAACACACAAGAGAAACAAATGAACACACAAGAGAAACAAATGAACACACAAGAGAAACAAATGAACACACAAGAGAAACAAATGAACACACAAGAGAAACAAATGAGCACACAAGAGAAACAAATGAGCACACAAGAGAAACAAATGAGCACACAAGAGAAACAAATGAACACACAAGAGAAACAAATGAACACACAAGAGAAACAAATGAACACACAAGAGAAACAAATGAGCACACAAGAGAAACAAATGAACACACAAGAGAAACAAATGAACACACAAGAGAAACAAATGAACACACAAGAGAAACAAATGAACACACAAGAGAAACAAATGAGCACACAAGAGAAACAAATGAGCACACAAGAGAAACAAATGAGCACACAAGAGAAACAAATGAACACACAAGAGAAACAAATGAACACACAAGAGAAACAAATGAACACACAAGAGAAACAAATGAACACACAAGAGAAACAAATGAACACACAAGAGAAACAAATGAACACACAAGAGAAACAAATGAACACACAAGAGAAACAAATGAACACACAAGAGAAACAAATGAACACACAAGAGAAACAAATGAACACACAAGAGAAACAAATGAACACACAAGAGAAACAAATGAACACACAAGAGAAACAAATGAACACACAAGAGAAACAAATGAGCACACAAGAGAAACAAATGAGCACACAAGAGAAACAAATGAACACACAAGAGAAACAAATGAACACACAAGAGAAACAAATGAACACACAAGAGAAACAAATAAACACACAAGAGAAACAAATGAGCACACAAGAGAAACAAATGAGCACACAAGAGAAACAAATGAGCACACAAGAGAAACAAATGAACACACAAGAGAAACAAATGAACACACAAGAGAAACAAATGAACACACAAGAGAAACAAATGAGCACACAAGAGAAACAAATGAACACACAAGAGAAACAAATGAACACACAAGAAAAACAAATGAACACACAAGAGAAACAAATGAACACACAAGAGAAACAAATGAACACACAAGAGAAACAAATGAACACACAAGAGAAACAAATGAACACACAAGAGAAACAAATGAGCACACAAGAGAAACAAATGAGCACACAAGAGAAACAAATGAGCACACAAGAGAAATATATGAGCACACAAGAGAAACAAATGAGCACACAAGAGAAACAAATGAGCACACAAGAGAAATATATGAGCACACAAGAGAAACAAATGAGCACACAAGAGAAATATATGAGCACACAAGAGAAACAAATGAACACACAAGAGAAATATATGAGCACACAAGAGAAACAAATGAACACACAAGAGAAATATATGAGCACACAAGAGAAACAAATGAACACACAAGAGAAATATATGAGCACACAAGAGAAACAAATGAACACACAAGAGAAACAAATGAGCACACAAGAGAAATATATGAGCACACAAGAGAAACAAATGAACACACAAGAGAAACAAATGAACACACAAGAGAAACAAATGAACACACAAGAGAAACAAATGAACACACAAGAGAAACAAATGAACACACAAGAGAAACAAATGAACACACAAGAGAAACAAATGAACACACAAGAGAAACAAATGAGCACACAAGAGAAATATATGAGCACACAAGAGAAACAAATGAACACACAAGAGAAACAAATGAACACACAAGAGAAACAAATGAGCACACAAGAGAAACAAATGAACACACAAGAGAAACAAATGAGCACACAAGAGAAACAAATGAACACACAAGAGAAACAAATGAACACACAAGAGAAACAAATGAGCACACAAGAGAAACAAATGAACACACAAGAGAAACAAATGAGCACACAAGAGAAATATATGAGCACACAAGAGAAACAAATGAACACACAAGAGAAACAAATGAACACACAAGAGAAACAAATGAACACACAAGAGAAACAAATGAGCACACAAGAGAAATATATGAGCACACAAGAGAAACAAATGAACACACAAGAGAAACAAATGAACACACAAGAGAAACAAATGAACACACAAGAGAAACAAATGAGCACACAAGAGAAACAAATGAGCACACAAGAGAAACAAATGAGCACACAAGAGAAACAAATGAGCACACAAGAGAAACAAATGAGCACACAAGAGAAACAAATGAACACACAAGAGAAACAAATGAACACACAAGAGAAACAAATGAACACACAAGAGAAATATATGAGCACACAAGAGAAACAAATGAACACACAAGAGAAATATATGAGCACACAAGAGAAACAAATGAACACACAAGAGAAACAAATGAGCACACAAGAGAAATATATGAGCACACAAGAGAAACAAATGAACACACAAGAGAAACAAATGAACACACAAGAGAAACAAATGAACACACAAGAGAAACAAATGAACACACAAGAGAAACAAATGAACACACAAGAGAAACAAATGAACACACAAGAGAAACAAATGAGCACACAAGAGAAACAAATGAGCACACAAGAGAAATATATGAGCACACAAGAGAAACAAATGAGCACACAAGAGAAACAAATGAGCACACAAGAGAAATATATGAGCACACAAGAGAAACAAATGAGCACACAAGAGAAACAAATGAACACACAAGAGAAACAAATGAGCACACAAGAGAAATATATGAGCACACAAGAGAAACAAATGAACACACAAGAGAAACAAATGAACACACAAGAGAAACAAATGAACACACAAGAGAAACAAATGAGCACACAAGAGAAATATATGAGCACACAAGAGAAACAAATGAACACACAAGAGAAACAAATGAACACACAAGAGAAACAAATGAACACACAAGAGAAACAAATGAGCACACAAGAGAAACAAATGAGCACACAAGAGAAACAAATGAGCACACAAGAGAAACAAATGAGCACACAAGAGAAACAAATGAGCACACAAGAGAAACAAATGAACACACAAGAGAAACAAATGAACACACAAGAGAAACAAATGAACACACAAGAGAAATATATGAGCACACAAGAGAAACAAATGAACACACAAGAGAAATATATGAGCACACAAGAGAAACAAATGAACACACAAGAGAAACAAATGAGCACACAAGAGAAATATATGAGCACACAAGAGAAACAAATGAACACACAAGAGAAACAAATGAACACACAAGAGAAACAAATGAACACACAAGAGAAACAAATGAACACACAAGAGAAACAAATGAACACACAAGAGAAACAAATGAACACACAAGAGAAACAAATGAGCACACAAGAGAAACAAATGAGCACACAAGAGAAATATATGAGCACACAAGAGAAACAAATGAGCACACAAGAGAAACAAATGAGCACACAAGAGAAACAAATGAGCACACAAGAGAAATATATGAGCACACAAGAGAAACAAATGAGCACACAAGAGAAATATATGAGCACACAAGAGAAACAAATGAGCACACAAGAGAAACAAATGAGCACACAAGAGAAATATATGAGCACACAAGAGAAACAAATGAGCACACAAGAGAAATATATGAGCACACAAGAGAAACAAATGAACACACAAGAGAAATATATGAGCACACAAGAGAAATATATGAGCACACAAGAGAAACAAATGAACACACAAGAGAAATATATGAGCACACAAGAGAAACAAATGAGCACACAAGAGAAACAAATGAACACACAAGAGAAATATATGAGCACACAAGAGAAACAAATGAGCACACAAGAGAAATATATGAGCACACAAGAGAAACAAATGAGCACACAAGAGAAACAAATGAGCACACAAGAGAAATATATGAGCACACAAGAGAAACAAATGAGCACACAAGAGAAATATATGAGCACACAAGAGAAACAAATGAGCACACAAGAGAAACAAATGAGCACACAAGAGAAATATATGAGCACACAAGAGAAACAAATGAGCACACAAGAGAAATATATGAGCACACAAGAGAAACAAATGAACACACAAGAGAAATATATGAGCACACAAGAGAAATATATGAGCACACAAGAGAAACAAATGAACACACAAGAGAAATATATGAGCACACAAGAGAAACAAATGAGCACACAAGAGAAACAAATGAACACACAAGAGAAACAAATGAACACACAAGAGAAACAAATGAACACACAAGAGAAACAAATGAACACACAAGAGAAACAAATGAACACACAAGAGAAACAAATGAACACACAAGAGAAACAAATGAACACACAAGAGAAACAAATGAACACACAAGAGAAACAAATGAACACACAAGAGAAACAAATGAGCACACAAGAGAAACAAATGAACACACAAGAGAAACAAATGAACACACAAGAGAAACAAATGAGCACACAAGAGAAACAAATGAGCACACAAGAGAAACAAATGAACACACAAGAGAAACAAATGAACACACAAGAGAAATATATGAGCACACAAGAGAAACAAATGAGCACACAAGAGAAACAAATGAGCACACAAGAGAAATATATGAGCACACAAGAGAAACAAATGAGCACACAAGAGAAATATATGAGCACACAAGAGAAACAAATGAACACACAAGAGAAACAAATGAGCACACAAGAGAAATATATGAGCACACAAGAGAAACAAATGAGCACACAAGAGAAATATATGAGCACACAAGAGAAACAAATGAACACACAAGAGAAATATATGAGCACACAAGAGAAATATATGAGCACACAAGAGAAACAAATGAACACACAAGAGAAATATATGAGCACACAAGAGAAACAAATGAGCACACAAGAGAAACAAATGAGCACACAAGAGAAACAAATGAGCACACAAGAGAAACAAATGAACACACAAGAGAAACAAATGAACACACAAGAGAAACAAATGAACACACAAGAGAAACAAATGAGCACACAAGAGAAACAAATGAACACACAAGAGAAACAAATGAACACACAAGAAAAACAAATGAACACACAAGAGAAACAAATGAACACACAAGAGAAACAAATGAACACACAAGAGAAACAAATGAACACACAAGAGAAACAAATGAACACACAAGAGAAACAAATGAACACACAAGAGAAACAAATGAGCACACAAGAGAAACAAATGAGCACACAAGAGAAATATATGAGCACACAAGAGAAACAAATGAGCACACAAGAGAAACAAATGAGCACACAAGAGAAATATATGAGCACACAAGAGAAACAAATGAGCACACAAGAGAAATATATGAGCACACAAGAGAAACAAATGAACACACAAGAGAAATATATGAGCACACAAGAGAAACAAATGAACACACAAGAGAAATATATGAGCACACAAGAGAAACAAATGAACACACAAGAGAAATATATGAGCACACAAGAGAAACAAATGAACACACAAGAGAAACAAATGAGCACACAAGAGAAATATATGAGCACACAAGAGAAACAAATGAACACACAAGAGAAACAAATGAACACACAAGAGAAACAAATGAACACACAAGAGAAACAAATGAACACACAAGAGAAACAAATGAACACACAAGAGAAACAAATGAACACACAAGAGAAACAAATGAGCACACAAGAGAAATATATGAGCACACAAGAGAAACAAATGAACACACAAGAGAAACAAATGAACACACAAGAGAAACAAATGAGCACACAAGAGAAACAAATGAACACACAAGAGAAACAAATGAGCACACAAGAGAAACAAATGAACACACAAGAGAAACAAATGAACACACAAGAGAAACAAATGAGCACACAAGAGAAACAAATGAACACACAAGAGAAACAAATGAGCACACAAGAGAAATATATGAGCACACAAGAGAAACAAATGAACACACAAGAGAAACAAATGAACACACAAGAGAAACAAATGAGCACACAAGAGAAATATATGAGCACACAAGAGAAACAAATGAACACACAAGAGAAACAAATGAACACACAAGAGAAACAAACGAACACACAAGAGAAACAAATGAGCACACAAGAGAAACAAATGAGCACACAAGAGAAACAAATGAGCACACAAGAGAAACAAATGAGCACACAAGAGAAACAAATGAGCACACAAGAGAAACAAATGAGCACACAAGAGAAACAAATGAACACACAAGAGAAACAAATGAACACACAAGAGAAACAAATGAACACACAAGAGAAATATATGAGCACACAAGAGAAACAAATGAGCACACAAGAGAAATATATGAGCACACAAGAGAAACAAATGAACACACAAGAGAAATATATGAGCACACAAGAGAAATATATGAGCACACAAGAGAAACAAATGAACACACAAGAGAAATATATGAGCACACAAGAGAAACAAATGAGCACACAAGAGAAACAAATGAGCACACAAGAGAAATATATGAGCACACAAGAGAAACAAATGAACACACAAGAGAAATATATGAACACACAAGAGAAACAAATGAACACACAAGAGAAATATATGAGCACACAAGAGAAACAAATGAACACACAAGAGAAACAAATGAACACACAAGAGAAATATATGAGCACACAAGAGAAACAAATGAACACACAAGAGAAACAAATGAGCACACAAGAGAAATATATGAGCACACAAGAGAAATATATGAGCACACAAGAGAAACAAATGAACACACAAGAGAAACAAATGAACACACAAGAGAAACAAATGAACACACAAGAGAAACAAATGAACACACAAGAGAAACAAATGAGCACACAAGAGAAACAAATGAGCACACAAGAGAAATATATGAGCACACAAGAGAAACAAATGAACACACAAGAGAAACAAATGAACACACAAGAGAAACAAATGAGCACACAAGAGAAACAAATGAACACACAAGAGAAACAAATGAGCACACAAGAGAAACAAATGAACACACAAGAGAAACAAATGAACACACAAGAGAAACAAATGAACACACAAGAGAAACAAATGAGCACACAAGAGAAATATATGAGCACACAAGAGAAACAAATGAACACACAAGAGAAACAAATGAACACACAAGAGAAACAAATGAGCACACAAGAGAAACAAATGAGCACACAAGAGAAACAAATGAGCACACAAGAGAAACAAATGAACACACAAGAGAAACAAATGAACACACAAGAGAAACAAATGAACACACAAGAGAAACAAATGAACACACAAGAGAAACAAATGAACACACAAGAGAAACAAATGAACACACAAGAGAAACAAATGAACACACAAGAGCAACATATGAGCACACAAGGTAAAAAAAACGTAAAAAAGACAAATACTTAAAGAAGGGAGCACAAATGTGCGATAAAGGAAATTGATGCACAAATGAGTAAAACAGATGTAAGGATGAGGACAAAAAATGCCCAAATAACGAAAACAGATGCACGAAAACAGATGCATGATAAATACACGATAAGCATATGCACGAAAAGGAACAGAAATGCACTAATAAAAAATATGCACTATTACATAGAAAATTGAAATAAGGAAAACAGACTTGCGATTTTAAGGGAGCTAACGTAAAAATGGAGAGCAGTACGGTTAAAGAATGCAAGACACTTGACTAAGAAGGCAAGACAATTAGCTGAGGAAGCAAGATGCTCAGCTAAAAAGACAAGACCATTTACTAAAATGACAAGATACCTTACTAAAAATACAAGACATTGATAGAGAGACAAAACACTCGGCTACGGGAGCCAGATACTCGACTGCTTGGCTGACGCTAGAGCATGTGTTTGGTAGACATGGGCCTGTACAGGAGCAATTGATTCCATCGACATCGATGCAGCGCTCTCTTTCTAGTGCAATGTGGGCTTGGAAAAAATTCACCTAAATACACATAACTTCACATTTATCTTACACATCCTACAGATTTCTTGGAAGCCTTCCCTAAAACGCTTGTTGAATGCACGTCAAGTAAGCCTCGTGGCAGACTCATGCGGTGAACAACGTGAACAGGCACAACACTCAAGCAGCCTCGCAGTTCCCTCTGCCTTGTGTCAGCTGACACCAATTGAAAGCCAAAGTGAGCAATTTGACGAGAAATCGACGTCCGGACTTGCGCATTCCAGCAAGCGCTACGTCAGCCGTGAACCCCAAGGTTATATCAAGTGAAGGCGGATCCCAGCAGAATTCAGCCGCCGCCGTTAAGGCCGTGCGGCCTCCAGGGAAGAAAGACGCAAGAAAAGCCTGCTGGTATCAGGTTGACCTTTTTTCTGGCCAACACACCACATCTTTTCAATTGAAATTCGTCCGCGAAGACCACCCAGCATCCAACAGCCTTGCTGGTTTGGTTACCGAATGCTGGGCGACTTTTCTTTAGATGGAAGATTTTTAGCTTTCGATTTATTTTTTGCTTAATCAAACTTGAAGAAGATTTTGGCCAACATTTCACTCATTTCGTTGATGCGACTATCTTATGTGAAAACTTCTCATAATTTATAATCTGTACAGAATATAATGTTGCGTATTATGTATCAACACGCATATGCTCAGACTGATCATTATTAAAACAGTTCTCTCGGCGCGTACAGTAGTGGAAGGTGCAACAATTAGCATTGAAGCCCAGCAGAGTAAGAAGATAATCACAATTGGAACAGTAATAATACTTAGGATTATACGAATATGAAGAAATAATACTCAAAATTGTAAAAATATGGCACCCATGGAGAAATAATACTCAGAATTATGGGAATATGGAGAAATAATACTCGAGATTAAACTTTTTGGGGAGAAATGGTACTTGAGATTGAGCGATTGCAGAGAAATGGTATCCAGGATTATACGAGTATGGAGAAATAATTCTCAGGAGTATACGAGTATGGAGAAATAATTCTCAGGAATATACGAGTACGGAGAAATAATTCTCAGGAATATACGAGTACGGAGAAATAATACTCAGGATTATACATGTAATTACAATGTGGAGACTGCAATACAAAGACAAACTGCAGACACAACAGTAGCACTCCACCCTGCTCTCGCGAGGAACTTCCTGTGGCCTCGTCTGCGTGGTTTGTCCTCTGTCTGGCCTGTGACGCAGCGACTGCACCGATTCCTACTAAGGTCATTCAGACGGAACTTAAAAATTACCTTCCGACAAATCGAGTCAATTCAAAGAAATCAAAAATCGATGCAGGTTTTTTAACGCACGACACATTAATAGAACGCAAAAGAAAAAAAAAGGCTTAGAATTTTTCCTTTTCAAAGATCAAATTAGATGATAGTTCAAGCCGCCCTAACCGTAACAAAGACGTTCTAAAGAGAGGAAGGCGAATTAGATTAGATGTAAGTGTAAGCCTCCCTAACCGCAGCGTCCCAAAGAGAAGGAGAGCGGCACCATTTAGAAGGGAGATAATGGAACGCGGAATCTATGCACAAGGTGCATAGAAACAGTAAGTTGAGAAAGAAGGTTTTTGAAACAAGACAACAGTTGAAGAAAGTAGAAGGTGCTGATAAACAGGTCACCAGTGAACCGGAAAAAGATGCTCCGTAACGAAGCAAAAAACCTATTCTATTTCAACCAAACGAAGGCCTGCCCAACCTTCAGCTTGGGACCTCCCATATTTTTCCTGTGAGAGCTAATTTTCATAGATACAATGATTGTATCCCCTCATGGGCTGCTTTTCCAAGTGTTGAACAGACGTGTCATAAATAAAATCAATGGGAATACTTGGCTCAAGATATTTAGCTATAGGTTCACAAAATCAACACAACAAATACTCGAATCTTTTCGGTGATATACCAGAAGAAAACTATTAGATTTCAGCACAAGTTAGAGCACGCCACACAATTTAACAACAGAATTCAAAACACAACTTCTTAATTAAAACTGAAAACACCCTGAGCTTGATGATAGCTCTTCAGACCGCCCGCTTACCTCAGTTCAAATTCAAATCATGAGTATATAAATATACATGCTGCGAGATCTGGCCGTAAGCTCGATAGCACAAGCTTTCCAGCGTTCCAAGGCGGGCTAGAAGTCGAGCCCAAGGCACAGGCGTGCCCCAACACGCAAGAAGTAAGAACTAAATTCCGAGCTCAAAATACATGTTCGGGACTGCTTGTCTTTCATCAAGGCCCCGCAGAAATAAGATTGACCTCAGTAGCTGTTGCTCAAGTGAGGCGTGCTCCAAAAAGCGGCCGAGCAATGCGTCTCCACGAGGAATGCCAGGTAACGAAAAAAACGCACATCGGCAAGAAAATGGGAGTAATTGTTAAGATAATCTTTTGTTTTAAAAAGTGAACTTTTGCTACAGGTATATTGTATTTAAAAACTACCGTTATATTTACAGAGCTAAATGCATCCTCTGTTCGGACGAGCTACCTACAACTGCCTGTGATTTTCAGGTTAGAGTTTTTTATGGACGTAGAAACCTATTAAGATGATTGTTACTTCACTTTTTTGAGGCTCTCTAACCACAGCAGAGACGATCTCCAGAGAGCGAAGAGAAGGGGGCTCTTAGTAAGGGCTGTAGAAAACTGGGAACCTATACACGCGGTGCGTTCCCATACACAATACCTTGCGCATAGAAACTGCCAGTTAGGAAACAAATGGAAAAAGGCAAGAATTGAAGTTGGCATAAAAATTGAAAGAAGCAAGCGGGTACGAAAGACAGAGGTCCCAAAGGTTCTTCTAGAGTTGAGGTAACCGAACAGTATCTCTCCTGAGGGCACCTGTCCCCACTGTCCTGTGAAGGGGGCACTGTCACTGTTAAAATCCTACCAACAATGACTTCTGAACAAGTTCTTTCCTACCTGACGAAGTTTACTCGCTGTACGTATGTAGATTAGATAGATTAAGCCTGCTTAATCACAATAAAAGTGTTTCCAAACAGAGGTAGGAGAAAGGCACAGTATGGAATGGAAATAAGCAAGCGGGGAATCTATGCACAAGGTGTGTTCCCGCTCGAGATGCTCTGCTTATAGCAACAGCAAATTAAGAAGGAAATTTATGGTATCACAAAAAAGTTGAAGAAGAAAGTAATAGGGGCTGAGATAGAGACAGTGAACAGAAAAAAGATGTTCCATGAGAAAAAAAATATTTGTTTCTTCAAAAACAAAGCTTATCCAACTTTTAGCTCTGTACCTCACATCTCCCTCTTTAGAGCGCTAGTTTCCATTGATACGATAGTTGTATCCCCCGAGGAAGACCCTGGACTGCTCAAGCATTAATCAAATATAGAACAAAATAAAAATTGGAAAACTTTATGGGAATATATATGTGATAAGAAACATTTACTTTCAGCTTTTGACACTGAAAGATTGCATGCAAGAGAATGTAATTAGAAGAATAGAACAGCCACAAACCTCGGCGAATCATAATTTGTGTCTGAATAAACATTTCCAATCATAAATTGAAAATTGCGTCAGTGTTATTGCGTCAGTGTTATCACGTCTTACACAAGGTTAGGACGTCTTGGCATTACAAAGTAATCGCAAAGTTAAGTCATTCCTTTAGCATTGGCAAGTTTACAGTTGAACATTCATCTGATCACGAGATCCTGCGTAAAAGATTGCATCACGTTGGGCAGAAAATTGTTATTGACTATTCGTACAACGCTCAAACACTTCTGCTCGGCTTAACGATGAATTGTGTTGTGTGAGAAAGTGAACGGAGTTTAAGTACAAGCGACACAGCTGAGGAGAAGAATTGAGTTTGAGAACTCGTTTGATGTAGCCAGTTACCGCTAGTTGTGGGCACAGTATGTTAAATAGAATAAATAAAATCTTGGTAAAATAGATGAACTTATGCTGGAGGATTATTGTTTGAAATCTTACGTTATATTTTCAAGATGGCAAGATACGTTATATTTTCAAGATGGCCAAGATACGTTATATTTTCAAGATGGCCAAGATACGTTATATTTTCAAGATGGCAAGATACGTTATATTTTCAAGATGGCAAGATACGTTATATTTTCAAGATGGCCAAGATACGTTATATTTTCAAGATGGCCAAGATACGTTATATTTTCAAGATGGCCAAGATACGTTATATTTTCAAGATGGCCAAGATACGTTATATTTTCAAGATGGCCAAGATACGTTATATTTTCAAGATGGCCAAGATACGTTATATTTTCAAGATGGCCAAGACACGTTATATTTTCAAGATGGCCAAGACACGTTATATTTTCAAGATGGCCAAGGCACGTTATATTTTCAAGATGGCCAAGTCACGTTATATTTTCAAGATGGCCAAGACACGTTATATTTTCAAGATGGCCAAGACACGTTATATTTTCAAGATGGCCAAGACACGTTATATTTTCAAGATGGCCAAGGCACGTTATATTTTCAAGATGGCCAAGTCACGTTATATTTTCAAGATGGCCAAGGCACGTTATATTTTCAAGATGGCCAAGACACGTTATATTTTCAAGATGGCCAAGGCACGTTATATTTTCAAGATGGCCAAGACACGTTATATTTTCAAGATGGCCAAGATACGTTATATTTTCAAGATGGCCAAGGCACGTTATATTTTCAAGATGGCCAAGTCACGTTATATTTTCAAGATGGCCAAGGAACGTTATATTTTCAAGATGGCCAAGGCACGTTATATTTTCAAGATGGCGAAGACACGTTATATTTTCAAGATGGCCAAGACACGTTATATTTTCAAGATGGCCAAGATACGTTATATTTTCAAGATGGCCAAGACACGTTTTTTTTTCAAGATGGCCAAGACACGTTATATTTTCAAGATGGCCAAGATTCGTTATACTTTCAAGATGTCCTTCCGAGCTAAGAACATCCTAGACTAGGATAATGTTTTTCAACAATAATAAGGCCTACTTAACTCTCAGCTAGGGACCTCTCGTTTTTCCCTGGGATTGCCAATTCTCATAGATACAATACTTCTATCCTTTGAGGGAAGAAATTAAATGTTATGAACAATGAAACGACAGTAAACCGAATGATGGTCCTTAACAAAACAAAAAACATTTTGTATTTCAACGATATGAATGCCCACCCAGCCAAGCCCCTAGCTCGGGACCTCTCATCTTCCCTCAGGCAGCTTCTATTTCCCATGGATACAATAATTGTATCCCCCTGTAAGGTGAAGCAATGAGTATTGTATTCGATATGCTTAGTTAAATATTTAGCACTTTGGAAAAAGATAACATTCCCTAATCTATGTTTTATGCCTTAACGTCAATTATAATTCCATCATTTTCTTAAATAATTTCAAACCCATTCGCAATAACAAAATTGAAATAAAAATTTCTGATTTATTTTACATCCATTCACTGTTATTAAGAAATCCCACAAAAAATTATCAGTGTTTTTCCCACTGACGCTGTTAAATTATATAACGGAGAAAAACTACGAAATTAGTGTAGAAAATGAAGTCTTGAGAAGCCCAATAGCTTCAAAACCAATTTAGTGTCCCAATATTAACTACAAATTTAGTGAAGAAATTAAAATCTCGGGAAACACAATAGCCTCAAAACTAATTTAGTGTTCCAATATTTACTACGAAATTAGGGGAGAAATGAAGTCTTGGGAAGTCCAATAGCTTCAAAATAAATTTAGTGTCCCAATATTAACTACGAAATTAGAGAAGAAATTCAAGTCTAGGGAAGTCCAATAGCTTCAAAAACAGAGTGTCCCAATATTAACTCCGATATCAGAGGAGAAAAGAAAGTCTCGGGAAGCCCAATAGCTTCAAAAACAGAGTGTCCCAATATTAACTCCGATATCAGAGGAGAAAAGAAGTCTCGGGAAGCCCAATAGCTTCAAAAACAGAGTGTCCCAATATTAACTCCGATATCAGAGGAGAAAAGAAGTCTCGGGAAGCCCAATAGCTTCAAAAACAGAGTGTCCCAATATTAACTCCGATATCAGAGGAGAAAAGAAAGTCTCGGGAAGCCCAATAGCTTCAAAAACAGAGTGTCCCAATATTAACTCCGATATCAGAGGAGAAAAGAAAGTCTCGGGAAGCCCAATAGCTTCAAAACCAGAGTGTCCCAATATTAACTCCGATATCAGAGGAGAAAAGAAAGTCTCGGGAAGCCCAATAGCTTCAAAAACAGAGTGTCCCAATATTAACTCCGATATCAGAGGAGAAAAGAAAGTCTCGGGAAGCCCAATAGCTTCAAAACCAGAGTGTCCCAATATTAACTCCGATATCAGAGGAGAAAAGAAAGTCTCGGGAAGCCCAATAGCTTCAAAAACAGAGTGTCCCAATATTAACTCCGATATCAGAGGAGAAAAGAAAGTCTCGGGAAGCCCAATAGCTTGAAAACCAGAGTGTCCCAATATTAACTCCGATATCAGAGGAGAAAAGAAAGTCTCGGGAAGCCCAATAGCTTCAAAAACAGAGTGTCCCAATATTAACTCCGATATCAGAGGAGAAAAGAAGTCTCGGGAAGCCCAATAGCTTCAAAAACAGAGTGTCCCAATATTAACTCCGATATCAGAGGAGAAAAGAAGTCTCGGGAAGCCCAATAGCTTCAAAAACAGAGTGTCCCAATATTAACTCCGATATCAGAGGAGAAAAGAAAGTCTCGGGAAGCCCAATAGCTTCAAAAACAGAGTGTCCCAATATTAACTCCGATATCAGAGGAGAAAAGAAGTCTCGGGAAGCCCAATAGCTTCAAAAACAGAGTGTCCCAATATTAACTCCGCTATCAGAGGAGAAAAGAAGTCTCGGGAAGCCCAATAGCTTCAAAAGCAGAGTGTCCCAATATTAACTCCGATATCAGAGGAGAAAAGAAGTCTCGGGAAGCCCAATAGCTTCAAAAACAGAGTGTCCCAATATTAACTCCGATATCAGAGGAGAAAAGAAGTCTCGGGAAGCCCAATAGCTTCAAAAACAGAGTGTCCCAATATTAACTCCGATATCAGAGGAGAAAAGAAAGTCTCGGGAAGCCCAATAGCTTCAAAAACAGAGTGTCCCAATATTAACTCCGATATCAGAGGAGAAAAGAAGTCTCGAGAAGCCCAATAGCTTCAAAAACAGAGTGTCCCAATATTAACTCCGATATCAGAGGAGAAAAGAAAGTCTCGGGAAGCCCAATAGCTTCAAAAACAGAGTGTCCCAATATTAACTCCGATATCAGAGGAGAAAAGAAAGTCTCGGGAAGCCCAATAGCTTCAAAAACAGAGTGTCCCAATATTAACTCCGATATCAGAGGAGAAAAGAAGTCTCGGGAAGCCCAATAGCTTCAAAAACAGAGTGTCCCAATATTAACTCCGATATCAGAGGAGAAAAGAAAGTCTCGGGAAGCCCAATAGCTTCAAAAACAGAGTGTCCCAATATTAACTCCGATATCAGAGGAGAAAAGAAGTCTCGGGAAGCCCAATAGCTTCAAAAACAGAGTGTCCCAATATTAACTCCGATATCAGAGGAGAAAAGAAAGTCTCGGGAAGCCCAATAGCTTCAAAAGCAATTGAGTGTCCCAATATTCAGCGCTTGTTGACAGGATGAGGTTATCGCCCGAAGGCACGCCTCGTCCGGGGCACCAATTATCGCCTAGGCTTTCTCGATTTTAAAAGCTGGGTCTTCTGAGAACATATCCAGGAAAATATATTCTTAAGCCAGTTTAACTACATTTTAACCCCGATTGCATCATTTTATACAGTTCCGTTTCTCATAGAAACGTTCAGGGCTGTCGAATTACACGCTCACAACAATTGCATCATTGTAGGTTGCTGTCTTCCCACAGAAACATGAAGGTTTGTTGAATTTAATTCCAGAAGCGATTGCATCATTTTACATTTCTGTTTTCCCATGAGAATATTTATGCTTATAGTTTTTCTGCCTAACTAAATGGTTTAGGCCAATGATATTCTCAGTATCCTTTCCATGTCCACGCCGAATCAAACGAGCTGGTACAAAAATTAATAAAAGAAAAATCCGTGCGCTCAAGCCTGACAGACTCGTAAAGTTATTCCGTTAAATAGTATGATGGGCTTAGTTATATATTCAACGAATACATCAACACAACGCGGAAATGACTTGCCATTACTGCGTTTCTAACATATCTTTGCGAATATTAGCAACCCACATACATGTATAAAACAACTTAAAGAAAATAAATGCAAAATTGAAAATTTACGTACAAAACATGTAAAGGAAAATAAACAAACATATTACTGAAAAATTTGTTTGATCGAACTCGCCTTTGTGTGTGCGCGCTAAGTTGAGGAAGACACAATTTCGTTTCTTCATTCAATCCAAGACCTTCTATTACGCATGGGCTGCATCAAGACAAATATTTCTGCCAGATTGACCAACTTTTTT
This sequence comes from Morinoia aosen, assembly GCA_030386875.1. NCBI lineage: Eukaryota > Metazoa > Arthropoda > Malacostraca > Amphipoda > Talitridae > Morinoia > Morinoia aosen. The sequence goes on along the minus strand of CM059567.1, from coordinate 52,047,256 downwards.
AACACAAATGGCATTCAGCTACGACATGTCGCCATTTTAATGCAGCTCTGCGAATTACATCGTAACTGTTGCTGGGTGTCGTTACTACAGAATTTGAATAAAGCCACGTCTTTTCAATAAGCTATGAAAAAGTTAAAAAATTAAAACTACTAAAACTTTAAACGCTCTATTCCCTCTTCATAAATGAAGAGAATTAATCTCTAGTTTTCTTATCATTCTAGCACACTACGTTATGTTGGCACACGGTTTCTATTATACTGTTCTCTTCATCTCAAAAGAATGACGCACTGAGGCATAAAAAACGATGTACAGTTAAACGACAGAGTAAAGTGACAATGTCTGAAAACATTTCGAGAGACAGTCTCAAAGTGCAATTTCGAACATAAACGCAGTTTTCGTAAGAAATTGCTCACGTTTTTTTGATCGTTGGTTACCTGTGAGGAAAATATGAGCTCTAGACGTAAAATTTTAAATTAGTTCCTCGTTGTCAAACCATCATATCACACAACGAAATTAAATGTAAACAATAAGCAAGACTAAGTTTTCGAGTAAATAAACATAATCAAGGAAGATGAAATTTGTAAATAACATAACTGAAAGAAAAGGTTCATGCAAGCAAACACTCCTTCAAGGTTCAAGCAGACTATACCACATACACGATTTGTTCGTTTTTGGGCACTCAAGCTAAATCTAACACGGTGATTGACGCGCTGCAAGGATGTCTAATATCAAAAACTACAAACTTGTATCCTCTGTCATTGTTAACAAGTTCGCTATAATTTTATCGAGTTTTATTTGCTGGAGAACGATAAACACTTCTAAAGAAGAATAAATTATACATCAGTAGTAGCTTCCTCAATCACAATGAAAATGTCCCCGAGAGAAAGAGGAAGCTCCATTTAGTTTGAAATAGAAGGAAAGGGGAATCTATACACTAGGTGCATCCTCACATCCAGCGCACCTAAATTGAAAGAAGTTCATGATACAAGATACGAGTGGACGAGGAACGTATTAGGAGCTGGAAAAATACATCAGTTAAGCGGGAAAAATATGGTCCACATCGAACAAAAATTCCATTTCAACCAAAGGAAAGCCTGCGTAACCTTCAGGCCAGGACCTCACATTTTCCGCCTGAGAGCGCTTACGTCATCGCTCCCAACTTCCCCAGTTTTGTAGCCAATTTTGTTTATTGAAGAATCATAGAAGTTAATGGTTTAACTAGGGAAAACCAACACTGCACATTAGGCGACGATTGTCGCACAGGTTCCTTTGTCACGCTCCGAGCGGAAGCCTGAAGTGTGGTCATTAGCCTCGGTCGCAGCAGCAGCAACAACGTGGGAATCCCTGAGCACAAGTCGTTATTTTAACTAAACTTGCATCATGACATCTGTCATGCTTGGTTCTCACAGATACCTTCGGGATACGTTACGTATTGTCAATACGCTTGGTTTTAGAATACCAAAACAGTTTCTTTTAGCAAAGCTGAAGCTTTACCATGCTTGATTTATCCGGATACAATCGGGATACGTTAGGTATCGTGATTACGCTTGGTTTTAGAAAACCAAAACAGATTTTTTCGTAAAACTGTAGCTTTGAGTGTTTCGTTCTTGCGGATATATTTGAGATACGTTAGGTATCGTGGATACATTTAGTTTTGGCAGACCAAAACAGCTTCGTTTGCACAGCTGAAGCTTCTTGGAGGTTTTACTTACTCTCTGGATTTCAACGACATAATCAGAACGTACCATTTGTTACGATTTGAGGGACTTTTATGCGTTAGATGACGCGTAGCTCCTTTGAAAATATGTTACAATCATGTGCACAATAAAAGGAATCAGTAACAGTACACAGTTGATATTTCGTTAAATGCTAAGTGCGTTATAATGTAAGCTCATCAGGAATCTCCATATTCTTGAGCTTTTTTCCTAATCAAAAAGATTGAAACACGATTAAGAATTAAAACGCGAACAATTAACTGGTCAGCGCGTTTTAACCGAATTTTAAAGCCTTAATTGAAAACGCCCTTCTCATCGCCATTAAAGACCAACCATAGTAGTATGAAACTTCAAGGTATTATTCGTATTATACGTCTATATTTAACATGCGTTCTAAGCAGATATTCACTTTGCTTAAATATCAAATTCTTCGCTTTTAAATTTTTCGTGAATATGAGTTCTTTCAAAAGTTGTTACCATGAAACATGTTTCAAATCTTTGTAGAGAAAAACACTTTGAACTGCATTACTGGTCTGAGCGAAGCCCGTCAATTATTCAACACACGCCCGTGATGAGCGGTACTGAAAGCACTTGACGTTATCGAAGGAGGAGAATAAAGCAGAAGCCCACGCAACCTTTCCTCCAGAAAACCAAAGCGTAAAAATTTACCGCGTTTGTACATCACGCCCTTCCTACACGCAAAATATTGAAGCTAAAGCAGGGTGATCACTTGATCACCGATGTAAGAGCACGACGCCTATCATGTGTTGTGTGCGTTGCTCCGCCGCCCCGTCATGCAAAAAGAGTCGTACCTGCAACATTCATTTAAAGATTCTTCCACTGCCCCGACCGATCAGATTTTTACACTGCCCCGACCGATCAGATTTTTACACTGCCCTGACTGACCAGATTTTTACACTGCCCCGACCGATCAGATTTTTACACTGCCCTGACTGACCAGATTTTTACACTGCCCCGACCGACCAGATCCTTCCACTGCTCCGACCGATCAGATCCTTCCACTGCCCCGACCGATCAGATCCTTCCCCTGCCCCGACCGATCAGATCCTTCCACTGCCCCGACCGATCAGATCCTTCCACTGCTCCGACCGATCAGATCCTTCCACTGCCCCGACCGATCAGATCCTTCCCCTGCCCCGACCGATCAGAGAGTTGCTGAAAACCCGCTCACCTTTAACCCAGCATTCTGGTTTCGTTGGTCTGTCTCAATTTGCTAGAATTAGAAAGAAACTCACCATAGTACTTAATTATACTCGTGTGTTTTCCAGATGAAATTGAACCAATTTACGGTGTAGTTTAATATAAATGGTTTTCCTGTTGAGTATCGTGCGCGTAGATGACCTATGTGAGTATAGGGGTGGTTATAATATCCAAGGTAAATATATGTCTTCCCTCGCAGCAGCCTTACACGCTAATCGCGATAGGTTGAACTAAAGTAAAATATTCAACTCAAATTTAAAGCCAATTGAAAATAAGCAATATTGAAAATAGCCAACATTAAGTCGTTCGTACCTTAATTTAGCTTCGATTAAGAATAGTGATAATTGAGTTTGTGACAACTCGCCCGTCAGCAGCATTATGAAAATTCGTTCCGTGTACACCGGCGGCTCACATTGTGATTGAAGTGTTAATCTTGTTATGAAGAGCTAGTAAAGTCTGCTTCGAGCTGCTTGGACGGAAAATACAACGCTGTTGACTCTTGAGTTGTACGAAACTTGGTCAAAATTTCTTGGTCTAAATCGTTAGTTCAAGAAACTGTTCCCGAATGTGGAGTTAAACCGATTCAGAAGTTAGATTGCGAAGTACTGATGGTAAACGATTCATCATTAGCTATCCAAACAGAAAATACCAGAGTCAGTTTTGAATATCAATGAGCAGAGGCCTGCAATTTTCTAAGCTATGTTGTTGAGATCATTTGGGCGCAGCGCATTCGTCGTACGAGAAGCTCAGTCGCTCGCTAGAAGCCACCTGCATGCGTTTTTTCTCGGTCGTCTTTTGTTCTTGCCTGTCAAATATCAACAGCCACACTTAAGAGCAAAATTCGAAATTATTTTAACATGAGCACTTACGAAATTACAACACGATAGGCCATGAAAACGACTCTGAATGAAGTCTCATTGCCTGCACTGACATGCAAAAAATTTTTTTTCTAATGATCGTTCGAAGCGAGTTTGAAAGAACAGAAAAAAGACGCAAATTTGTGCCGGTGTCTCATTGGTGTAACATGATAGGTTAAATATGGAGATCTAATTCAAAATGCTATTGATTCGATTCGCAGCAGACAATTTAGACGGAAATTTTCAATGAAAACGAGTAAAATTCACACGCATTGCCACAACGCCAATATTCGTAAATTATCCTCGATGTTCGAGCTCCTCGAAGACATCACAGAACCAAACTGAACAATTTCCAGATGGTGGGCAGAAAATATTTATACTTACTCGCCCTTATCGAAGTCTAACGGAATGCATCAAGACCTAATGCACTTATCGGACAATCTGGAAAATGCAATATCAGTCGAAGACCATGAGCTAATTGATAGATGCCGACCTGAGACGCTGTTCAATAAATCGTATTCTCGATAAGGTTTTTAGGAACCATACCGCTTCCATTGAAACTTTATTACTCGAGGCGAGAGCTGGCTAAAGTCCATCTGTGGCTGTCTCTAAGTAGAATTTTTTGCGAGCTCAAAAATGCCTGCCGCTCAAATCTATACAGTTGCGTTTAACGAATAACTGTCGAGCATTTAGGCTTCGCTCGTAACATTGGCTATGAATGTTTTCTCGAGAAAATAATCAGACGCAGCGGAGCAGCAATTCACAGTAATGCCTGATACAGCCCTGCATGAATGCCGAATACCTGGAGCGATAGCAGCATCCTATAATATCTGCAGGAGGGAAAATTCTTTTGCCCTCGTGCTTGATTTTTTTTTCAGACGCGTCTGGCTTTAATAAGATGCTTGTGAATGAACTAGACGTCATCGATGGCATTTTTTTCTGTTTTTTGTTTCTGAGATGGAACACATAACTAGAGAATATACAAATGATTTTCAGACATGCGCAGTAAAATTGTCACAACGGTTGAGTATCATTTTGCATTTTCAGCAATGAAAATCTTCCAAGAAGTAATGCAATTTTGAAATTAGGCTCACCAGGGCAAATAAAAGGAAGCTAGGAACCGCCAAAGAAGAAAAAAACTATATCCGATTTTAAACTATCCGGCCCCTATCTATTGATATTTTCATCAAAAATCATAGATGCTTTATCACAAGTATCGCTGAAATAATGCACACCGATATCGGACAGTATCAACGAGTTTTAAACAGAATCCAATGGGATCGACTTGGTAGCTGCTTTGTTTGACATCATGGTCATCAGTAGGGCTGTGACAATGTGCTCTAATCATACTGTCTCAGCCCTAATAATCACATACATAAATGCGTATGCTTGTGATTTACACATGTATTTACACATTGTATTAAAATGCACGTATGTGATTTATTACAAATCACATACATGCGTATGAGGGTGATTATTAGGGCTGTGCAAATATGATTAGAGCATATTATCAGAGCCCTAGTTATCAGACCAAGGCATCGACGCGTGTGTCTTTAAGTGAACACTTGAGTGGCTGGGATTTTTTGTCGGTCTTCCGGAGAAAGCTCATAACTAACCACGAAGCGGGCTGTAAAAAATAAATAACTCAATCTACAAGAGGCAATTGTCAGTACCCTTTCAAATAAGTATTCCCATACAAATATTCACTCTAAAATATTGAAATATTTCAACAATATTGAACATAGGATCGTTGACCTCGACATCAAGCTACACAAAAGGAAAACCCAGGTTGTCGTATATGAAGTAAGCTTCAAGCATATTGTACTGCGAGTCAGGCTGCATGTGCACCTCAAAACTAAGCCAGGATCTGACAACGCTCGCCGACCAACAAATGATTGTAAATGATGCCTCCGCGCATTTTTTTTAAGGCGCTTTAGAATTAAACCCTGTGTTTAAATCTCGAGGCGAACTACCTTCACTTTACTACAAGACAAACGTTTACCAAATTCTCACAGCCGAGCCGGAGAGGTTTTTAGCGCAAATTTGCATACAGCGAATGCGAATGGAAAATTCTTCTTGGAAGGAAGTGTGCGCTGTGGCCCGACGAGCTATAATTGCTAAAAAAAAACACTCCAGTCCTCGTCGTAAGAAAAGAAATGTACTTGAGGTCAGAATACTTCTACAACTTTTTTGTGCCGCTATGTTACAGCGCAGGGCACGTATTCTCTTTTATCTATGATGTAGAGGAAGATAATTGTTACCCTCCTACGTTGTCGAGGTTAAGCAAGCTCATCTACCTCATTTACGCTCTCATCATGAAGCTCGGTCATAATGAATCGCGTTCCCAGTTCTGCTATTAAAGTATCAAGACGTTCTCCTCAGAGTATCAGCTTCGCTTAAAACTAATATTAAAACTATTCTACTTTTTTGCCTCCATTGACGATAAATTAAAAAATAATTATCAGTCAAGTTCCCCAAATGTCGATAACCTGTCGGATATTTAGAAACCCTCAAGAGGAATTTCATTTGATTTTCAAACACAAATGGACATTAAATTTGTAAGCGAAGAATTCGAGTTAGAACAAAGTATCAATACAATTACTTTTCTACGATTCTTCTTGATATAATTAATTTGTTGTCATCTATCAATACTTGCGTGTAAGCGGTGATTTTAACGCCGTAGGACTCGACACGACCAAATTTAACAATGAACTAAATGGAGTATCGAAGGCAGGAGGTCGGAGGTACGGAACACGATCATGAGCGTTCGGTAGACGTATAACAGAGTGTACTTGATTTGAGAATTGAAATGCATAGCAGGCCTGAGAACAAGTGTTTTTAACGAGTAGCAATGAATTTTATAGAGGATACAAACTCCGAAGTGCACTGAGACGTCCAGCACAAGCATCCACCATTAAATTAGTCGTTAGTTTTAGCCTCCCTACCCGCAGCAACAAATGCGATCCAAAGAGAGGAAGGATGAAGGCACCATTGAGTATGAAGCTAAGGGAACGCGGAATCTATGCAAAAAGAGCCTAGAAACAGTAATTTGGGAGAGAAGATTATGAAACAAGATCAAAGTTGAAGAGGAAAGTAGGAGGTGCTGAAAAACGGGACAGCAGTGAACCGGAAAAGGTGGTCCTTAACATAACAAAAACATTTTATTTCAACAAAAAGAAGGCTTACCCAACTCACAGCTCGGGCCCTCACATTGTGCCCCTGGGAGCGCTAATTCCCATAGATACAGGCATCCACCAAAAGAAAATTAATAAGCCTGTACTTCTCTTGGAATTTATTAGAATCCCACAAACCGCAATTAGACGACAGATAAATAACTCCCATCAACATTTTTCCATAAGGGGAAGCTCACAAAATCCGTCGCTATTATTACTGAAAAAAACTTCAGATCAAATCATGAGTTAGTTTCAGCCTCCCTAACCCCAACAAAAGTGTTCCAAGGAGAGGAGGGATGAGGGCACTGTTTAGGGTGAACTTGAGGAAACGGGGAATCTATGCACTGAATGTCATCCCGCACAAGACCTACTGCGCTTAGAAACATTAAGAACAAAGGCAATGAAACAAGAAAAAAAAGTGAAGAAGAAAGTTAGAGGCGTTGGAAAAACAAGACAGTATATAGCGAACCGAAAAAAAAAAGTCCTTGAAGCGTCCACAATTATAGCTCAAGTTTTGATACTAAACACTTCTTGCAACTTCATGGGGAAGAACACTATTGCTTTAGAAAACATAAATGGATACGTACAACGAACAACTCTTACTTCTACACAGTATGAAAATACATAATTGTCTAGGATTTAACTGAAAAATACACTTAAGACTGTAATCCGTTTTTTTTTTTCAAGTGACAGGCAAAGAGACTCAAGTTCCGTCTCGTTAAGCAGAAAAGAACAAAACTTGTACAGATAGATTATGGACTTCAAAATAAGGGCTCAAACAAAAAGTTAAGACAGCTAGTAATTCCACTACAATGAATGAAAATTGTACTTCCACCAAAAATAGCTGCAGTTACTTGCATTTAAACGAAAATTGTTCAGCTGTCAGTACCACTTGCACCGAATAAAAATTGGATTCCCATAACTAGAACGCTGTCAGCCATGGGCAACTCTCTCTGGCCTTCATCATTCAGTACGGCAGCAATTAGTAAAATGGACTTCATTATGAAGCATAAAATCTGAACGAGCAGATGCCCACGTCATTAAAGTTTAGTAGCTGATAACAACCCATGAGTGCTCCGACGGTAATGAGATGCGCGGTGGAAAGTCGCCGGTGCAGGCGCACACCAAGCACCACATCGGGTCGACTTGACTGGGTAAATGAGAAAATATATTAGATTATTAGTTAGTTTCAGCTTCCCTATCCGCAACAAATGCGATCCAAAAAAAGTAAGAAGGAAGCCACCATTTAGTATCGAGTTAGGGGAACAGGGAAGCACAATCACACAAGACGTATTCCCATGCAAGACACTTTTTGCATAGAGTAAGTTAAGGAAGAAGTTTATGAAAAAAGGCGATAGTTTGAGAAAGTAGTAGGCGCTGAAAAACAGGACAACTATGAACCGAAAAAAAAAGATCCACAGCAAAACCAAAACATATTCTATTTCAACATAATGAACGGCTACCTAGCCCTCAGTTCGGAACCGTCTTCACACGCAAAAAGTGAAATAATACTTTCACATTTGTGCAAAATAATTTCAGTCCTTATACTACAATTTTAAGACTTCTGCAATCAGTCTCAGAGTTTCTGTTTCTAAAACTTTCCAAATTTAGTTCAAATCAGAAAAATTGGGTTCACAAAAAACATCGAGAAATAATTTTCGTCTAACATTGCAAATCATTTTCATCAGGTTCCAGTAAGTTGACAATGATAAATGATTGTTCAAATTAGGTTGAAGCAATAGTTTTCCTCTGTAAAAAATAACTTGAAACTTAGTAAACCACACAATACCTATTACTTGACATAATTAAGCGTTTTGTGGAACCAACTGGTCTTACGTAAAATTTTCGATTTGCTAGTTGAATACGTAAAATGACAAAAATGTGAACAAGGCGATAATTTCAAAATCATACGTTAATGAAACAGCTTAAATAACAGCTGTAAAATATTTTTCCGTTCCATCCTACCACGAGCGCCAAACAGTTTAATTAAAATGAGCTCTCACAAGGACAAAGAAGTCGGACACAATTTATCGCATCTGAAACGGACGTTACGCAATGCCCTCATTCAGTTAACAGTAACACGGAAACAACAGTTGTCTGGAATTGTGTTCCTCGTGCTGGAGTCACTATGGACACCGCAAAGCTTTTAACTGCGCGTCATCAAACGGAACAAAGCAGGATGCTTGCAGACTCAAAAAATTTCTTTCTAAAGGTCACTGGCACGATTCTGCGGCTACTCCCTCGATATAGAAAGTGAAATGCATCACGGATTATTTCACGACTAATTAAGACCTCCAATGACGTCTTTCTTAACACTCTGACTGCGATGTGCGCCACCGGTGGTACACAGAGGTGATTTTCATAATGCTGCTGACCGACCAGTAGTCGCAAACTCGAATTTCTTCAATACTTAAAGCTAAATGATAGCACGATCAAGTACATGTTTGGTATTTTCAAAATAGTTTAGTACAATTGACTTTAAATTTGAGTTTGGTATTGAACTTAATATTTGGTTGCCGCAGTCAAAGTGTTAAGAAAACGCAGAAGAATAACTCCAGCGTGCTGACCTTGATTCCAGGAATGTCCAAGAGAGAAATCAATGAGGTCTCCATAACCTGTCGAAAAGGACAAACCTCAAGACACGTTACTGGACATAGAAGCCTACGTTTTGGATTCATGATAAACTCGATGATGAACTAAACCCTTTATAGGGCATGTTAATCATGGGTCACTTACAATCACTTGATATACAATAATTCTTATCTAGAAGCTCGGATCTTAACGATTTAAAAGGATAGAGTGAATTTTAAATCAAGTTAACAATGAAGGCAGTTCGTGCCTAATAGCAACACTGAGACGATGTCATGGTGTATGTGTATGTATGTCAAGCACATACATGAATTGAAAAACGTCAGCGCAAAAACTTTCGCTCTGTCGTGAGCGAATTCACTTCAGTTTTGCGCAGTAATTAAGGATGCTTTACTGATAAGGATGCTTTACTCCAGTCTAGCCGACATACACCATCTTGAACGTAGATTTTTTAAAGCCTTGAAACTAACGCCAGGACTCTATCGCGGCTTTTCCCCGGTTAGTGTGGTTGTGCCGATACCAATTTCAGACACCTCAGTCAAGTGGAGATTCATGAATAAGTTTTCCCATTTACAAAGGAGGAAAAAGACCGGATAGATATTGCCAGGAATTGAACCGAAAACTTTCCACGTGAAAGGCCAGAGTCCTTAATCTTAACTCCACGTTTTTCAGTATCACGTGCTGAAATTTGGCGTACCTATTACAAAAGAATGCTTCTTACGCAAGAACAAGTCATGGACTATGGCAGAATGATAACCGCTTCGCTATTTAATCTTCCCGCTTGGAAGATATATTTTAAATTTCGGTCCCATTCAGACGTCGAGATAATAAAGCGTCGGGCTGGCCAAGGATAAAACGGGAACAGAACGAAAAACTGAACTATATCTTCGGGAACAATAGGAGCCGAGATAAAGGAGAATCTCAGGTGGGAAGACGGGCGTGAGAAAAACTGAACGAGGTCAGGGGCCGAATTTTCAAGCGGTTTACCGGCAGCGTTAGTTAGTTCTTATATTTTAATCCCTAGAATTCTTTGTATAGTCGTCTCAAATTTACTTCAAATTCAACCATTTTGATAGATCAATTTGCGTTGATTGATTGACTGATTATTAGTTATTTTTAGTCTCCCTTCCAACAACAAAGATATCAAAAGAGAGGGAGGATGAAGGCACCATTTAAAATGGTGTTAAAGGGAACGCAGAACCTATGCACAAGGTGTGTTCCCGCACAAGAATCGATTTGGCTTTTGAAACATGCTGTAGCACGTGGCGAAACCAAGCCTGCTTAGAAGAACTTGCACTGCCAGCTGTGCTGCTTCGACGCTGTAAATTGTACGATAATCCGGCAGCAGGAGAAGAAGCAAAACATAGTGGATTATTTTCGTTGACTGAAATAAGTGACCCAGCATAAGACGGGGAAAACGAGATCTTGGAGTCGCCTTGTGAGAGCGACGCATTCCCGATATTCGATGAAATGAGTTCACGTGAACGATGAATTTTACTTCGAATAAAGACTAAAAACTGATAAAACACGTGAGAAATACTGAGCAGTTTGGCTAACACCTTTCAATTTGAAAAAAAGTCCTACTTAGAACATGTTCAACAATTTTAACCAACTTCAACTCGGTAGAAAGGCAATGAGCCTTAGTGCAATGAGCCGCAAAAAATCACAGTGAAAAATCGACCGACGCAGTTTTGCTCGTAAAACTAAATTGAGCGTTAATTATACATTTAATGGAGAATTTTAAACTTTAGTGTTAAGATTTATGTATTATACCAGCAATACAACTGTGCCTGTAGTGGCAAACAGTAGGCATTACACAATCCGTATACTCTTGCATAGAAAGAAACACGGCTTTCCTGAATTCAATAGCCTTATATTGAAAGTTTAGCGATATCACAAAGTGCTACATGCACGACCCCCCATGAATGAAAATAGGCTAACCCTAATTTCTTCCTGAAATCTCCCACCGGAAATGAAAAATTTTGAATAGCAAAACAATTTCGACGAATTACCAGCTGTGCAGACTTAACTGGAATGCTACCCCGCTTGCCCTGCCAAGACGCTTTTCAATGTTATCCAGTTTTTGCAGCAGCGGCGCCCTCCTGAAACTGCTCTTCGTAATCGGTCTAGTCCACAGCTCCAGGGCATGGAAGCTTGGCTTTCGTCACGGGTCAAGACTCGTCGCGAGCATCTAGGAATTCCTCGTAATGAGACAAAATAAAGCTGCAGAAAATCAAAATGACGTTCTCAGAAACTCAGCCACAGCTATGATAACTTTGTAAGACACATAGTGTGTCGTTTTAGCTGCAAACGCAGATTAAGGGGGTCGAAAACAGACATGCAATTGAACCGCTTTTGAATTTTGATTCACTCACTACCTCAAATGCGAAGACATCTTTCATCGATACATACGAAAACGAATTTTCTCTACCGTTGCACCAAAAGAGAACAAATTATTTAATAGGCGTTCAGCCTTCTTACAACCACAGTGGCTTCCTTGAACGGAAACCAGAGACTACAGAATTGAATAAGAAAAGGATCGGAACCACTTGTGCAAGAGTTTGTTACAATTGACCCGCCGATCAACTGCAACACGAGGTACGCAATTTTCGTGAAGAGCTAAATCCATAAACTAGACTCCTAGAAGTCCTGTTACTTACGCTAAGGTATGTAGAGCATAATTAAGTGTCAACTTGAGCCGTCTCCCGGTACACTACTCACATAGTTGCTCCTAAATTGCCTGCATTTAAACAAAGTATTGAGAACCAGCATGGCACGCTAATGGCTGTTAGAAATACTTGCATATAATTAACCTACGCGCTTAAGGTTATTGAAAACATGAAATTACGCGGGCTTTCGGGATGAAAAACTCTACACTATTCAATTTTCTGAACAAGAAACCTTAAACACTACTATTACGTTGATACTATGAGAATACCCAGCTTGTGAGCACGAAACTCAAACGATTGCTGTCCATTCAAGATTGATCACTTCAATTCCACGACCTTTCAACATTAATGTATATTTCTCTTTTTTTGAGTCACAATTAAAATTGTACCATATCAGGTACGACTAAAGTTAATACTTCATCCAAAAAATAATTCCGAACCAGAAAATTTAGAAAAAGTTTCTTTTAAAGAAATCTTACGATTTCCCTGCAAGGAAACTTAAAGTAAGTGGAGCTCAGCGAGGAACAACCGTTATAAACAGGGATCACAGAACAGGAAGCGATGCTCGAGCTGAAGGATGCGAGCGTCCAGGCTGTAACGAGGAAGTGGAGCATCGCGATCTCGGAAGGCGTGCAGCATGAATATCAGACGAGTTGCGTGCCGGGTAGTGTAAGTTTAATGGCTAAGATTCAATTATAAGTTAGTCGATGCCTACTTAGCCGCAACAAATATGCTCCCAAGAGTAGAAAGAGGAAGGTGCTATTTAGAATGTAAGATATGAACATACGACGAGTTGCGTGCCGAGTAATGCAAGTTTAATGGTTTGGATTAAATTATCAACATCGAGTTTTCCAGCGCCCAAACACAACATCAACCTTTCCACCTCAAACTTACCGTCAACCTTTTCAGCGCAAACTCACCGTCAACCTTTTCAGCGCAAACTCACCGTCAACCTTTTCAGCGCAAACTCGCCATCTACCTTTTCAGCGCAAACTCACCATCTACCTATCCAGCCCAAACTAATTATCAAACTCTCCAACCTATAATAATCATCAATCTTTCCAGCCCAAAGATATCATCAATCTTTCCAGCCCAAAGATATCATCAATCTTTCCAGCCCAAAGATATCATCAATGTTTCCAGCCTAAACTCGTGAACCTTCCCAGCACAAACGCATCAACTTTTCCAGTCCAAACACATCAACTTTTCCAGTTCAAACACATCAACTTTTCCAGTCCAAACACATCAACTTTTCCAGTCCAAACACATCAACTTTTCCAGTCCAAACACATCAACTTTTCCAGTCCAAACACATCAACTTTTCCAGTCCAAACACATCAACTTTTCCAGTCCAAACACATCAACTTTTCCAGTCCAAACACATCAACTTTTCCAGTCCAAACACATCAACTTTTCCAGTCCAATCACATCAACTTTTCCAGTCCAAACACATCAACTTTTCCAGTACAAACACATCAACTTTTCCAGTACAAACACATCAACTTTTCCAGTACAAACACATCAACTTTTCCAGTACAAACACATCAACTTTTCCAGTACAAACACATCAACTTTTCCAGTCCAAACACATCAACTTTTCCAGTCCAAACACATCAACTTTTCCAGTCCAAACACATCAACTTTTCCAGTCCAAACACATCAACTTTTCCAGTCCAAACACATCAACTTTTCCAGTCCAAACACATCAACTTTTCCAGTCCAAACACATCAGATTTTCCAGTCCAAACACAGATTTTCCAGTCCAAACACATCAACTTTTCCAGTCCAAACACATCAACTTTTCCAGTCCAAACACGTCAACTTTTCCAGTCTAAATACATCAACTTTCCCAGCTCAAACTCGTCAACCTTCCCAGCACAAACACATCAACCTCCCCAGCACAAACACATCAACTTTTCCAGTCCAAACACATCAATCTTTCCAGTTCAAAGATATCTTCACCCTTTCCAGCCCAAAGTAATTTTCCCCCTTTCCAGCCGTCGCGTGAAATAATCGCGCGCAATCGTCTCAACAGCCCCAGCCCAGCGTATGGCTGCACTGGAAGATTGCTAAGTCCATGACTGCGCCGGCTGCGCTCAGCGCCTCCCTCTAAGTGCGGCGGTGACCGTATATGTAACCTGGCAACCTCAGTGCCGTCGCCCATTGCTGGCTTGCCACCTCCCCGCTGATTTCCCTGTGACAGATGGACTGTCAGATCACCTTTAACACTTTGGTATAGAGCTCAGAAATGTTCCCTTGCATTTGGTTTTGATTTGATGACGCAAACTGACGTGGTGCAGTTAAAAAATGCCGGCGGGCATGTTGAGAATAAGAATTCTGTGCTCACACAGGATTTTGTAGTATGGGGATAAGGATACTTTGTCGCAATAAGAAGAATTATGATCCCGATTGTCGCCAGTAACAATTACCTTCAAATTTCTCCTCCGAAAATACGTTAAAATCGCAAACCAAATCAATCCGAAATAATATTGGATAGCGCTTCGCTCGGACTCGTAGCAAATAATTTCGGTATAACGTCAACAAGACTAAATGTATGATATTCTCCAGAGAGAAATATTAAACCAATTCAAGCCACCCATTGGAGCAATGTTAGCGCCCTTGACATGTCAATCAAGGACCGATTCCTTGGTTCGTTTGATCATGATAAAATGACACAGCTCAGCTACAGCTGAGTTCTTCAGTCGTTGCAAAGTAAACTAGATTGTAATCGTAGGCTAAAATGCTTATTAATAATTACAATATGAATTTTACCTTCATATTTTCCCTCAAATAGAACAAGGTTTTCATTACAAACCGGTAGTACAAGTTTCCCCTAATAAATAAGAGAACATGTATTGCTATCCAGTTTTCCAATAATAAACACAGTTCTAAATACCGTGTTTCCCCCATCTGACGGCGCATAACGGCCATGTAATAAATTTTCAGGAAAGGAGCACTGACCGCAGCCACGCTCCGAGATGTCCACAAAGAAAAACGACTGACAATCGTCAGTCACGATGTCATTAAAGCATGAAGTTCCAGAGAGGAAGTGGAGTGGAGTGAGCAGCGTGATGTGCTCACGCTGGACGCGACGATGAAGACGCTACTGCGTTGCATAAAAAATAAAAGGACTTCCTCCCAGCAGAAATTCATCAACAACATCTACCGGAATGATTAATTAAAATAAAAGTTGCAATGAATCAATAGGATTAACGATAAAATGACATTGAACTTTTAACATAAATACTTTTACCGAAGATATTATTTTATTATAATTTCCTACTTAAAAGACAAACAAATAATGTAATCCTAGTAGCACTTTAAAGAAAAATTTGCGTCTTCTTTGGTCAAAAATGCCATGTGAATAATGACGATGTTATACGCAAACAATAAAAACATCGAATTTGAAAACTTATAAGATGGTTGAATAGGTCACCAACAAAATCAATGCTTCTCCATGGCAACTAACATTATTATTATTATTATTATTATATAAGAAAGTTTTAGCCTCCCTTAACCACGACAAAGATGTTCCAAGAGAGGAAAAAGGAAGGCACCGTTTAGTATGGAGTTGAGGGA
This sequence comes from Morinoia aosen, assembly GCA_030386875.1. Taxonomy (NCBI): domain Eukaryota; kingdom Metazoa; phylum Arthropoda; class Malacostraca; order Amphipoda; family Talitridae; genus Morinoia; species Morinoia aosen. The sequence continues at coordinate 52,031,453 of CM059567.1, read as the reverse complement.
ACGTGGAATCTATGCACAAGGTGCACAGAAACAGTAAGCTAGGAAAGAAGTTCATGAAACAAGAAAAAAGTTGAAGAAGAAAGTAGTAGGTGCTGAAAAACAGGACAGCAGTGAACCGAAAAAAGATGGTCCGTAACAAAACAAAAACCTATTTTATTACAACAAAAAGGAAGCCTACCTAACCTTTAGCTCGGGCCCTCACATGGTTCCCCTGGGAGCGCTAATTCCCATAGATACAATAGTTGTATCCCCCTGAGGGGATGGCAACTAACTCCCAATTAAAAAATAATGCGATTACACTTACATTTATTTCGTAGCTAATTTTAGTGACGCAGCTATAGGGAATTTAACTCGCACAAATTTCACAAAACTTTTTTACGCGCCCAAAATTTCATTCACTTTTTTAAATTATTTAAATCGATTTCGTAAAGCAGAAAATGAAAGCAAAGCAAATACTTGCTACACGTAGACACACTCAGAACCAGCTAAGAAAATATTCAACTAATAAAAGGCGCATCGCTCTGTAAAAAACTTGTATGATATGATTTATGTTAATCGACATCGAAGGTATAATAAGAGGCACGCCTCGTATCGGGATTTCCCATAAGCTTCAACATTTAAACATGTTCAAATATAGATAACTGTCCTTACAAAAATGGTTTGTTTGCTTACATGTGTCTAACGTTAAACACTTCGAAGAAGGGTCTAAGAATAATAAGGCAGACTAAGAAAAAAAAGCACAAAGGTTTTCCACCGGTGAAGTAGTTTTGTTCAAAATCTAGAAATAAGAAATGAAATCTCACTTACAAGAAAGTACGGGAATTTAAAAACGAAACGTAAAATACTTGAAAGAGGCAGAGAGTAAATTAAATCACCCTAGAAGCTAATGAAAACGACAAAACTAGAAATTCCAAGCGAATAAAAATTGCTTGCCGGTCAGAAACTGAAAGTGACCAGGAGCTCCACACTCTCACCACAATCGGCATTTCCGCCCCGCCGTCAGTCCGTCATAGTTCGGCTGCGTGAGAATCAAACTCCTTAGGCCCGTGTTTGCTTCGGTGAATTTCTGTTCATCATGGCCGACGAAGATTGTCATAGCCCCAAAGATTGTCATAGCCCCAAAGATTGTCATAGCCCCAAAGATTGTCATAGCCCCAAAGATTGTCATAGCTCCAAAGATTGTCATAGCTCCAAAGATTGTCATAGCCCCAAAGATTGTCATAGCTCCAAAGATTGTCATAGCTCCAAAGATTGTCATAGCCCCAAAGATTGTCACAGCCCCAAAGATTGTCACAGCTCCAAAGATTGTCATAGCTCCAAAGATTGTCATAGCTCCAAAGATTGTCATAGCTCCAAAGATTGTCATAGCTCCAAAGATTGTCATAGCTCCAAATATTGTCATAGCTCCCAATATTGTCATAGCTCCAAATATTGTCATAGCTCCAAAGTTCGTCATAGCTCCAAAGTTCGTCATAGCTCCAAAGTTCGTCATAGCTCCAAAGATTGTCATAGCTCCAAAGATTGTCATAGCTCCAAAGATTGTCATAGCTCCAAAGATTGTCATAGCTCCAAAGATTGTCATAGCTCCAAAGATTGTCATAGCTCCAAAGATTGTCATAGCTCCAAAGATTGTTATAGCTCCAAAGATTGTCATAGCTCCAAAGTTCGTCATAGCTCCAAAGTTCGTCATAGCTCCAAAGTTCGTCATAGCTCCAAAGATTGTCATAGCTCCAAAGATTGTCATAGCTCCAAAGATTGCCATAGCTCCAAAGATTGTCATAGCTCCAAAGATTGTCATAGCTCCAAAGATTGTCATAGCTCCAACCACGATTGTCATAGCTATAAAGATTGTCATAGCTCCAAAGATGTGTCGAACAGATGAACACGTTTTAAGTTTGAAGGAAAGAACTTGCTTGACTACAAGCAGAAGTTGAACTTAAGAAACACGGTTCTGGATTTGCGTGTTGGTGTCATTGCTTGACGTATTCTCAATTGGTTTCCACTGCTCTGAGTCGAACTAAAATGCGAGCAGTGACCTCTTTTCTACATGAATTGAAGTCTACGCACACAAACATTAATATAATCAAGATAATTTTTAACATCTGCCATAATTCACACCGAAAAGGAATAGATTATTTTAGAGGGATCGAATCTTGTCAAAGCAAATAACATTGGGAGCAATGTATTAATAGCCAACAGTAAGAAAAAAAGCATCAACAAGAATAACGACACTAATTAAAACTTTCCCATCAAAATCAAATAACACTTCAATCTAACAGAATCAATATCTAAGCATGATCCAAAGGGAGAAAGAAAGTCAGGAATTCTATATTTTTCAACCATTGATCAGGACCCTAGGTTACTGTAGGTAATTTCTAATAATAAATCATAAATTTTCAAGGAAACAGACAAAGATTGCCATAACAACCGAGCAACGATTACAGTTTTCAAAAGTTTCTGATTGCAATGTTGTATGATGCAAGCAGCATCGAAACACTTGTGATTGACAGGCGTTGAGATTACCTGACGGAGGCTTTTGACAGGAATCGAGATCAGTTCGACAGCTCAGGAAAGAACGCGATCACTGAAGATAATAATGAACATAGTTTACCACGGCGCTGACTGCAAGCTCATCAACTTCAGCATGACCGGTAGCGCAGCAAGCCAACACGGAGTCTCAAGCTTATCATGGAGATTACTTTCTCCTCCGCGCTGCAGACGCTCGAGCTGAGCTTCAGAGCCTCGGCATCACTCAAGGCGCTGATACGATGCGTGCATTGAATGATTTATGCATCAAACTCAATAGGTGAGGGAAATAGCAGAGCAAAAAATAAACCTAGTGAGTAAGAGCCAGAGAAAACTAAATCGGAACTTAGTTTTATTCAGGAACATTGAAAGACGTTGGTTGAAACTTTTTCAAAAAATCAATGCCAGTAGATATGTAACAAGCGAAACTCGATCATGGACACATTATCCTCCTACTCACAGCAAGCGCTATTGTAAAATCTTTGCAAAGGTGATGTTCGCCATCCCCCAGAGAGGTTGTCCATCGTAAAACACGAAACATCGTTCATGCGCAATACGAGACCGATTTACGAACACTTGAAAACTACTATATATTATTTTTACGTTCATAAAAGTTTACGGTGGCCAAATTCTTCGAACAAACTACCATGGTATTCGGTAGTTTCTCAATAAATTTTCCATACAAATTTACGAATTTAGATATTTTCACTTACGGAGGAAAATATTTCACATTTGGATCATTGTCAATTCATACTAAACACACGCCCAAAGTTTGTATGCTTTATATGTTTCTGATCAGAATTTCTAATTTACGGCTTTAAAATGAAGATAAAATTGATCAACAATTAATGAAAATTTCAAACTTTTTAAAAACGTTGACATTTTTTCTCCATTTTGAAAACCAAACCAATGACCCAGTTACATGCAAAAAATAATAATTTGTTTGTTCAAATTTTTTTTAACGTTCATACTTGATTTTTTTCAAGTTTTTAAAGCAGTTCAATTTCTTTTTCGTAGCATCTCATTTGAATAAGACGCGTGCAGGACAAGAGAGCAGAGCGAGGCGTCATCTCATTTGAATAAGACGCGTGCAGGACTAGAGGGCAGAGCGAGGCGTCATCTCATTTGAATAAGACGCGTGCAGGACAAGAGGGCAGAGCGAGGCGTCATCTCATTTGAATAAGACGCGTGCAGGACAAGAGGGCAGAGCGAGGCGTCATCTCATTTGAATAAGACGCGTGCAGGACTAGAGGGCAGAGCGAGGCGTCATCTCATTTGAATAAGACGCGTGCAGGACTAGAGGGCAGAGCGAGGCGTCATCTCATTTGAATAAGACGCGTGCAGGACAAGAGGGCAGAGAGAGGCGTCATCTCATTTGAATAAGACGCGTGCAGGACAAGAGGGCAGAGCGAGGCGTCATCTCATTTGAATAAGACGCGTGCAGGACAAGAGGGCAGAGCGAGGCGTCATCTCATTTGAATAAGACGCGTGCAGGACTAGAGGGCAGAGCGAGGCGTCATCTCATTTGAATAAGACGCGTGCAGGACAAGAGGGCAGAGCGAGGCGTCATCTCATTTGAATAAGACGCGTGCAGGACAAGAGGGCAGAGCGAGGCGTCATCTCATTTGAATAAGACGCGTGCAGGACAAGAGGGCAGAGCGAGGCGTCATCTCATTTGAATAAGACGCGTGGAGGACAAGAGGGCAGAGCGAGGCGTCATCTCATTTGTATAAGACGCGTGCAGGACAAGAGGGCAGAGCGAGGCGTCGAAGCGTCACAGCGCATCCAAGGCAACAGGAGCCCATGCTCTCTAAGGCCTTCAAGCCGTACGACCATCGCATGATGAAGCATTTAGCGCAAAAAGAAACCAAATACGTGAATAAAACGTAGTTTTTTAACTATTAGATATTTATAACTATTATATTCGTACAACTGTTAACTTCGTAGAACTGTTAAATTCGTACAACTATTAAATTCGTACAACTATTAAATTCGTACAACTATTAAATTCGTACAACTATTAAATTCGTACAACTATTAACTCGTAACTATTTAATTCTTTTAAATTTTCACCTGTAATTCACGCGTGTCCAAACTTATTCTGGAATGAACTCGATCTATAACTTGGCGCTCATACAAGTGCAAAAATTGAAGTCAAAAAGAGGACACGTAATAAAAATATGAGCTAGTTAACACGAAAGTATAGTTGAAGTTTTGAAGTGTGTGTTGAGCTATGTTTTCAGAAACTTTAAAACACATGAATAACGTTTTCTTGAGCAAAAAACAGTCAAAATCGCTAAAAGGGTGCAGAATAAAGCGTAGATCGCAACAATTTATTCATGTTGTTGTAGGATCAACAAATAAATTCTCAAATTACCATGGGAAATGCAATGATTAATCAGGTGCATTTTTCGAGGAGATAGAATATACGAGATTTTCAAAATTTATGCACGCGAGTACGCAAGCGCAAAATAGAAAACGCGTATTTATGTTCAGCTCTAATCAATTCCAACAACTAGTGTTGCGCATTTTCCTTTACCAAGCCAGTTCAATACACAACGCATTGTCCGTCTTTGAGGCATTTTCTATAAATTTGAAATGCGCCTAACGAGACCGCCCGAAAAGAACTCGTGATCCGAGTCAAAGGCAAATATCCGTACCTGAATTCTGCGGCAAACTTCTAGGAAGAGAGAACGCGAGGCCTTCGAGACATTTCGATGCAAATTTCTGCACCAGGTGAAAGTTGATGAGAAATACAACTACAAGTTCCACGAAGTACCCTTCGGTGATATGCACCACAAAAATGAGCCAGGCATTACTGAAACGGGGAATTACGGCGAACGGCGTGGCTTATGGTGCGCGATTCCGTCGACTTTGGCGCTCACACGCGATGTGGTTGCTTCTGCACACACAGGCGACGTGGTTGCTTCTGCACACACACACGCGACGTGGTTGCTTCTGCACACACACACGCGACGTGGTTGCTTCTCCGCACACACACACGCGACGCGGTTGCTTCTGCACACACACGCGACGTGGTTGCTTCTGCACACACACGCGACGTGGTTGCTTCTGCACACACACACGCAACGTGGTTGCTTCTGCACACACACACGCAACGTGGTTGCTTCTGCACACACACGCGACGTGGTTGCTTCTGCACACACACGCGACGTGGTTGCTTCTGCACACACACACGCGACGCGGTTGCTTCTGCACACACACGCGACGTGGTTGCTTCTGCACACACACACGCGACGTGGTTGCTTCTGCACACACACGCGACGTGGTTGCTTCTGCACACACACGCGACGTGGTTGCTTCTGCACACACACACGCGACGTGGTTGCTTCTGCACACACACACGCAACGTGGTTGCTTCTGCACACACACACGCAACGTGGTTGCTTCTGCACACACACGCGACGTGGTTGCTTCTGCACACACACGCGACGTGGTTGCTTCTGCACACACACACGCGACGTGGTTGCTTCTGCACACACACACGCGACGTGGTTGCTTCTGCACACACACGCGACGTGGTTGCTTCTGCACACACACACGCGACGCGGTTGCTTCTGCACACACACGCGACGTGGTTGCTTCTGCACACACACACGCAACGTGGTTGCTTCTGCACACACACACGCAACGTGGTTGCTTCTGCACACACACGCGACGTGGTTGCTTCTGCACACACACGCGACGTGGTTGCTTCTGCACACACACACGCGACGCGGTTGCTTCTGCACACACACGCGACGTGGTTGCTTCTGCACACACACACGCAACGTGGTTGCTTCTGCACACACACACGCAACGTGGTTGCTTCTGCACACACACGCGACGTGGTTGCTTCTGCACACACACGCGACGTGGTTGCTTCTGCACACACACGCGACGTGGTTGCTTCTGCACACACACACGACGTGGTTGCTTCTGCACACACACGCGACGTGGTTGCTTCTGCACACACACGCGACGTGCTTGCTTCTGCACACACACGCGACGTGCTTGCTTCTGCACACTAAGCTCCTGTGTGTGCAGACAAGGATGCAAATCAAACTTTCAGAGCACCAGACTTGCAGCCAAAATTGGTAGCTCCGGTATCAAAGCAGCAAAAACAAATACCGAACCAAGAATTTCATGTATATGTTGAAATAGTATATAAATAACGTAATGCATCTAGAATCGCTTTCGTTTCGGCCTCTGGCAACTTGCTTGTGCCTCAACCATCAAATGTCCAGCGTCTCAAGGAAGACTCAATCAACTGAAACAGGGATGTCCTCTTCCATAGGAATAACGTTAAACGCTAAATTGTTTTAAGATGGATTGGACAGAGAAGAATAAAAAGAACGTTACGTTGGCCACCCGGAAGTTAAAACCAGCAAGAAATTCTCGTCACAAGTTGAAATTGAAATTAGAATGAATAATCTAGTGAGTCAGACGACTAACAGCTTGCGACAATGTGTGAAGAAAGAGGGAACGCAGTTATTCAAGAACTTAGATATTAGTCAGAAATTTTTCGAAAAATCAGGACCGTTATATAGAAATACACCGAGTGAACTTAGAACATGAATACACTATCGTCCTACTCACGACTAGCTCTAGAGCGAAATCGTTGCAGAGGTGACATCGAACAAGAGGATCAACCCACATGAATGGGATTTGATCCCAAAAATACTTCATTCCTTACGTAAACGTAAAGAACTTTGAATTTTCCCTAACTTGTTTAGTCCAAAACAAAAACCACTCATATAGCGGACTATAATTTTAAAGTATGATGATTTCGATCTCGGAATTACCTCCAGTAAAACAAGGAAGTAGTATGAGTTTAAAAGTTGAAATTTCTGACGATTTTGGTCCTCAGATTGCATTAAACAAAACCTGCAAATAATTCAACCTGTAACCGAGAAAAATAGGTCATGTGCGTATAATAAAACCTTGAAAACCAAGGACACCGCATGTTGAGAATATCAGGATGCACATTAATATAATGGAATAATGATTATATAATGGAATAGTGAATATTGAATATTAATACAATGGAATAATGAATATATAATGGAAAAATGAATATTGAATATTAATATAATGGAATAATGAATATTGAACGGAAACATTTATGCAAAGAAAAAACACCAAAACTATTCAACAACTCGACCGTGAGTTATTACTCTGAATACTAAGAACTGAGAATGAGTATCATGCGGGTAATTGAACCATCGTGAATTTACGAATTTATAACTATGTTATTAAGTTATAATAATATTATTGTCATTTACTACGCAGTTACTTGGACATAATTACCATTTACACGCATAAGCATTTGCGAATAAACATTTAAGAAGTACCATTAGAAAACTCGGTGAAGTTTTACAGAATTTCTCGTAAGCCAGCAACAGTTTCTTTTAAACGATGTTTTTGAATGTGTTTTATTCTAATTTTATTCTCTTTTTATTTTTTAATCCTTTTTTATTCTTTTTTTTCCTTTTTTACTTTATTCTTCTTAAATTTTATCCTAATTTATTCTAATGCACGGTACCTATAAGTTCTTCTACCCGTTGCTCAAGTAAAAAAAAAATGGGAAGTTCAACCCCGCACCTTAAATAAGTGCTCAAACAATCAATAATTAAGAGCGTAAAAAAGAAGTATTGCATTTATTGTATTTATTTATTTGAAACCTATCTCATTTAAAGCTAGCCGAAATAATCAAAGCAGGAACCGGTTTTTAAATTATCGGCTACCATATAAAGTTTCTTTCTAAGCCATGCTAATCGTAAATCAATTTGTTGTCCTAAAAATACTGAACATATTTTGCAATAATTTAAGCGCTGTTTGTTAGAAATTTTTCAGCAGCTACTCATCTCGTGGCTAATTTATTTCTGACATTCGCTCTATAGCATTTAAGTTACGTATATAAATAGAACCACGGTACCGCCACGGTTTCAACAGTTAAATCGAATTTTGGGAGTCACCTCAATTTCTCGAGCACACGCAAGTTTAGGTCTTAATTTTGACGTTTTCGTTCGTTAGGTAAAGCATTCAATCGAAAGGGTATCGGATCAATACCCGCGAGTAGCTTTTACCAACTAGCCTCTACCAGAAATTCTCAACATGTCCCTGAGTTTTAATATAGTTTTAGGATGGGGGGTGGGGCAAATAGGGAGAACATGGCACATATGGTGAAAGATTTAATAAATTATGGTTAATAATCGCCATAAATACTGAAAATTTTGTAGAGATCTCAGTCGAACACGAAGCAAAACTTCCCACTAATCGTGCATTTCAATGAGAGGAATTGCACTGTTAAATGTTAAACTCGCTCTGAACCAGCTTGTAAAATTTTTTTAGCGTTTCGAAGTTACGTAAAATTTTCACGTAAACGAAGTATTCACGGGGAAATCTTTCAACATTATACTTAGAAAACAGGTGACAGTTTTAATCTAACCTCAAAATCATTCAAGTTCGACGCAGGACAAATCCCAACATCAAAACACACGAGCCTAATGAGCCACAGGAATGAGGCCGAGGTGCCCTCGGCTCTTCAGTACGTGACAATACCATTCATTAATGGTTAATTAAATTTAGTGTTACTCTCCAACTTGGTACGACGAAGTTGAACGAAAATACTCAGATTAAGACACCAGCTCATACCATTTCATTTGAATGAGATTTAATTCAGTGAATTCGAGAATCCTTAATTTTATGAACTAGTTAAATTTTATTCCTGTGTGATACTCTCAGATGAAAATACTCTCGGTTCTCAATAAATTTTCTGTCACTGAGTTCCACTAAATAAACTTCATACCAAATGAATACGAGAGACGGTTTCGACGCTACAAGCAATAATTGTTTAAAATTCAGACTGGGTTAATTTTTGAACAAACTAAGTTAAGAAATCGACTGTCTTTTTCTAAAAAAGCGGTTCAAAGATAGTTTACGGCCAAGTCAAGTTCGTAGGTAATAATCATGAGGTATAACAGCATTTCATCAATGTATGCGATTTCACCGCACTTAGTTTAACTAACTACATCCGCGAGTCTAATACGTTGAACATTTCTCCAGGCTCCATTCAAGTGTGCCAGTTCCTTCTCAACGCCGAAGTTCTTGTAGATATGGTACTTTCAACACGAATATGTCAAACTTAGAATAATGTACTGAAAAACACTAGAAGGATACTGTGAGCGTAAAAACTATCTCGAATAAAAAGGCAAAGTGGTGTTATGGGATCAAGGACAATTATATCTCTGAAGTCCGCCAGCGTTCACCTGTGGCTACGAGATGTGGGTTGTTTAGTCAAGTCCAGTCTGAGGCAGCTCAGGTGTGCAAAGCAGAAGAGATCCATAGATTTGATCTGCGTCCGCCAGGTCGCTGGAATTCGTCAAACCATGAAGTGTCACTTAAGAAGGAGGTCCATGGATTTACATTTTAATTTGACGAAAACAACTGAATTGTTATTTAGAAATCAGCCTAAAACCTCTAAGTATTACTCACCCTGTCCGATCGTTTCATGCACGATACCTAAAATTAATAAACTAAAAACAAGTCCTAATTGCATCAAATTCTCTCTCCATCTTCGTCTCCAAAGAACAGGCTCCATTATCGCGCAAAGAATAACAACACTTTTGTTCAAGTGAATAGAACACACTTCCACTACCACACGAACATGTCTTCCGGACAGTAAACCTCAGCGTTTTTCTACCAAGAATTACACTACCGTCCTCAACACTATCTGGAGACACACTGAGCACCCGCGTGGTCTCCAGCCGGAGGTCAGCAACACCTTGAAGAGCCAAGACCCGTTATATTGAAATGCTTCGTAATTTACCGAGAACACTACGATACACCTAATATGGTTCCCCATAGAATCGTCGCACTATCTCTATGAAGTCACCAATCAATTTATCACGCTTGCACTTAGATAGTTGGCCCAACAAATATGATACAATGAGTCAGCGCTTGCCGTCGTCACGGTAGCTCTGGACGCGGTCAAATTGGAGTCAAGTTTCCTCATGAGTGCCTTTTGTTGCCTTGACACACATGTTACACCGCTGGCGACTCAAAATACAACCATACAATTTTCCTTTTGTCACACCACACAAAACGAACTACAGTTAAATGATCCTGGAAAATAGGCCTTTCTAGTTACACGGGCAGAAAAAAGAAATATTTCGAATATGTCTTGCGTAATCCTTTTTTGGGTTGAATGGAAACGTGTGTGAAAGATTAGCTGAATAATAACAGCATATCTTATTCACTCCGGTACAATAAGCTGAGTACTCCATATTCATTTTATGAGTTGATGAAAAATTAGTTTCCTTTGCCTTCCAACAATTTTCTCCAAAACTTCGAACGATTTTTCAATTTGAATTTAAGAATTTCATTTTAGTGTATTTATATCATTATATTTTCCGACACTCTCATATTTGTTTTCAAAATGATCGAACTACTGATCAATTGGAACCGATCGCTCCCGGTAAATATAGAGCGGACATCCGGCACTTGTGGGCACATCCGTCACACATGGAGGTACTTGTGGGTTATCTGTCACCACTTTTAATTTATGGTTTCCTTTTGATGTTAAGGTTAGGTTAAGTTAGGTTCGCTTTATTAAATTATTATAAATTTTTATTATTTTTAATTTTTGTTTTGTTTCAAGCCAAAATGAATCGCAGGGACATTACAAGAACTGAAGAGGATAGTCCCAGAGATTTATTATATATATATATGGAAAATAGTTAAATTACATTAGAAATAAATATAAATCAACAAGGATACCTTCTCACATGAAGAATCCATTCATACTGTCCAGGACATCAATTCAATATTCATAAAACAATTACATTTTTCACTTACACCCCTAAAAAAATTTTTCCCCTCAACAAGTGGTGACCGATAACCCACAAGTACCCACATCGACTTACGTTCTAGGATTTTTTCTGTTCATTCCTCAATTGATGTTTTAAATAAAAATTTTATTAGTATCTGAGTGAAGTGAATGGGACACACAAACAACACCCCTCAAATAATGAATTTCAGATTTGAAATTCATTACCATCTGATTTAATGCTTGTTAACGATAGCTATTTGCTTATTTCAACACTATGTATTCTTGCAGGTAAATCTGACTGTGTTGTTGATAGATTGGCGTCATTGATATCATGACTTGAACACTAATCGAAGAAAATAAGCAGTTTCAGCTAGAATTTACTTATGAGCCCACTTTAAAATTATCGATCAGCTAATCCATCTATCTGTTTAAATGTTATAAGATAAACTTTTCTATGTTAAATTGTGTGATCACTGAGCCCGATCGAGCTGTTGCCATTCAATGAGAGGGACGTGAACATCCCGCAAAACTCTTTTATAGCTCTTTAACCTTTTTATTTGTTAATTTTCCACGGGGATTTGTATTTTAGTCTCACATACTCATAAAAGCACTAAGCATCAAGTATTCGAAGTAAGAACTGCGAGAGCTGCTCTTATAGCAAGTATTTTCAGTGATTTTCAATTGGGTTTAAACACTAAGATACGTGGAATCTTTGCATGGGGATTTCATTTCATAGTTTATGGTTTTTCTTTAAAGTAAATTTCGATAAATTGCCGTGAAGCATCTGCGAATTACATTTGTGCGCATGTGTAAAAAACTTAGATCAAAGCACATTAGATTCTTGCATCAATGCTGAGATTTATCTTTTAAATCAAAGGCGGAGCAAATAGAAACGTAAAATACACTTTTTCAAGCAAAATAAACTCCATCCACCATGCATGAGATCTGGAGCATTCACTCAGTTCACTGGCAAAATTAGCCCAAGTAATCTTCTTGCAGGTAGTCTTGCAAAAAGATATTCAACATCCCAACTCGGGTGCGTCCTAACTGAACTTTGATATGCCTTCTCGTAAAATAAAATCGTCAGTGAATGTTATTTCTTTTACTTCAGTCGTATTGAAGTAATAAAATAAGGTAAAAATTGTATTTCTTTGCTCATTTGCTGAACCATTGGCATGGTTATTTTAGCATAACGACAACCTGGACTTTTATGTTTAAACTTTTTTAGGACCAAAATGCTCATTAGCAATTTATTCATTAACTATAAGTTTTTAGAAAAAAGTTGTTCTTATTATCCAATTCTCTTCTTTTCGTGTTTGCTATCATTACAGAAACTATTCTGTCTACTGACTTGATATCACGTGGTTCATGAACAGACAGCCTCTGTTGCACGAATAGAAAATTTAATAGAAATAGAAAATTTTCGAATAGAAAATTCAATTTGGATTCTCCGACCTGCGTATTCAAATGTTAATATAGTTGAAGATAACTTGAATGTACTTCAAAACTTTCGACGTGTAATCTTTTGATATGTACATGCATGGATGCAAGAGTTGATATGTTTTCGCGTTCTATTTATACCTAAGTATGTTTTCTTCACGGTGTTTCATACGAAGAGTTAATGCAAAGGCTTCATGTCTGTAATTTTTTCTTAAATATACGTGCATATCCTTATTATTTTGCTTTTACTTTGTTCTACATTTTACTTCTGCTTTATTGGTATTTTTCACATTTTAAACCTCGTTTCATGATAGAGCGTCAATGTTAAGAGCAATTATCAATGCCTATGAACATTTACTTGCAACTATCTTAAATTCTAAAACTTCTGATTTGCAGTCACATTTGCTGGAACTATACCTAGTGGAGGAAATTCAAAATCACAACTCATTTGAATTTTTATTCACAGATTGCGACCTTCGGCTTTCTGGTGTAAGAACAATCATAGATTTTATGAAATGAAACGATGATTGCGGTGAATACTAATAATTGCAATTTCGATTCGAATCTATGAAATGGAGCGGAAATTCAGATAAACACTAATAATTGCGATTTCTGGTCTACACAATCACGTAAAACGGTCAGCAATTGTTTGGTTAACAGTTGAAAGTGACATTAGTCTATAGGAAACAAACATGTGGACACAGGCTTATTAGTCTGAAAAAGTAATCAAGCGCGTATGAGTGGCATATATTCTGTTCTGCGATATTCATTATGTAAGCGCAAGAGTAAGATAAGCTACAATCTCGTATCTCGGATAAAACCCAACTCTAAACAATTGAGATGCATGCCATTTCATCGGGATCCGATCACGATCGATCTTCCACATCGGGATCGGACTTGAAGATCGGAACCTCCTGTGGAAAAGTACGAAGTTCACTTTTGCAAAATGTAAGTCCGATCCCGATCCCGGCCGTAACGGAAAAAAATTAAAACAAAACGAAGACGATCAATCCGTCTCGCGTATACGTCGTTTCTTGCAGCAATTTATCAACGATATAGATATATCTACTTCATTCTTCAAATTCATACTTTTTTCCGACGACAGCAAGCTCTCTGCGGCTTTTCCAAATGAAAATTCAATTTTAATCGCGTAGAGAGTAAATAATGAGCTGCAGAATGTTTCAATTTGGCTTAAAGCTAATAAAATATGCCTCATCATCGGTAACACCAAAATACATTATAATCTCATAAAAGAAATATGTCTCTTCCACACATTAAAATTGGTGATGGTAAAATTGGAAAAACCAACTCATGTAAATTTCTAAGCATTATATTAGATAAACGTTTGACATTCGAAGAGCATATTGCACATATCAGTACTAAATTATCAAAATTCGTTGGAATCCTTGATAAAGTAAAAAATGTATTGCCTGAAGAAGCTTTAAATAATACTTTACCGAACGATCATTTTACCATATTTACAATACGGGATAGAAGCTTGGCACGGAGCTCATAAAAATAAAACCAATTTGCTTTTTGGGCTGCAAAAATAGAGCCATTCGAGCGATAATGAAATTAGAATTTAATGCTCACACAAATGATTCATTCAAAAGTTTGAAAATACTTGAGCTTTTTTGTCTGTACAAGCTCTCTATTTGTAATTTCATGTATGAAATACTAACTGATGACGGCGACAAAGAACACAAGCAATATTTAACTGCTCAAACTGGCCATTATGATCATTTAACAAGAAATAGATGTAACTTTATACTTCCTAATTTAATTATTCAAAATCTCGGTCACAACACAGTGTCCTCTCCATTGGAACTACGAATTGGGATGCAATCTCTGCTAAGATCCGTGGGAAAAGTTCTTACAGAGCTTTCGAAACAAATTTTGAATCCCTCATCCTATCGAAATATTAATTGCATAAAGTAATCAAGTCCATTTTTTTTCCTTTTGTAATACGACTTATCTTGACAAGGTAATCTGACATGATTAATAATATAGATCTTTATATAATCGTTTTTTATATACTGTTCTCGTCTAGCCCGTATTAACCTACTCGTATTTTTATAAAAAACTAATCATCGAATCATGATCAGTCTTGTATGCCCTTAGGTTATATAAATTAGGTTGAATATAACTTTATTAAACTCCAGTCATCCACAGGTCTCCCAATTCTAACATGAATAATCTTTTGCATACTAAGCTTCCTTGCATGCCCCCAACATACTTTCTCCCAATAGCTTGCACTCAGATTCCATTCAAAGATTCGCCTTACCCACCTGCTATTCTGCATTCTTTCAATTCTCACCTTATAATTCAGCACAGCTTTCATCATTCTTTCTGAAAATAGGCTCCACCCTAGGTCACCTCTAATGGCTTCTATAGCTGTCCATTTTGGAGCACCCAATGCTACACGTCCTATCTTATTTTGTATCACATCCAGCTTTTCAAGATCACTTCCATTCCAAGCAAGAGCACTCATACCATACATGACACTAGGTACAGCAACATACTTCCACATTCCTCTCACACATTCGTACTTGTTTGCTCTGTATCTGGCCACACTACCTAACCGTCCACTCCACTGCATTGCTTTAGCCACTTTCTCACCTTTAGTTCTAGTACATCCATCTTCACTTATCATACAACCTAGATATTTGTATTCTTTTGTTCTACCTATTCTGATTTCTCCAATATTCCACAGTCTGTCTCTATCAGTCTCATCACTATTTATAACCATGACCTTACTTTTATTTGCACCAAAGTTCATCTTGAAATCTGTACTATATCCATTCACAATGTCAAGCATCCTTTGTAGTTCATGACCACATTCATAACCACAACCACATCATCAGCATACAACAAACAGCTCAGTCTCTCATTACCAACTTTCAGTCCTAAACCACTCCCTCTCAGTCGAACTGCTAATTCTTCTGTGTACAATCCCAACAACAGGGGGGACAGAGTACAGCCCTGTCTCACTCCTCTAACACTCCTCACTTGCCCTGTTTCCAAATTTTCTAACCTGTAGATAGCACTTGTGTTCTCATACAGACTCTGTACAATGTTCACTATTTTTCTGCTAAAACCAACTTTTCTCAAAACTTCAAACAGCCTAACCCGATCCACTCTGTCATACGCCTTTTCAATATCCAGGAATGCTAAATATACCTTCTTGTTATCCTTCTTCATTCGCTCAATTATTTCACTCACTACAAACAGATTATCCTCCCCACGTCTATCTTGCCTAAAACCATTCTGTTCTTCTCCCAGGAGCAATCAAGTCCTGTTGATACCCTGTGTGGTAACGTTTGAGCTTAGAAATCATCAAGAGTACCCGATAAATGTTTATTGTAGGTTATTAAGCTCTCTAGTTTTCTTTGTTTGTGTAGGAGCTCCTTGACGGATTTCCAATGAAAAATTGTATATTGAACATCGTCTTGAAAGTACGTCCCTATAGAACTAAATATTTTATGAACCATTGGGATTTGTCTATTGCTACTCGTTGAAATATGTTGCAGTTTATAGAAACTTTTTTCGCAGGCATATTTGTTCCGTTGTTTGCATCTGTTTGACTTGTACAATGTATGTAAAAAGTATACTGAGCATCATTTCATGAATCAAAAATAGTCTATGCCTACGTTGTGTAAATCCAATTTTTATATTGGTTCATTCAAACAGTAAACAAGTTTTCTTCAAGTGGTACTCTCATATCTCAACACTCATATCTGAGTATGGTATATTAATTATGCTAAGTTAAGTTAATATCAAATTGAAACTGACAGGTTTGCTTCTACGCGAACAATCATTGTTATCAATTCGCTAGTTTTCATCATCAATTTGCAAAATGGAATTGTAAGCAACGCTTGTGAATATATTGTGAGTTGCCAAGCAATTACCAAATTTCATAATGGTATGTATACGGATTAACAAAAATTTCATAACGACGTATTTTGACATCTGAGAAGTTATTCCTTTACAATGCGTATTTATTTTACTGAAAATCCGGTGTTTTCTCCCTTTCCTTTTTCAAATTACCTCATATGACGCACAAAATGAATAGGCCTAACTTAGAAAGCCGCAGAAGCGCTTTAGAGCGCCTCTTCAGAACTGCTCGAGGTACGGCTTTGAAGTCCCTTACACAGGAAATACTAGCGTAATTTTTTAACCTATTCATGGTCAATTGGCCGTAAAGATTTTAAATTACTCTTAAGTCAAAAGCCAAGTTCTTAAAGTGCCATTTTATGGTTAGAAATGTTAGATACTCCACTGTAAATAAGAGGGGAGAAAGAACGACGCTCCCACAGCCCCCTTCCCTCCGTGTCCTACCTCTCCTTTTTCCGAGTGGAATCAACTTTCCAAAAAAACTGTCACTATGATAAAAGTTGCAAGTCTCACTAACTGCCTGTAGGCATACCGAATTATTACCATTTTGTTGCCTTAAATAGTTCCGCTCGAATTAAATTCTGTGAGGTAGCTAAAAACAGTTCTTCAGTGTACTTCGTAGGCGATTTACTAAATAATTGTAAACTCGTCACTGTTAAACAATCCTCAAATCAATTCTCAACTAAAAATGTTATCTGGAGAAATGATCATGACTGTATTACCGTAGTTTATGCACAAGTTTGTTCTTATGATAATGATGGTACCCATGCTACGTTTTAATTTTGTACCTTTGATTAAATGCAAAGAAATGTTATTTCATATGAGTTGCTTAGTTGTTGTTATATTTCATTTTCCTAGTTTCAGAAGAAATGTAAATGCTGATTTAAAACTAAAAATTGACGAAAGATTCCACCCTTTAGGTTGTATAAGATGATAATTTCCGTAAATAATAAAATGCTATCAATAATATAAGTCAAGGTTAAAATATTTCATTTGTTGAAGCCTGAGGTGGAAAAATAATTAAAATTAGCTTAAGTTAGTTGTCAACTTAATTTGATATAAGTTATAGTGAGATGAAATGCATTAGTATAAAAGATACACTAGTATTGGTTTTCTAAATTCCTTTATTCCTGCACTGTAGGAGATTAAATTTTTAGCCTATATACACTACCAATATAATAGATTGCGAAGAAAAAAGAACCTTAAAATGTAGTTTTGGGGAGGGGAGGGGAAAGTGGTATTTTTGGTCAAATTTTACTGGAATGTTGTCAACGATTTTCATAATTTTGTTGCAAAGAATCAATAAAGGAACACATTCAAGAATGTTTTACATGAATGACATTCTGCTCGCTGATGCGTTATTTTTGAATTATTTAATTTTGAAGTTGGCTTAGCCACAGTTTTTTTAGTGAAAATTATAAATAAAGGTTTCTAGTGATGTCCATTTACATAGACTCCAAGGTGGCTGCTGCCATGGCACCACCCGGTACCCAAGATGGCGGCAGCCATCCTGGAGTCTATGTAAACGGACGTCACTAGGAACCTTTATTTATAATTTTCACTAGAACTGTAGCTTCTCCTTACGACCCAACCTTTGTACGTTTGTTATAGGGGGTTAGCTTTTATTTCTATTGCAAAAACAATGACTGCTTTTGCGCTAAAAAGGCCATTCAGGAGAGCCGTTCGTATTACTTTAAACTTAAACAACTCAAAAACTAAGCTTTTGCAAGCACATTGTCATTTGTGTGAAATGTCTTAAAATCGACTATATAACCTATCTATAGCAACAAAATTATGAAAATTGTTGACAACATTAAAGTAAAATTTGACCGTATTTTCTCATGTTACACCTCCCCCGTGGCTCTTTCTACACGGCGCGACGTTTCTATGTACTATTCTACGTCCATTTATTACTGTATAATAATGTCAAGGCTCCTAGCTGACCCACAAATAATAAATAAAATTTGAGATTCTCTATGTTTATCTATTTTGCCTTTTTTTTTTTGGATCGGAATGTGCAGTTTCAAAATGCATCTCCTCCTACAGTTTTCAAGCTAACTAAAATGATGATTTTGGTATCATTGTATGCTGAAAAGCGTATACAATGCAGGATATTAAAATTAAATTTTGAAATTTGTTGCACAGGAAAGTTATGACGTTACAAATGAATTTTTCCTACCAAAAAAAATGATGCTCAAAATATTCTTTTCAAAATTTTTATCATGAATTTAGAGATTTTCTTTTAAAGTATCTTGTAATGTCCATAATATTCCGCATCTAATGATACTAAAATCATCACTGTAGCTTGAAAACTGTTGGAGGAGATGACTTATGAACCCCACCCTCAAATTCCGTTTTCTACAAATATCTCGTTTTCTATAAGAAAATTGGATATTTTTATAGAAGTTGAACAATTCCAAATTTCATTTTCTTTCAATATACCAAATTTCATTGATCTAGGTTTATTAAAAAAAGGTTCCTAAGGGGGACGCTGTCCTTAATGAATCTAGTTCACAGGCAGTAACCATTATGTGCAAGGATTAAAAATAATCTAGGCTGTAACAAAGATCCCAACTGCTGTCAGCATCCTTTTCTGAGTTAATGATTAGTAATTTCATTATTGCCAATGTTTATGAGCTTGTGCTTCTTTATATAATATTGAGAATGTAACTTGAATCCTATATGCTCTCAAATTGTTCAACAATGAACAATAAATAAATAATAAAGGTATACAATAACTGTAAATCGTAAGATTCTTTTCAATATTATCTTTTAGGTAATGAAAGATTTAAGGGAATATATTTTTTTATTATTGTAATGGGCAACTTTATTATTTTCCATTTAATGAGTTAATTCTTTGATCTTTGGTTAACATCAGCTGGAAAATAGAGTAAATTAACACGTTAACCACCAGTATTACAAAGAGGTAAGTTTCATAATGCTGCAGACCAACCTATAGTCACAATTTATTATAAATGCTTTATCAAAGCTAATTGAAGGCCAGATCCAAAGGATGCTTGTTATTTTCAAAATTTTTCACTATAATCAATTTAAATCTTGGTTGGATTATGAGCTTTAATTTAACCCAGGGTGGTTAACAAGTTGAGGGAATCAAACAGTTTTTTGCTATAAAATATTCAAAATTCAAAAAATACTACAGGAGGGAAATAAGCTATGAGGTAATTACAACATGTTTATAACATTCAAATAAACATAATGACCTTAAATATTTTGGAATTTACTCATACCCATCCCCCCAATGAAAATTTTCTAAAATTCAAATTTTTCAAAGATAATTGTTTTTTTTTCAATTCACAATAAATATATCTACAAAAGTGAGTGACAATTTTTTGATATTGCTTTAGAAAAAAATATAAAAATGTTTGAATTCTTCAAATGTATTTTTTTTATATGGCATTGAAGAAATCTCTAACTTATCAAGAAACAACCTCTTAATTTTATAGCACTTCCCTAGATCTTTATGATGCAAAAAAATCTCCTCCATGGGGAAAAAACTAAAGGAGAAATTGAGCTGCAAAGTTAAAAAAATTTCATCGTTGAAAATGGCTTTTCCATTTTTTCAATGTCTAGGCATTTAATTTATCAACAAAGTACTAAATTTGTTTTTTGATAATATAAATTATTTAGCTTGCAAATATTTTGTCACTGATATGTATAACTTTTTTGATATTTCATTGTCATTGGATGGATTAATTGGCTCATAAACAGCAATTGATTCTAAGATTTTAAACTTTTTCAAAGATTGAATATAACTTACAGGGTAAATTACAATTTTGAGTTACTTTGGAAATAACTCACAGAAGTTCTATTAACTACTACTTGTAGTTTAAAATTGTCATTGTGTATAGGCATAATAAAAGTTTCCTGATTAGAGAACTTCATTATGGAAGCAAAAATTAATAACAATATCTGGGTGTTGCCAGCAAGTATAAAGTAAGCTCAAAATATCTTGACAATGTTACAGACCTATTCTGAAGCTTGGTTTTGAAGAAAACCCAACTTTGCTTAGGCTTAGTATTAGGTTTAGAATGCTCAAGAGTAAGAGTTTCTTTGCACTTCAAAAATTCAAATGTTAGTATTAGGCATCTCTTAGATCATGCTAAGATCTGTAAGAAGTTTTTTAGCAAGTGGTATTTGGTGAAATCAAGAAATGTTGCTGCAGAACTCAAAATTAAGACACTGGTGTGAGTGTCGAATCCTGTTTGATTCATTTGATCTTGTACTTCTCATGGTATGAGTTGAGATGGGAAGTAAGCAATGCATATTTTGATCATTTAGAACATTTAGATTTGTTACTTGATACTAAAATGCAAAGCATACAATATCACTAGAGACTCGAGATCAAATCTTTGTGTTTGCCTGTGCAACAATCCTGTCAACCACAAATAGTGCTACTCCTTAGTCTGTGTGAGCATATACTACATTCTGTTCTTCCTCATAGCCCAAATCTGCATCTTCATTTGTAAAGAATGCCAAATCAAGCAAGATTTTTGTGACACAGTAGGTAACAAACTGTATGATAATTAGTTAATTTCATATGTAGATGCCAAATCTCGCATAAAAAAGCAGTAAAAATGTTCATATACTGTTTACTACCTCAAACTATTGACATTTGCCAGATAAATACCTGTAAAACACAAAGTGTATACAATAATTAAATAAATAGGTGAAATGTGTTCTACCATATTAGAACTTTGATCTTATTTGGATGATATGGGTACTTTTCCTTTACAGTTGAAGTCTCTGGGTTGATGGGTATGAGCAATTGAAAAATGGAAAAGAAAAGCAGAAGGGCCAAGTTACCTAATGGTTGTTACCATGTATTATAAACTGACAATTGAAATCCCTAGCTGATGCTAATGTTGCTTGTAATTGTGTTGGACTTGAAGGCTGATAGAAATTGTTATAATTGTTATATTAAATATTTTTTTTTCCTAAACAGATATTTTCTTCAAATATTCTGCATGCCTTTTTACAGTGTTTTGTTGACTTATATAACAGTTTGATCATATTATGCTGTAAGTTTAGTGTTTTAAATGTAAAAATTTGACATGTACAATTGTTTAAATTCTGAATTGCTTGTTTCAGGTGTAAAACAAGTAAATGGTAGTTTCAATCCTTACCTTTTAGTACCTCTTTTTAGTTTCTGTATAATATAGCTGAAATTATTTGATTGAATTGTTTGATCAAAGGTTGTATTGTAATGAGCTTTCTAAGAATTAATTACATTTGTTTGATAAAAAAAGGAAAAATACTTGTTGGTACCTAAAGTTTTGGTTTCTATGTATTGCATGTTTTCATCTCATACCTAATTTTTTTTTCAGACAGAGATGAGATTTGCAAAATGACAGATGATAAAAAACACGGCCATTCTTTTAGAAAGCTGTCTTTGGATAGCTTCAAAAATGTTCATTCCTTAGAAAAAGGCAAATATGATTTTTACTCAGATGAGGCAGAAGATGTCGAGTGCATCATCAATAATGATCCTTATCTAACCCTTGATTCTAGTCATGAAGAAGCAGAAACTGTGCTTCACTCTAATGTAAGAAACATGAGGCTTTCCAGTGAAACTGTAGATCATGATCCTATGGTTGCCAAGGCGCAGGTTCTGCAGAGAGTTACTGGGCATGCTCGGTCCCAGTCTGATGGCTGCCAAAATATCCATCTGGACTCGGCTCACCGACTTGCAGCGCATACTAAATATAGACAGAACTTGTCTTTAAACTGTAGAAGTGATGACCCCTGTGGGGCTCTTTATGTAGATAAATTTGCTGGCTTGCCTCAGTCTAATATTTTGATCTCAGACCATTTAGATTCATCAACCTCTGGAATAGATGGCTCTCTATTTTTGGAAAGAAATGATGCATTGGAAGAAAGTGAAGAAAACAGCAAACCTCTGTTTGAAAGTAGGTTTCCAAGACCAAGACCTGGAGAATCACTAATGAGCTTTCTAGCTTCTGCTGATCTTTACAAGAATTGTGGTGCTTTGGAAAGAGAAAATGCTCATTTCTACATTTCTGAAGCTTTAATGGCAGCATTTGAACAGGTTTGTTCCACTCCATTTCATTAAAATGTTTGTTTTGTAAGGGCTTGAAATGTGGATGAAATTAGCCCAATTATCATTGTACAGTGCAGTGTATGTAAATTATTTCACTAATTCCAAGTCCATAAGGGAATATATTTTTTCAAAGGCTTGGTTTATTTCTTGTTTTAATTGTTAATATAATTAAATTGATAA
Source organism: Morinoia aosen (assembly GCA_030386875.1). Taxonomy (NCBI): domain Eukaryota; kingdom Metazoa; phylum Arthropoda; class Malacostraca; order Amphipoda; family Talitridae; genus Morinoia; species Morinoia aosen. The sequence goes on along the minus strand of CM059567.1, from coordinate 52,008,501 downwards.
ATGATTAGCATTTGTTTAATGTTTTTCTTGGGTTTGGTCATTTGTTTGGTTTGGTGTTCATTGTTGGCATATATGTGCATAAAATATTCTTATTGTAGGCCACTTTTCAGTGAAAAATGTATGAATTTAGTGTTAATGAGCTGAAAGTAAGATTGTAGAAATCAATAATCATTAGTGTTGTTGGAAATGTAAGATTGGTTTCATAAAATATTTTACATATCTAAATGGTAATCAACCTGAACTCCCCATGAATTCTGGATAGTGAGGAATATACCAATTGTATTATTTCTGGTTCATGACCTTGGGTGAATTATAATTTGACGTGTATTGTGGATTGCTTGCAATTTATCTAATTACTATTTCACACTTGTAGTTGCTCTTGAAACTGTTTGATGATGAGTATTAATGCTGAATAAATAATAACAAGTATTGGTATTCTAGTTTTTACTTTATCAATACACTTTGTGTTGGTTTTGTTGTACTTGAATATTTTCTACATACATGTAGAAGAAATTTATATATGTGAGAATGGTTTTAGTATCATGATCTAAATTTAAGGAAAAGATAAGCATTGAGTTGATCATTGGGGCTCCTCATTTTCTTCTGCTACCGCATCTCATTGTTTTTAAAACTTATGTAATTCCTTCAGTCATGAAAATCAGCTAGTTGTGCTAGCTTCTTTGATTAATTTTACTCTCTTTATCTCTTTTTCAGATGCACTTCGAAGCTGAATGCCGAGCTGTGGGTCTCCTGAGCGACTCTGGTGATGACAGTGACGAGGAGATCAAATGCCTGCAAAAAGAAATACGCCGAAGAAAGCTCGAGAAGTTGGACAGGCAGCAAGCAAGCCACTGCAAGAATGAAGATTCAGTTAAACGGAAATCTAGTGTGCCCCCTCAATCTGCTAGTACGTTGTTAAAAAAATTATCCTCTGGAAGCTAAATAAAATAACCCTTGTTTTAGGATACTTTTATTTAATTTTAGGTGCTTATTTGAAAAAAAAATTAGTTCAAATTTTATGCATTATCTGTTTTTTATTTATTTTGCACATCCTGTCCTTGACCTCATATAATTCAATTCACTAAAGAGCCTTACAGTATAAGATGCTTCATCCTACTGCCCTGCATGATTGGACCTGTGAATTATCTAGTTTTGAGTCTTCAAGTTGGGCACATTGCCTTGACTCAGAGTATTGATGCTCTTTAAGTTTGCATTTAAAATAAAGCTCTCTTGTTCATTGTTCTTTTTGCAAAAGCATTCAGAAAGATGTTGCATCTGTGTTTACTGATAAGTACTGCAAGGAACCTCCAAACTCATTAGTTAGCTCAGTTTACCGATGTGTTTTACCTTGGTCATTACACCATTAACATAACATTGCAGGTACCACAGACTACAGCGTGTACGAGTCTCCTCTGAGCAGCACCCATACAGAGTCATCTGATCCAGAGTTTTTATCCCCCCACCAACAAGGTAAGCATAAGTTGTATTCAGTACTTAAACATTGTTTCCTTGCTGCTGTTCAGATTTGAAGGCTAGAAATATGGCTCGTGAGTGGCCTAGTGAACTTTTAATCTTTATTACAAACGGTTGAAATTCTGAAGAAAGAGCCATTTTGCAAGTAAGCCTGCCTTTACTTAGGTTCTGTGATCAATCACGCTGGTGAATCTGTAATCTCTTAATGTGTAGTAGACACAAAGTATATTTAATGCAACATATCTGTTTGTGTATTGTACATTTTGAGTTTTCTGTGAAACATCCAAATGATGTGATGGTGTGGTGTGCTTTGCTTTCAGTGGTAACTAGGAATGAGCTAATCTTTCTTTGCCCTTTTTTGGGAATAAAACTAATAAGCAGAGGGGGAATTTGATTTGCTTTAATATTTGAACATTCTAAATGTGTATATTTTTTGCACCCGTTGTGGAAAGGGTTTGGCTGATTGTACTTTTATTTAATTCCTGCAGAACGGGGTTGTTCTGTTTTATGTATTATTACCATAATTATTTCTATAATTATAATTATGATTAATTTTTACGTAGGAGCCCGAGTGAAATCCGCCAGCTCGGCTGCAGTTGGCCGTCCCAGAAGAAAGACTCTGAAGAGGTCCCGCACGCGTCCTTCTGGCCGATCCAGTCTGGATGGCCCCTGGTCCTCTTCAGGCTACAGTGGCCCTTGTGATACTAGTGCATACGAGTCCAATACAGAAGTAGGTGATTCTTTTTTGTCTGGTAACACAATCCCCAGTGCCAGTGCTAGTGATGTAGCACTGGAAGATACAGATAACACCAGCCTCGTTTCAAATGATGGCAGCTCGGACAACAAAACATTGCTTGGATTAGAAGATGCAACTGAGAGAGTAAATTCTCATTCAAGAAGTGAGGAGATTACCAACGCAGCAACTGAAATGGACTCGTTTCCATCTAGTGCTCTGGGGGTAGAAAAAGAAAGTAACTATGTCAAAGGGGGTTCTGATTTAAGTACAGACAAGCCTTTGGGTTGTGGGCTTCATGGACGCAATAGGAGTTTAGATTTGCCTCTCCACCTCCCTGACCACCGGACTGCTGAAGGCATTGGACTGAGACTTCTGCAGCATTTGGGGTCGCCTCAGCGGCAGCTTCCCAAAGCCTCCGACCTCCAGTGGCTGGTGTCAGAGCGAGACGCTCCTCAGGAGGTATTGAACCTCTTCTGTTGTCTCGTTTTTCATTTAATCAATATAAAATCAATAAAAATTCTCTGCAGGAACTTTTTTTGTTTCCCAAGCTAGGGAATCAGATGATTCGGCAGGCTTTGATAGTATTGATTTTTTGAAGATAGAAAAGAAAAGCCAGAAAAGAAATTTAGGATCTCCACCAGCTTGAGAATTCATTCATCTATCATTGTAAAAAAGCTAAAGTTGCCATTTAGATAAATATTCTTATCATTTTGTTTTGTTTATATGGTTTTAATGTGGAACGTTTACTGTCTGTTCTTAGAGCTGAATTTCAGAGCTGCAATCTCAGAGTTTGTACTTTGTATCTCTCCTTTCAAGGTGTCAGAAAATTGCTATCAATTCATGAAATTAGATCTTTATTAGCTAAGGGATTGGGAAAAAAATTTGAGTCTTTTTGCGCAATGAAGCACTTAAGCATCGCAGAAATTCAGTGGCAGAATATCTCCTTATTTCCAGAAAGTTGTGCACACCGTGCTGTAGTGAAAATAAGCTTGGCTTCGTATTAGAGTGAGGTTGCACAATGAAGATAGGTTTCCATAACTTAGTTATGTACGTGGTGGAGAACAGCTTCCATTTTTTGTTAGGACGATGTGCTGTTTTCAGTTGCTGTATATCAGCGTTTAGTTGTTGAATATAAAACTTTTTTACATAAATTTTATCCAAATTAACTTTCAATAGATGTTTAAGAGTACTTAGCAGATGTGCGTGAACGTGTCTTATATAAATTCTTTGTAGAAGAATCAGCAAATAAAGCGCTTGATCTATGGTCGGCGATGCTCATCATTCTTTGTTAGCTGTGGGTTTCAGTAATTTTTTGTGACTTCTTGCACCGGAATTGATTGCATTTTCAGGAATAGAATGCATGCGGGAAAATGTGTTAGAGCATATGCAATTCAATCATAACTGGGTAGACTTGCCCTTTCACATTCTTGAGTACATTGTGAGTACAACACACCTCTCTTCTGTCTGCTTCTGACTCGTGAATGTGACGTTCTACGTGTCCTTGCATGGATTAGCCTGGTAGGTTGCGACTTTTCTCTTCTCTTAATTTAACTTTACATGATGCTTGCTCCTTACCTGTTATATTTTTTGCTTCGCTGTAAGGGGCAGAAGATAAGCAAAAAATTGAGGTTTGTTAGGTTAGCAATGAGAACAGTATCCCCTAGGGGGATACTTTTTTTGGGAATAAAAGAAAACAGCAAAAAAACGGTTAACTAACTGATAACAGTTAACAGTTAATCTATCAAAACAGTTAACTCAGGTCCAGATAGACCTTGGGGACTTCTATCTTTCATGCCCTCTTAACTTCTTTTATGTTTCATGCTTTCTCCACTACCTTATGTGTCTTCTCTTCTTCTTACTTCTTGACTTACTGCTTCTATGTGCAGGAGATCTTGTGTGGGAATACACCTTGTGCATAGATTCCACATTTTCTTTTGATCATACTTAATGGTCCTTTCTCTTTCCTCTGTTGTGTAGAACGTCTTTGCAATGGATACGGAGTCTTAAACGTACTATTAAAACAGTTCAATTTGTCGAAATCAACTTTTTATGGAGTTAAAAAACGTAACAACTAGCAAAACACTGCACATATATCATTATTTCAAATCAGTGCTGACTGTTGGAACTATACATTGATACAGTAGACACATGCATGTGACCAGCCATGGAGACACTGCTCTGTGATCGCCGTACGTTGACATAGAATGCTCATCTTGTTGCAACTGTTCAGCTGCTGCCGCTGCCGACCGGAGGCGTGGGCGGAAAGGAACAGGTGTTGCTGCGGGGCACCTCGGACTGGGCTCCTCCCAGGGAGCAGCTCATCCTCTCGCTGGTCAAGAAGAAAAAGTAAGTCTTGGTCTTCTGGTTCTTGGTCAAGATGATGTGTTTCTTTTGCTTCTTTGTCAAGAAGAAGTAAGTGGTGGTCTTTTGTTTCATAAGCAAGATTAAGTAAGTGTTGGTCTTCTACTTTTTGGTTAATGAAAAAGTGTTAGTCTTCTGCTTTTTGGTCGAGAAGATAAAGTGAGTGTTGGTCTTCTAGTTCTTGATCGAGATGATGAAGTGAGTGTTGGTTTTCTGGTTCTTGATCGAGATGATGAAGTGAGTGTTGGTTTTCTGGTTCTTGATCGAGATGATGAAGTGAGTGTTGGTCTTCTGGTTCTTAATCGAGATGATGAAGTGAGTGTTGGTCTTCTGGTTCTTGATCGAGAAGATGAAGTATGTGTTGGTCTTCTGGTTCTTGATCGAGATGATGAAGTGAGTGTTGGTCTTCTGGTTCTTAATCGAGATGATGAAGTGAGTGTTGGTCTTCTGGTTCTTGATCGAGAAGATGAAGTATGTGTTGGTCTTCTGGTTCTTGATCGAGATGATGAAGTAAGTGTTGGTCTTCTGGTTCTTGATCGAGAAGATGAAGTATGTGTTGGTCTTCTGGTTCTTGATCGAGATGATGAAGTGAGTGTTGGTCTTCTGGTTCTTGATCGAGAAGATGAAGTGAGTGTTGGTCTTCTGGTTCTTGATCGAGAAGATGAAGTGAGTGTTGGTCTTCTGGTTCTTAATCGAGATGATGAAGTGAGTGTTGGTCTTCTGGTTCTTGATCGAGAAGATGAAGTATGTGTTGGTCTTCTGGTTCTTGATCGAGATGATGAAGTGAGTGTTGGTCTTCTGGTTCTTGATCGAAGAGATGAAGTATGTGTTGGTCTTCTGGTTCTTGGTTAGGAAGAAGAAAGTATTCATTTGATCAATGGGAAGAAATTAAGAGTTGATTTTCTTAATCATGAAGCATTGGTCGTCTGCCTGATCAAGAAGGAGTGTTTCATTTCACTGTGGGCGCTCAAAATTTCTGTGCACTAAATTTATTTCCAGCATATCGCTTCTATAATATGTGTGAAAAGTGGTCATGCAAATGTATCCAATAATAAACAAAATATGATTATTTCAGTATTAGCAAACCTTGTAATTTTTCCAGATGAGAAGGTAGGACTAATGATATCTATTAGGCAATGTGGGAGGAGTGAAGCAGATCTTTCCTACCAAGGGTGTCGGTCGTTCAGATCTATTTAAAGGTGTCTTTTTATTTTCATCTCCTATTAACACTTTGACTGCGACGTGCGCCACCGGTGGTACACGGAGGTAATTTTCATAATGTTACTGCCCGACCAGTAGTCACAAGTTCAATTTTCATAAATACTTAATCAAAGCTAAATGAAGGCACGATCCAGTTCATGTTTGCCATTTTCAAAATAGTTTACTACAATTGACTCTAAATTTGAGTTTGGCGTTGAACTTAATATTTAGTAGTTGCAGTCAAAGTGTTAATATGAGGGAAATACTCAATGAGTATTCGAATTAGTATAAAAAACTAGAGTCATGCCTTGGTCATTATCTATCAGGATTTGTTGGGCAATATCGGATGCCCATGTTGACTTCTGTGGTTGGTACTTGAGGGTGGCGTGTGATCCGCCTCTGTGTCAAATTAGTTAGTTTTTGGGATTTTTTTGCAAGTTTAATGTCTTTTTTTTTTTCATACCCATTTGTGTGAGCGGAAGTGTCTGTAGGATTTCTTATAGCTTGAAGACTATCAATTCGCTGTTGAAATGCTCTTGATAAACACAAGGGATTAAATCCTATGTGGTATCGTCCTACTGTTCAAAAGACGTTTCTTCCTGATGACTTCACCCATCATACGAATCTGTGTTTAGTTCATCAAGCAGGTTTTGTTTTTCTGATTTCCTTCATATTTTCTTTAATTTGAATGATGAATTCCATATTTTGTATGGTGTTGATCTTAGTGTTTTCTTTCAAAAGTGCTAAGAGCAATTTTGGTTTAAATTTTTTTTTCTCCTATTGATTATGTTACTTTTTGAGTTCCTATTTGTCGTAACTCAGTAAAAATACAGGTGAAGTGTTGTTTTTATCTTAAATAAGTTCGGTGTTCATGATTTTTATGCAACTATCTCATAACCAATCAAGTAAAGGGACTCACAGGGAAAAATATCCTCCATAACGAGGCTGACAGAGCGTCGGTTTCTGCACATAACTATCCTATAAAGCCACCATGAAATATCCCGCAACTCGAGGCTGACAGAGCGTCTGTTTGTGTGACCCCACTATCTCAAGACAATCCCATAAAGCCACCATGAAATGTCCCTCATAACGAGGCTGATAGAGCGTCTGTGTGTGCGTGCAGGCGCGACCGTGCCCTGGAGGACCAGAAGTACAGATGTGCAGGCTGCGGCCAGCAAGTGGCTCCCGGTCTGAGCAGGCACTACAGGCTCTGCCACTACTTCATGCGCTACTTCTGCGCCACCTGCCACATGAACCAGACCCACGTCATTCCTGCCAAGGTTTGTGTCTTGTCTGGTTCATGCAATGCATGTCTACGCTTTGTGTCAAGTCTGCCTGTCTTGCCTCCTGAAGTGTGTGTGTTCAGAGTGCGGCAATTTATCTATCTTGCCGTGATATCTTTTTATATTCATCTGTGACATCTCTTTTTCGTTGTATGTTATTACAATCATTACTGTAATTATTACCATCATTATTGTAATTATTACCATCATTATTGTAATTATTACCATCATTATTGTAATTATTGCCATCATTATTGTAATTATTAGTATTATTATGAGTTCTTGTAGTAGTGTTATTATTGTTATGTTGTACTATGGAAGCAAATTAATATTTCTTGTAGTAGTAGTAGTATTATTATTGTTATGATGTGCTATGGAAGTGCATTAATATTTTTTGCAGGAAAAGTCTCAAATGTATAAACAGTTTACCCACGTACCTAAAAAATACTCATGCGCTGATTTTTCATGAACTATATATCTGCTTGGTTCGTTGCAGTGTTTTTCATATACTTTATTTATCTTAAAATTTTGAAATCATGTCTAAGTTCAAATATTTTTGTCAGGTTTTACTAGTGATGTACCGATGTATCGGTATCGGCAGTATCGGCCATTTTTAGTGGTATCGGTATCGGCAAAATCCGGCCGATACTTTACCGATACTTTCCAATAATACGTATTTTATCATTGAAATGAAGGCCATAAATCATAAAAGTAACGGTATGTAACCTAATAATACCCGTTGTGTGTATATTTATATATTTATATGGTGTCCGCTTCTCAAGAAACATAGGTTGTGTGAGTTTGCGGTATCATGGATACTGAATTCCTCAGTGTATCATTAAAAGATGGCGTTTCCATGCATTTAAATATTTGACATTTTATCAGGATAGGTTTTGTTAGGATAGGATAGGTTAGCTTAGATTAGGTTAGGCTAGGTAAGCACAGGCTAGGTAATACTGACAGAATTTTTTCTCGGGTCCACCAAGCTTAACGATGACATTGTCCATGGAATTTCCACGGGTCCTGCTACTCTCTAATAATACCCTTGGTTTATTTGTAGTCCGCTTCTTCCATTTTTTTGTCACGCTCATAAGGAGAGTTATAGTGACCGTATCTGTGATGCGAGTTTCACCAGTGCGCAAGTACAAGAATATTTTTCATCACGGGTGCTGTTACGATGGATACATTCGTTGGAGAAAGTTAGTGAATCCCGTCATTTTTGACAGGTTGTGCGTACTTGTAATTAAATAAAGAGCCTATTCATACCTAGTAAATTAGTTAGCTAACTGTTGAATTATAGCATTTAATCTGGCCCGCTAACTGAATTCACTACTTTGAATTCCCGATGAGTCACGTACGGTCATAACTGAAAGCTATGTCGCATGAATAGCTAAACTCTGTAGCGACATAAAATTATTATACTTTTACGACTAAAACCTATATAGTGTGACCTAATATCCATTTCTCAAAGTATGTGACAGGCTAACAAAAACCAAACCAATTTAATAAAGTTGAAGGCGCATTTGAAAGTTTTTGTGTATTTAATATAGAAGTAGCTGAAAATTCTATTTTAATTTAGCTTGTAAATTGTCAAATATTCCGAAGCTAAGAATCTATTTTAATTTAGCAAGTATATCGCCGTTCATAACGAATCTTGTATTTTTCTTCTATGTTAAGATGTTTGAAAAATTCGCAAACAATCTTATAGTTGAATACATCTGAACGGGTCAGTTGATTGCTTTAATCGCAACTTGATGAGGAATTTAAAAACGAGGAAAATTCCAAGGAACTTAATCATATTTACTAGGAATACGTTTCGGAGTCCAGATCCATCATCAGTTCGTAAAAGTAAAATTCATTATGACTACAATAAAAGAAAAAAGAAAATGTTGGATACAATCATTATAGGAAATCACAAAAACAAAAAAATTCAAAACATGTCTCAGAGAAAATAAAATCGACAAGATTTACTTACAATTTGCAATAGGTAGGAACTGTCAGAATTGTTGAGGGCCGGTTTTCGTTTAAAAATATGTAGCGACTCTAAAATTCCGTGGTCACATGTAGTTAAAGCCGAATCTAAGATTTTGAAGTCCGCAGAGGATATCGGTACGTTGCCTTTTACTGCATGATTTCGTACGAATTGTGCGAATTGGTTCCCCGTGCAGAAGCGTCAACCCCGATGTTCGGCCATTCTGATATAAAAATTTTGTGCCGTCATGCCAACGTACGATGATGTGCACTGCATACAACTGTACAAGTGTAAGAATAAATCAGAAAGGCTCGCTTCTCCATTAAAAGCGTATCCCTGTACCGGAATTGTATAGTTTTAAGGTTGCTTCTTTTTTCCGGTACAAGGATACGCTTCCAATGGAGATGCGAGCCTCTCTGATTTATTCTTAACAGTTGTACAGTTGTGTGCAGTGCACATCATCGTACGTCGGCATGACGTCACGAAATTTTTATAACAGATTGGCCGAACATCGGGGTCGAAGCTTCCGCGCGAGGAACTAATTAGCTTACTCTTCACACTCCGCAATACGTAATCACGCAGTAAAATGCCACAAACCAACATCCTCTGCAGATTTCAAAATCTTAGATTCGGCTTCAACTGCATGTGACCTCAGAATTTTAGAATATTTACATATTTTTAAACGAAAACCGGCCCTCAACAACTCTGATAGTTCATACCCATTACAAATTGTAACTAAATAATAATTTTGTCGATTATAGTTATTCTGGGACATGTTTTAATTTTATTTTTATTTTCTTGATTTCCTTTAATGACTGTATCCAACATTTTGTTTTTTCTTTTATTGCAGACATGATGATTTGTGCATTTACGAACTGATGATGGATCTGGACTCCGAAACGTATTCCTAATATATATGATCAAGCTCCTTGAAATTTTCGTTTTTAAATTCCTCATCTTATAGATGGTTGCATGTTTGCGGATATTTTCGGTTTCGGGGCTTATCGAATTTTACTATTTTCTTTGGTTCCCCGTGGTTGTCATTTTCGTGAATAACACGAAAATGACAACCCTTTTTTGGAGAAATTATTGCTTTGGTCCATTCTTGGAGCCTGTTGCTATTATAGCTAGTCTACATTACGTTGCAATACGACTAAAAAAATGCATTCCAAAATGCAAAAATGCATACGACTAAAAATCCATTCAACATATCTGTTGAATGGATTTCATTTTGTTATTTTTCTCAACAATATAGTTAACATAGCAAGAGCATTTTTTTCATAATTGGAAACTTTATTGTCAATGTTTTTATATTATTAGACATCTTAGCAAATAATTTTATTATAACCCCCATGTAGGGGTGATAATGGTTTTATTTTAATACAAGTGTGCACGGCCCGCCAAAAATGGGATTCAATACCTTTCATGAACGAATTTTCCAGATGTAGATGACAAACAAATACAGTATATCCATCCTAACAGTACCCGTGATGAAAAATATTCTTGTACATGCGCACTGGTGAAACTCGTATCACAGATACGGTCATTATAACTATCCTTATGAGCGTGACAGAGAAATGGAAGAAACAGACACCAAACAAATAAACCAAGGGCAAGGGTATTATTAGGTAACAGCATGACCCATGGAAATGCCAAGGACAATGTCATCGTTAAGCTAGATGGACCCATGGAAAAATTCCGTCAATATTGGCTAACCTAGGCTATCTTAATTCTATGTCGTGACTCGCACCGCCGCAAACCACGTTCACGACGCGAAGGCCTAGCGATCGTTATTACATGGTAGCAACTGCGATTCTTGTAGGCCCTACACCACTAATGCGTTGTCCATTGTTGCCAATACGTGGAACGGAAAGTCGGATAGGTTTAAAATGTTGATGCCGAGCACATATACACAAGAACACACAAAGTTCTCTTGACTGGGAGTTTCCCTCCGCTGACAAATCACCATTACTCAAAAACGATTACTTCGGGCACAGCTATTCTCAAAATTACTATATTTAATTTAATGTCTTTCAATTATTCAATAAGGCCTGAAAGCTGCACAAAAGCGACATGGTTAGGAAAAATGCGCAAATTACGGCGATCACAACAACCTATCCAATACTACTAACCTATCCTGATAAAATTTCAAACATATCAATGCATGTACAGACGATCTTTCAATGTTACACTGAGGAATTTGGTATCCATGATACCGCAAACTCAGACATCCTATGTTTCTTAAGAAGCGGACACCGAACAAATACATAAACATACAACGGGTATTATTAGGTTAGATGATTAGAAAAGTATCGGTATCGGTAGTAGTATCGGTCAAAGTATCGGTATTTTCAAGTATCGGAGTATCGGTATCGGCCAAAAAATGGGTATCGGTTTCGGCCAAAAAAATGGTATCGGTACATCACTAGGTTTTACCTGTGACATATTTCGCCTCGCAAAGGTGAACTGCCAGAATTATGCTTTTGCATGCTGGAGAGACTTGACACTACTTTAGAATAGATGAGGTTCAAACTTAAATTTTCCATCAGAGGGACACAACTATTGTATCTATGAGAATTAGCACTCTCAGGGGGGAATATGCGTATTCAGACGGATGCGCATGCTCGTCCAGAGCTGTGAGCGTCTTATTCAGACTGATGGGGCTGCTCATCCATGAATATTATTTTTTTCACGTCTAACACGTGTTGTTTTTTGGCAGCTGCTGCACCTGTGGGATGGCAAGCCATACCCCGTATCGTGCTTGGCTCACCAGCTGCTGTCGCGGCTGGCCAGAGAGCCGCTCTTCTACCCGTCCGCCATCAACCCTGCCCTCTACTCGCCCAACTGCCCCCTCAACCAGTTCCGGCTCTACCGGCTGCAGCTCATCTACTGTCTGCCCTACATCTACTCCTGCATCCGCGCAGCTAGGTGCGACTGTTTAACTCGTCTCCTAGGTTGCTAGGTATATGCACCAGTACACGTACGTAAGGAATTGCCTACATATTGTCCTACATATGCGCAGCTAGGTACGGCTAGTCATCTCTAATGTTTTCCAGGCTGCTAGGAAAAGGCACTGGTATACGTATGGAATTGCTTGTGGTTCTGTAAAAAGTTACTATTGGTTTTCATGCATTTGCGCAGCTCGGTGCGACTAGTCAACTCTAATGTCTGAAGGCTGTTAGGTATATGCGCTAGTTCATATACATGAAGAATTGCGTATCGCTTGTGGTTCTGTGAAAGGTTGCTATTGGTGTTCAGCTTACAGAATTTATTCATTTTTTGAAAAGCTTTCCACTGTTACACGTGTTCATTGTTTGAAGAGACTCAACTTTTTTTATGTGTCTCTCCACTGATGTAAAACACACAGTATCATCTGTTCTTGGTTGCTTCTTGCGTGAATCTCATCAGAGAAATGATCATCTGAACTGGATTTTTTATCCAAGCACTTAAGGGTCCTGTACTGGCATATACTCCAAAGTTAGAACAATAAAAACATTCAACTATTCGGAGTAGTAATATGGTTGCAATGAATGGGAACCACCCAAGAGATGAGGAGGAAAGAACCTGAACCGTGAGAGTATGAGGAAAGTATGAGTCGAGGAGCAACCAACAACCGCACTGTCGAAAGAGTCCTTTGGGGTCATTAGTGAAGTGTTCGTTGAACGCACGCACTGACAAGCAGCTGTTGAAGCAGCGCTGCAACAAAGAAGGAAAAAGTAGAGGTTGCAGGAGTCACATTAGGAGCATTAGTAGGAATAAAAAATATGAAAATTCAGATCCTACGCTGCCTGCACAACCGTTGTATGCTTGAAAGACAGTTACCATTGTAATTTTCTAATTGCTTCGTGTTGGTCCAGTGCTTGACAAATTCCTAAAGTGCTTAGTTTTCTTCTCTATGGTGCCTCATATTTCTGTGTGGAAATCTTCCACGACTGGCATAATATTTTCATCATTCACTAGTTTTGCATTGCTAAGGCATCTTGACACGTACACAAGACTAGCTCTTCAAGAACCTCATTTTCCCTCCTCTGGTGTAATAACCTCTGCCTAAGCCCTGTGCCGTATGTTGTTGTGTTATCAGCGGTTGAATTTTCTCTGAAAGCTCCTGTAAGGAAAACGAGGGACCAATTCTACTTAGTTATTTTCGAGAGCCTTTTTCATTTCTAGGTTGTGACTTTTCACTTAGATGAAAACAAAAAACTTGCAGTGCCTATTGTACTTCATCCTGTTATTTTTAAATCGTAAGTTTACCCATAGCATTGCCATCACTTTCCTTTATTAAATGGGGAAAATGGGAGGGCCCGAGCTGAAAGTTAGGTGGCATTCTTTTTGTTGAAATAAAATGTTTTTGTTATGTCAAGGATCGTCTATTTTTAGATTCACTGCTGTCTTGTTTTTCTGCACCTACTACTTTCTTCTTCAACTTTGATCTTGTTTCATAAACTTCTTTCTCAATTTACTGTTTCTATGCCCTTTCTGCATAGATTCTGCGTTCCCTTAACTCCATACTAAATGGTGCCTTCTTCCTTCCTCTCTTTGAATCGCCTTTGTGGCGGATAGGGAGGCTTAAACTAACTAATAATCTAATGTGATCCTTAATTAAACAGAAATCTTAATCTTCAGCATGCGGCTCTTCAACATTGCTTTGAAATACGGTGTTTTATTAACTCTATCACGTCAAATCTGACCCGTGCCATATGGGCTAAGGAAAGCATGTTCAGGCATTAAATTGTTTCTGCTGGCGCCTTTCATTTTGTGTGCATCATTTTGTTTACTCATGTCACGTTTCTGGACATCGCATGCACAAATTGCGTCCTGGTAGACTTCAAATTTTAATCCCAAAAGTTCAGAGTTAGTGTAGTCCCAGTCTAACTTATTCGCTGTATAATGCATATTTTCCGCCGCCTAAGCGATTAATTGCTTGGGCGGCGAAAAACATGCATGCAGGTGGCGAAAAAGTTAGACTGGGGTGTGAGGGTAGAGCGTAAAACTAAGTCCTTATGACCCACGCTGTCAATCATTGAACTGGTGGCTGTGTACCTCTCTTATGTTAGCTAACAGGCTTGGGGAATTGATACGATTTCTGAGAACCGCTTGAGCTTCTATGGTACTTTGTGTTTAGTTGCTTTTAAAGGATTTCACTACATATTTGTCCAAAGCACGGGGCTCTTTTCTAGCTAGGTTTGGTCCTTGTAAATGCCTCAATGACGAGTCTCCTCTCTTTTTTCTCTTGAAGATTTACTCATTGTACCTGAATCTATGTGTAATTAGTTTCTTCAATTCTCCGTTTCCTTAAACCGTATTTTGCCCCTGTTCATTGAACCGTTCTTGTATGACGTACATGAACAATCCTTTTCATACCTATCTCAATGTAAACATCATTAAATTTCCAATAGTACTCGTTTTAGCCCTTTAACCCGGATGACTTTGCGGTCCACTTTTGAAAATAGCCTCAATATATTGTATTTCTTCTTAAATTTGTTCCCTAATGTGTTCTTTGGAGTTCACTGCCGAGTGGCAGCTCTTTCCTGTTTCTAATGTCACTACCTGATAGAGTAAGTCCAATGATAGTGGTTATCCCCTCAGGGGGATACAATTATTGTATCTAAGGGAATTAGCGCTCCCAGGGGGGGGCAATGTGAGGGCTCGAGCTGAGAGTTAGGTAGGCCTTCTTTTTGTTAAAATAAAATGTTTTTGTTATGTTAAGGACCACCTTTTTTCGGTTCACTGCTGTCCTGTTTTTCAGCACCTACTACTTTCTTCAACTTTGATCTTCTTTCACGACACTGTTTCTATGCCCTTTCTGCGTCGATTCCGCGTTTCCTGAACTCCATACTAAATGGTGTCTTCCTCTTTCCTCTCTTTGGATCGCATTTGTTGCTGCGGGTAGGGAGGCTAAAACTAACGACTAATGTAATCAGATTGTGGTTCTATTAACGGCAATATGAGTAAAAAGATACTGACGTTAAAGAGTTCATTTTATTCACGCCAGCGAGTCTCGTTTGGCTCGGTCGCTGTGCCCTGCGCACTGGCGGTCGGACTGCGAGGTGGTGACGCTGCAAGAGCTGCTCAGCATCAAGCTGGGGCCTGGTCTGGGCGGCGGCTCGAAGGGCCTGCAGTCTGCTGGTGGCGGCAGTGTCCTTCATACCCTCCAGTACATCACCGCCAAGTGCCTTGACCATGTCTCCCACTGCCAGGTATCTTCTTCCTGTTCCATTCTGGTGTCTTTTTTTATTGTTTATTTTGCTTCTAAATTTTGCATCAGTTCTGAAATTTGTATCATTTTATGCTTAAATTCTGTATCGTTTCTCAAGAATTGTTGGTTATGTATCCTATTAATTTGATTAGTATTTCTGACCACGATAAGGTTGTTGTATTTGCACGTGATGGAACGCTCCATAATTCAAAATTTGACCCAGGGAACTATGTGAGGGACTGAGCTTAAGGTTAGGTAGGCTTTCTTTTTGTAGGTTTTTGTTTTGTAACGGACCATCTTTTTTCGGTTCACTGCTGTCCTGTTTTTTCAGCACCTACTACTTTCTTCTTCAACTTTTTCTTGTTTCATGAACTTCTTTCTTAGCTTTCTGTTTCTGTACACCTTGTGCATAGATTCCGCGTTCCCTCAACTCCATACTAAATAGTGCCTTCCTCCTTCTTCTCTTAGAACATCTTTGTCGTGGTTAAGGGAGGCTAAAACTTTCTTATATAATAATAATAATAATAATAATAATAATAATAATAATAATAATAATAATAATAATAATTCAAAATTTGACTGACAACGCTCATCTTGCGATGCTTGCTAACAGCAAGATTCCTTACGCTAGCCGTTGCTTGCTTATGCTAAAATAGACGAGTCTAGTAGAAAGAAATTCATGATGGAAAACGTATCATGTTCACATTCTTGTATTTCAGCTGCATATATCCAGTAGAGAAAAGTTGAAGGAGAGGCTAATATTTGCTTTGACAGACAAAACAGAGCATCCGCAGTAAATGCTAGAAGAGGATGTTATGTGGCGGGCCTGGGTGTGTGGGATTCTATGTGAGCCTATTTAGACGTGTAATAGTGCCGACAATTCTGGTAAATTATTGTAGATATAGTGAAGTGGTGGAGATTATATGGTGTGTGCAATGCACCGCCAGTATGTCAAGGCATGAACGCGACAAAGAAAAAACTTTATAGCAATATCTGGTTGTCCAAAAAGTGGGATTGAAACAGACAAAAAAATAAGATAACTGCTAGTTGCAAGCTGTTGCTAAGTAAGCGTGATTTGCGCTTACGCATTCATTTAGTGAATATAAAATAGAATTTTCTTATCAAGTTTCAAGAATTAGATGATGGGCAATGCTCGTGGTATGAAACATCAAAAGAGAGTCGTATTATCTGGGAGAAGAGAATAATTATTCTCGTCTCACACTGACTGACGTCAGTGTGAGTCAGTCATAATAAATAATGTGCCTGTCTGCCTCGTGATGGGAACTGTGCATTTAAATTCTGGCCATAACTGATCGTTGCTCTGCCCCGTGTTTGTTTTCAAGACCAGCAGTTGTCGTCTAGAGAATGATAGCTCTTTTGAGTCGCTCGTACATTGGGAGAGTTAACCATAAGAGCTGTGTGGATTTTTCTATTCTTTGTTTTAACAACTTTTCAGACATGTAAAGAATTTTTTTAGCTGTCCGCATGTATTACATGCATGTGAAATTTATTGATATGCTTTAGTACTGGTTTACTGTACTCTATTATCTACTTTCATGAAACTTATTTTAAAGGATCTTAAAATGTTATTGTCAGTGTGCTAAGTTTTCATTGTGGTGTAAGTTCCTGAAAGTGTTGATGAAAAATTTGCTGAAAAATTGTTTATGAGCAGTGTTAAATATATAACCCATCATTTTTCTGACAATAAATATTCGATTTATTCTGTTTATTCATATTTTTTCTTTAATAGCTGCTTCTTTGTGCTGTGTATCTTGTGTCCGTTTTCTCAAATTTATAATGAATGGTTCCTTAACTTCGCTTTCGTTTGTTCACTTTTGCTGAGTCCAGGGAATCTTGAACTATTATATTAATAACAAAAGTTCATCTTATTTTCTCCCTTCAATATACTGATTAAAACCCAAAACCCGAACTTATGCCACCTACGCAAAAGTTACGGACGAGATGCAATTCGGACGCGCAATCCTCGATGCGACATTAAGACGGGCGTTTTGCAGGCGTGCCAGGGCAGAGGCTTCATCTGCGAGGTGTGCAAGGATGACACGCCCATCTTCCCGTTTGAGCTGGCGACTGTGCGCGTGTGTCCCGAGTGCAACGCGTGCAGCCACTACCGCTGTGCCCTCACCCGCTGCTCGCGGTGCAAGATCAGGAAAGAGAAGAGCATGCGCAACGCTCGCCGAGGTGACAGCTCCAGTTGTTCCCTAGACGACGCTCGACATCCGAGAGATCAAGCAAGTTTGCCAGACGCTCAGAAGGTAGGCAAAGAGAATACCCTCAGTTGTTCCTTAGACGACGCTCAACATCCGAGCGATCAAGCAAGTTTGCCGGACACTCAGAAGGTAGGCAATGAGAATACCCTCGGAAGAGACTGCCATGATGTCGGGGATTTCCGAGGAGCTCAAGCTTGTGGTAATGAAAAGAATGACAATGGGGAAAAATTAGAAAAGACAAGTGACGTTCAAAAAGATCGTGTACGTTTAGAAAATGAGACAACACTTTCGTCTGCTGAATTTGTCGTGGGTAATGATAATGATGATGGGAGTGAGTTATCACTTACCTTTGGGCCAGGAGGGAACAGAGAGAATACAGAACACGATGGAGCTTTGAGAAAGCCTTCGACTCTTGATGCGTCTTCCAACAGCTCTTTAACTAATTCTTTTTCAGCAAACCCCTGTAAAAAGAATGAAACTTCAGCAAACTTGGCATCCCAAGAAACACATTGCAAGAGGGACAAAACCTCGCTGGAAAATTCTGCCCCTCAAACTAGCAGTGATCAAAATTCCAATTCATGCCAATCACTTGCGTGTATTGAGAAAGGGGCAACGGCTGCAGCGGCAGCTTTCACCGGCACCGTGGCCATAGCGAGCACTGCCATAGGTTGTGCTGAAGCTGACGAGCCGGTGGCCGAGTTAGAACGGGCTCGCAGCTCTGTCGCTGGAGACCTCCACGAGCAACCTCAGCATTACGTGGAGAGCGAAGCAGACGCCGCAATTGAAGCTTTATCTCAGGCCACGGATGCTGTTGCTAAAGCAGCAGCAATTTCAGGAGGCATCACAAAAGGAGCTGGCACGCTCAGACCCTTCTTGAGCTTGCAAAACAACTCTCTCTTCGGTTCTAGGCGATCTAGGAAATCAAAGCCAAAGCAAGAAACGTCAATTTTCTACACGAGTGACTCCACTCAGTAGAGCTGCTGTTAGAGAAGTAGGTTTGGCAGGTCTTTTATTATATTGTCTTCAGTGCCTTTCTATTGAAGTAAATGCAATACGACTAGTGCATCTTTTGCAGCTTGCCGGAGGCGTGATTGCTCCTGTAAGTATTGCTTTAGGTTGGCAGTTACGTCGTTCTGCTGTCATTTTGATTGAAGTTAACGTATTTGATGACGGAACTATTTACTTGCTAGTTTCTTAGATATTTATAAACGCCTAGTTCACTAATTTGACCACTAATTTATGCAGTAATTGAGTGGCGAAAATTAATCCGTCCTGTTCGTTTTCCCATGATTTTCTCACGAGGTTCGCTTTGACATTCATCAATTTGTATGATCTGTCCTCAACGCAAATACGATGCAAGCTTCACGCGGCCCATCATTCCAGTGTCAGAATGTTACCAGCTTGGATTATAATAACGCTTGTGTGAGCGCGTAGTGTCGTTATTGTTGAAAGAAATAACGTTATATTTTTTTCTGAAATGTTTGTATGGAGTTTTTTATTCCACTATATTGCTGATTAATTAAGTATTATTTAACTATAAGTAGACAAAGTACGTGACATATGAGCCAATTACCAACGCTTTGCACTGATCCTGGGTGTCTTTAATTTTACGGTTTATCTCAGTATTTACTGCAGCTTGATTTTTTAGGCGTGTATTTGTTGATACTTACTTATTTATTATTTTTAATGCACTTTTCTCGTGTGTATTGATTCTGTCTTGAGATATGAATATGCTATACTCGACGTCAAGGTAAGAAAATATGCTATACTTGAATTCAAGGAATAATACCCAAAAAGCAGTATGTTGTCGAAATAACAAGTCATTTTCCAGGTGTACGTGTGATCCAAGGAGATACAATTAGTTCCGTGAGAAGTTATTCTTCAAAAATAACTGAGCTAATGGTTATTTAATATTATGGACATGTTAAATGCAGCTCGTTTGTTTTTGAGGAATAATTTCCCATCGAGCTGTATCTCTTTGAATCACATGTTCACTTAGATGAGGGTTTGTTGTCCTAAGGAGAGCATACTGCTTTTTGGGGTTATTTGCTTTTCTTGATTACATTTCCTGTTTGGATTTCAATATCTAATATTAATTGTTTCTTTCTCCTGAGTTATTAATTGAGTAAATGTTCGATATGATATGGCATTACTTGTCCATTCATCATGATATCCAAACTTTTGTGTGTTGGGTCCTTGTCCATTCATCGTGACATTCACACTTTTGTGTATTGGGTCCTTGTCCATTCATCGTGATATCCAAACCTTTGTGTATTGGGTCCTTGTCCATTCATCATGATATCCAAACTTTTGTGTTGGGCCCTTGTCCATTCGTCGTGACATTCAAACTTTTGTGTATTGGGTCCTTGTCCATTCGTCGTGATTTTCAAACCTTTGTGTATTGGGTCCTTGTCCATTCATCGTGACATTCACACTTTTGTGTATTGGGTCCTTGTCCATTCATCGTGATATTCAAACTTTTGTGTATTGGGTCCTTGTCCATTCATCGTGACATTCACACTTTTGTGTATTGGGTCCTTGTCCATTCATCGTGACATTCAAACTTTTGTGTATTGGGTCCTTGTCCATTCGTCGTGACATTCACACTTTTGTGTATTGGGTCCTTGTCCATTCATCGTGACATTCAAACTTTTGTGTATTGGGTCCTTGTCCATTCGTCGTGATTTTCAAACCTTTGTGTATTGGGTCCTTGTCCATTCATCGTGACATTCACACTTTTGTGTATTGGGTCCTTGTCCATTCATCGTGATATTCAAACTTTTGTGTATTGGGTCCTTGTCCATTCATCGTGACATTCACACTTTTGTGTATTGGGTCCTTGTCCATTCATCATGATATCCAAACTTTTGTGTATTGGGTCCTTGTCCATTCATCGTGACATTCAAACTTTTGTGTATTGGGTCCTTGTCCATTCATCATGATATCCAAACTTTTGTGTGTTGGGTCCTTGTCCATTCATCGTGACATTCAAACTTTTGTGTATTGGGTCCTTGTCCATTCATCGTGACATTCAAACTTTTGTGTATTGGGTCCTTGTCCATTCATCATGATATCCAAACTTTTGTGTATTGGGTCCTTGTCCATTCATCATGATATCCAAACTTTTGTGTATTGGGTCCTTGTCCATTCATCGTGACATTCAAACTTTTGTGTATTGGGTCCTTGTCCATTCATCGCGACATTCAAACTTTTGTGTATTGGGTCCTTGTCCATGCATCATGATATCCAAACTTTTGTGTATTGGGTCCTTGTCCATTCATCGTGACATTCAAACTTTTGTGTATTGGGTCCTTGTCCATTCATCGTGATATCCAAACTTTTGTGTATTGGGTCCTTGTCCATTCATCGTGACATTCAAACTTTTGTGTATTGGGTCCTTGTCCATTCATCGTGATATCCAAACTTTTGTGTATTGGGTCCTTGTCCATTCATCGTGACATTCAAACTTTTGTGTATTGGGTCCTTGTCCATTCATCGTGATATCCAAACTTTTGTGTATTGGGTCCTTGTCCATTCATCGTGACATTCAAACTTTTGTGTATTGGGTCCTTGTCCATTCATCATGATATCCAAACTTTTGTGTATTGGGTCCTTGTCCATTCATCGTGACATTCAAACTTTTGTGTATTGGGTCCTTGTCCATTCATCATGATATCCAAACTTTTGTGTATTGGGTCCTTGTCCATTCATCGTGACATTCAAACTTTTGTGTATTGGGTCCTTGTCCATTCATCATGATATCCAAACTTTTGTGTATTGGGTCCTTGTCCATTCATCGTGACATTCAAACTTTTGTGTATTGGGTCCTTGTCCATTCATCATGATATCCAAACTTTTGTGTATTGGGTCCTTGTCCATTCATCGTGACATTCAAACTTCTGTGTATTGGGTCCTTGTCCATTCATCGTGACATTCAAACTTTTGTGTATTGGGTCCTTGTCCATTCATCGTGATATCCAAACTTTTGTGTATTGGGTCCTTGTCCATTCATCGTGATTTTCAAACCTTTGTGTATTGGGTCCTTGTCCATTCATCGTGACATTCAAACTTCTGTGTATTGGGTCCTTGTCCATTCATCGTGACATTCAAACTTTTGTGTATTGGGTCCTTGTCCATTCATCGTGATATCCAAACTTTTGTGTGTTGGGTCCTTGTCCATTCATCATGATATCCAAACTTTTGTGTGTTGGGGTCCTTGTCCATTCATCGCGACATTCAAACTTTTGTGTATTGGGTCCTTGTCCATGCATCATGATATCCAAACTTTTGTGTATTGGGTCCTTGTCCATTCATCGTGACATTCAAACTTTTGTGTATTGGGTCCTTGTCCATTCATCGTGACATTCAAACTTCTGTGTATTGGGTCCTTGTCCATTCATCGTGATATCCAAACTTTTGTGTGTTGGGTCCTTGTCCATTCATCATGATATCCAAACTTTTGTGTGTTGGGGTCCTTGTCCATTCATCGTGACATTCAAACTTTTGTGTATTGGGTCCTTGTCCATTCATCGTGATATCCAAACTTTTGTGTGTTGGGTCCTTGTCCATTCATCATGATATCCAAACTTTTGTGTGTTGGGGTCCTTGTCCATTCATCGTGACATTCAAACTTTTGTGTATTGGGTCCTTGTCCATTCATCGTGACATTCAAACTTTTGTGTATTGGGTCCTTGTCCATTCATCATGATATCCAAACTTTTGTGTGTTGGGGTCCTTGTCCATTCATCGTGACATTCAAACTTTTGTGTATTGGGTCCTTGTCCATTCATCATGATATCCAAACTTTTGTGTGTTGGGGTCCTTGTCCATTCATCGTGACATTCACACTTTTGTGTATTGGGTCCTTGTCCATTCATCGTGATATTCAAACTTTTGTGTATTGGGTCCTTGTCCATTCATCGTGACATTCACACTTTTGTGTATTGGGTCCTTGTCCATTCATCGTGACATTCAAACTTTTGTGTATTGGGTCCTTGTCCATTCGTCGTGACATTCACACTTTTGTGTATTGGGTCCTTGTCCATTCATCGTGACATTCAAACTTTTGTGTATTGGGTCCTTGTCCATTCGTCGTGATTTTCAAACCTTTGTGTATTGGGTCCTTGTCCATTCATCGTGACATTCACACTTTTGTGTATTGGGTCCTTGTCCATTCATCGTGATATTCAAACTTTTGTGTATTGGGTCCTTGTCCATTCATCGTGACATTCACACTTTTGTGTATTGGGTCCTTGTCCATTCATCATGATATCCAAACTTTTGTGTATTGGGTCCTTGTCCATTCATCGTGACATTCAAACTTTTGTGTATTGGGTCCTTGTCCATTCATCATGATATCCAAACTTTTGTGTGTTGGGTCCTTGTCCATTCATCGTGACATTCAAACTTTTGTGTATTGGGTCCTTGTCCATTCATCGTGACATTCAAACTTTTGTGTATTGGGTCCTTGTCCATTCATCATGATATCCAAACTTTTGTGTATTGGGTCCTTGTCCATTCATCATGATATCCAAACTTTTGTGTATTGGGTCCTTGTCCATTCATCGTGACATTCAAACTTTTGTGTATTGGGTCCTTGTCCATTCATCGCGACATTCAAACTTTTGTGTATTGGGTCCTTGTCCATGCATCATGATATCCAAACTTTTGTGTATTGGGTCCTTGTCCATTCATCATGATATCCAAACTTTTGTGTATTGGGTCCTTGTCCATTCATCGTGACATTCAAACTTTTGTGTATTGGGTCCTTGTCCATTCATCGTGATATCCAAACTTTTGTGTATTGGGTCCTTGTCCATTCATCGTGACATTCAAACTTTTGTGTATTGGGTCCTTGTCCATTCATCATGATATCCAAACTTTTGTGTATTGGGTCCTTGTCCATTCATCGTGACATTCAAACTTTTGTGTATTGGGTCCTTGTCCATTCATCATGATATCCAAACTTTTGTGTATTGGGTCCTTGTCCATTCATCGTGACATTCAAACTTTTGTGTATTGGGTCCTTGTCCATTCATCATGATATCCAAACTTTTGTGTATTGGGTCCTTGTCCATTCATCGTGACATTCAAACTTTTGTGTATTGGGTCCTTGTCCATTCATCATGATATCCAAACTTTTGTGTATTGGGTCCTTGTCCATTCATCGTGACATTCAAACTTCTGTGTATTGGGTCCTTGTCCATTCATCGTGACATTCAAACTTTTGTGTATTGGGTCCTTGTCCATTCATCGTGATATCCAAACTTTTGTGTATTGGGTCCTTGTCCATTCATCGTGATTTTCAAACCTTTGTGTATTGGGTCCTTGTCCATTCATCGTGACATTCAAACTTCTGTGTATTGGGTCCTTGTCCATTCATCGTGACATTCAAACTTTTGTGTATTGGGTCCTTGTCCATTCATCGTGATATCCAAACTTTTGTGTGTTGGGTCCTTGTCCATTCATCGTGACATTCAAACTTCTGTGTATTGGGTCCTTGTCCATTCATCGTGATATCCAAACTTTTGTGTGTTGGGTCCTTGTCCATTCATCATGATATCCAAACTTTTGTGTGTTGGGGTCCTTGTCCATTCATCGTGACATTCAAACTTTTGTGTATTGGGTCCTTGTCCATTCATCGTGATATCCAAACTTTTGTGTGTTGGGTCCTTGTCCATTCATCATGATATCCAAACTTTTGTGTGTTGGGGTCCTTGTCCATTCATCGTGACATTCAAACTTTTGTGTATTGGGTCCTTGTCCATTCATCGTGACATTCAAACTTTTGTGTATTGGGTCCTTGTCCATTCATCATGATATCCAAACTTTTGTGTGTTGGGGTCCTTGTCCATTCATCGTGACATTCAAACTTTTGTGTATTGGGTCCTTGTCCATTCATCATGATATCCAAACTTTTGTGTGTTGGGGTCCTTGTCCATTCATCGTGACATTCAAACTTTTGTGTATTGGGTCCTTGTCCATTCATCGTGTTTTTCAAACCTTTGTGTATTGGGTCCTTGTCCATTCATCGTGACATTCAAACTTCTGTGTATTGGGTCCTTGTCCATTCATCGTGATATTCAAACTTTTGTGTATTGGGTCCTTGTCCATTCATCGTGATTTTCAAACCTTTGTGTATTGGGTCCTTGTCCATTCATCGTGATATTCAAACTTTTGTGTATTGGGTCCTTGTCCATTCATCGTGACATTCAAACTTCTGTGTATTGGGTCCTTGTCCATTCATCGTGATATTCAAACTTCTGTGTATTGGGTCCTTGTCCATTCATCGTGATATTCAAACCTTTGTGTGTTGGGTCCTTGTCCATTCATCGTGACATTCAAACTTCTGTGTATTGGGTCCTTGTCCATTCATCGTGATATTCAAACCTTTGTGTATTGGGTCCTTGTCCATTCATCGTGACATTCAAACTTCTGTGTATTGGGTCCTTGTCCATTCATCGTGATATTCAAACTTCTGTGTATTGGGTCCTTGTCCATTCATCGTGATATTCAAACCTTTGTGTATTGGGTCCTTGTCCATTCATCGTGACATTCAAACTTCTGTGTGTTGGGTCCTTGTCCATTCATCGTGATATTCAAACTTCTGTGTGTTGGGTCCTTGTCCATTCATCGTGATATTCAAACCTTTGTGTATTGGGTCCTTGTCCATTCATCGTGATATTCAAACTTCTGTGTATTGGGTCCTTGTCCATTCATCGTGATATTCAAACTTTTGTGTGTTGGGTCCTTTTCCATTCATCATGGTATTCAAACCTTTGTGTGTTACTCCCTCGTTTAAGTATCAACCCCTGCATCCTGCGTCCAGATACCTCATCGTTATATGACAGAAAGGTAGACCGATCCAAGTGAAGGTCGGGAGACTCAACGTTTTTGTGGAGCGCTGGAGCAAAGAGCTCTATCTCTCATTCACGGAAATACGGGGCTCCAACGGAAAGTGAATTGTACCCTTGGTCGCGAACTTTTGCCATATTATGGGTATTATGATGATAAAATCTTATGTGATACCTGGATAAAAACTATTGAATTCTCATCTATGTTTCTGCGAAGGAAAGCTGGTATTCCTTGCTTATGATGCAGCCGAGGATGAAAATGAAGTATAGAAGTGTTGAAACAGTTTTTACTTCTGATATTTTAGGGTGTTGAAGTGGAATTTAATATTCTGAGAAATTAATATGATTTCTATCTTGATATTTCTCTCTAAGTTTAGGACGTAAGTCAAATAACTATTTGTTGCAAGAACTTATCCAGTAATTTTTCATTTGGGAGTAAGAAATTAGAAAGCCTGTTCTCTACAACTGCATCTGACCTTTATTTTACTGCGTTACTTCTGACAGTGATTGCGTTGCTTTTCTATTGCAGCATTTTTATCCTCTAATTTATCACTATGTGCGTTCCAATTTGCGTTGTATTACAGTCATACCTCACCTTACGAAAGACCCAGCTAACGAATGGTCCATGATACGAAAAGCCTTCACGTAAAATTTTCGTTTCTGAATACGAAAGTTAATTCAAGGTACGAAACGCGAAATCTCAAAAATTCAAATAATGCGCGCTCGGTTTCGCAGTCGCCGCCTCCTCCTCCTCCTCCCTCACCCACAACGAACTTCACTCTGCTGCGCACTCGCCCTAACGTATTTTGGGCATGGTTACCCAACCCCAATGTTCAATGATTTGCATGTCTTATTCATTTCAGTGGCTTAATAATTGATTTCCTTTTCCTTTATCACATACTTGATACAAAATAGTTTTTTCAAGGGTTCAGGGGGTAGTATTGGTGGCCTTGGAACGAATCAGGCCTTATACATGTAAAATGCCACTCTACTTACGAAAAAATTACCTAATGAAACTACTTCTGGAACGAATTTTGTAAGGTGAGGTAAGACTGTGTTAGTATTACGGTATTAATCCCTGGTGTTCGAACAATAGAATAAGAAGTTACGACAAATTACCAAGTTTTTGTTTGCTTCTGAAGAGGTCGTGTTTGTTGTAGGGTTTGATTTCGAGTTACGCAGTGCTATAGTTCTAAAAATGATCCCTGTTGCTCTCCTTTCGTCGGATAACTTATCGCTCTGTACGTCATATTTTCCATCGTCTTCTTGTGTTACTGTAATGGTTAGTCTTGCTTTGACTTCTAGCACATGAACTTACTCTGTTGTCTTCATTGGTGAAAAAATGAGGTTGCTAAATTGCCCAGTCGTCGATGTATTCTTTCAGTTTTGATGAGTTTCATGGCGCTTCGCTTATAACTCGTTCTGTTCGTAGAAATACTAGGTGTATTAAGGTTGTGATCTCCTGAATTATTCCCTACATTCCTAAAGCAAAAAGTATGTGTTTCAAGATTTGAAAACCGAACCTTTTATATTGGTAGAATTCGGCACTGTTTTAAGAATTCTCCGACTTCTCTTTTAAGTTGAAACAAAAATTTAGTTTTAAAATAATGTGTGTGTGCAAATAATTGTATTGCTCGTGAAGCTTCACTTGAAGCTGATGTAATGGGGCCCAAACGAACACTAAGTCGTCGTTTGAGCGTGCCTGCTGTAGTAAACAAGTTTTCCTTCTGCGCCTTGTATATGTTGCTTGTCTGAGTTGAGTCGCCCAGTTATCGTCTTCTATGATGCTTTTCCGGCCAAGCTCATGATTAGTGAAGGACTCTCATCTGGGCAACTAAAGCTTCATTATTGTGATTATACATGACAGCTAAAGCTAAAATCGCAGGACCAAGTTTTATTGATGCAGTGGCCATTCATGAGGAGAGACTCCTGTATCGGTGTTAAGATCGGTATGCTATTCCGTCCCGTCATAATTGCCGCTTCTTGTCCTCTAACTCTTGAAAAAGGAGTGCTACCTAGCATGTGATCTCAGCGTTGAGAAAGCCAGATTTGTGTGCGCTCTCCTGGATACTGTATCATGAATACTGCTGTGTTGCATTCAAATAATTCGTTTGAAAACAACGGAAACTGTGTGGGTCGAAAAGATGGTTTTTGTGCATTCAATTTGAAGAAAGCTGGTCATATGAGATATTTTTACGTGTGAGAAACAGTGCAACGTTGATACTCATCGTTAAAATAATTGGGCCTAACAATTGCAATGCTGATACCCATCTTAAGAGTCCAAATTTTGTATTGCTGTGCGTGCCATTCTGTCGCCATTGATTTTGGCGTATATTGTGAATACCAACGAACACAATTGTCTCGAAATTTTAGTGTGTGTTGACTCTGAAATTAGAATAAGCCAGTTTATCAATTTATGTACGATTCCTTGAATAGCGCAAAAGCGGTTGCTCATTGCCGAGTGAGAACAAAATGGAATGGATAAGCCGCACTCGTTCTTGTGCCTACTTGCTTACCCCACGGTAGAGGAAACAAGGTAGGTTCAAATTAGTCTTTTTTTCGTTGACGGTGTGGTTTTGCTGACGTCACGGCAACGAACCAATAGCAGCGCTCATATTGCATCTGGTAGCACTGCTACCCTCAAATCTGGCTCCACTATTGGCCTAACGACATGGCTTTTTGGTTACGTCATAAAGTTTGTTAGAAATAAAGCCTTTCTATTGGCTAGCCGAACAAGAGGAGGTGTATTTTCCCCCATAGAAGTGACCCTACCTTGTTTCCTCTACCGTGGCGTACCCTCACTTGAACAAAAGTTATATCCCGTTTCAATTATGTTTTGTGATCCTATATAATAATAATGTTTTGTAATCTGTTCTCTCTATTGTTTACCAGAAAATTTGTTTTAACTAAGGACTTAATGGTCAGTCAAGCTGTTTATCACTCGTTTTAAATGTTCTGATATGTATTTCTTTATTTGTTACGCAAAGTTGTATCTCCCACTGATTTTCAGTCACTGTTATTTTTTAAAAGTATGATCTTTGAGTGGAACTGCTGTACGGTGCCTCCTGCTGGCGCAGCAACACAAGGACCGTCCCTTGTATAGCGTGACAGTCCAAGATAACTTGCCTATACCCAGTCTAACTTTTTCGCGTGGGCAGCCCGAGCTGGAGTTAGGTTGCCGTTCTTTATGTTGAAATTAGATATTTTTTTTTTTGTTTTGTCAAGGACAATTTTTTCGGTTCACTGCTGTCCTGTTTTTCAGCATCTGCTACTTTCTTCTGAAATGTTAATCTTGTTTCATACATTTTCTTTCTAAACTTACTGTTTTTCTGCACCTGGTGCATAGAAACGAGGAAAGAATGCGCTTGGGCAGCTAAAATCATTGCGGGCTCGGTGAAAAAGTTTAACTGGGTACCTTTCTTTTGTAAACTAAATGTCGTGGTGCACTAGCTTGCTGCTCTCAGAATTTATGCGGGTTGTGCCATTAGTGCCGTGTGCGGAGTCGGTGGCGGGTTTAGTTGCTAGGCCTCATGCTTCTGTTTCGCTATCTGTCTCGGTGTATGGCAGATATTGGCTGACCCTGATACGAACTTCTGGACTTGGTTATCACCTGTCAGGTCATGTAGTTGTGTGGCTATAAAAGAGTGTTGCGTCTACGTAATGTAGCCAACCTTAGTTATGACTAGTCAACCCTCCTTTATTTAAAAAAGAAAGAAGGCAAAATGAAGAGAAGGCCGTAAGAAACGGAAAAATTAAATCTCTCGAGAATTGATGAGGCCGTGCTTGTATCACAGATACGCTCATCACACACTTTCGGCTGGCTTCGGAGAGACGGTAAGACGGACGGAGTATAGATTGGATTGGCAATCTCCCCAACTCTTGAGAGTACGCGCTATTTCAAGTTTACATGTAGTATAAACTTAGAGTCTTGGTATTAACTAAATGTAAATGTGAATACCTACTGGAGGTGTGCATTGTAAATCTGTTTTGTTTTCACGATGAATTTCATAATTAGGTTTGTCAAGTATGCAAATATTTGTTATGCTCTGTTTGATTATGTGTTATCGCACAATTTTTTGCAAGGGATTAATGAAGAGAAATATTTATGAACGAACTTAAAATCTTACCTAATCAAGAACCATTCCATTAGTTTAGCACGCTGTGTGCCGTAATTGTGTATGATGCTCAATTCACGCCAGCCTACAGCTGGGTGATGAGCTTAAATGTTGAGCGGCCCACAGAAGATCAATTTAACTATCAATATCATTGACTCAATATATTGATGAAATTTTTTTTGCCCGCTAAGTCAATTATTTGACGGTTGTCAATCAAGCCCACAGACGATCAATTAAGTTGTCAATATTCATTATTGTGATTTACATTGACAATAAAATTGATCATCTATGAGCCGCTCTAAACTTTTGAATTTTTGCGTTAGTATTCGTTGTGTCGAAAATTATGACTAGTGTTTTTTTTTTCTTTTTTTGATGTGAAATAAGAAGTTAGGGAAGTTCAGTGTTCCAACGAGAAATTCAGTATATTAAATGCTTTTATATATTGATGTTGAGGAGTTGATGAATGGTTTCGTATCCGTTAGTTTCCTTCCTCATTTTGCTGATTGTCATGGTTGATTATAAATTGATTATTAGTAAGTCGCTGTAGTTAGGTTGGTGTTACCCTTCCGCTTCGTACTTCACTTCCACTCTTCGGAGGGAGGAAGCTTGTTTCATTGAGTTCTTTCAATTTTGCTGCTTCTAATCTCCGCAGGGGGATGCAACTATTGTATCTATGGGAACTAGCACTCCCAGGGGAAAATGTGTGGGCCCGAGCTGAGAGTTAGATTGACTTTTTTGTTGAAAGCGTTTGTTGTAAAGTTATGGACCACCTTTTTTCGGTTCACTACTACCTTGTTTTTTCAGCACCTACTACTTTATTCTTCAATTTTGACCTTGTTTCATGAACTTCTTTCTCGTCTTACTGATTCTATGCCCTTTCTGCATAGAGTCCGCGTTCCCTTATCTCCATACTAAATAGTGCCCTACGCCTTCTTCTCTTCGAAACGCTTCTTTTCTTAGCGCTTACGGAGGCTTAAACTAAAATCTATTCTAATCTTGGAAGGCCAAACTAACATGTAATCAAATCTGTGGACCCCGCAAGCAGTCAACCTCTGCCGGCCCTATGGCCTGAGCTCGGAGCTCGAGACCGTGCGTTAACGACGTTACCAAACTTATCTATGCTTTCTTTGCTTCATTTCTGTGTTAATTAAGACGTCGTACCGAAAGTCGCTGTGCAATTAATTTACCAAAGTTATTTAATGCTTAATGTAAGGCTTTTGATCAGATGAAAGAGTTTAATATAGTGTTTGTATTTAAAATAGATTTTTCAAATTTCCCCACCTTTTGTTTGTCTAACCTTGGCGTCACTCTTCCTGTCAATGGTGAGTGTTTCAAGTTGCACTAGATTTAATTGGCTTTCTTGTATAATTATTGTCCGTCTAAGATTTCCGGAATCGATAACTCATTTTGCCCAATCGTTTTATTTTCTATTCTAAATTAACTTGTTTCGAAATCAGATTAACTTCGTTTTCATGTTTATTATTAACAACAGAACCTTGCATCGTTACTTTTTCTGGTATTTTTCATAAGGTTTTACATTTACTCCTGTACGTTCGAGGTGATTCTATTGGGTGACAGCATCCTTCCCTCCTGGAATATATGAACAAGTTATTACAATATTGTATAATCAAAGACCTAAAGCCGTCAGATAGCACGTGTTTTAAAGTTTATCTATTGGCTAACGGCAGCTCTCGGCAAGCGTTCATAATGCATTGAGAAAATCGTCGCATTATGCAGAAATATAAGCCCGAAGAGCTGAAAGGAAGTTGCTCTCCTTGCCTCCGTAGCTACCGATAGAATCTACTTTAGTTGTGTACCGACTAGGGAAAATGTTCAATTATTTTTCATCCTTAATTAAAGAATGTGTTTAGCTAAAAATAATTACAGAATGTATTCAGCTAAAAATAATTAAAGAATGTGTTCAGCTAAAAACGATAATGATGAGGATGCCACAGTGTGACTCGGTCGGGATGAAATGTTCAGGATGTCGTTATTTGGCTGATGTTGAACACTGTTGAAGTGGCAGCTGTTCTATTTGGGGAAGGTGCTCGCCTTGTTTTCTACATTGATTTGTGGAGTGAGTATTTTGTGCTCTTGGACTGTTGACGTTGATAAAGCCTTCCCTCTCCCCTACAAGGGGGTACTACTATTTTATCTACGAGAATAAGCGCTCCCTAGAAAAGATATTAGCTCCCAATCTGAAAGGTTTTTTTTTTTGAAGTAGAATGTCTTTTTTATTCTTGATACCAGCAATCCTTTTCAGTTCACTTCTGTCTATGCTTTCTGCACCTCTCACAGTCTCTGCGCAGGGGTTGCGGGGAAACACTTCTTGTGCATAGATTCTGCGTTCCCTCATTTCCATTATCAATAGTGCCTCCATCCTCTGTTTCAGATATCTTTGTTGTAGTTAGGGAGGCTTAAGCTAACTTATAATCTAATCTTATGGTCTCCTGGAAAAGTGTATGTTTCCCGTTGAATATTTCAATCGTCTAATATTAATGCCTCGTTGTACGGATTAGAGAAAGATATACGTATAACGTCGCATATTTTTGCTTGTGAACAACATACCTCACGCCTTTTTTATGCATGCCCTGTAGCTCGGGAGCGCTAGTCTAAATGTGTCCTTTGCTGCATATTTAACGTTTTAGTATTCGTTTCTTGTGTCAGCCCCGCGTGAATATATTAAATCTATTTTCAAAGTATACCTTGTACAGGGCATCAAGTGCATCTTCAGTACAGAAGAAGATTACCATCAGTAGTTTAAATGCAGAGCTTCACTTAGTGACATTATCTTAAGAGATCTTGACTTCTGAAGGTCTGGCAGTGAGTGGGTAGGGATTCCTTGCTCTGCAGAGGCTTCGGTCAGTTTCACTTAGCAATTCGGGGCAGAATGTATTTATTTCTTCAGCTCTGATATTTTTGTGGAGTTATTTGTTACCCTCAGGTGTGAGAGTGTAGTCTGGGTCTACTCAAGTAGAGAAAGCTGATTTTGTGATCGTAAAAATGCGGTTCGCTTTCATTTATTACGTTTTTTGGAGAAATAATTCTCACAATTTCATCGTTGATGAGTTGAATTTGGTACACCTGATGTTTAAACTTTTTCTCTTTTATCTTTGAAACGGATATGACACATTCTTCCAGCCCCCTTCAAACTCGAGTTTTCTTTGTAATTGTTTTACCCCTCAGGGGGATACAACTATTCTATGGGAATTAGCGCTCCCAGGAGGAAAATGTGAGGGCCCGAGCTGAGAGTTAGGTAGGCCTTCTTCCTTTTGTTGAAATAAATTTTTTTTTTAGTATTAAGGACCACCTTTCTTCGGTTCACTACTGTCCTGTTTTTCAGCACCTCTGACTTTCTTCTTCAACTTTTATCTTATTTCGTCAACTTCTTTCTTAACTTGCTGTTTCTATGCCTCTTCTGCATGGATTCCTCCTTCTCTTATCTCCATACTAAATGGTGCCTTCCCCTTCCTCTCTTCGATAAGCTCTTTTTTGTAGCGGTAAGGGAGGCACTAACTTAAAATCTTAATCTTGTAATTGTTTTAACGTGAGGTAAGTTTAGCTTTCTTTTTCCTTTTGCCACTCGCACGGAAGTGACCAGTGTAGTGTGACGGAAATTACCAGCTGGAGCGTTGGTCCTTTTCATTGATTTTTTTCTGGACGAAGTCGTATGGAATGGTTGGACCAAGCGCGTACTCTCTATCCGTGCACTTCGCAGTTCATCTGAGGAATTCAGAATAGCCATATCTACTTTATATGATGTTCAATTAATGATGATAAAATAATATTCTACAGTACCTTCTTCGAAGCTCAGAGTAGGAGCTAAAAATAGATTGCGTACAGTAATTACGTTCAAATTATTGGAAGCTCAGCTTACGGCGTGATGGATAGCACACAAACACTTGTCAGTACAACAGCTCTTAGATTATAGCCCCTCAGGGGGATACAACTATTGTATCTATGAGAATTAGCGCTCCCAGGGGGAAAATGTGTGAGAGCCCGAGCTGAGAGGTAGGCCTACTTTTTGTTTGAATAAAGTGTTTTTGTTATGTTAAGGACCATGTTTTTCGTTTCGCGGCTGTCCTGTTTTTTAACACCTATTACTTTCTTCTTCAACTTTTATCTCGTTTCATCAACTTCTTCTTCATCTTACTATTTCTATGCCCTTTCTGTATAGATTCCGAGTTCCCTTGTCTCCGTATGAACACGTTAAGTGCGGCGTGACCCACCGGTGGTCATTCAGGTGATTTTCATAATGCGGCTGGCCGACCAGCAGTTACTGACTCAGTTTTAACAAATACTTGATGAAAGTTAAATGAAGGCATGATCCAGTCAATGCTGGCCATTTTCAAATTTTTCTTACTACAATTGACTCTAAATTTAAGCTGAACATTCAACTTAAGTTTAACCCACCGCAATTATCGTGTTAAATCGTGCCTTCCTCTCTTCGGAACGCATTTTTTTTTTACCGGTTAGGGAAGCTGAAACCGACATCTGATCTAATCTTTGATTATAGTGAGCAGCCAAAGCTAGCCACCCGAATTCTTCACGTGTCCATAATAAGTGCGTGCAAGGAAAATCTGTGTTTATTTAGAGCATCCTAATAACGCTTTCTAATGTTCGAAACTGATTCTGCTGGACGTCGTCTTGAAGGAGCTTTCAAAAGGTCATCTTTTTTCGAAGGTTGTTGTTGACGGGCAGCTTTGCTATCCATGATCCATGTACGACGAACGTGTGTTTTAATGTCGCTAAAATATCCCAGAGAACAAGAATTGCTTCGCAATTACGTCAAGTGTAGCAGGTGAACAATAGTATGAAACGCATTCAATCTTTTTGAGTTCACCCCACGTATTTAAGTTCGTGTAGAATTGTTTGAAAAAAATCGATTCTCGAACTCGTCTCCCGTGTTCTTTATACAGAGATCTCGGTTTTCATTTCTGTCACGCCGACATCTCAGGAATTTTCTCCGTCCTGTGAGCAAGATGTTGGCCATTGAGTACATTTGATGGACGTTATCATCTCATTAGGCTTATGTTACACGGATGCTCAACGTGGCACCAAAGGCCTGCGGTAAAATATTTGATGACAGTCGGGCTTTGTTATTCAGAATGGAAAGTTAGCTGCCATTTACTGGTCTCCTGAAGCCTCATTTCTATGAGTTTGAGGTTACCAAAAATTGTTTGTACCATCTTCGAATCATTTCGCTCTTATTTCCTTCGTTGTTAACATTTGACTAGAAAGTCCAACTTTGCTTAATTGTGATACTACTTATGTTCAGTGCCGTTGTTCAATTTAAAGCTTGGTTTGTGGGAGGAATTGTTTTGAAGCCGTGCAGCCTAAACTACCAGAGGAGAGTAGAATTCACCTAAGTTTTTAAACGTACGCATTTTCATTTGTGTAAAAACTTTCGATTACTGTTGTACTTCTCTAAAGCTTCTTACTGCCCCTCAGGGGGATACAACTATTGTATCTATGGGAATTAGCGCTCCCAGGGAAACCATGTAAGGGCCCGAGCTAAAGGTTAGGTAGGCTTCCTTTTTGTTGTAATAAAAT
Organism: Morinoia aosen; assembly: GCA_030386875.1. Classification (NCBI taxonomy): domain Eukaryota; kingdom Metazoa; phylum Arthropoda; class Malacostraca; order Amphipoda; family Talitridae; genus Morinoia; species Morinoia aosen. Next base: position 51,973,531 of record CM059567.1, on the reverse strand, counting down.
AGGTTTTGTTTTGTTACGGACCATCTTTTTTCGGTTCACTGCTGTCCTGTTTTTCAGCACCTACTACTTTCTTCTTCAACTTTTTTCTTGTTTCATGAACTTCTTTCCTAGCTTACTGTTTCTGTGCACTTTGTGCATAGATTCCGCGTTCCCTCAACTCCATACTAAATGGTGCCTTCCTCTTTCCTCTCTTGGAACATCTTTGTCGTGGTTAAGGGAGGCTAAAACTTTCTTATATAATAATAATAATAAAGCTTCTTACTGATAAATGGCTTCAATCTTACCTCCAGGGAAACTGATAAATGGCTTCCACTATGACTTGGGTAAACCTTGCTCTCTTGCTGCACAATATGTGAGCATGTATGGGAAATTGAAAGTGTGAAGTGATGAACCTGAAAAACACGGAACCGAGAGTTTTCTTCACGGCTGGGCCAGCCTCAATTGTCTTCCAGATGCTTAATTAAAAACGAAGCCCACCTGCCAATAAGTACGGAAATTCAAATTTTCTTCAGCTTGCAATGTTCTGGCAAATCAATGCCCAAACCCTCATACCTCTGGACGCACTGCAATGTCATATTGCGAGTCTCTAATCTTACGCATGATATATTTTTAGATTTAATTGTGCAAGAATACAACCATTTTATGTTCTTTTCATAATAATGTCTTCTCTGCTTCCACAGCGTCCATTGCGCAGCAGTGTCCCGTTATTTCAGCTCGTGTTCTATTTTTCAGCGTGTAGTAGATCAATAAATCGGAAGATGAAAATTCAGATAGAGACCTCGAAGTCGGTGTGCGACCCTCCTGCTGATGCTCCTGGAGCCCTCAAAGCCGTCGAATGCGCGGAAGACATGGACGAGGTCCACCTGACTATCCACCGTGCGCTTTGCCGAGACTGTGGTTCGTGCCACACTTCCAAGGAATCTTGTAGCACGATTTTTAGAACTATGAACTGGTGAGTGATTCTCGGTAGTTTTGTTTCTTGGTAATTTTGCTCCTTGGTAATTTTGCTCCTTGTTAATTTTGCTCCTTGGTAATTTTGCTCCTTGTTAATTTTGCTCCTTGGTAATTTTGCTCCTTGGTAATTTTGCTCCTTGTCAGTTTGTTCCTTGTCAGTTTGTTCCTTGTCAATTTTGTTCGTTTTTTATTACACCTAGCTTCCTCCGGGGGATGAAATAAGCAATAGTGTTAGGTTAGTTAGGTTTGTCCCTATATTACGGGAATTGGTGCCCCTAGGAGGTACTAGAAGTCATAGAAAAGCATTCGAGACATGTCTTTCGTGCGCACGTAGGTGTTATTATTTTAATGCCTTTTTTGCTATCTCTTCTTTGTCTTTTCTTCCTCATCCTAACTTGTTTCTGTGCGCTGGGTCCTTCAAGGAGTGCAACTTACTCTATGAGTGGAAATTAGTCTTCCCGTGGGAAATATGTGAGGTCCCGAGCTGAGAGTTAGGTATGCCTTTTTTGTTGAAATGAAATAGTTTTTAGTTTGTTACCGACCATATTTTTTTTTATCGATTCAGTACTGTTTTTTTCGCCTATTACTTCGCTCATCAAATTTTATTTCGTTTCTTCGACTGCCTTCTTTTTTTCATGCGCAGGAGAGTTGGTGAACAAACACAACTTGTGCATACATACTGCGTTCCCTTAGCTCCGTATTGAGTAGTGCCTTCATCCTTCTTCTGTTTGGAACATCTTTGTTTTGGTTAGAGAGGTTTAAGATAACTTATAATCTGGTCGGACAATAGCATCAATAATATAAATAATCTCGCGCCTAGTGCTCCTCAATGAGATACAACTATGGTACGTATGGAACTAGCTCTCACATGGAGAAGATGTGTGGGTCATTTCGTTGAAACAATTGTTTTTTCTATTATATTACGAACCATGTTTTCGCTTTTCTGCTGTATTCATTTCATCACATATTACCTCTTCTTCTACTTCTATATTGTTTCATAAACCTCTTTCAATTTTGCTGTTCCTATTCCCATAGTGTGGGAACACACCTCGTGCATAGATACCTCGTTTCCTTAATTCCATACTTGATGGTGCCTTTCTGCTTCCTCTCTAGAAAACACCGTTGTTGTGATTAGTTAAACTAACGTAATAATTCCCTCTAAACTTTCGCCTAGGTTGAAATACAATATACTTGTAGTTCTTCTGAACATTTTCTTGTTTTTTATTTTGTAGTCTGGCTAATTTTTCTTCGCCTCAACTGCGCAGTGTGAAGCTATGCTTCTGTACCAACTACTTGCATGAAATCCTCTTCTTGAAGCTATTGTTGAATAACTCGTTAACTGTGATGGGTTAAACTGAGGTTCAATATTCTATTCAAATTTAAAGTTAATTGTGGTTACCAACTTTGAAAATAGCAAACATTAACTGGATCGGGTCTTTTTTAGCTTCCATCAAGCATAAATAAAAAATTAGTTAGGGACTGTAGGTGGGTCAGCAGCACGATGAAAATCACGTAAGTGACCACCGGTGGGTCACTTTGCAGGAAATGTGTTGAGACTTGTGCTTCTGTTCGTTAGAATCCGTTTCGATATGTTGGTCTGCTGCCATCTAAGCTTTTATGTTTATGACCCGTTGTACCTTGTAGAACTGGGATAATCTCTTCCAATTAATTCCTCATGGTGCACTGTTGTTTATGCCCCACAGGCTCAGCCCGCTGGGATACGATCGTGCCAGCATTTTCTACATCCGACTTCATCAGTTATTCTTCATAAACTTTGGCATCGTTATGCCGGTGGTTTTTCTGACGCAAATACTGTACGCGTTCCTCGTGTACCCCTCCTTTGCCTCCTCTGGTGGCAACGACACGCTGCTAGTAGGAACTGGTGCCAGCAGCTCCTTCGTGTTCACGCGCCCCGACCGGGTAAGTGGCTGGTCTCCAGCCTCGCTTTTACTTCAAAACATTTTAAACAATTCCCTTGATGTTTTTGTAGCCAATGTCGCTTTTCTTTCAAAATAATTTGAACAATCCCCCTGATGTACTTGTCTCCAAGGTCACTTTTTCTCCGAAATAATTTGAACAATCCCCCTGATGTACTTGCATCCAGGGTCATTTTTTCTTCAAAACAATTGAAACAATCCCCTTGATGTACTTGCAAAATTTTGGAATTGTTTTGGACATTGCTTGAAGTTATCCAGGGTCACTTTTTTTATAAACAATCCCCTTGGTGCACTTGCGAAGTTTTGGATATTTTTTTGTCGGTGCTTGAAGTCACATGAAAGTTGAGTGCTCTCACGTAATTAGTATGACTTCCCGTTACCCTGATTTGAGTTCATGCTTTTCGAATAATAGCTAATGAATAACTTAACGTCATCAGGTGTCATTTGGTTTGAGAAGTTTTCTTGAGAGCTCACGTTACGTCGCTATGAATATCAATTTATAGGACAGCCAGACTGGACACCTATTTCATCCAGTTAATAACTCCCTAGACAGCTCTGTTTATATTACCCCAAATCATGAATTAAATTTCACTTCCTGTTATTCCAAAGTAGTTAGATCATCGTCAATACCGATATAAAAATCTATCGCCTCGAAACAGGTTGAGGAAATTAAAGCCTATGGCAAAATGAGAGTTTATTTAAGACCAGCTGGTTCAGCCAATGATGCCCTCTTGGTTTATTTCTGCTTAAAATAACCCAGGAGGGATCCTGAGTTACATTTTACGAGGCTGGTACACAGACAAAACACTGAGAGTACCTACGTATGGAGTTTGGAGTTCTAAGCAATAGGGAATATAAGTCCTAACTGCCGTCGTCTCTTGCCTCCTAATTCCAACTTCAATAATAATATTTTATTCCAATCAACTCTGATACATATCATCTTGTACATTGGTTTTTCAAATGCATTATAACTAACATCAGAACGCAATGACAATAACCCCCGGTCGAGCCTCTAACCCATTTCTAACACTTGGGTAGAGTAGGGAATAACGGCTGGGTTGTACTATTTAATGTACAGAAAACGTGAACGATTTTTTTCAACAGGTTTACGTTGGCCACGTGGAACTCAAGACGTGCGGCGGGGAGAACCAAACCATCCAGGTGAGCACGGGACGGCTCTGCCATGCCTGGCAGTTTGGCTCTCAATGAGCCTAAGTGGAATTTCTACGTTCAAGGTTACTGGTCACTAATATTCAGTACGCTTGTGAAAAAGTTATGGGCGTCTTTTTATTGTATCTATAAGAATTAGCGCTCCCACGGAGAAAAATATTAGGGCCTGAGCTGAGAGTTAAGTTGGCCTTCATTTTGTTGGAACAAAATGCGTTCTGTTTTGTCAAGAACCATCTTTTTTTGGTTCACTGTTGTCCTGTTTTTTCTGTACCTCTGACGTTCTTCTTCAACTTTTTATCATGCTTCATTACCTTCTTTACTAACTTACTATTTCTATGCGCATGGGATCCTGTGCGGAAACACACCTTGAGTATAGATTCCAGGTTCCCGTAGCTCCACCAAATTCCCTCTATTGAGGAAGGCACCAACCTTCCTCTATGTTGCCTTCAACTTTCCTCTCTTTGAACATCTTTGTTATGGTAAGGGAGGCTAAAACTTGCTTATAATCAATAATTCAATATGGGCGTCTTGAGTAAACAAACCGTCCATTACATGACAAAATAACAAGAATGATATCGTAGAGAGAATTTATGAATAAATAAATAAATAAATAAATTAACTAATAAACGAAACCGTGTAATCGAATTCATGGCCACTGGTATTGTGCGTGTTGAATCGTGAAAAATACGAATAAACAAAAAGAAAAGAAATTTGAGCATGTAATAAAATTTACGACCACAGGTATTTTCTGTCTCGCTTATGTTATATTACGCAGCTTAGTCTTAGCTAACAAATTACAATATTTGAAAGAAAAACTTGACTTCTAATAGCGAAATGTCTTCCTCCTAAAGCTTCCTGTCGGCCAAACGTGTCCTGGTCCTAAGTCACTAGCCAAACCCAAGAAATGAAATTGCGAAGGGTTTTCACTTGGCGATTTTATTATTTGCGAAGGGCTTTTACTTGGCGATTGTTTTTATTTGGGGTGGGTTTTCTAAGAGGCTACATAATGAATTCTCGTCTCACTGACTAGCAAGGAAATGGAAGTACGAAGGGTTTTCACTTGGCGATTTTTTTATTTGCGAAGGGCTTTTTACTTGCAGATTTTTTTTTACTTGCGAAGGGTTTCTAAGGGGGCTACAAAATGAACTCTTGAAAAGCGGATCATTGCTCTGAAGACGTTTAGTATTTCTGAGTGTTGGGAATGAGATATTTTTGGGACGTGAGAAGAATAACGAATGTTTGATACTCAAATGTGACTCGTGAGAAGCTATCATAACCTACCTCCTTTCCCTCATTTTAAACTGTTGTCTCGTTCACATCTCTGTCAGGACTTCCCTCTAATAACCCTCGCTAAAATTCTTTTGTGGTCAAGTTTTCCAGTAATGATGTAAAATTTATATATTAAATTTAAAAACGAAGGAGCACGATAACATTTCGTGATATAACAGGTGTTCATAAAAGAAAGTTGAATTAGCCCTCTACAGTCAAAGAGGATTTCAAAATTCACTTTTATAAACAGCTTTGATATGTTTTTTTTTTATTGTGAAATTTGTGCCCTAATGTGTTCTTCGAAGTTCATCGTCGAGTGGCAGTCACTTCCTCGTTGTGATGTTGATGACTACATGATGCTGGTGCCAGTTTAATGATGGAGGTTGTGAAAACGGTAATATGAGTACAAAATGCGGACGTTAACACATTCCTTCTGGTATGACACACCGGTGGGGCGTTCAAAATTTTTTAACAATCTCTTTTAATTAATGTTATTTAGTTTACCCAGTTAATGTTTGCTATTTATACGATTTTTAACAATTTTTAACAATTTGAGTTGGAGATTGAACTTTAATTTAACCCATCGCATTAAATTTATTAAAGGATTAAGAGGTAATGATGAGAGAAGAAATGAGCAATATAGTGTAGCAAACTACCTCTGCGCACGTGGCCGCCTCTATCTGCCCGGCATTGCAGGTGGACACGCTCAATTGGAGCCCTCCGGCCGTCAGCTTCGACTCGCCTGTCGTCCTCAACATGTCTGCACAAGTCCGGGACGTGATCCAGGCTCCTGTTGAGGTGACGTGTCTATTTAAACTGCCTCTGTCGTATTCCATTTAAAACTGCCTCTATCGTATTCCACTTAGAAATGCCTTTGTCGTATTTCGTTTATAACTGCCTCTGTCGTATGCCACTTAGGACTGCCTCTATCATATTTATTTCTTATCTGTATTTGCTGATTTCTATATGTTTTTGCAAAGCAGGTAAGACGCTTACTATAAGACATTTCTGCTTCAAGTAATTAACGAGTAAGCGCGAATATTTATCTACCTGCAGTTCATTTGCTTTAACGGAGATCAACCCTAGTCATCCCCTTTTAGCAAAAGTCCGAATGTCTTTTCCCGCTTGTTCAGATGTCAGTCAATGTTCCTTACACTAGAAAGTAACATCTCATGCCGAGTGTTTCCCTAATTTTAACTCACTTTCCTGTTGGTGGAGTTTGCGACCAACAATCGTTTTCTTTTTTTTATGGAAGTGAACCTCAGTTTGTCCTGTGAAGAAATATATAAAAACGTATCTCCATTTGTATCTTTTTGTAAAGAATTAAATTTCAGTGTCCCCTCAAGGGGCCTAGGATGGACAAAGGGTAAAGGTTAATTTAAGTTAGTCTATTGGATGCTATAGAGACTAGTACCCCCATTAGAGATCCTGTTAAGTTATCCTCCGCTGTATATTAGTCTCCAAGACTATGATTTTTTGAGTTCTTTTTTCCCTCATCGGTTTTCATGTTAGCTTCGCTAGTTCTTTGTTTTTCATTCCTACTTTACTGTTTCTGTGTTAAGGGTATCTTGTGCGGGAGCACACTCGGTAGTTGAATTTCCTGTTTTTCACTGTGCCTACTAAATGGTTACGCCACTTACTCTCGTGAGATTACCTTTGTTGTGGCTAGTGAATCTTAGACTTATGTACTAATATCATAATGAATGTCAGTCGGCAGTGCAGCACTAGAACACTTCAACGGCCCCCGTAATGGGGGGGCGAGGCTGTGCTAGTTTGACTGCGTTTTATTTTCCCGCAGATAGAACAGCTGAGGTTCATAGTGCTATTTTGATCACCATGAAAAGCCCAAAAAGTGTGTTTCCTATGCTTATCAGTCAAGAATATGATCGCTATCGAGGAACATTAAAATCACGTGCCCTTCCACTACACGCAGAAGAAGCCTTTCACTAATTCAGCCTATTTTCACACTGGCAGGTGTCTGTGGACGTGTCGAGGTTCTTTATTTTCACGTGGGTGTCCGTGCCGTGCATCGACGGCCTCGGCAGCTGCACCTACAAGGATGTGTGTGCGCTCAGCCCCGCTGGTGTGCTGCCCTGCCCCAACCTGCCTGACAACTTCAACATACCGTGCCAGTGTCCCGTCGAACCCGTGAGTTTTGGGAGCATAAGTGAGCTTATGTTTGACTTATTTCTTTCCCTTGTTGCCTCTTGTTACCGTATAAGTTATTTGTTCTGCAAAAACGCCGTGAGTTCTGGGAGCACTAGCGAGTCTATATTTTGCTCAATACTTTCTCTTGTGGTTGTATAATTATTTGTTCTGCAAAAATACAAGGGAGGTTTTTCTAAATCTCGATGTAACCCTACTTCATTCAAGTTCGAAGTCATGTTAAAAGTTTCACCTCATCGATTACAATGTATATCAACAGGTGTAGAAAAATATATTAATGTTGAATTGACGATACAGCATAAGTCGGTTTTTCGCGTGCCTCTCCATCATTGCAATAACCTGGGGCTTACGAGGCAACTGGTATACAGAAGGGAACTTGCATGTTTAGAAGTCAATGGTGTTGAGAGTGTTGAGCTGTGAAAGGTTGCTTCTAAATTCACGGCTTGTGAAACTTTTACAAAAAAATATTTCGAATGTTGTTTTCTTTCGCTCTTTATAATTTAGAATTGTAGAATCGGTAACCATCGATTCGAGAGTAATTTCAACTTTCATTTGTTCAGCTCAAATTTGTTGAGTCACACATTTTAAGCTGACGCATTTCTAAAGGGAAAAAAACATGTATTGTAACTTAATCTCATCACGAGTAACCCATTAACTAGGGTAAAACTTCTTATACTGCATCATAGACGTTTCCTTTATTTCTGTGGCGCATCGAATAGTCTATTTCGCGGAAGTATATAATTGTGCAAGTCTCGATTATTATCATGTTTCTAGAGTTCCAGTAAAGAATAGATCGAAATATCTGCTTCTGACAGATTATACAGGCCAGTGGCTACTGTATGTTTAATGTGCTAATAGGATTGGGATCACAATGTATTCAAAACAGAGCACCTTTTAGGGAGATACAACTGTTGTATATTAGCTCTCCTAGGAGGAAAATGCTGCGTCCCGAATTGAATTTTAGGCAGGCCTTCCTATTGTTGGTATAGAATAGACTTCCTGTTTTGTTGGGGATCATTTTTTTCCGGTTCACGACTGTTTAGTTTTATGTTTTTCAACACCTGCTACTTCGTTCTTCAACTTGTGTTTTGTTACGTAAACTTACTTCCTTGATTACTGCTTATATGCACATGGGATCGTACGAGAACACTTCTTGTGCATAGATTCTGCGTTTCCTCAACTCCTTACTAATTGGTGCCTTCATCCTTCCTCTCTTCAGAACACCCTTGCTGTGGTTTGGGAGTCTTGAGCAGAGTTATCAAATCAAAATAGTGCATTTATATCAAACTTAAGCTCTCGTTTCATTCCTAATGTTAAGCTTTGGATGATATTTTTGAAAGGTTTTTCTGATTATGGTCTAGTCTCAACGCATTCATTGAAGTTTATTTGCGTACAATGCATTAGAGTTGAGGGAAAACTTCCAGGAAAAAAAGTTGTCAGTATCCTGAGATGTCAGTGAAATTGGCCTCGTGTGGGTGCTTTTAGTTTAAGAAAGTGCCTACTTCATTATTTTAATTTAAATAATTATGAATCTTTAAAGCTCAATAATTGGCGACGGAAATTTTCGACGTTGATGATAAAGTTTTTGAATTTACAATGAAATTATATATTAGTTTTTTGCCCGAATTTATCAAAAACAAACAAGGTTCAGAACAAAATTTACTCAAGTTAAATAGAAAGCTTATTGAATATGCTGCACGGGCCCTGTGGCATGAACTTGAAGGTAACCAACGGTAATTTATGCGAGCAGGCTTCTGGAATGTCTAAAAAAGTATCATGAATGCTTAAAATTTCCCTAATTTTTGTTATTTACTTCAAAATATTCCCTCACTAGTTGAATTCCTTTAAAATCATATTATATGCCCTAAACTGGAAGCACTAGCCATCTTGGCACTGGAGTAGCCGTCTGTACCCTAAAGGTTAAACTAACATCTAATCTTTTGAATTCTGTGTCTCACAAGTTCCGTTGCACGTGTGTGCTCCCTCAGGGGAACTACTTCATCGAGGACGGGAAGCTGGAGCTGCCGGGCTCCGGGTCCATCCCAGAATGGGCCACCGGCGGATGGTTCAAAGCGGCCATCAAGATCCGAGACCCTGTCCACGACAAGCAGCTTGCGTGCTATGAAGCCAAGATACACATCCACTAACGCGATTCCACATTCCGGTACTGACGCTTTCTATTTTGGTTACCAGTGCCATATTCAACACTTTGACTGTTGGTTCAAAGCGGCCATCAAGATCCGAGACCCTGTCCACAACAAGCGGCTTGCGTGCTATGAAGCCAAGATGCACGTCCGCTAACGCGATTCCACATTCCGGTACTGACGCTTTCTATTTTGAGTACCAGTGCCATATTCAACACTTTGACTGCGACGTGAGCCACCGGTGGTGGACACGGATGGGATTTTTATGATGCGTCTCACTACCTAGTAGCCACAAACTCAATTTTCATTAATACTCGATCAAAATTAAACGAAGACTTGATCTAGGTAATGCTTGCTATATTCAACATTGTTTACTAAAATTGAATTCAAATTTGAGCTGAACATTAAAGGTCAGTCTTACCAACCGCAGTCAAAGTGTCAAGTTTTTTCAATGGCAGAAGGCTACAAAAAGTGCATGAAGGTTGGTTTCTACGTGACCTCAGGTTCTGTGGCACTTGATACAGACATGTAGGTGTGGTTCATTTTTCTCAGTCATAGCACCTGTATTACGTGCTTCAGTACACACGAGTTCTTGCAGTCCAATCTTTCAAATGTTGGGATCGAGATCTAATTGTAGATTCACATATCCACCGCTACGAGTCATCTTCATTTCAACGAGCCTCTGTCTTCTCGTATTTATTGCAAATGATCCAACTCTGGTTTGGGAGTCATAATGCTTTGTGCCTTAGAAGTCTCGTTCAAATTTATGAGTGATGATTTTGACCAGCTGTTAGGAGCGACTTAATGCTCACTCTGCGAATTGGTCACTTTTTGATATCCATAACTGGATCAATAAAAATCGTTTTCCTTTCATGTTCCGAACAAATTGCTGCCAACTCCTAGCCTACTGATATAGTGTGCTGAATAATATTAAGATACTTTAGAATCTGTATTACCTACTTGAAACTCGGCATTGAAATGTGTTCTGGAGTTCAAACTGGTCTTAAATAGGCTTAAATTTAGTAGTCCATGTATTTAGTATAATTTAATTTTGTAGTCTAATTTAGTAGTTAATTAGGCTTAAATTTAGTAGTCTGTGTTCCAGTATCAGAATCGCATTCTCGGTGTTGAAAACATTTTCACTGGCACTAATTTTGAGTACAAGTTTTTTTTTTTGAGCGATTATCTAGATTTTGAAAGTGCCATGCGAAAAACATTTACCCATCAATATATTGATGAAATAATTGCATTGGAGCCCAGAAGCAATTCTTCGGCGATTTCCGCATTAAATTCTACAATGAGGAAAAATCAGATTACAAACAAAAAAGCATATGCATTGTTCAAGTAGCAGTGACGTTTGAGGACGTTATTGCCTCATTTGTGAAGTAGCACCATTTTTCGTTGTATTTTTCATCACTCCATCCACCACTTTCTGCGGGTACAAGCAACATCCACCCATCATAGTTCAATACCCTGTATTGTCTCGACCTGCCCCGACTAGGTTATTCTGAAAGTGTTCAGCGTAGATTAACTGTAGCATTTTTAATTTATTTGTAAGCAGATTAGCACTAGCATGACAAACGATTTTTCAAGTGGTCGAAGTAGGTTATCTAGAGCACTTTTTTAGATTAGGGTTTTAGCTTATAAGTGCTAGCGTCTTTAAAAAGATAAGGTTCAACGTGAGTAACCTGGTGCATTTTTTAATATTAGTTGTGTGTCAGCAGATAAGTTAAGCGTCTTGCTGTGTACTAGTATAATGATAAACTGAATATTTCTCAGGGTGTGTGATCTCATATCAAGAACTGCTCCGCTAGTGGCCTCCAAGATTTAATTTAGTAAAATAGAATACTCACATGTATGTATCATTTCTTTATTTATACTTTGGAATAAATAAGCCATTAACAATGTTTCATTTATAAGTATCCATAATTCTGATCGTTCAACAATCTCTTCAGATATCCCCTCAGGGGGATACAAGTATTGTAGCTATGGGAATTAGCGCTCCTAGGGGGACTATGTGAGGGCCTGAGCTAAAGGTTAGGTAAGCTTCCTTTTTGTTGAAATAGAATAGGTTTTTGTTTTGTTCCCCTCAGGGGGATACAACTATTGTATCTATGGGAATTAGCGCTCCCAGGGGAAAAATGTGAGGGCCCGAGCTGAGAGTTAGGTAGGCCATCTTTTTGTTTAAATAAAATGTTTTTTTTTTGTTCTGTTAAGGACCACTTTTTTCGGTTCACTACTGTCCTGTTTTTCAGCACCTCTGACTTTCTTCTTCAACTTTTATCTTATTTCATGAACTTCTTTCCCATCTTACTGTTTCTATGCCCTTTCTGCATAGATTCCTCAATTTCTTATCTCCATACTAAATGGTGCCTTCCTCCTTCCTCTCTTCGATACGCTCTATTTTCGCAGCGGTTAGGGAGACTTAAACTAACTTATAATCTAATCTATCTTCAGATATTGATAAAGGTCGATTAAAAAACGGAAACTTTGTATCGAGGTACTATGTATTTTCATAACTCGAGTTCGGAAATATAGTGAACAAACTTAAGATAAAAAACTCGAAAAAGATTCGCAAATGATTTCCATAAAAAAAATCGAAGAAAAATACTTTTCAGAGACGAATACAAATTTAGAATTTACCAAAGCATTATTTTACAATTATATAAAATATTCAACAAACACAATCACGGGACGATTTACTCGCACAGGTTCTTCATGAGATACGCTGAGGCACTTGCGTTGGAACAGACACTGTCAGGTCATAACGGCTTAAAATTCCAGGAGCCACAGAAACATGAGAAAAAGAATAATCCTAAATCTTGCACGAACAATTAGACATCCCCTATGTAGAATTGACAGACAATCGCACCACGAATAAAATAAAGAGAAGTGCCTGAAGCATGCGCTTAGATTATTTGAAATTTAGATGAACCACAAGCACGGTAGAGGTGCTTAACTTTGCTTACGAGGAAACAGGTAAGCGTTCGAGCTCCACAGACCAGAGCAAATTACGCGAAAGGATACAATTTCCAATTAAATCCTCGCCAGAAACCTTCCATCGTGCTTACCTTGATACCAGCAAGCTTCCAATAACTAGCAAGTATCCCAAAGCGAACAAGGAATTTATGGGCTTTACCTCACTGATGAAAATGATAAAGAAATGAATTCCCTTCATTGAGCTCTTGATATGGCTATCCCTAGAACGTACGAGCAATGAACCCAGCCCCGAGTGGTGATATACCACAGAAATAAGCACGAAAAATAAATCCTCTTAAATGCCCTTCTAACCCACCTGCCTCAACGAAACAAATTGCGTCCTGAGAATCACATCTATTTAGGAACAGTTTAGCTACAAAAATTACTAAACAGCGTGTTATGCTTAGTTCAAGTAACAGTGCTGGTTTCACTCAGAAACAGGAATATCTGCATTCAAACAACACAAGGCGGCAAGTTTCAATCAAAGATTGTACAGCTATAAAAAAAAATCTTAGTCAACTTTTATCCGAGATGGACCAACCAAATGAGGGAGGGGAGAGAAGAATAAAATGCAGGTCCCAAAAGATGGCTCGCTTCACCGCATGTCGGTAGAAACACGAATATGTATGAAAAACAAAAGATGAAATGCACAACTGATCACATGAACCAACAACTCGTAAACAACCTTTACAGTTTTTGGCGCAACAGGTTGAAGTCCCAAACAGAAATGCTGAAGTCCCAGAACCGTATTTGAAGAAATGTATTTATAAACGCATCTCCTTCCTCGGACAGACGCTCACAATGCTTTTTGTTTTCCATAACTTAACTCCGAAAAAGCACTAGAGAAACATCTCCAGTGCACATAGAGGATTTGATCACTAATTTTAAAATAACGGTACGGTGAACACGTAAATCAAAATTTATGCATTTGCTTTAGTAAGGTGATTCATTAGGCAACATGATAGATCCATTATCTGGAGGTACTCGTCTCCTCCCTCCAAAAGCCTGTGGTCACACACAGCTATCTTCTCGCACACAGCGGCCTTTTGTACATCACTGAGGTTGTCATCAGCAACGATGATATCGTTCATCTGCAACAGCAATTGCGCAGCCGCATAGCCCTCAGCCATGAGGTCATCAATGAAGGTCGACAGTTTGTCATAAGAGCCAGACGCACACTCATCAACAAGGCCTTGGAGCCAAGTCTTGGGTATAGCCCCTGTGATGTCATACACATGTTCTTCTTGAATTTCTTTCCCACCCTGTAACCGCGCAACGGACTGCAGGGCAGTAATGGCCCTCCGAAGATCCCCGTCACTGACTTCAATGAGAGCGGCCATTCCAGCTCCACTAATGTTAACACTCTCAGCCGTGCAGATCGAGTGCAGTCGCTCCTCTAATATAGCTACCCCAAGAGGTCTGAACCTAAATTTAGTGCACCTAGAAGTAAGAGGTTCGATAATCCTCGAGACATAATTACAAATGAGGCAGAACCTTGTGGTGCGGCTGCTTTTTTCCATAGTGCGACGAAGCGCAGCTTGAGCTGAGTGAGTCATGCTGTCAGCCTCGTCCAAAATGATCAATTTGAAAGCAGGACATGGTGACCCATCGGGTCGGACGCTAGAAACAGATTTTTGAGCAAAATTTTTCACTTTCTCTCTGACAACTTGAATACCTCGCTCATCAGACGCGTTCAGTTCCAACACCCGCTGCGCAAACAGATCATTACCGTACAGTTCTCGAGCAGCAGCAAGTATGGTTGAAGTTTTTCCAGTGCCTGGAGGTCCATAAAATAGAAGGTTGGGAAAGTCAGCCCCATACATTGTTTTGGAGAGAACAGCAACTACATCTTCCTGCTCTGCCACATCAGTCACTTTTTTAGGTCTGTACTTCTCTACCCAAGGCTTAGGGGTTTTTGGTGTGGATGCTTCCCCTTTGGAAGAGGAGCTTCCACCAGAGCCAAGCTTGCCAGTTTTCAGGAAAGCTTGCATTGCTCACCGAGTTCCTGCAACATAATTCACAGTCAGTTGGGTGGGCTCATCATACAAAATGGTAAAATAAATTTGAAACCAGAAATGACTCATAGGAATTAGTTTTTCAAGTAAAACTTGACCAAATGGTTGGGAATGTTGAAGCAAAATGCAATTATAATAAAATAAGCTGAGACATTTTACTACCAAAATGCCCAAGTTTTTAGAGCACACAACTTTTCTAATGAATCCTGCAATAACTGCTAAAAAACATGGCGCTAACATAGCATGAGGTCTACTGATATATATTGTCTACTCAGGTGCAGTTTGAGATGAACAAATCAAGTGTTTATTGCTAAATTAAAGGTATGGAAATAAATATCCATTAGTAACCTAACTTCACACTATAGTACTAGCTATAGGTAGATCTCATGCTGAAGTGTGGTAGACTAGACCTCATGCTCTAGCAGCACCCAAACATATTTTGTTACATGTTCCAAAAGATGCGTCTTTTGAACTGCCTAAAACCTCATCTGAACAAGCTAATAGGAATAAACTTGAAAACAAATATCTAGACCCCCTTATCAAAATCAGGCTTCAACTTCAAAAAATCAAGATATACCTAATTATATTTCTGACCATTTTGGATCCCTATCATAACAGGAGATAATTGAAAAAGCACACAAATTTTTCCAACAATTTTCAAGGGAATTGAACAATTTTGTTTGTATAAAACCTAAAATTAATAAAAAATACTTCAAGAGCGTCATGAGCAAAATAAGCTTGCAGGTATTTACAACATGTTTAGAACATTCGAATGGACGTTCACAGCCCTTAAACTTTTTGAATTTTCCCATTAGATTAGATCTTCCCCCCCTCAGAGGGAAATTTCTAAAAAACCTGATTTTTCAGCTAATATTGTACATAGAGACGATTATTTTTTTTTTGTTAAATTCACAATGAAAATATCTACCAAAGATAGGTCCATGTGTTTGGTTTTGCATAAAAAAAATTTAGGAAATTTTGGATTTTTTTTAAGTAAAATATACCAACTTTTTAGTTATTACTTTACACGACAATAAATAAATTTCTAATTAACTTACCAAAAAACAACTATGCAGGTTTATAGTAATCCCCTTGACCTTTACGATGCAAGAAAGAGATTGCCTCAGCAAGTAAAAAAACTGTTGGAGAAATAATTAAAAGACTGCAACACTTTTTCCCATCAAAAAAAATTTTCGGCTCTGCGGCTCAAAATCTCCTACAGTTTTTCACTTATGAAGGAGATCTTTTTTGCATCGTGGAGAGCATAGCAAGTACTATTATAGCTAGCTTATTTGGGTAAGATAAGTTGATTAGAATTTTTTTCATTGTCCATAGAAATAAAATACCTAACTGTATTTTTAATATTCAATTATTTGCCAATTTTTTTTTAAAGCAAAAACAAACCAACTGAGCTAGCTATTGTAGATACTTTGATTGTAAATCAAACAAAAAAAAACATTCTTCTCTATGTACAATATTGGCTGAGAAATTGAAATGTAAAAAAATATTTCTTTGAGGGGGGGTGGGGCTGTATGGGTAAATTTAAAAAATTTTGGGTTACAACTGTCTATTAGAATGTTATAAACATGCTGTGAATACCCGAGAGCTTATTTCCCTCCGGAAGTATTTTTTTTATTTTCAAAGAATTCATGGGAAAAATCATTCGAATCCCTAACTACAAATGGCTACGATTTAAAGGATCTAATATCAAAAAGTTAAGTTTAAATTGGCAATATAATGAAGTTGTACAAAAAATACTTCAACAATGCATTACTCATTGAAGTAAACTGGATAATAGGAAATAGAAAAAATTGATTTCAAAGTGAAAACCCAAAATTCCACCTATTACAATATTGCACAGGCCAGAATAGCCAAACATGATAAGAAACTGTTCTGTTCAATATTGTTTTTAAAATTCCACCTACAAATCATAAGTTTAAATTTTTTAGTTACCATCTTTTTAAAGTAAGCTACATACAAGATTTTCAAACTGTAGCTAAAAAATCTTCTTCTGAGATGTCATTCAATTAGACATGGTCAATTGCCATTTTGGAAGGATTGTGAAGACAGGATATTTTGAATCAACAGATACAGTTCAAAATGAACAGGCACTGTAAAGATACTAAACATTTTGAAAACTTTGAGCATTTAACCTAAGTCACAATTTCACAAATGACTAAGTCACTGAAAAGCCATGGGCAAATCAGCTGCACTTACATGACAATCTGGTCTGGATCATACTAAACTTCTTAAATAGCTCTGACACTAATTTAGCAAAATTTTCTAAACTAGCATTTTAATTAGAATATTTTATGCCAAGACTGCAAAAAATTTATATTATCCAAATTTTTATGAAAGATAACCCATTTAATATTTACTTTTTAGGATTATTACAGGATTTATTTGCTTTTATATCAATCATTTGGCTTTCCTCTAGAAAGACATGAAATTGAGGTAATAAGTGTAAAATGTTACAGAACTTTATCTACCAGGTAAAATCAAGATATCCAGGCCTAGAACATAGGTTAATTAGCCTAGAAAACCTATCTCACCAATGCTTCAACCTTAGGCTATACTCTATAGCCAGTAAATGTTGAGGAGAGACGACTAATCGATTTTCCAATTTTTGTTGCTGGCATCGTGGTAATTAGATCATAACATGGTAAATGTTAAGGACAACATAACAATTGATTGTCAAATTTTTCTTGATTGAATGTTGGAAATGAGATCAAAATAAAAAATTTTTTCTATGCACTTTCCATCACAGATGAGTATTTAACAAGTTATAGCAATGGCGTAATGTAACTTGACTAATCAAACTTGACCTCAGCTAACGTAACCTAATGATCATTCGCGTGCATTAGAGCCAGCAGAACAGAGATTTTATCCAAGCGTGCTACAATTGCTGCCGCTTAAAAGACTAAAATTGCAGTAATTAACTTATTGTTATAACTTGTTAAATACCAATTTGCAACAGAAAGTCCATACAAGAAAAGTTGTTTATTTTGATAGAATGAACACTAAACAAGCAACGAAAATTTAAAAATTGATGATTAGTGTGTTGTCCTCGAAAAATACTAAAAATGAACAACTTTTCTTCTACACATTTTCCAGCACAAATTAGTTTTAAATGAGTTATAGCGGTCACGTAATTAACATGATGTGACCTAACTTAACTAATCAAATGTAAACTAACTTAGTGTAACGTTCATTGGAGCGCATTACAGCCACTGGAGCAGATTCGGTAAATCTGAAGGATATGTCAGTTATTGATTTTGTAAATTTGCATGCCTAAGCATAGTTAATTAGATCGAAATAAACAAGTTTTCTTCTATGCACTTTCCGTCTCAAATGAGTATTTTATTAGTTATAGCGGTAAATGACTTACCGCAACTCCAGTGTTTGAAGCGGCAAGTAATTCAAGGAGCACGTCGGAGAGCAACACTGTAAAGCGCACTCGCTTCCAGTGCAATCGTCATCAAAGACGAAACCAAACCTTCCGCTATACCTTGTTAAATACTCATTTGACAAAAAAAGTGTATAAAAGAAAAGTTGTTTATTTCAAGGTTATTACCATGATTCAAGCAATGAAAAATCAAAAATCGATGAGTTGCTGTTTATTCGAGCGCATTCGCCATCAAAGACGAAACTAAACATACCTCTATAAATCGTAAAATACTCATTTGAGACCAAAAGTGCATAGAAGAAAACTTGTTAATTTTGATTCAATTAATTAGGTTCAGGCACCAAAAAGTGGAAAATCAATAACTGACATATCCTTCAGATTTACCACAGATTCAATTGGAGTCACCTCTCAACAGAAAAGAATCGCTATAGAGTAATCTACCATTATAACTCATTGAATACTTGTTTCTGCCAAAAGGTGCATGGAATAAAAGTTGATTATTTTGGGTGAATGTGGAGGAGAGGACCATAATCAATTTCCCACTTTTTGGTGCCTAAAAATAGCTAATTAGATGTAAATAAACAATTTTTCTTCTAAGCTTTTTCCGTCTGAAATGAATCTTCTACGATCTTTCAGTTAATAACACAATAGAAATTATCACCCAAAAATAACAAATTATAACGGCATGTTCATTTGGTCAATGTGAAGTTCATTAATGCAATGATGGAAAATAATAATTGCAATCGCAAGAATCACTAAAGGAACCCATTTAAAAACCGTTTACATGAATGACATTCTGCTTGCTGATGCATTATTTTTTAATTATTCAACTTTGAAGTTGGCTTTTGCAGCAAGCGCACCAAGCAGAATTTAATTAATAACAGAAGCTAACCCCCTATTACAAACGTAAAGAGGTTGGGTCAAGATGGGGAGCCATAGTTCTTCTAGTGAAAATTATAAATAAATGTTCTAATCCACGCATTTCCAACAATGATATTGAGCTTGCTGATGTGTTGTGTTTACATCAGCTCTAAAATGGCGGCCACGCGGTATGCTGTTTGGCGCGCTGGCCCATGTGAGCGTCCATGACAGTGTTGCCATTCGCGGGCTCCGCTTCAAAGACTTGAGTTTTGGTAACTAATTTACCGCGAACATCATCCTAATGGGTGGGTTACAACCTTTATTCATAATTTTCACTAGAAGAACTGTGGCTCCCCCTTACGACCCAACCTGTTTATGTTTGTAATAGGATGTTAGCTTCCGTTAATTAAATTCTGCGTGGCGCGCTCGCTTCCTTTGGCGCGCAAAAGCCAACTTCAAAGTTTAATAATTTTAAAAAATGCACCAGCAAGCAGAATGTCATTTGTGTAAAACGTTCTTAAATGGATTCCTTCAGTGATTCTTGGGATCGGAATTATTATTACCCGTGATTGCATTAAACTTCACATTGACCGTTCATTTTTGTCTTATATGGCGGGAATGATCGAGCGCTTTGGAAGGGAGAATCTATTGTAGTGTTGCCATCCAACATGCAATTTCAGTCCTCTCCTCCACATTTGCTTTATTTTGATCTAATTATCATAATACAAGCTACAAAATTTCAAAAATTTATTAGTCACTTCTCCGTAATAAATAACCTATAGCAAAGAAAATGCGTTCAAATATCTCTTTCAGAACAGTTTTCGGTCAATATTGAATATAATGTTGTCAACGATTATGATAATTCCGTCACCAAGAATGTATAGAGGAACCCAATCTGAAACGTTTTACAAGAACGTTTTTCCGGAAATGCTTCGTTTTTGAGTTATTAACCTTAGAAGTTTTCGTTTCCGCGCCAATCAGCTGCAATAATAAATCGCCCGCCAACCACGCGGCCGGGCAAATACAGTGCGAGAAGTAACTGTTTACGCAATATATGTTATTGTTCTTACCTGAAAATGAGATGAACTAAGGTAGTTTTAACTTAATAGTTTTAAACGAGCAGTATCGTCATTAAAATATTGTTTGATGCATTCAAATAGTGTGGGAGAACATCCCTTGCATGAACCTTCCACCGCAACAGCCATACCGAAACTGCCGTTGATGTTCAAAATGACTCATTTTGCGCAGGAAACGCCAGTCAGGAATGTCGTTCGTATAACTTTAGAATTGAAAAGGAAGCTAACCCTCTATTAAAAACGTAAAGAGGTTGGGTCGTGAGGGGTAGCCACAGTTCTTTTAGTGAAAATTATAAATAAAGCTTTTTAGCAAAGTCCATTTACATCGAATCGAAGGTGGCTGTCGCCATGGTGCCATTCGGTACTGGGGGCAGCCATCATAGAGTCGATTTAAACAAATGTAAATAGAAAGCATCATTTGTAATTTTCACTAAAAGAACTGTTGCTACCCCTCACGAGCCAACCTCTTTACGTTTGTAATAGGGGGTTAGTTCCGTTATTGTCAAATAACAATAATTGCTTTTTCGGAAAAAAGGCCATTCAGGAGCGCCGTTCCTATAACTTCAAATCTAAATAACTCGAAAACTAAGCATTTCCGGGAAGAACGTTTTTGTGAAATGTTTTAAAACGGGTTCCTCTATACATTCTTCGTCACGGAATTATGAAAATCGTTGACAACATTATATTCAATATTGACCCAGTTTTCTTTGAATTCAAATGTTATAGACACATATATTGAAGTTGTTTTTTCATATCTCCCTTTAAATAATCATATGCACAAGTTATGGGAACAATTACAGGAAATTTTCTTCAAAAATACACCAGCACACACACCTTTAACTTTTTTTCTATTTCTAATCCAGAAGCAAATATTAAATACTTATTATTTATACTCCAAGCTATTACACGATAGATTATTAGGTCAATATTTACTTTATGTCAGGCAAACGACCATTATGGGCGCCGCCATCTTGGATTTGATGTGAACAAGATTGCGGTCGTCACCCTAATGGGTGGGTTAGAAGCTTTATTTATAATTTTCGCTATAAGAACTGTGGCTAACCCTCACGACCCAACCTCTTTACGTTTGTAATAGGGGGTTAACTACCCTTATTAACTAAATAACGGCTCGCGCGCGCCGGCGCCAACTTCAAAGTACAATTATTCAAAAATAACGCATCAGCGAGCAGAATGTCATTCGTGTAAAAGGTTATTAAATGTGTTCCTTTATTGATTATTTGCCCCCAAATTATTAATTTCCTTGCCTGACATAAAATAAATATTGTCCGATTATTAAATTATATTAACCAAAATAAAAGTTAAATTGCTAACTTAAGTCAGGAAATCTGCAATTGATACTATCCTATACAATTTGACTGTTGTCAAAAAAAATAGCTTAAGCAGAAAATTCAGTTATCTTAACAAAAAACTCAACCGCAGCTTCACAGTTTCTTAGATTCCTTCAAAAATATTACACTTTTAATGAATCCTGTAAGCTGCAACCAACCTAGTTCAATTTGATACATGAAATTAAGCAAAATACATCAAGTACAGCGCAAATAAAGCGGAAATGTGAAATTTTTGCCACTCACTTTCTTCTGCAGTATTTTCTTTGTTTTCTTCTCAGGATCTCGGTTTAAGATCGCCCTATTAAGGCCGTTGATCTTAGATATTTCTTGAATTTAGTTGTCTCCAATCTCCCGCAAGGCAGGCCCAGTACTCTATGTTACAGTTATTGCACTCAACTCAGCTTCCCGCCAAGATTGTTAACACTAATGCATCACGCATGAAGTCAACAGGATAATAAATTGAAATGTGCACTTATTATCTTTTCATTTTTGAAAAAACTTATTCTCAAATCTTTTGAAAGAATTAATACAAAGTGAACTTTTTCGAATATTTGCCATCCCATTGCCAACTTTTATCGCGTTTTGACGTATTGTTCTGTTCATTCCATCGGTTCATGCCGCTAATGCAGCTTCAAATATATATTTTTGTTTCTGTATTTTTTGAACTGATAATTTTACTTCTACTTTTTTTACAGAAAGCCTTTTTAACTATTAAACTATTAACGCACTTTCACATTGACGTATGAAGTTCTCCCAAAGTGGGGGAAACAACTGAATGATATTTTTAAAGGTTGAATATTGAGGAATTTATCAAGTGACAAGGAAGATGTTCTTCTTATTAAAGGCGGGTCACCAGTGCTCTGGGTAGAGCACACTTAATTGCAAAATGAATGAATTACGGCCTCTGACTCTGAAGGAGTTAGGCGGTATTCGGACGCAATATTTCAAGCGTCTACAATCAACAACAAAATTACCACAAGCCAACACCGGGGGAAAATGAGAGAATAGTTTCACTCGCCGGTATGGGATTTATTGAGGAGAAGGTTGCACTCCGAAGTGCGAGGCTTGATTCTTGTTCGAAAGACGATCTTGGTGAGAGTCCGAGGAGGTTGCGGGACTTCAGACGATTCGTTCAGCTCAGGCTTGTGAAGCGCGTGCTGGAGTGTGAAGTCGATGATGTGTAAGTGTGGGAGGTTCCGACACTAAGTGAGTAGTGAATTGAGTGCTGAGTAGGGAATTTGTTACCGGTTGGGAAAACTCGGTAAGAAATGGGGACTCTCGCCCAAATGGTCTCAACTGGAGATTTTAGCGGCTTAGCTGCAGGGATACAGGCCTTCCAGTATAGTGAAATTTGAACAGGAGGAGCAACTGGGAAAAGAAACTCGGAGGAGTGAACCAGGAGGGTGAACCCGGAGGAGGTAAGCTCCTTAAATTACGAGATTAGGGTTTGGTTCCATACGTGTTTGTGAGTGCATGAATGTGTGGTCCAGTAGATCCTGTCAGGGGACATCGTGCTGGATTATTTTGAACAAAAAAACGAGTCCATTCATACACATGTGCAAGATTGCGCAAACTGCAACATTAACAGGATAAACCATGGCAGAAGTCTGGTGATAAGAATCAGTCCGCAACTCTAGCGCCCGAGTCGCAGCCTGAATCATCTTAACACCAGAATCAGTGTTCCAGACCAGCTGGTCACAAGCTCCATCCTGACATTACAAGCAGCAACACAACTGAGTTTAAATGAACTACAGCCAAAATAATAGCTAAAGCACTGAGGTAATTAGATAATTAATGTACTAAAATATAAGTATGAGAAAATAATAATAATAATAATGAAGGCATCTACGGATGCTTTATTTCCAATCAAGCCTGATACATATCACCTTGTACATTGGATTTTCAAATGCCTTATAACTAACGCCAGGACGCCATGACGCTTTCCCCCGGTCGAGACCGGTACCCATTTCAGACACCTGGGTAGAGTGGGGTATTGTGCTTGGAATTTTTCTCCTATACCCAACAGAGAAAATCGCCACTGCCAGCGCCGAGTTTCGAACCCGGGTCCCGGCCGCACGGCGGCGGAACCTATAGCACATGGCTATCGCGAGCACAAAGGTGAAGTCTCTATACTCTATTATTCAGATGAGCAAGAATTGCAGCAGAAGTTACATAAAAAGGAGCAGCACATAAACAGACACGAAAGTCACAACAACTAAGCTGAGAACAAAGTTACAGTGATTTAAAAAAGGCTCAATTAATTCATGGAAAAATGTTGTCACATAAGAACACTGCTTCTATTCCTAAAAGACATGTCAAATGTAGTTAGGTATTTATAAGGAACAATTATTTATGTGAATTGACTTGAAATGCGTACTACAGAAAATACAAACGCGATTTGCTGCAATATCCTATTTTATTTCTTAAGATTTTTGGACTTCAAACGTTGAGTGTGAAACTAAAAAGAATTCCACACTTGTTTGAATCACGACTTAATTACACAATGCACGACAGTAAATAAAATAACTAAAATTCCAGCTACTGTACTGCCAAAAGTTAATTGAATTATAAGGCTAACAGAACTGGTAAATACACCAGTGCGAAACCGTAAAAAGACACATTCCAATTGGAATCAGATGCTAAAGTGAATATGCAGGTTTGCACGGCTACATTAATTCAGGGAAAAACACTGACGAAATGGCGCAGTGAACTTGAATCTTGTGCCTAACTACACCGGCACAGATAAACACAGTGAATGTTCCTAAGACACAATAACGAGCGCTCCCTAACAAGGAACAAGTTAAGACACAACACAGGAAAGTTAAGACATAATACAATTAACTCTAACACTTGATACTTACAAATGCCCGCTCTGGGCCCAAGCACTATTCAGGAGGATCTGTACGAGAATGACGACTCTGCCTGAAAAGTCGGCCTTATATGCTCTTTTGAGCGGAAGCTTGCGAAATGGTTCTGCGCGAATGTTTCCAACGGAAGTGACTGACGGAAACGTGATCGGCAAATATTTTCGAAACGCATTTTTGGTAAAATTTTGGGTTTAATCGAATTAATTTGGTCTTGTAAAATTATAAAAATAATTACATTTGTATAATTTAATTTTAGGATGTTAGTTTTTAATATTTTATGAAATTAGGCTGAAGTGTGGCTGAGGGCGATCACTACAGACGGTTTACATTTTGTTTTTATAAATTCAGACCCTAACGTTACCAATTAGGTATTGGAAAAACTAATGAATTTCAATGATTTCAAATGTCTTGATCTATGAAATGCATACCATATCAACAATTGTACGACAGTAAATTCTTTCTCAAAGATGATCGATATATGTTGTGTATGTAGACACGCTCGCACATCATAAATTTTCATATCAAAACCATAGCAAATCATTAGTTTAGCTAACATTTTTTATAACACAGGATTCACATGATTTACTCTCCTCACTTTGGTGCTAAAACTAAACTTGTGCGACGCATTAGGTTGTTACAAAGATTTCGTGATTGTGGTATAATGTAATGAAAGATGGGATAATAAGCAATACAAAATTTTAAATACTTTTCCAGTACGTATTGCAGCTCACATTCATTGTGTACACGCAAGATAACGAGTTATTTAAACTAGTTCACCCCTCTTTATTCGAAAAGAAAAAAGGGCGAAATGAGAGAAAGGCCGCAAGAAATAAAAAATAATTTCGAGAGTTGATGAGGCCGCGTGAACACGGCCCGTCAAAATATATAGGGCTGGAGCTTGTATCACAGATACGCTCATCACACACTACAGGCTGGCTTCGGACGGACCGACGGACGGACGCGGCTCTTATTATAGTATAGATTTTTAATTCTCTTTATGTTTGAGGGTTTTTAATGCTCCCGGGAAGTTTATTCCACAGTGAGGCGCCTGATACCAATAGAGCTTTCTGCTCAATGTTAGATGAACGGTATTGTATTAGAATATCATGTCACCTATTCGGCTTTAGGTTGGTAATGGAAGGGGGATGGAATTGCACTATTTCAGCATTGCTCTGAGGAAGATATAAAGAGAAGAATTCGAATTGGGTTTTATGCACCAGAAACCGGAACTGAGATTGTAGTGAACGCCCTCAGCCACAATTCAGCCTAAGTTTCATAAATGATTACAACCATCTTCTAAAATTAAGTAAATTTAACGCAATCATCCTTACAATTTTAGACTACTATTGTCATTCAACATTACCCCGAAATCTATTAAAATTTAACCCGAAATATTTAAACATTTTTCGAGCATCAGATTTCATCGCGTTTTCACGCAGAACTATTTCGAAAGCTTCCTGTATCGTACGTATATAAAGCCAGCTCCCCAGGCAGAGCTGGTCATTCACGTAAGAGATTCGTCTGAGTGTAGTGCTTGGGCCCCAGAGGGGCATATATGGACCTACGAGCCAACACACAAACACAACCTCCTAGTCCTCAATCACCGCCATTGAGCCGAAAACTAGAGATTCCTCAGATTCACTTGAGACGTTCCTCAGATTCACTCAGCCACACGGCTCCACACGCAGTAACCAGACCAAGGTACTGCTTCTTTCGAGACTTTCTAATTCTCGTTGAACACTTCAATCCCCCACTAGTGCCTCGCTCCAAGCGTTCAGGCTTCACCTTGTCCTTCTCGCCGTCCATTCCACCACGGCCATCTCCACTCGTTAAGCCACCCAGGGTAATCACCTGCATCAGCGGATAACTACACTCACATTCCAGTCCTCACCTGGACCCACAACGGACTCCCACGAGCCGCCGCGCGCGGTTGGAGTACGCCGCCAGGACTGGATCCGGAATCCCGCCTCAAGAAGTGGATTCACCCCAATGAGTGGACCGTGGCCACGGCACCCCTCCGCGTCAAAAATAAAGAAAGGCGAGAATAGTCATTGTTTTTCATTATCCCGCAGAGGTAAAGTTCGTGCAAGTACCTGAAAACCTCGGTGCCAGTAGAGCATCCGATTACCCACTCCTTCTGAGTCAAAGGGCCAAACAAACTTTCAATCCTAAATCTTAAATTTGTATTTATGTGCCTAGCCATAGGCACAGTAAATGCTGGTGACTTATTTGTCGGAACTTTGTTGATACCAGAACTTCAAACTGGTGTACTTAAAACTAATAAGTAAAAATTGAATTACTCGCACCAAGCAAAACACTAAACTTCATACTAGTCAATAAACTTCATATTAGACACTGAAACTTCATAAGATCAGCCGCGTTCAGTTGGAGGCTATTCAAAGAAACAGTGACAACCATGATTTTCAGATTGAAATTTCCATAATAGGCCAACTAATGTCCCTAAAAAGCCAGAATATTTGACTGAAATAAAGCCAGATTTTGGAAATTTGGCCTTAAAAAGCCAATCAGCCCTGGTGACAACAGAAGTGCGGGCCACGCTAGGTGCCTGGCCACATCAGTTTGTCGTGTAAAGGGGTGTTTACACTAGGGGAAATTTCGGCCGTGAGGCGCGACTCGTGTAGACGAGGCTCACCACAGAGGCTCATATTTGTGTGTGTGAGCCCAAAGTTCCCTATTCGCTCTGATCGAATTCGTGAGGCACGACGCACGTGAGCCTCGCAGCTCAGTCCCCGGTCAATGTGTAGTTAGCAGTCATCAGGTGAGGTGTAGCCCTTTGCTCATCGATTATGGCTGACACAACGCTGCCACGAGAAACTACATTGCTTTTAATTGAAATTTACTAAGCCCATCACTACATTTGGCAGAACAAAAGCTGCGAATATAAGGCTGCTTTCCATTATATTTCAATGAAAATAAACGAATATAGTATAATTTCACTCATGCAAATAAAAAGAGATTACGTAGCTTACGATGTAACAGCAATATTCAGACAACCTCGTCGACTGTTACCCATCTTTCATAGCAGCTGGCCACACACTGACTGATTTTGAGCAGCGCGCGCTCCGTGGCACGCTCAATGTCTAGTCTAAACGCACATGGCTCTTGTGAAGCTCCACACGAGGCGTCTACACGTGAGCCTGCAGCAAAATGGATACCAGTGTAAACGGCCCTTAACAATGAATCTTGAACCTCCCGCTGTAACACGCGAAAAATTTGTAAGCGATAAATATAGGCGATAAAATTTTACAGTCTTGCGATAAATGTGTAGTGAACGCCTTCTGCCGCACTTCAGTCTAAATTTCATAAATTAATAAAACTACCTTCTAAAAATTAAATAAAGCTAACGCAATCATTATTACAATTTTAGATCACTATTCTCATTCAACATGACCCCGAAATCTATTAAAAGTTGACCCGAAATATTTCAACATTTTTCGAGCATCAGCTTTCAGCGCGTTCTCACGCAGAACCATTTCGCAAGCTCTCGATAGTCAGCCATCCAGGCAGACTGGTCATTCACGTTGTGTGTTCTTCCGATTGTAGTTCTTGGGCCCCAGAGCGGGCATTTGTAAGTATCAGGTGTTAATATTAAGTGCTTTATTATATATATTGACTTGTCTATGTGTTGAGAGCTCATTTTTGTGAACATTCACTATGTTTCCTTTGTGCCGGTGTTAGTTAGGCACCAGCCTCAAGCTCACTGCCCCATCTTTGCCATTGTTTTCGTGCTTACTATTCTCCGATGATTCCGTATTGTGCTGTCAGTGTTAGACGATGTTGACATTAGCTCCTTAGATATTTTTTTAGTGCTAACATAGCGTTTTAAGACACTTTGCTGTCCACAAAGATCATTTGTGAGGAAGTCCAATTTTACTTCCCTGAATTTAATTTAGCGTCTGTTAGCCTTGCTAAAACACCATAACCTTGCTTCCACCGTTGGTTTGTTTATTCTGTTGTGCCTTTTCATATACTACTCCTTTTTATATGTAATTTTTCTGCGCCTAGAAGCAGTTCTGGCTCATCTGAATTATAGAGAACAAGAGTCCTCATCTTTTCTCATGTTATTTTGTGTACATTGTTTTACTTCTAGTTGATAATTCATACTCAGTCATGTTTTTGCCTTTAGAAATTAGTTCCCTGTACGGGAAATTTAAATCTTCAGTCTCATGATGAGTTGCAAATGTAGTTTGCTTTTGACTCAAGTTACAACCGCCAACTGACAGCAGTTGGCTGGCTATTTTCGGAATACCTGGAAGCCAAACCAGTATAATTGAATTCCATTAGCAAATTACATAACGATTATATACTCAGTTGTGTTGCTGCTTGTGATATCGGTGGAGTTTTTGACCAGTTGGTCTTGAACACCGGTTCTGGGTGTTAAGATGATTCAGGCTGCAACTCGGGTGCTAGAGCTGCGGTACTGACTTTAGCACTAGACTCTTCCATTGTTCCTCTGTAAGTAGCAGATGCAGCAGTCTTGCACATGTGTATGAATAGACTCGTTACCGTGCAAAGTAATCCAAGTCACCTGCTCCCTCACAGGATCGACTGGACCACACATTCATGCACTCACAAACACGTATGAAACCAAATCCTAACCTCTTAATTTAAGGAGCTTACCTCCTCCTGGTTCACCCTCTGAGTTGATTCTCCAAGTTTCCCCTCCTATTTAACTTATTAAACTGGAAGGCCTGCATCCCTGCAGCTAAGCCACTAGAACCTCCAGTTGTGACTACCATTGGGTCGAGAGTCCCCTTCTTACCGAGTTTTCCCAACCGGTAACTATTCCCATACTCAGCACTCAATTCACTACTCACTTAGTGTCGGAACCTCCCACACTTACACCATCATCGACTTCACACTCCAGCACAAGCTTCACAAGCCTGAGCTGAACGAATCGTCTGAAGTCCTGCAACCTCCTCGGACTCTCCCCAAGGACGTCTCTCGAACAAGAATCAAGCCTCGCACTACGGTTCAACCTCAACTAATAAACCCCCCTAAAGGCGAGCGTAACTGTTCTCTCATTCTCCCCAATGATGGTTGTATCGCGGTTTTTATTGTTGATTTAGACGTTTGAAATATTGCGTCCGAACACCCTTGTCAAACTCCTTCCGAGTCAGTGGCCATATCAATTCATTTTCAATTCAATGCGCGTCCCCTCGCGCTGGTGACCCTGTCCAAAGTAAAACTTGAATTACGCCCATCAGGCGAAGTTTAAAAATGATAAGCAATAAATTTCGGTTAGAGCAATATTATCGCATTATTGCTTTACTTAACGCAACGACCACTGTGACTGCCTCAACAATTTCTATCGACGAGGGGAAGGTTCAGAAAAGTCCACGGATGATGCAAAACTTGTCTTAAGCAGCCATTTATAGTACATAAATTTTCCTGAAATAGAAAGGTCTAGTTAGCACAAAAGTAATACAAAAAATATACAGTTTTTAGAGATTGCATATCTAAAAGTGATTCAGAGGGCAAACCAGAAAATAAGGACGCAAAAATTGGGGCAGAACTGCATCACTGGCACAAGAAAATCTAATTCAGAGAACACGGGTAATACTTCAGCGGCTCATTCAACACCCAAATCATTGGCGAGACTTAGTACAATTTTCATACGAGCATCCCAATGGCACAATCAGATATAACCAGTCAACCTAATGAGGCCCACATTAAATACTAAGGTCAGGCAGTAGGCTCTACACACTAATGTCCAACCAGGTAGATGCTGAATTGAAGTTACACGGCTATTCCCATATAAAAATGCATGTCCAACCCGGTAGACGCTGAACTAAAGTTACACAGCTATTCCTACGAAAACAGTGCCTGACAACTTGAGTTGTTTCTGACTCACATGACTAGTCACAAAGTCTATCAATCTATAGTACCACCTGGGCATAGTTAAAACACACCCATCTACAAAGGTGGTTAATAAGTGAACAAGGGGGCACACTTAGACACCTCTGAACAAGTAAATAGTTACCTAACAGGCATGAACACGTCATCAACCAGTTAATATAAAATATCCGCAGCCCAGTAAAAATCACACAAATAAAAATAGGCAAAAACCACCACACTCTACAGACTGGTAAAATAGCAACTTGAGTGAGGAATTACACAAATAAAAATAGGCAAAACCACCACACTCTACAGACTGGTAAAATAGCAACTTGAGTGAGGAATTACACAAATAAAAATAGGCAAAAACCACCACACTCTACAGACTGGTAAAATAGCAACTTGAGTGAGGAATTACACAATTCTAGAGTCCAAATACCAGAGTTTAAATCCACTAACATTAATCGTGAATGATAACAAGGATCTATATAATGCAATGTGCTTAGATCAAATCAACAACTGAGCACAATGAATCCAGCTGTGAATTCCAGCAAATAAATTAAGTAGCACTGACAAGCACAGAACAAATCAGGCTCAACAATATAATCACAACATGACTGAGTGTTTGCAAGAAAGTCTCACAACCCTGTCCAACACAGGGCAATACCACTAGACAATTTGAGCCAGGTACAAATAGGTAAACACAGCATTACATTATATTAGCACCGCGAATGAAGAATCAGTATCTAGAATTGTAAAAGCACAAACAGAAAAACTGTGACAGCACACATTCTAACATCCCCTGAAATCTTTTAGCTTTTCTAGGACCTAAAAATTCACTGTCTAGTAGGAGACACAAAACAGACATCTATAGGGACCCAATGCACTTAATATTTAGCACTCTTTACTTACATTTCCTTCTCTGGAGTCTACACACTACTTCAACACAACTGGCGGCCTCTACTCAGCTCGCAGAGTTTAAATACCTAATGTACCGGAAGAGAGCGTTTCCGGAAAACGAGTGAACGTGCGGACTGGTTCCCTCGATATTCGAAGGCACAAATTTTCTACCGCTGTTTGAAAATATAAATTTCCTAAATTGCTGCGAAGGCAGCACAACCACGACTAGATAACATTAACGATTGAACGGCCAAAAATCTGGATTCTTCGTCAAGCATACTAATTGACACACTATCCATGGTCTACTAATTGACAAACCATACGAGGGGTACTAATAGACAACCTATATGAGGTGTACAAATAGATAAACCATACAAGACGTACAAATAGACAAACTATATTAGGTTTACTAATAGACAAACCATACGAGGTGTGCTAATTAATAGATTAACCCTGTCATGGGCTAATTAAATCGAAAATATTATCTCATGAATATTTTACATTCCAAGAAATGGCTGACAACTTAAAAATAATTTAAAAACTACTAGGGAATTCTTCGGAATTCCTAAATTAATAGTTGAATCGAAGTAAGAAAAGCTATACTAAAAAATGCTATACCGAAGCAGGTTGAAACACCGTCGTAAATGACGATCAAGTTTTGAGAAAAGGTTATTTACAAAGTAATTTACAAAGAACATCGCGCAACACATGTAATGTCGTGCGCTAGCGGAATTGATCTTCGCTTCGGCACGCCATTGAACGGAACTCGGTAGGATGCCCAAAGGGAAACGAGGTCTCTTCAGGTTTTTTATTTCTTATCCCCTGGTTCCGTAAATCTGCACAGACAAGTATGACTCAGACTCGGACCAGGAATTGCAATAAATCCTAATTTAAGATCGCCGTCGATTGATCAATTAAATGCATATGGCGCTGCATAACGAGGAAGGAATCTCCTAATTCTTGAGCAAGACACGGAGCGCGGCTAAATAATGTTAGAACTAGGTATGATATGGAAGGGCAATAAGAGTGGTCACGAGGCATAGTCATGGGAACATAGCATAGCATAATAACATCTCATGACTCAATCATTATCATTCTATAGGAAAGTTTTAGCCTCCCTTAACCACGACAAAGATGTTCCAAGAGAGGAAAGATGAAGGCACCATTCGGTGTGAGGTTGAGGGAACGCGGAATCTATGCACAGGACACACAGGAGTAGTGAGCTAGGAGAGAAGTTCCTGAAACGAGGAAAGGTTTCTGTTGCATTGACAGGGAAGAAAAAGTCTCTAGTTGAGGATCACATTGTCAAGAACACCCTGCCAAGGACACACTGCTAGGAAACACATTAGAAAGAACACATTTATGATACACGCACACGAATATTGCAGAACTCGTGTCACTAGTCGAAAGGAGTGATTGAAGGCAATGTACTCCTAATCTCGCTCAATCTACATTTGACAATACATGTAATGATAATTTTGAGAGACAACACAATTCCACGGACGATGCATTTTCATTGTGAGGTGAAAGCACTTTTGACAGTTTACAAGTACATGACATAAACTTCGCAATCCTCGACACCAGGCAATAATACATCAATCGCTTGTTTCGGCCAATGTTCAAAGTGTCTTTTTTTTTAAGGAAGCACAAAAAGATATATCCACGAATGTACATCCGTATCCAACAATCTTGACACAGCGGTCCTTAGTTAATAGGCACTTTATTTGAACAAAAGGTGGACGATCGCACAACGAGTTTATAGTTTTCGCATGAAAGCCTCACAATAATAAAGGGATGACGAGTTAGGTAACGTTACAGGTTGAGAGAGAATACTTTAAAATACTTACAGACGATGGGGAAAGGTCCCTCACTTCAGACCTGGAGCAGCATATTCTAGGACATAAAATAATTGATTGCTCTGTTTTTTACTTTACCCTATCTGTGGAAAAAGGGACAGCAAAATTAGGTCTCTAAAGCAGGGCAAGTCACTCAGGTTATCAAATCAACCATTATCAATAAATTCTATTATAAGAAAAAATGAGAGAGGCAAGCACACGTTTGTCAAAGTCGCTTTGAAAACACAAATCATATGAGCTAGTGATCTCAAGTTTCTGCGCCTATTCCCAGCCCACTGAATGCCGTAACTTTAGGCTTCCACCTTGC
Source organism: Morinoia aosen (assembly GCA_030386875.1). Taxonomy (NCBI): domain Eukaryota; kingdom Metazoa; phylum Arthropoda; class Malacostraca; order Amphipoda; family Talitridae; genus Morinoia; species Morinoia aosen. Next base: position 51,940,416 of record CM059567.1, on the reverse strand, counting down.
TGACTGGCGCAACTTGCCCAGCCCAGCTCATAGGTAAGAAGCCAATCGACTAAATTTATTCTTACTTGCTCCACATCTTTCTATTAATGAATGTTATAAATAATACAAAGACAAGAAATAATACAAAGACAAGAGACAATACAAAGACAAGAAAAATCATGTTCCCAAGTTGGTGCGAGTCCAGCACGACGTGCCATGGATTTTCAATATCAACAACTGATGTCCAATCCATGGGAGAATCACCATAGTTTTTATTTTCAGCACACAAATCTTTCAACAGTGAAGCAGTGGTTGGTTTGCATTATCAAATAAATATATGATTGTGCTATCTTATGTTAATCTATGTGTAATATAGCGAGTAGTGTAAGTTCTGGTTAGAGAGACCATAAGTTGGCAACGCTCGAGAGAGCAACACTCGCAAGTCAGTCTGCGATTGGCCTCGGGTTCAACAACAAGTACATGTTGACCGAGTGTGTAAATAATTACCATACTGTGGTTGGTATCTAACTTCTTAAGTTCTAAACTAATGTACTAATTCTATTCTACGCTATTCTATATATTTCCCGTCTATCTCCGCTCTACTCTTGCTAGCCACAGTATTGAAAATGGAGTATTAAGTTAAGGTATCCAAGAGGTGAGTGAACTATTTACCTAAATTGCTGTGTCTTGCAATTGTCTATTTTGTGCAGTACTCTATCTATGTTGTCTATGTGGAACCTATGCTGTGCTCTAGTGTAGGGCTATCCAATCCATAATACTGGCGACGAGGATTATTTTTTGTAGAACTATTGAGAGAGGCTAGACTAATGAAGGAACTCAGAATTTATATTATTCAGTGACTAGAGTATTGATGCTGTAAATTTCTGATTTTTTTTTTTTAACAAGGGGTATTATTACAGCCTCTTGAATTGGCTACTCTTGCAACTGATATTGTTGCTACTACTATTTCAGGTAGATATCTGACAATTAGCTGTAAAGCTGGGTAAAAATGCCAATGCTAGGCTCAGTGGGAGAATTCAATCCTTTAGAGGAAGAATTCCCAGAATATGAAGTCAGGCTAAACTGCTTCCTTAGTATTAATAAAGTGGAAGATTCAAATAAAGCTAAAACATTTATTGCTCTGGTGGGTCCTAAAATTGTTAGGTTAGCCAAAGACCTACTGTCACCTAAAAGACTTTTAGATGCTACCTATGAGGAGATCATGGAAGCGTTAAGACGGCATTTTAAGCCGACACGCAACCAGATCTTTGAAAGGTTTAGGTTCCATAAGCGGAACCAGAAACAAGGGGAGAGCATTGCTGATTTTGTGGCTAGCTTAAAGGCCCTGTCAGACACCTGTAATTTCAAACAGGAAGTTCTGGAAGAGACGCTTCTTGATAGGTTCATACTGGGTGTGGCCAGTAATGATGTTCAAAATTGTTTGCTTAATGAAAATGACCTCACATGGAAAAAAGCCGTGGATCTGGCAACTGCCAAAGAAACTCAACTGAGGGAGACGGTTGTGTTAAGGCAACCTAATTCCATACTAAATGTGGGCCAGCATAGAGTAAAGCAAACTGCTATTAAGCCTCAGGGCAAAACTCAGGCTCAAGCTAGCCCCAAATCAGCATGCAGCGGCTGTGGTAATCTGCACTGGCGTAGAGATTGCCCCTATAAAGACAGTGTTTGTCATGGTTGTGGCCAAAAAGGCCATCTTAAGAAGTGTTGCTTTAAATTGGAAAAGCAAAATTCTGCTAAAGACAACAAAAATAATTTTGTGCATGCTCTGCATGAGAAAAGGGGGAGGGAACACCACCCTAACCCTAATAGAACTAACAATGCAGCCTGTGCAGACTATCCAGTTGCTAATCTGGGCTGTTATGGAGAGATTTTCTCAATAGCCGAGGAAATGAAACCCCCAATCAAAATAAAATTGTTACTAAATGGTGTGCCATTAGAGATGGAGGTAGATACAGGTGCTGCCAGGTCTATCCTTTCAATGGCCACCTACTCTAAAATACCAGCTAAGTCAAGACCCGAGCTGAGACCTTCTGATGTTAAGCTTAGGACTTATGGGGGAGCGGAGCTAGTAGTTTGCGGAAAGATTAGAGCTAACATCCAGCGTGAATCTGGTAATATGGTTCCTCAACTAGCAACTATTGTGATTGTAGACAGGGAGGGGCCAGCTTTGCTGGGTAGGGACCTGATTGATTCCCTTGGGCTAACTATAGTATCAAATAATGTCAACAAATTGACTACCTGCCCTGAAGAGTTAGCAAATAAATTCCCTGACCTTTTTCAACCAGGTCTAGGTTGCTTTAAGGGAAGGAATTTCAAAATAGAAGTGGATCCAGCTGTACCACCAAAGTTTTGTAAGGCCAGGAACGTGCCTTACACACTGAGACCTAAGGTGGAGGCAGAACTTGATAGACTGGTGCAGGAAGGTATCCTCACCCCTGTACAATACTCGAGATGGGCATCGGCGATCGTCCCTGTGCTCAAGGCTGATCAAAGCATCCGCATCTGTGGGGACTACAAATTAACAGTCAACAGAGCCACTAGGCTTGATACCTACCCTATACCCAGAGTGGAAGATCTATTTAGCGGGTTAGCAGGAGGAGTTATATACTCCAAGCTAGATATGTCTCAGGCATACGCTCAACTACCCTTGGATGAAGACTCCAAGGAACTCACGGTAATAAACACCCACAGAGGTTTATTTGCCTACAACCGTCTCAGTTTTGGAATTGCGTCCGCACCTGGAATCTTTCAGCGTGCCATGGAAGGACTATTGCAGGGCCTCCCAGGAGTGTTCTGCTACCTGGATGACGTCCTGGTGAGTGCCACTAATGAGCAAGAGCACAACAAGCGTCTCTATCAAGTCTTATCTAAACTACAGGAGGCAGGACTAAAACTGAAAATGGATAAATGCCAAATTGGAGTGCCACAGGTATCCTACCTTGGATACCAAATTGACAAGGATGGATTGCACCCCACTGCAGAGAAGGTAGCAGCAATCTAGAATGCACCAGCCCCTACTAATGTAACTCAACTGAGAGCCTACCTTGGGCTGCTAAATTTCTATAGGAAATTTCTAAAATCATCTGCAACTATGCTGGAGCCCCTAAATACCTTACTGAGAGACAAAACCCCTTGGAAATGGGATGCAAGTCAGGAGAGAGCCTTCCAGAAATCTAAACAAGCCCTCCTGGACTCTCAGACTCTAGTCCATTTTGACCCTCAGAAACCCATAGTGGTAGTGGCGGACAGTAGTGCGTATGGTGTGGGAGCGGTGCTGTGTCACCTTATTGATGGGATTGAACGCCCCGCCTATTTTGCCTCCCGAACTCTAACAGCAACAGAACGCAACTACTCTCAAACTGAGAAAGAAGCCCTAGCTATGGTGTTCGCACTTCGAAAATTTCATTGCTACCTGTGGGGACAGGATTTCACTGTAGTTACGGACCACAAACCTTTGTTAGGACTATTTGATCCGGGTAGAAGCATTCCTCCGATGGCATCCGGGCGCATTCAAATGTGGGCTTTACTACTGCAGTCCTACAAGTTCACCTTGCGTCACCGGTCCGGCGTGCTGTTGGGCACAGCTGATGCTCTCAGTCGTCTACCTTTGACAACTCCCGAGGAAGCCACACCTATTCCTGCGGAATGGACGTCCTTAGTTAATTTCCTTGAGTCAGCTCCAGTCACCAGCACCCACATCCGCGACGGCACCCTAAGGGACCCAGTACTTTCAAAGGTATACAAATACTGCCAAGTAGGCTGGCCTTCGACGGTAATTGGTGACCCTGATCTCGCTCCGTATACTAGGAGGCGAGACGAATTGTCCACACAAAATGGCTGTGTGCTCTGGGGAGCAAGAATTATTGTACCCCAAGCTCTCAGACAAGCCATTGTGGACGAACTGCACTCTGGCCATGCTGGATCATCCAGGATGAAGGAGTTAGCTCGCAGCTATGTATGGTGGCCGCTGCTGGACAAAGATCTAGAAGAAACGACTAAGTCATGCAGCGAGTGCCTGAGCACTCGAGCTGCACCAACGAAAGCTGAACTCCATCCGTGGGAATGGCCTGCGAAGCCTTGGCATCGCATACACATTGACTACGCGGGCCCAATGGATGGAAAATACTATCTAGTGATCGTGGATGCACACTCTAAGTGGGTTGAAATTTTTCCCACATCTACTACAACCTCTAGCGAAACGATCTCGTGCCTGAAACACACTTTTGCGACATTTGGATTTCCAGTAACAATTGTTTCTGACAATGCAACGTGTTTCACATCGGCTGAATTCCAAGAATTTGTGAAGGCATGTGGTATGCGACATATTACGAGCGCACCATACCACCCTTCAACTAATGGACTGGCAGAGCGCATGGTACAAACTTTCAAGAAGAATATACGAAAGTCAACGGAACCCCTACGCCTAGCACTAGACAGGTTTCTGTTCAACTATCGGCTGACACCCCACACGACAACAGGTGTTACGCCCGCCGAACTGATCTTAGGCAGAAAAGTTCGCTCTCGTCTTGATCTGCTTTGGCCGTCAGAAGCAATCGCGTCCAAAGTTGCTCAACGCCAGGACGCTCAGAAAAGATACCACCCAGGGTCTCGCGCGGTTGATATTCCGCCGGAGTCTCCTCTGATGGTCCGTCAATACACGCCGGGTTCCCCAAAATGGACCCCTGCTACCACCATTGAGAAAACAGGCCCGGTATCCTACAAGTGCCAACTGAAGGGGGGGAGAGGTCGTTCGTCGACACCAGGACCAAGTTATTACCTGCTCGAACACCATCCCTGAACCCTTGGAACAACTTACGGAGGAAACCATCGTGTTTCCACAACCTGCTCAAAATTCATACCCACCACCTCCGACCAATGAACCTGACACCGGAACACCTGATTACCCGACTCCCACCCAGGAGGCTAGGATGCACGAGCCTCCAAGTGCTAACATCTCACGCAGGTCTACCCGGGCTCGGAAGCCTGTGGTGAGAATGGACCTTTAGGATTGACTATATTGAATAAGGGGACTGGGGATACAGGGGGAGGGTTTCTAATTAAGGAGGGAGGGGTGTAATATAGCGAGTAGTGTAAGTTCTAGTTAGAGAGACCATAAGTTGGCAACGCTCGAGAGAGCAACACTCGCAAGTCAGTCTGCGATTGGCCTCGGGTTCAACAACAAGTACATGTTGACCGAGTGTGTAAATAATTACCATACTGTGGTTGGTATCTAACTTCTTAAGTTCTAAACTAACGTACTAATTCTATTCTACGCTATTCTATATATTTCCCGTCTATCTCCGCTCTACTCTTGCTAGCCACAGTATTGAAAATGGAGTATTAAGTTAAGGTATCCATGAGGTGAGTGAACTATTTACCTAAATTGCTGTGTCTTGCAATTGTCTATTTTGTGCAGTACTCTATCTATGTTGTCTATGTGGAACCTATGCTGTGCTCTAGTGTAGGGCTATCCAATCCATAATACTATGAAATGTGATAAACTTCAAGTAATCTTGTGTCAAACTAAAAAGCATTGAAATGTCAGTCTCTCCATGTTGCATTTACTGCCCTTGACACTGTTTACAATATTATATATGACAACACAGCTTACATGGCTTGACTATTATGCAAATGTTGCTGAGCAAAAAAAAACGGTAAATGTAAAGGACTTGACCATAATCGATTTCCCACTTTTTGATCAACAAAGACTGTTAATTAAACCAAAATAAACAAGTTTTCTTCAATGCACTTTCCGGCGGAAATGAGTATTTTAAAAGTTATGGCATTAAATGAGTTACCGTAACTCCAGTCTTTGAGTCGGGGAAAAATATACCGCGCGGTCCGACGTGAAAGTAAACAGGCGTTCCCGCGCGCCAACCAAGCCGACGAAGAGCAAACCCCCTATTACAAACGTAAAGAGGTTGGGTCGTGAGGGGTAGCAACAGTTCTTTTAGTGAAAATTATAAAACTAAAAGAACTGTGGCTACCCCTCACGACCCAACCTCTTTACGTTTGTAATAGGGTGATGCACAATGGAGTTCCGGTAACTCATTTAATGCCATAACTTTTAAAATACTCATTTCCGCCGGAAAGTGCATTGAAGAAAACTTGTTTATTTTGGTCTCATCAACAATATTTGTTGATCAAAAAGTGGAAAATCGATTATGGTCAAGTCCTTTACATTTACCAAAAAAACATTTGGACATCAACACGAAATCACTTGGAGCAGTGAAACAGAGATAGAAAAGTTCATCGGTAAATCACAGTGTTCAGCTAAAATACCGTTAAGCCAGAACCTGACTAATTCCCAGCATTACACCGCAGCTTACTGGCTACACCGAAAGAAAACACCAGACTCTACCGAACTGCAATGGCTGGTCTGACTCAATGTAGGTGGGCTTGCCGGCCGCCGGAAGCATTCTCGAATGCTCCAGAAACCGGCCGCTCACCACTATCTAACGCAAGTCGTGTGAAAACACCCGAAAATATAGCCAGCGCGGTAAAACGTAAACCAAATGAGTTTCCCACTCAAGTTCACTCTCTAACTACACAAAAACTTAATATTATCCGGGAACCTGTTCCTCCCACGCACTTCAAACAAATAAAACGTTGGCGTCATTCTTGCGGACGAAGCGCGGATCCGCAAAACGTTGCCGGAACAAATTATCAAATTCTTTGAATTTTGTCGTGTCATGTAAGACGTGACAACACAACACGCACATCTAGAAACGCTTTAACAAACTTACATGCAAAATGAAATTCATGTAGCATCAGCTACAAAAGCGTAAAATTATAAACTTTCTCATTCGCACTTAAATAAAATAATTATTGACATTAAAAATCTCACTCTAAATTATTATTAATAATTTTCTACTTATAATTAGTAATCATTGAAGTTTTTGTGTAAATGCATGAGATATAAAATAACACTCGACCAATTTTCGAGAGAGAAGCCTCTGCGATTGGCAATACTGCGCGGTGAGGCGTCTCTTTTGAACCTCACACTTTCTCGTGCCTCCTTAGCTCGTGCATACAGCGTTCTCGTAAGTAGACCTGTGTCAGAAAATATCGTGTTCCTTTTCGTGTTCAGGTTAAGTATAATTTTAGTGTCCATTGTGCTAAGTATAAGTGCTCGTGTCAGTGGCGTGATATATAGATAAACATGAAAATATATTCGTAGAGTTCGTAAATAGCATTCGTAACGTAGTTCGTTCGTAATTCGTTGGTAACGTAGTGTAAATTTTGCGCCATATGCTCATTGCATTTCGGTGTCAAGATTTTAGTATCAACATTTAATCACGTTCTTTTTTTTCTTGCGGCAAAAATATATACGTGCATCTGCCATGGTGAGATTGCTACTCGCGTACAAAAATACTTCGTGAACGCGTACGGTGTTATGCCGGCGTCTCGCGGAAGATGGCGAACGCAATAACTGCCGCGTCATGTCATTTCTATGCTAAAAAATTTCACCTCCTTTTTGTGTAAAAATTATCCTGTTACTACAGGATTCTTGCAGTGTTTCTTTTTCAGTATGATTGACATTAATGAATTTAGGACTGCCCTTTTTTATTTTCTCGTGTGAACCTAGGTATTGTAGAGTACGAAAAAGTATTAATTCCCGTTCTATGCATTTTAGCTATTTTTATATTTCCTTTCTACTCCACGAATCATGTGTTTTTAAGTCACATGTATTTTCCATAATTCCACAAAATGGAATCACCGAGATTACTGCTCTAAAAATCACAAGTCTTGTACTGTCTTGCATATTCTTGCAAAAGTTTTAGCTGTGTGGATATTTCATTATGTTCCGTAGATCTTGTGCTTAATCGCATGTAGTTTCGGTAATGAATAACGATTATCATTACCGGAAGTTCTTGTAAATCTCATGCTCTGATATTAAAGCAAAGGCATTAGTGAAAAAGCTTGCCAGCTGCTAAAATCTATCCAATCTCATGAGCTTGACAAAAAGAGAACAAATTCAAATAGCTCGTGTTGAATCTGTAGGAAGACTCAGTGTTTCTCCGTGATGGGAAAATTTATCTGCAGTGTTGGGAATGTCAGTTGTGGAATTTTTCCTTGATGCCTCTTCGAGAGCCTTTTCATTTAGCGACTTCGATTATTGCAGATTCCTCGACGGCACCCCAAACGCCACAACACTTCCTTGGGTCTTAACCTGAACCTATACATTCATCTGAGCTACATAAGTCGCATATTAATTTGGCAAATCTTATCTCTAACTCATTCATCGAGTCATACACCGTAATTGCCTATGTGTGACGTGAGACGTTTCTGAACTTTTGTCATCTCTAAACTGCAACCACTTGCCGGTCTGTCAGTCGCTAAACTTACACACTGTGAACCTCCCAAAGACACTCACTTACACCTGGCCAACGTCATCGCTCACCGGACCTCACCATCGTTCGCAGGACCTCGCCGGCACGGAGTGCCCACCTAGACAAGTTCTACCAGACAAGCTCATCGCCAGTCCTCCCGGGTTTCCCTTCAATAAATACCCGAGCTGAGTTTCCATGCTTTATTATCCTTCTCCTACGATTTCGAAAACCTTATCGATTTACGATTAGCGTTTGGCCATACCCCCCAAACGTTAACATTCATACCGTGTTCAACACACGGACAGAAAGATAATTTTTCACGAGCGCTCTATTTTATGTCTGTTTATATTTTTCCTTTTTCCTATTCACAGAAATGCCCTCTGTGGGTAATGATAGATCTATTTTTGAATCATTAAGCAAGTGTAATATAGATATTTATCTTTTACTATTTTAATATATTTATCTCTGAAATATGGTTCAGTGTTCACTGGTCGCAGAGCTTTAGGTAAAATGTTATGTATCTTGAGGTTATATTTATACGCAAAAATAGAAATAGAAACATATATATGCATATATGCACATGTGTGCGTGCAGTGTATATATACAGGGTGTTTCAAAAATACACGGCATAATTTCAGGTATGTATTTCCCACATGTAGACAATCAAAATAGTTCATTACAACATATGTCCGGAAATGCTTCATTTCCGAGTTATGGCCTTCACAACATTGAAATTCACCGGAACGTTTTTCTTTCCGCAGGTCGTTGCCATTACAGAAGATGTTCAAAATGACCACCTCCTGCTTGAATACAGACCTCACATCGATGTCTCATTGACCTGCGAACACGATCCCACACTCCAGGAATGTGGCGTATGTCCTCAGAGCGTGCCACAATTCGATTCCGAAGGGATTCCAAATCAGGCACCGGAGACGAATAAACCAATGATTTTAAATGGCCCCACAAGTAGAAATCGAGAGGGTTCAGATCAGGTGAGCGTGGAGGCCAAGCAATTGGGCCACCTCTACCTATCCATCGATCAGGAAATCTTCGATCCAAGTACCGGCGAGCCGTACGACTGAAGTGTGCAGGAGCGCCGTCATGCAAGAAGTGAGCGTGCTGACGATCGATCAGTGGAGTGTCGTCATAAACATCAGGTATGATGTTTTCCAGGAAGTTTGTGTACGCCTGCCCCGTAAGTCTGTTTACAAGTACATGGGGTCCAACTAACCGATCACCAATGATACCGGCCCACATGTTGAGGGAGAACCGCACCTGGTGATGAGATACAACAGTTGCATTTGGGTTTTCATACGCCCATACATGCTGATTGTGGAGATTTGTTATGCCATCTCGTGTGAACTGTGCTTCATCTGTAAATAATACTAAGGCAGGAAAGTTCGGATTTGCAGCACATTGCTGCAAGAACCACTGACAGTACCTAACTCGTGCAGGGTAATCTGCTGGTGACAGCGCCTGTACACGTTGCAAATGGTAAGGATACAATTGATACTCTTTCAGCAGTCTCCAGACAGTCGTATGGGGAACATTCACTTGCAACGCTAACCTTCGTGTGCTGATAGAAGGAGTTCTGTTCACAATCTCCAGAATCTCCTCCTGTTCTTCTGGAGTTGTAGATCTTGGTCGTCCCCTTCCCAATCCAGGAGAGTCAAATTTTCCATACTCGCACAGACGCTGATGGAGACTTACAAATGTCTTCCGATCTGGTCATTGTCGCTGTGGGTACCTCTCCTGGTACAAACGACGAGCCAGCGCAGCATTGCCGTCTGCCTTACCGTAGATCAAGTGCATCTCTGCCAGCTCCTGATTTGTGTACATGACACACAGTCGAACGCCAAACACAACACTGAATTTAACCTTCGCCTAGGAATGATCTGTCAGAGTGCCCTCTTAATGTGTCCTTTGACGGCAACGACCTGCGGAAAGAAAAACGTTCCGGTGAATTTCAATGTTGTGAAGGCCATAACTCGGAAATGAAGCATTTCCGGACATATGTTGTAATGAACTATTTTGATTGTCTACATGTGGGAAATACATACCTGAAATTATGCCGTGTATTTTTGAAACACCCTGTATATATATATAAATATATGAACTCGTACATTGGCAAACACATACACATACATCACACACCTATACACGCATTTTCATATACATACGTATTGGAAATGAATACTAGAAAAAAAAATTATTACCAATTTATTAAATTCCAAGCTTCAAGTAACGCTTCAAAGTCTGTGCAAGTTCGTCCTAGGAATCTATCCCCGACTCACCCCCACGCTTGAAGAGACGCTTTCACCACTTTCCCAAAAATTCTTGAAGTGACGCTTCCCCACCTCTCCTCCTTTCATAATTTTGCGCGTTTTTCAATTTATTTTGTTTTGTGAAGGTTTTCTTGCACATTTCAATATGAGTGCGCATTAATTTGAGTGTTTCCAACAATGCATCGTCTTTTTTATTAGTTACTAGTGGGCACGGCCCGCCCAAAATGACGGGATTCAATACCTTTCTTGAACAAACCTTCCAGACGTGGATGACAAACAAAAATATCTATCAGCACCCGTGATAAAAAATATTATTGTACATGCGCACTGGTTAAACTCGTATCACAGATACGGTCATAATGGCTATCTTCAAGCGCATGACACAGAAATGGAAAAAACGGACTGAAAACAAATAAACCATGGGTGTTATTAGGTAGGAGCAGAACCCATGGAAACTCCCCGGACCCGTGGAAATTCCTAGGTGGTCCCGAGTAAAAATTCTGTCAATATTACCTAACCTATGCTAGCTTATCTTAATCTAACCAAACCTATCCTAAACGAACACATCCTGATACAATTCAAACATGTCAATGCATGTAAAGGCCATCTTTTCATGTTATACTGAGGAATTTGGTATCCATGATACTGCAAACCCAGACATCTTATGTTTCTGAAGAAGCGGACACCAAACGATATACAAATAAACAAACAAAGGGTATGTCTCTCAGCATAAAAGTCCTTAATTGATACATATATTGTCGAGATTCCCGTCATTGCTCAAACGCTGAAGTCCTTTGAGGTTAGATTATGTATATCAACTTGTATATACATGCGTTATCGAACCTAGATTACGCAAACAAAGGGATTGCTTTCCATTTATCAAACCTTTTCCCTCAATCATTTATTTCAATTATTGACATTTGTAGGTATTATGATACCCATATTGTGCGCAGCCACCTAAACAAGTGGACACAACTCCCCGAATTAACGGGCCCTACGGCACACAAATTTACCGGGAACCCATCTGAGGCCGGTAACGCTGAAATTTAAGATAATTAAGGACAAGCGGAGCGTCATTAGCGGGAGTCTCACCTGAAGAACTTCGAAAACAATGCTCAGGCGAACACTCTTCACTGTAGCCGGCTGTCAAGGACCCAAGAAGTCCCTGGTAGCGAGGGCAGAATGCCGAGTCCCGCGGAGCACACCAGAAGAAGGTGCGCTCGCGTTCACGGCTGGTTTCAATTTGACGTGGCAGCCTTCTGGCGCCACGCTCCTTAGCTTGCTCGAATCCGTCACGATGGCTTAGGACTCGGACAAGAAGATCAGACGAACGTTTTAGTATTTAAATTTACATTTGTTGCCGTAGACGTGAGGAACCTGTAGCAATCGCTACACAAGCGTAAGAATTATAAATTTTCCCTTTCGCACTTAAATAAATTAATTATTAGCATTAAAAATCTTACTCTAATTTATTATTAATTATTTTCTACTTCTAATTCGTAATCATGGAAGTTTGTGTGTAAATACTTGAGAGATCAAATAATCAATCGACATTTCGAGTTTTAAAGCAGCCCGATTTGGCAACATCCAAGCGCGTCACTTGAACTGAGCGTTACTCACTCTGTCTTGTGGCTTGTTAGCGTGCGAACATCATCTCGTAAGTGCAATTGAAATTTAGGGTTAGAATAGAAAAGAAACCGGGTAAAGTATATTGTGCCATGTGTTTTTCGCGTGTACTGTGTTTAAACGTAAAGATCTGCTCAGTGTCGGGAGTTAGGGATAAACTCTAAAGTAGCGTAAGATTCTTAGACTAGCATGTGTTGTCTAGAGTGCTCACTCGGCGATATAGAGTGAATATTGCGTGTCATTTCCAAATTCACGTGTTGAGACTTCATACTAGATATTCAGCTAACGTCCTTGCTTTTCTTCATTACTGCAAGTAATATATTGCGGTTGTCTGTATCATATCGAGAATTATTCATAAACTGACTCGTGAACGAACGCGGCTAAATTGCCGGCGTTCTTTGTTGATAGTGTGTCTTTGTGTTCCAAAGGGCGGAGCATACACTGCCGTCCCCTGTCACTACTCCGGACTATAATTGCACTATAAGCATGTGTTATAATAGTATTTTCTTTTTTACAAACATACTTGCAGTAGTTTTCTTAGATATGTTCCAACGTGAAATAATAATTAAAAATTGCTCTTAATAATCTCGTATGTTTATAAATTACGAAGATTATTCAGGTCGATGCTTGCTAAAGTTTTGAGTTTCAATTTTTATAGTTCATACGCCTTGAACCTTGCGTTTAATCGCACTTATTTCAATTCAAATCATTTGAATAAAGTTTAATTCCATTCTGTTCATTCTTGTGACAAAAATACCCACTACCATTTGCCTTTCGTAAGTGCGTACAAATTATGCCGGCGGCTTAGCGAATGCCGACGTGTAGAGCCGCCGGGTAAATCGCCGCACTGATTTTCATGTTTTCATCTTGAGCATATTTCCTTTCGGTGCAAGCAAAACGTTTAGTGTTTCTTTTTATATTGGAGATTATTCCTTAATTTTTTTTAGTATTGCAAATGCTATTTATCAGTGATTTCAGTAGGATTTATATCCATGAAACCTTAGAATTTTTCTCTGTTATTTCTTGTACAAGTTATAGAGATGTTCTAGAGTACATAAAGGAGCATTAATTTTCCTTCTATGAAATTCTTAATTGCTGGAATCCTTTTCTTTTTGCTTCATGAACCATGTCTTGTTAAGTCACGTGTTTTTTTTCCATGGTTCCAAGGATTTGATCCCCGATTATGGTCTTAGATAATCACTAAAAGTATTACTAAAAATTCTTAAATTTTATGCCTTGTATTTAAAAGCAAGAGCAGCTATATAAGAGTTTCTTAATTGCTTCTGTCCTATCTCTCTACTTGTGAGCTTGACGAGAAAGAGAACAAATGAAATTAACTGAACTATTTCTGTCGACAATAATGAGCACCCCAGCCGTGAGTTCAATACAGCAGAATGAACGTTTTTTTCCATAATTAGGAGTATTTCCTCATCTTTATTTTGTTATTTTTTCTTCTCTGTGTTAATATTTAACATCCGTATGGAAAACATACTCTGAAATACATTTTGTGTGTACACCAATATACAGGTTTATAAATGTGAGGATTGTGCAAAGTTTATAATGAATTAAATTTTGGCTAACGTTGTCTCGTTATTTCAAAATCATTCTCGAAGATGTTTTCAATCGATTTCGGCTGAGCTGGGGGGAGAGGTTAATTTAAGCATTTTCATTTAGTCTTTTAATATTTTTCCGTGCGTTTCAGTGCACACCAGCACTAAACTTTAAAATCGAAAAAAACTGTTAATTTCTGTTATCAAAATTATCACTTTGGACCATTGCTTAATCTACCTATATGTGCCAAATTTTGTAAATATTCTCCACTCAAATGTGATATCCGGCCACAATGTTACTCCATTTTATCCCATGTACACATGTCTGTATAATGCTGAAGAGTTGTGTTGTTTCTTGACTGTAACCTGAGTTTTCTTAAAAATTTCTATGAAGAAACTAAAAATCAGTTCATTTTACGTTTTCCGAAGTCTTCTTTTCCTTTTAGTTATTTTTTTTTTCGAATAATTTCTTAGGATTACAATGAGCTCAACTGTCATTATCGGTGTAATAGATGGTAGGTTGTTTCTATACTCTTATTTTATATTTGTATTTTTTTCTTATATTTCATTCTCAATAAGTACATATATTAATATGTGTGTGTACGTATATAGGTATATATATATCTACATAAACAGATATACATGTTTCTATTTCATTTCTTTACACAAAAACCATCCGGTTAATAAATTTTATTGCACTAGCGAAATGATTCAAAAATAGATCTCCCACTTACACCAGAGGACGTCTCTGTGAATCGGATAAATGACAAATACAATTAATGAAATTAATCGTAATTTGAGCGTATGAATCGTGGTAAAATTATCTTTCTGTCCGTATGTTGTACAAGCAAATTTTGATGTTGAGTATATGTTTGTTTGCGCATTTCTGCCAAAATTTTGTAGATATTTGTCAATCATGAGTGGTAACTGGCCTACACTGTATCTCCATTTTATCCCATGTACCCATGTCCGCATGATGTTGCAGAGAATATCGAGAAGATATGATATATGATATATATTGAAGATATATGTTTTTTTTGTTGTTGTTGTTCCTCAGCGGTAACTTGAGTTTTCTTAAAATTTCCTTTAGGAAATTAAAAAACCATTCCATTTATACGTTTTTCGAAGTCCTTTTCTATTCCTTATCTTTCCTCAGGTTATTTCTTACGATTCATCAGAGCTTGGGCTGTCATTTTAAATATTGAAAGAGTAAGATTATTTTTCATGTCTATTAGCATTTTTCTTATATTCGTTTTCAATACGTATATATATGAATATGTGTGTTGGTGTGTGCGTGAGTATGTACGTGTGCGCACGCAAACATAAATGTTTATGTATCAGTGTAAAGATGCACACGTTTCGCACACATATATGCGCACATGTACATATATCGGTTTTTATTTCTACTTTTTGCATAAAAAGCAAAACCTCATGACACATTACATTTTACCTAAAGCTCTGCGATCAGTTAACACTGCACCAAATTTCAGAAATAAACAAATTGATTGCGCTTGCCTTATGATTTATAAATCGATCTATCACGACCCCGAAGGGCATTTCTGTGAACAGAAGAAATTAAAAAGTATAAACAGACAAAGGAAATAAAGCACTCGTGCAAAAATTATCTCTATATTTGTATGCCGAACAAGCCATGCATTTCAATTTTGAGTGTAAGTTTGTTTACGCATTCCTAGATGTGCGTGCTGTGTTGCGCGATGTTCTTTACAAATTATTTCGAGACTATCTTTTTCTCAATACTTGATTGTCATTTACGGTGTTGTTTCAATCTAGTACGGTGTAGCGTTTTTTTGTATTTTTCCTACTTCGATGATCTTATAAATAATTCGAAAAATACTAAAGAATTCTTCGAAACTGCCAAGTTCTTAGTTGAAATTATCGAAGTAGGAAAAAGGCAAGAAGCGCTGTACCGGAATCTCTTGGAATATAAAATATCCAAGAGATAATATTTCTCATTTCTCATTCAAATACCCTTGACAGAGTTAAACTATTAGCACGACCCGTATGGTTTGTCTATTAGTACGCCTCGTATATTTTTTCTATTAATATGCCTCGTATGGTCTATCTATCTGTACACCTATGATAGTATTGTCTAATATTACATCTCGTATAGTTTGTCTATTATTATGCCTCGTACGGCTTATCTATTTGTACACCTCGGATGGTTTGTCAATTAATACTCCTCGTATGGATCTTTTGTTTTAGGACGTCTTATGTTAAGGAACTTTTAAAAGCCAATATGTTGGCATATGTATCTCATGTGTCAACTTGGAAATAAACGGTTTTGTTTTTTTTAAACTAGAGTCAAATCTGTAGGATTTCTCGAATTCTGCCGTGTGGGAGTTTTATTAATTGCAATGATGTGGGACTGTCAGTGGTGGAAAGTTCCTTGATGTCTCTTTGGACCGTTCATCCAGCTATTGGACTCTTTTCAGGACTTCAACGTCATCGCCACACACCACTCGCAACAGCCTCCCCTTGGGCCTTGTTTTACCTCAACTTGAGCCGCCTTGCTTTGCCTAAAACTTAAACTTAAACTGGCCGGAACTGGCCCGACCTTAACTGGACGTGACTTAACCAGAAATTACCTGGCTTTGGGCCTCATTTTTGGTCTAGCTTGTTTGGGCTTTAATGCTACTTAACTTACCTAAGAATTGCCTCAACTTGAGCCGCCCTGCCTGGCCTCAACTCAATCAAAATCGATCACTCACAACGTCACGGTTTCCTCAAAGTCGACATATTGGCCCCCTTACATCACTTGCAAACCACACACACACACACGCGGTCGACTCCAGCACTTCTCCAGGAGCCTTCCGACTGCCTGGACTGCAAACCCTCTTCTAGCCAAGTTCGTCGGTGGTTCAAGACTCGGCGGTCTTCTCCGGCTTCCTTCCAATATATACCCAAAAAAAGCTGAGTCCAAAGTGCCTGATTATCCTTCTCACGATTTTCTCCCAGACGCTTGTCGAGGTATTGTAAGGACTGGCTATACCCCTCGGCCAGATTCTAACAAACCCCCGCCATTGCTCCACTTAGTAGTAAAATTATCAGCGTTATTAATTTTAGGCTGATTAGAAGGAGCACAGCCTTTGCCCTTTATTGCGGAAGGCCTTTTTGTGCCTTATAAAGTCCGCAAAGGACCTCAGCGTTCGAGCAATGACGGGAATCTCGACAATATATGTATCAATTAAGGATTTTTATGCTGAGAGACATTTTAAAAAACACTGATGGTTTAGGTATCTTCTTTAATGGAAATAAACTGTTTCGTATTTTCTTTCGTTTCTGGTGTAGTGAACTCCCTCAGCCGCACTTCAGCCTAATTTCTTAAATTATTAAAACTATCTTCTAAAAACACCATCCTACAACTTCACACTCCAGTACACGCTTCCCCAAGCTTGACCTGGAAGCGCACCGTCTGAAGTTTCGTCAGTCGCCTCGGAGTCTTCCCAAGAATTCCTCACAAATGAGCTCCTTTCCTTGCCTAATCTGATTTTGAACTAAGAGAGCACAATCCTCGCTACGCTCATAGAAAAACACTTTCATTAGTGCGCACAAGTATTGAAAAATGAAAGCGAAAAATGCATTCAAGTACCTTAGCATAGAGATCCTTAATTGCTATTCATACATGGTTATCGTAATACACATGATAATTGTCGACACAGGATTTAGAGAGAAGCACAAGTTAATAAAAAATAAACAATAATACATATAAAGGATCGTTTGCATTTGGAGTGCGGCACTAAGTTTCAGTTTCTGTGTTTCAATTTCTAAGTTTCAATTTCTGAAATTTTTGCTAGAAAGTAAAAATTTATTTTATTAATTTATCTTATTGATGAAGGGATAGGCGTCTAATTGGCAACACTGTGAATGCTTGCTAGAATTCACAATAAAATTAATCAGATCACCTAATTTTGTTAATTATTAACGATATACGGTTAGAAAATTTATCGATACATTTATAAAATATCTGTAAAAAATGTTGAAAATTTTTTTACACATGAGTGAACTGTGGTTGTCGAATAGGTTGTGGTTTTGTGGATTCAGATAGTCGTTGGCGTCGCTTCCATGGCGTGTCATGAAACTTTCAGTTCATAGTTTTCTTCCTGAGATTTTAGTACATACCAAGTAAATTGTGCTGTTTAAATTTAGCTATGTTGTAGAATTTCACATACTAGTGTGGTATGTGTAGAAAAAGTGCATTTACAGTGATTTTCAACGTTCAACTTGAGTCAGGACTAAAGGCAGTAAGCGGCATCAAAGCGTAACTGCGGGACACACTAGTGACGTATCTGACCCGCTGTATAATACGAGTCCATCTCCTAACTGTGAAACATGTGGTATTCCTGAGACCATTGAGCATTTTCTATTGCATTGTCATAATTATTTTAGGCAAAGGTATGTACTAACCTTGCGGCTTTACCGCATGAGTGTTGAATTTGACCTCAAAAATTTGTTGGGTTGTGGAAACCACACAGTCAATGTCCAAAGAAAAATAACTCATTTACTTGGCAGCTTCCTTAGAGGCAGTGATAAATTGGACATACTTTGAAAATTAGGTAAATGTGTAGCGTTTAGTAATAATTGATTTTGAATTTTTGGGGCCAAAACATAGTCAATTAGATCGAAATAAGCAAGTTTTCTTCTACGATTTTTTCGTAGTAAATGACTATTTTACCAGTTATAGCGGTAGGTTTAGTTTTATCTTTGATGAATGCGCTCGAATAAACAGCTACCTACTCATAGATTTTTGAATTTTTGTTGCCTGAATCATGGTAAAGACATCAAAATAAACAACTTTTCATCTATACACTTTTTTTGTCAAATGAGTATTTAACGAGGTATAGTGGTAGGTTTGGTTTCGTCTTTAATGATGAGCGCACTGGAAACGAAACTGCATTGCAGTGTTGCTGTGCGACGCGCTCCTTGAATTACTTGCCGCTTCAAACACTAGAGTTGCGGGCAGTAATTTATCGCTATAAATCATTAAATACTCATTTGCGATGGAAAGTACATAGAATAAAAATGGTAAATCTCAAGGAGATGACAGTTGTTGATTTTCCACTTTTTGGTGCCTAAACCTAATTAATTGAATCGAAATAAACAAGTTTTCTTCTATTCTTTTTTCGTCTCAAATGAGTATTTTACGATTTATAGCGGTAAGTTTAGTTTCGTCATTGATGACGAATGCGCTGGAATAAACAGCTACTCATCGATTTTCGAATTTTTCTTGCTTGAAACATGGTAATAACATCGAAATAAACAACTTTTATTCAATACACTTTTTTCGTCAAATGAGTATTTAACGAGGTATAGCGGTAGGTTTGGTTTCGTCTTTCAAGACAGAGCGCTGGAAGCCAGACGCCATTGCAGTATTGCCATACAACTCGATCCAAGAATTTCTTTCCGCTTCAAAGACTGGAGTTGCAGTAAGTCATTTACCGCTATAACTAATAAAATACTCATTTGAGACAAAAAGTGCATAGAAGAAAACTTGTTCATTTTGATCTAATTAACTATGCTAAGGCATCGAAATTTACAAAATCGACAACTGTCATCTCCTTCAGATTTACCATAAAAATTGTTTATTTACGTCTAGTGAACCATGTTTGGGCACCAAAAAGTGGAAAATTGATTATGGTCCTCTTCTCCACAGTTATCAATTTTTCTGCAGACATTCTAAAGGCAATAATTTCAGGGATATCAATCATATAAATATATCATATTAGCAGCTGTGCTGCTGTATAGTCTCACTCAATGATGAATAGACATTTTTACAATAGATTATTGGAATCGTATTTTCAAGTTTCAAGAGAAGACTGGCTTAAATTTCTAGTTTAGATGATCTTGATTGTATAAGATCAATATTGATTTTACTGTTGTCAGCAATTTTGAAAATTTTGTTGCCACATTTAAGTAATAGGGTACATTATAAGGCATTTTATAGGAATAACATTGGAACAAGTCTCTGTGATGACTTATGTTGCTTCGATTATTGCACTGCACATTTTTGTTTTGCTTTAGCATTCAAAATGTTCTGTAAATCTGTCATTTCCATTAATTGATGTATTTGGTATTTTCAGAGAGCTAATTGGAAAAACTTGCTGCTGTAACTTTAATGGTCAAACTAGTTTTCCAGTATTGTATCAGTACCACCTAATTGAAAGTACTGGTAAAGCTCTTATAACGGTCGATTTTAGAACGGGACTCTCCTACAATGGGTAGGACGCAGTTTATTGGTAGTTAAAACGGGTATGTTTTGCTCCTACAACGTCTATTTTAATTTGATATTTATAACTTAGTTTTACTGTTCTTATAGTATACTGAATGACTATTTGTTATGATAAAGATACTATTTCTATCAACCCAGTATGAACTATTAATGTTTAAAAGTATTTATATGCTATTTAAATTCTTGATTTGTATTTAATTTCATTTATCATTAACGATTTTCTTCGATATGCAAGTTCTTTAATTGTTCTGTGATACGTAACCACAATAAATATTTTTAGCAACAAAGTCGTAGTACAACTATCAATGAAAAAGAACATCTGCCAACAAATTTGGCAGCAAAGCCGGTTCCTTCTCTTCACCAAATCCTGTTAGCAGTGTGCTGTGATTTTTTGAATTGTATTTGATCATCCTACTCAGAATGGTTCGAGCTAAAAATAAAAGCATAGCGAATGAAAAGGTATGCAATAAAGGGTGTCGTAAACGAATTAGTATTGAACAGAAACTAAGCATATTGAGCAAACTAAATAATGGCTGCTCTATTGGCCAAGCTGCTAAGTTGTTTCAACTTCCAAAATCTACTATTGATACGATTAAAGCTAATCGTGAAAAGATATTAGAGTGTGGCGGAGAGCTCTCATTAAATGTCGCAAAAACAACAATGAGGACGCGAAATTTGACATTGCACAAAACAGAAAAACTCCTACATACGTGGATCGTTTCCCAGAGAGAGAAAGGGGCCATATTGAGTGAGAATTTGATTAAATCCAAGGCCCTCTCGATATTTCAAGATCTCAAATTAGGCGCCCATTCCAATTGTAACTTTTCAGCGTCTCATGGTTGGTTTGAAAAATATAAGAAAAGATTTAATTTGAGAAGTGTATTATTGAGTGGTGAATCTAGAAGTGCTGACAGGGAAGCTGCTTCGCATTTTATTGAAGAGTTTAAGGACATTATTTCCGAGGGAAGATACTCTCCACAGCAAGTTTTTAATTGTGATGAGACGGGTTTGCTGTGGAAAAAAATGCCATGTAGAAAAAATACTACCCACAATGAAAGGAATGTGGCTGGATATAAAAATAGTAAAGATAGAGTTACGTTACTCCTAGGTGGAAATGCGTCAGGAGATGTAAAACTGAAACCTTTGTTGTTACATCGAGCAGAAAATCCAAGAGCGTTGAAACATGCTGACAAAAATAAAATATTGCCTCAATGTGTGACTGCAAAGCGAAGTCATGCTCGTGAAATTTTTGGAAATTGCGCCAAGGAAATTTGCGATCTTTCCGAGAAGGCAGGTGTAACAGGAATAACTATTGAGGAATTAAAAGAAGAATTGATCGAAAGTGAAGACAGCTTTACCAACGAAGAACTCATAGTAATTGAACATGAAAACGTCATCGACAATATGAAATTAGAGGAACAAAATGAAATCTTAAAGAAACAAAATTTGTTAGAAATATTAGACCTTGCAGATAAACTTAAGGATAAAGTATGCAACTATGAAGAAAACAAAGAACTGAGTGCTACATTTTTTTTAGTATTAGATGGATTCATGGCTAAATACAGATCGAAGATATAAGAGATGAATTACATATATATTTTTGAGTTTTGTACGTTAAAATACGTTTCATTTGCCAATCTATATACTTAATAGCAAAACTCAAAATTTGTGCGAGTCCGTTTGGAAAATTGGC
The DNA here is from genome assembly GCA_030386875.1 of Morinoia aosen. Taxonomy (NCBI): domain Eukaryota; kingdom Metazoa; phylum Arthropoda; class Malacostraca; order Amphipoda; family Talitridae; genus Morinoia; species Morinoia aosen. Next base: position 51,918,682 of record CM059567.1, on the reverse strand, counting down.
TGAGTCTACATGGTCGAGTGAGGTATTAAATTGAAGCCACTGGTGTCAATATTTGCAGAAAACTATTTATTTAAATTTTTTTCAATTTTTTTTTTTTTATTTTTGATTTTTTTTTTCTTTATTTCTTTATTTTTTGATTATTTACTTTTTTTTTTATTTTTATTTATTTTTTATTTATTTTTTTTTCCATTTTATTTTTTACATTTTTTTTTATTTTTTTTATTTTTTTTTATTTTTTATTTTTTTTTTATTTTTCTTATTTTTTATTTTTTTATTTTTAGGCAAGTCGGACAACCCGATACTCGGGTTGAACCGGCTTAAGCTTAGCCGGTTACCGGAGGTAACCGGCTAGTTTGCATTATTGTGAAACTGCCAAAATCATATTTAGTTTCTTTAGTTCCCATAAATTAGTCATGTAATATATTTAAATATATTAATAATGAAAAATGTCCTTAAATTAATACCGTCATTGAACAACCTTCAGACTGTTGTCATAGTTCAATAAACTATTTTCTATTAAAGGCTATTATAAAAGATGTTTGTGTTGTAAACTAAAGTAAACGTGCCGCTTGCATAACGGGACTTGTCGCCTACAACGGGTGTTTTTCTAGAACGAATTCCTCCCGTTATAGGAGCTTCACCAGTGGTTTTTAGATAGGATGCTTCACTAAAAAAAGGTAAGAATAAATTTAGAACTATCTAACTGGTAATTTTAAAGCAATTTTTTTCATGCCCAACTGTGTTTCTATTAATTCTTCTGAATGACTTATCAAGGATGTAAAATTATGTGCTTGCTAGAGGTTGTGTTTGTATTTTAGTTCACAATAACACTGGAATTGCATGCAGTTTAATTGTTTTGTATTAAAAACTTTATTTAGAAGCAATTCAATAATTTAGTGCATTAGGTTATATAATTCACTAGACCACCTGTGCTCCATTATGTCAAGTTCTTTTCATTGTAAATTTTTATTTGTAATTTGGTTCATATTTTTCATGAAGTAGATCATAATTTAATACCAGTGAGAAGCATTTTTGGATTACTAGCTGAAAACTATAGAAATATCAATTTGTAAGTTGGAAATTTTTGGTAGAGCAAATCCTCGGAATAGCATGTGGTATTAACATGTGTAAGACTAAATAAGACAACCAAATTTCTCCTTGTGTAACAGTGATCAACTTGAATTATATGCAATATCAAAGAGGAGTTGATTTTTCTCCTATGTTTCTCTGAAGGCATGGGGCTCAATTTTACCCTATGTTATTACCAAAATCTGAGCTTGAGTTGTTACAACTAAAGAATCAAACAACCTAACATGATTATCATGGTCTAATTAGTTCACAAGTAGCTTCATGCAGTCATCACAGTCTCTCATGTGCAGGATCTAATTCAAGGTAGAAGGAAATGTCTGGCCAAAGCCCTAGTCCAGGGGCTGCCCATTCTCCCATGGGTCCTCCTCAGCAAGCTCCATCTCCCATGGCCCCACCTCCTCAAGCCACATCCCCTGCTGTGGCTCCTCCCCAGTCCCCGATGGGTCCTCCCCAAGTCCCTTCACCCATGGGGCCACCTGGCATGGGTCCAAGCCCAAGTGGAGCCCCGCCAAATGGCCCGGGAGGTCCTTCAGGGCCTCCCCAGGGGCCCCACAGTGGGGGTTATGTAGGTGGCTCGGGAGGGTGGCCTCCTCAGCAGCCGTACCCTGGTGGCCAGCCTCCTGCTGGCCCGTCGTCAGGAGCTGGTGGTGGGTACCCTCCACAGGAGAGCCTTAACGCCCTGCAGAAGGCCATCAATACAATGGAAGACAAGGGGATGCAGGGAGACCCTCGTTACAGTGACCTCCTCTCCATGAGGGCTAAGTTTGGAGCTCCTGGGGCTGGGTATCCCCCCTCGGCTGATGGCAGAGGAGGGCCCATGTCTTCTGGACCGGTTACTGGTGTGCAGATGCATCAACTCAGGGCCCAAATTATGGCTTACAGGTCAGTTGTAATGCATTTCAGATAGAATTTTTGTAGATAGTAGACCATTTGTGACCAATTAGGGCTGGTTTGTTTGTATAACTAACTTTTTTATGGCTTAAAAATTGGTTAGTAATTGTACTTCCTATATAGGTCAAAGTAATTCAGTATGAATTAAAGATATTTCTCTGGCTGACCTGCTGAAGGAGCTGTGAAAAAATAATTTTTGTGCAAATTTGTTGCAGACCTATTTACAGTGCACAGCGTGGGATTAACATAATAACTTTGATCAAGAAGTCCATAAGTTTCTCCTCATGTAATTGTGAAGGACAAATTATTCCTAGTTGAAAACAGAGTTGTAAATTCCATCATATTATTTCTAAAAGCTGTGTGTTGGATTGTTACCTCATGATGTTACTGAAAAGTTATAACTAGCAACCAAATAGTTGAAATTACCTGAGTTTTACTAGTACGACAAATTTGAACTATTAGTTTCTAGAATATTTGCCTCAAATATATTCCAAAACAGCATGGTTAGTGTGATTGCTTCACAAGCACCTCTGATGGAGTGAGGCTTAAAAATTGGCTCTTATTATCATGAATGGTGTGTAGAAGAGTTAATCTTTAGCATGATACTTTCTGTGCATGAAATCATTGAAATTTTTTTACAGGTTCTTGGCTCGATCCCAGCCAGTGCCAAGTCAGGTGGCTCTAGTGGCTCAAGGGCGACGTCCTGAGGGCAACGACCTTCCATCCAGGCCTCCTGTGGGGGGCATACCTCCTTCAGGTCCTGGTGGTCCTCCTATGGGCATTCCCACAAGCACACCTCCACCACCCGCAGCAGGTGGCATCCCTCAAGTGGGTCACCCCCGTTTGCCGCCCCCAGGCATCCCCCAACAACCCCCACCCCCACCCCAGCAGCAGCAACAACAACAACCCTCTCAGCCAGGGGCCATGCGACCACCCTTCAACGGCAACATGCCTCCCCAGCCTCCCCCATCCACCGCTCCCTCAACTCCTCAGCCTCCACAGACAACGGCTGCTCCTGCTTCTGGCGCTCCTCCCGGGGCTGCTCCAGCAGGGGCCTCTCCTGCTTCTGTGGCCACCACGTCTGCCCCAGCGCCGCCTGTGTCGGCCACGGCTCCTCCTCCCAGCACCACCACCACCATCGCTGCTCCGGCACCCTCCCCTGCTGCTCAGCGCCCGCCGGTAATGGTCACTGCAGCAGTGCTTTTTGATCAGCACTCTTTTTGATTAGCACTCCATTTTGATCAGCACTCCATTTTGATCAGCACTCCATTTTGATCAGCACTTCATTCTGATCAGCACTTCATTCTGATCAGCATTATGCTGTGGATTTACAAAAGCAATGCAAAATTTCTGATGAAATCAGCAACTGTTCAAACCTTTCTATGTGTCCTTGAAACTTCCTTAAATTGTCACTTATTGTTTTTGTGCACGAATTATGTTGATTTGTCAGGAAATGATTTTTGTATCTTCATAGTAACTAGATAATTATGTAGTTCTATTGAATAATTGCAGAACTCAAACTCCACTATGTTAGTTTAAAACCCTTAAACATCCGCATTTTGTACTCGTATTGCCATTATCGCAACCGCCATCTTTAAACTGGCACCGGCATCATGAAGTCACCAACATAACGAGGAAATGACTGCCACTCAACAATGAACTTTGAAGAACACTTTAGAGCACAAACTTCAGAGGGAATAAAATATATTAGAGCTGTTTTTGATAGTGAATTTTGAAATCCATTTTGGCAGTAAAAGGTCAATGTAAATCTCCTAACTCACAGATATATTGTGGCTTGTTGAAATGATGCAGTCTTTGTATTAGCCGTTAATTTGATGTGCCCCCCTTCGTAGGGTGTGGGCGCCGGCGGCCCGCCGTCCAGCAAGACTAGCAGGGTGACTCCCATTGCTAAGCCTGCTGGCATAGATCCTCTGCTGCTTCTTCAGGAGCGTGAGAACAGGTATGATGTCATTCTCCCACTTGTGGACACTGTAGGTCCAAGCTTATCAGTTTATAAATGTTATCTGTGTCATGGTTAATCGACTAGTTTACTTAGGATGGCGGCATGCTAGTGGAGCAACACAATAAACAGAAGAACGGTTAAAAAATAAACAGGAGTAACGTGTTCATGGTTAGCAGTATTCTATACTTGAATGGGTTCCACTTGACCAGGTCTTTTACCTAGTTGAAGTGTGCTTTAATCTTAGGTCAGTAAATTGAATGACATGGCTGCATGAATTTGCTCTACCTTATGGCAACAATTAACAATTATAAAGGTTCAGTTAAGGTATGAATGTCAACAGCAGTTATCACAGAATCGGTTATAGTGTCGAAGTTTGCATTGTAAGATTTAATAAAGGAATTGGTTGTTTTTCAAAGGGTTTACCGGTTTTCTATGGTTACTAGCTTTGTTTTGGGTGTGATTATTTTGCGAGTTGATCTAGTAAAATCTAAGATGACTTTCTGAATGTATTCTATGTTCAGGTGCTGCTGAAGCTTCCTAACTATGGAATTTCATTTGATGAGAACATGATAAGGTTTATTGCTGTTGTAAATTTACCACCCATTGCCACAGAATTTTTTGTTCAATAGTTCTGTGAAATACTGCATTCATTTGTTAACAGAAGCTATCCTACCGCGTGATTCAGAGAAAGTCTCTCCTCTCTCATGTATTCATGCTGTTTAGTTTAGATATAGTTGTATTAAAGTTTAATGAGAGCTATTTTAAATGGAAATCCACCTACTAAAATAATGATAAGGAAAACTTCTTTTTTTTTCCTCTCCAAGTGGAATTAGCTTTGAATGCATTGTTCTTAAATTTCTCTTTTGTTTTGTTCACCAAAACAAGCAGAAACTTTCCGACTTGCTTCTTGAGTGGAAAAGTCAACAAATTTTGCTTCATCAAACCTGCCTAGGGAAAATTGCGTTGCCTGTAACTGTTTTTATTTTCAAGAATTGTTTTATCTTTTACAGCCTAATTTTTCTAATTTTCCTCAATTATTTAAGCATTTGATGCGTTTCTTCCACGGTATTCTTTTGAAAAAGCATTTCCTTAGGTTTTATAATCAAATCTTTTTATTAATTAGCAATATTTATGTGTTAAACTCTTACTGCTGAGGAGAAAGCAAGGAAATATATATCATTGCCTCAAGTTTGTGCAACGGTCAATGGTTTTGGTTCATGGGCATCTCATAAAATGGTTACTTCCACCAGGCTGGGGGCGCGCATCGCCCAGCGCGTGGACGAGCTGAGCAACCTGCCCACCACGCTGCCTGAAGAGTTGCAGGTCAAGGCTGAGCTCGAGCTGAGGGCCCTCAGGCTCCTCAACTTCCAGCGCCAGCTCAGAGCTGAGGTACGTGTTGGTTCCTGCTCATGTTTTCATCTCAACACCTTACTGTACTTGAATGTCATCGCATTCTGTCCTGCTCATGATTTCATCTCATCACCTTAATGTTCTTAAATGTCATTGCATTCTGTCCTGCTCATGACTTCATGTGTCACCAGTACCTTACTATACTTAAATGTCATCACATTCTGTCCTGCTAATGATTTCATCTCATCACCTTAATGTTCTTAAATGTCATTGCATTCTGTCCTGCTCATGACTTCATCTCATCACCTTACTATGCTTGAATGTCATCGCATTCCTATACTTGTTATTGTATTTCATTGTTTGGTTTTGGTGTACAATGATGTTGGCTAAGATTGCCTTTGTTGTGGTTAAGGAGTCTTTATACTGGTAAGGAATATAAATGTGAGAACGAGGAATATTGTATGAAATATTTGTGAAAAAGTTGTTAAGAGCGTTTGGTCATCCTCAGGAAAAAGTCATCTTAAACAAAATGGTACAGGAATAATGTTATTGTTCAATTCGTATTATTTAACTGTTCAACGGGATGACTGGATGACGTTTTCAAGGCAAGGCTTGCTGGTGTATTGAAAAAAATCCTCAATTTTGGTGGAAACTGTCCATCATTTCTCTACGAACGTTGCTGGCAAGTGCTTGTGTACCATACTCTTAATATAATATCCACCATTGCACTGTGAAGGTCGGTATCATGCAAAACAAATTCTAATATCCTGCTGTGTAATTTTCTTACTTAATAACACCCTTGGTGTGTTAGTTTGTTTGGAATCCCTTCTTAAGAAGCAGCTTCTTTGATTTGATTGAAAGGATTCCTAATAACCGTATCTGTGATACGAGTTTCACCAGTGCACAAGTACTAGAATCTGAAAGTGTTATGTAAGGGAAATATCGAATCCCGTCATTTTTGATGGGCTGTGTACACTAGTTGATAATATTACTAATTATTGCTCAATATTGTATAACGCGTTTGTTTGTAATATCCTATGAATTGAATTTGTAATTACTGCAATATGGATGCCCATATCCCATGATGCAAATGCCTATATCCTACATCACAAATGCCAACGTACAACAAAAGTATTAGCAGTAACATAAGTTTGCTAGAGCTTCAGTAGCACAGCTTATATCACACTGAAGGTCTGAAATTTCAATTATCGGCTTTCTCTACATCACCACAATAAATAGTATAGTGCAGCAAATTATATTGTTTGAGGGATGATTATTACCAACATAATAAACTCAGTAAAAGCAAGCACAAAAGCCAATTCAACAAACTTTCGCAGTGTCTTTTTCCTTTCATTTTGGGGCTAATGAACGGCTGCATGCAAATATAAATATCAGCATTGTACGACATGGCTATAACCTGGCGTGCGCTGCGGCAGGTGGTAGCCTGCAACCGCGCCGACACGACGCTCGAGACGGCCATCAACATGAAGGCGTACAAGCGCACCAAGCGCCAGGGTCTGCGGGAGGCGCGCATCACAGAGAAGCTCGAGAAGCAGCAGAAACTCGAAGCTGAGAGGAAGAAACGCCAGAAGCATCAAGAGTATCTGAATGCGGTGCTCCAGCATGCTAGGGAGCTCAAGTGAGTCTTGTGCTATGGAAGCGTCAGTTTGAAATCTAGGAGGTTTTTCTTCTGTTGAGGTATCAGTCATTTTGCAGTATTTTTTTCTGTTATTTTAACATGGTGATGTACATGTTATCATATCAGTCTCATATCATATTACATATTAGAATCAGTGCTAAAGTTTGTTTTTCAGTTATGTATAGTTTTTAAAAATTTTGTCTCCTATGATTATGAAGAAGCTCGTATTTTATTTATTGTAGACAAATTGCCACAGCTGTCTGCTATCTATTAAATTTGTTTATATTACTGTGCCCTTGCACACCATGTAAATTCTGCCCGTGCCACAGAGAGTTCCACCGCCAGAACACGCAGAAGATTGGCAAGATCAACAAGGCAATCGTGACGTACCACCAGAACGCGGAGCGTGAGAAGCAGAAAGAGCAGGAGCGTATCGAAAAGGAGCGTCTGCGGCGCCTCATGCTCGAGGACGAAGAAGGTTACAGGAAGCTCATTGATGAGAAGAAGGACAAGCGACTTGCGTACCTGCTGTCCCAGACGGACGAATTTATCGCGAGCTTGACGGAGATGGTGAAGCAGCACAAGGATGAACAGAAGAGGCAGAACAGGGAGTTCCTCAGGAAAGTGGTGAGTTGTATCTTGTTGAAATGCTGCATTCTTTGTCTTTGCCATTAATTTGATGAGTGCCTCTCGTTATGAGTGCATCTTCTTCCGCAGTGAAATATATATATCATATGAAGTTAGAAAAATATTTCATAAGTTATGCTAAGCTTATTTTCATGAATTTATTTATTGTATATGACTACACTATATGAATGAGCATTACTTTAATCGCGTTTGTTCCTGTCAAGTAATGAATTATGAATCAAGGATTTATAAGACAATGATGAACATTTGAACAATTTTCATCATCAGGTTCATCTTCATAAAATCCGTCAGAAGAATCTAAAGCAGCAAAAGAGCGCATCCAATTCTTGCAAAGTTGTCCTGCTTACTCACAAACCTTGTTACATGTTGAGTGCTTGTAGCAAACTCAAACTCTTGTGTTATTTTGACTAAGAATTATGAAGGAGTTATTATTGCTCCTTCTACATTAAAGCTTGTGTAATAATGTACACGCATTGCGGGTTGCGAGATGCTTCAGAGACGAGTTAGAAATAACTTAACAATTACGGGCAGCGTGAAGAGCGACGTCGCGCTAGAGAGGCAGCGGAGAGCGCCTGTGGCGAGGGCGTGCAGGTGCCCTTTGTGTGCATCATGGAGAGCTCCACAGGCCGCATCCTGATGGGGGCTGAAGCGCCCGCTCCCCAGCACCTGGACCAGTTCCTGCAGGAGAACCAAGGCTGGGAAGTGTTGCCTGATGATGAAGACGAGTTCAGTGATGAGGAGAAGGAAGGTGAGCAGCACAAAGCCAGCGCGGTGTGCCTAGAACCTTATGGGCGTGTTTTTCTTGTGTTAAAATTACGTATGTGCTTGAAAGTATTGTTTCATTGTCTTGGTGGACGATGTAAAGTAGCATGGGCGAAGAATTGCACTTCACATAAGAAGTGCTGCTGTTATATTATTACCCCGGAGTTGTGCTATCGTTGGAGCAAGCTGTGCCTCTTGGCATTTTTAGATCATTCCACTAAACTTTTTGATGCTTACTCTGAATCATATTACATCTTCCATTTCTATTCTTATTCATTTGTTATCTTAGTAATGCTGATTTGTGGCATTGCTTTCTTCAACTCTACTTGAATTTCTATCTACATTTCTGGTATCAACTCAGTTTAACATTTTTTTAATTTGCAGTTGTACCATCTTTAACGTGTAATGGCTCCTTTCAACGAACTTCCATTTAACATGGAAATATTTTAGGCTTCTCCATAGATCTCCTGTTTTAAAACCGATGTTACTCTCGAACCATGAAATGAATAGAAATTTCATCAGTAATGTTGACGTGTCTGGCGTTTATTTCTGCAGGGACAGCAGAGACCGGTGAGGAGGAGAAGAAGGGAGAGGGCGCAGCAGCGGCGGCCGCTGCCGCAGCCCCGGCTGTCAAGAAGCACAAGCCGAAGGTGGAGGACGACGAGTACCGCAATGCCAGCGGGGAGGCCAACTACTACAGCATTGCTCACACCATCAAGGAGGAGATCAAGGGCCAGCCCACCATACTAGTTAACGGCAGCCTCAAGGAGTATCAGATCAAGGTAAATTTACTCCATTGATATCTTGTACATGATTTCAACTTGGGTAAGTCAAGCCGTTATGGCTTTGTGTAGAGGCGGATGGAGATGAACTAACGCGGTTGAGCCCTTGAGCACTTCTGATTCTGGTAAACTGAAGTAAACTCGTGTTGCTTTGTCGAGCATTACATTAGGTAGAGCTTTTACCTTCAGATCTTATGTTCTTCCAGATCTTATGGATACAATTTTTCATTTTAGCATTAGCATTGATGAATGTAATTGTTGGCGTGGATTTTTTTAGTGTGATCTCTTTGGCCTTGCGAGGCTATTAACGTTTAATAGATGAGACTTATTTTACACTTGAACTCATTTTGTATTGTGTATAATTTGTCCCAAGTGAATGACTCAGTGGAGTCGTCTCTTTGAGACACTTCTATTCCTGCTCTGATATCTCTTTTGTGACGGACAACGTTCAGGAACAACTTGAAGTGAATGTAACGAACTGGTGGTGTGTGGCAGGGTCTCGAGTGGCTGGTGTCGCTGTACAACAACAATCTGAACGGCATCCTGGCTGATGAGATGGGCCTGGGCAAGACCATCCAGACCATCGCGCTCCTCACCTACCTCATCGAGACTAAGAAGAACAACGGGCCGTACCTTATCATTGTGCCGCTCTCTACCATGTCAAACTGGGCGCTGGAGTTCCGCAAGTGGGCACCTTCTGTCAACGTGCGTAGAACTACCTTCTTTTTCTTGGAATTGTTCTTGCTTACCTGAGCATGCAGAATGGAAAAATACTTGCTGTATATAATGGTCGTTCAGTTGTACTGGTGTGGAAGCATCATAATCTCTTTGTTGTTTATTAGTGATCGTAATTGGAATTGTTTTTGCCAAAGGGTTTGAACTGCTGCATGTAGCTTAGCATCTGTTTTTCTAATTTGTGGGTGAAATGCATTGTGACATCGTCCTGCTCTAGCGTAATACTTTTCTATTTCACGTCGTTATTATTTTATTCAATAACTTGTTGAAATGTAGATAGCAAGCGCTCCAGTGGATCTCAGTTGGTTACCAATAAAATGAAATGTATTAATATTGCCTCTACCCTCAAATATTTTTGAAAGATTAACTTCATTCAGTGCCAGATGTACATGCTAACGTATTGATAAAGTCAACGATTTCACAAAATATTTTTTTCAGGATTGAAGAATTCTTCATTTTTTATTTTGTTACGGTTAAAAAGTTCTTCATCTTTTACTGTATAGGTTCCTTTTGAATTTGAATATAAATTATGACCCAAAAGTTAGATCTTTCACTAGGTATAGCTAGATCTAAACCATTTGATCCAACTATTGTTTTACATTATTCCGTCATAAGCGCGTGAAGTCGCCATCAGTTGGTACTGATAACTTCTCTCTTCAGGTGGTACCATACAAAGGCTCACCGTCAGTGCGCCGTATCGTACAAGGTCAGATGAAGTCTACAAAGTTGAATGTGCTGCTCACGACTTATGAGTACGTCATCAAAGACAAGGCCGTGCTTGCCAAGTTCCGCTGGAAGTACATGATCATTGACGAAGGTCACAGAATGAAGAACCACCACTGCAAGCTGACGCAGACGCTCAACACCTACTACAACGCGCCACACCGCCTCCTGCTCACTGGCACCCCTCTGCAAAACAAACTCCCTGAGCTCTGGGCGCTCCTCAATTTCCTGCTGCCGTCCATCTTCAAATCCTGCTCGACGTTCGAGCAGTGGTTCAATGCTCCCTTTGCTACTACGGGTGAGAAGGTCGAGCTCAATGAAGAAGAAACCATTTTGATTATTCGTCGTTTGCACAAAGTTCTGCGTCCGTTCTTGCTCCGGCGATTGAAAAAGGAAGTCGAGTCGCAGCTGCCTGATAAAGTGGAGTACATCGTCAAGTGTGAGCTGTCAGGTTTGCAGCAAGTGCTCTATCGCTCGATGCAGAGCAAAGGCGTCATGCTTTGCCAGGATTCTAAAAAAGGCAGCAAGAGCAATACTAAGGCTCTCATGAACACTATCATGCAGCTGCGTAAGCTCTGCAACCATCCATTCATGTTCCGTCACATTGAGGAGTCTTACAGCCAGCATAAAGGGTTTGCTGGGGGTATCGTGCAAGGCCAGGACTTGTATCGAGCTTCTGGCAAATTTGAGCTCATGGATCGGATTTTGCCGAAAATGAAGGCAACTAATCATCGTATTTTATTGTTCTGTCAAATGACGCAGCTCATGACCATCATGGAAGATTACCTGAATTTCCGTGGACACAAGTACCTTCGTCTCGATGGTGAGTCTCTTTTGTTTCTATGCTTGGCTTGTGAAAAGATTGTCTGGGTCTTGCATTAAATTGTAACTTCCGCAATGGAGTAATTCAACTAAATTTTATTGTCCATTCTGACAAGTTTCTGAAGATATTCAATGCATTTATTAATATATAAATCAACGCTATCAATCTAATCAGATTTGTTGGATTGCTAGCGAGGTAATTTTTATTTTGTGTGTGCTGTTTACAGGCATGACGAAGGCCGACGACCGTGGAGAGTTGCTGCAGCTCTTCAATGATAAAAACTCTGAGTATTTCCTTTTCTTGCTGTCTACTCGAGCCGGCGGTTTGGGTCTGAACCTTCAGTCGGCCGACACTGTGATCATTTTTGACTCCGATTGGAACCCTCACCAGGATTTGCAGGCTCAAGACAGAGCTCACAGGATAGGGCAAAAGAATGAGGTTAGCAAAAATTTGAGGCTAAGTACATTTCTGGCGATTCGTTTTTCTTATGTGTAACTACTATTTTTTTGTATTATCGCGTGACCTTATAAAATGGGATAAGGATTATGATGAAAACTTATTGTTGTCGAGATTTTGGACCTCGGTGATATATTTCTTCCGTCTGTTTAGTACCCTTTCAAATGCGATCACTCAACCTTGTTTTTCATTGAACAGGTGCGCGTGCTTCGTCTGATGTCAGTGAACACGGTCGAGGAGCGAATTTTGGCCGCCGCTCGCTACAAACTCAACATGGACGAGAAAGTAATTCAAGCCGGTATGTTTGACCAGAAAAGTACAGGTTCGGACCGTCGTCAGTTTCTGCAGGCTATCCTTTCTAATGACGAGGAAGATGAAGAAGAAAATGAAGTACCTGATGATGAAACTGTGAACCAGATGCTTGCGAGAAACGAAGATGAGTTTGAACAGTTCCAAGAGATGGACGCACAGCGGCGTGCTCAAGAAGCCGAGCCTCGACTGATGCAAGAGAATGAATTACCCGAGTGGATGCTGAAGGAGGAGGAGTCTGATGAAGACGAAGAGGGCGAGGTTGAGGAAGAGCTAGGAGACCGCAGGGCGCGCAGCAAGAAAGAGGTAGATTACACTGAAAGCCTTACTGAGAAAGAGTGGTTGCGAGCAATTGGTGCTAACATGGAGGATGAAGACGAAGAAGACGGGAGTAATCACAGCCGCTCAGGCAGTGCTGGTGGCGCTGCTAGTGGCAGCAGTGGCAGCAGAAACAATCGTGGTACTTCTTCTTCCAGCAAAAGCCGTCGCCGGAAGCGCGAAGAGAACGATGATGACGAGCCGGCCAAGCCTAAGAAACGAGGCCGACCTGCGCGAGAGAAACCCAACCCTAAAAACCTCCACCTCGTCAAGTACCTCAAAAAGGTTATGGAAATAGTTATTAGGTATGCTAACGCGGACGGTCGCGTCCTGAGCGATCCCTTCATGAAGCTGCCTTCGCGCCGCACACTTGCTGATTACTATGAAGTAATCAAGCGACCCATGGACATACAGAAAATCCTCTCGCGCATTGATGATGCAAGGTACGAGAGCATGCGGGATCTGCAAGACGATTTTATGCTCCTTTGCCAAAATGCTCAGGAGTACAACGAGGAAAACTCCATCATCTATGATGACTCAGTGGTGCTGCAGAGTGTCTTCACCAACGCCCGAGAGAAAGTGGAGCAAGAAATGGAGGCGGCTCCTCCTCCATCTGAAGAAGGTCAGTATCTTGCTTGAAGTCATGTGTAGCTATGGAACTAGTCATTTTTGGGTGATAATAGGTCATAGTACACTACCTGATGCACCTTGTAATCTTTCCTCTTTGAAAGGAGAGCGTCTGCTCGGATACTTATTTTTATATTATAGTGTACTCATGCTCTAGTAGCAGTTTCTTGCCGTATGTGGATCAGAGTTTGGTACATGTCCCTTGGCCTGAGTGTATCTCTGTAGATGTACTCGCGTCATTGGAACTGACTTCAGTAGGATTTGATGACTTTGTGGGAAACTTTATCAACTGTCATTTTGATGTGGGCTACGGTCAACTTATTGTTAAGCATGAAACAGTTAAGCTAGTATTTCGTGATGAATATTTGGCTGCCTCGTTGTGGGGATTTAAGCGTTCTTAAGTTGATAGGGAAGAACTAAAGCGCACTTAAAGAACTAATTTGGAATTGGGTGGCACAAATTGTTAGGACTAATGCATTACACGAATTCGAGCTTATGTCTCTGTTAGCAGTCAAGTACGAGGTCATAGCACCGTTTTATTTTTATGCTCTTTCCAAGTAAAATGTTATCTTCTCCTAGTAAAATATTCAAACTGGCTATCATTTGGTACTATTTTTTTTACCTGGCAATTCGATATAATTTAAAGTCGCATTTTTTCACATTAATAAATAAAATTGAAACTTATTTTTGGCTTTTGAAAGTTATTTATTTTCTATGGTGACAAAGTTTGTATTCAGGGTGTCTCAGAAAAATCTACTCACTTTTTGACAACTCATTATTGATGTATTTCGTTTAGCCATTGAATTTTATTGACATAGATATAAGTCTAATTAATTTATCATAGGAAAACACATGAAATTTGAGAAAATTAAATATCATAGAAGAAAACTCATTTCCACCTGGTACAAAAACGAAAAATACGTAAGTAATCGTCCGTTAAACGATGAGCAATTTCTCTGGGACACCCTGTATATGTAGTTGGAATATTTCAATTGACTTTCTGTTCTGTGCTGCATTATTTCTAATTAGAATTTTTTTTTTTATCAAATTTCGGGTAGTTTGACAATTTCCATGCATTGAAACAACGCGACATACTTCCTGTGCAGCTAGAAGTTGTTTTATTTAATCAAACTTTTATTTATCGAACAAATATCATGCATTGTAACAACGCGCCTGCCTCTCTGCGCAGCCATGGCGGAAGCACTAGCGGAGGACCCCGACTCTTCAGACGAGCGCGCCCCGTCCAAGAAGCGGCGCGGCGCGAAGTCCTCCAGCAACCGAGGCGGCCGACGCCGCAGGATCAAGTACGCCGACGACAGCGACGACAATGATAGTGACGCCGATGATGATGACCGTCGCAATGATTAACAATGTTCGTAGAATGTTGTCAACGGTGTTCTGTTCATGTCTTGCGTGTTGCCACCATTTGGTCGGTGCTCTAAATTGTGAGTTCGCTTCGTCGGTGTATTTATATTGTTGTGTTATCTAGTTGTCGCGGTTTTTGCCTGGGTGTGGTTAGTTGGCTTAGAAGACGACTAGCCGTCTGTTCTTTGAATTGATGAGAAATTGGTGAGGTTTGTTTCCCTGTTCGAGGAGCTTCCAAAACGCAGAACTTGAGATTTTATTTCAACTGGGCAAACTGTTCTGCGCCGTGTACTGGTCAAAGGGCTTGAGAGGTTGGAGCTCGTTTCGTGCAAGTGAATAACTCGGAATCTTGATAGTTTTGTCGGTGAAATTCAGAGTCAAATAACTTTAGTAACTTGCACTTGCATGGAAACTAAATGGAACCCTCGATCACATGATTTTACTTGAATTGAACGTAAAAGTATGAACTTGATGGAGTTTTGTATTCATGCAAAAACAAACATTAAATTCGATAGGTGACAACGATCCCTCTTAGTTGGATGATTAAGTGGATATTTCTCCATCTACTTTCAGGTGGGGTATTTTGAAGCTTTACAACGATTCTTTTGAGGCTTGAAAAACAGGAATCTCTCGGTCCTAACCGTATGTCTCAGAAAAAAAATCTCTGCTCTTGCCGCGATCCAATTGACCAGGTGTTACATCAGGTGTGATGAAGCGGCTAGTGAAAGTGTGTACTGATGAAACCTATTGGCTCAACTCAAGCCCAAAATCGATTTTTTTTTCATGTAAAATTTGATAATAATGCCCAAATTCGAGGGTAGGAGCAGAAAAAAGACATGTGTGGTAATCCAGACGCAAGTCAGTGTGTGAGGCAAGAGACTGAGGTAATGAATGTATTCCTGCTGAAATCGTTTGCGGTCGTCATTTCTGACCAAGTCAGCATCGTTGTGACTTTATTTAATAACGTATCGATGTGAGTTAAATGTTCGAAGAACTTGTATATTGGTTTGCTGAACATGAATTTGAAGTGAAATGTACCTGAAGAATTAAAATTGTATGAAAAAGAGATAATAATTTTAGGGATTTTTGTGCATTGCAGTGGCATCTTACTTCTAAACGATGAGAGTAGTTGAAGGATCGGAAATAGTCACCTCTCACAGTTCTTCATTTAGATCGTAGTTTCCCCAGTTTTTTAATGCCAACATTTTTCTGGTGGTGTATAACGTACGTGTGTTCATACATACCGATAAAGGTTGCGAGATGAAGATAAAGTTTCTTATACGTCTTTCATATAATGGCTTTCTCTGATATCGATATTTTGTAATCTCATGTAATCCTAAATTGCTGAAATTTGTGAAGAGATGATAGTAACTGCATCAATGCCTCCGAAGTCTAGATCTTGAAACTGTACAGAACTATAGCTTAGTGTTGTACAATAGTTGCCCCCCATACCTGGTAGATGCTTTATTTCTGTAACGTAGTTGTAGCGATTAGTTTATTCATCGGTATCTTACGGTTAGAATTTTACTTTCCATATTAGTATGTCGTAGCTCTTAGCTTGAGGTAACGAGGTTTAGGGAAACTCGCTTAGAGCGGAGAACGTCGCTATATCTGCGTTTATTTTGACGGGTTGTCACGCGAAACCCAAAACCATGTTTTGTTCGAATTTTTTTGCCAATGTTGTGTTATATTTTGGGTTGCACGTGAAGTCCAGCAGATGAGGCCGCGCCGAAGCTCTACCGAACGAGGCTTCTGTTGCCCAGCTTTAAAATGAAGTAATTTTAGAGCCGGCTGGACACCAGTACGTCTCTTTTTTGCATTGCACTCCCCGGCTCAAGTCTGATGGAAGTTGTAATTTTGAGCACTTTTTCTTATCGTTTTGGAAATGATGATCGATGATTGGAAATGATGATCGACTGCCTAGTGTAACATAGAAGCTGTCATTCCTGTATTAATGAAGTGTCTGCTTTCATTTACAAACGCTTCGACTACTTCATGTCCTGGCTAATACACACGCGCGTAGCAGAAGTGAAATCAATTTAATTCATTTCGTGTGTCATGTCTCGTAAGATATTATTGCGTCTGGTTTGCGTTGCAGTTGAGTGCACGAATATTGGAGAGCATTGATTCTACTTGGCTTGTTCGTCAGCGTTGTGTTGATGTGAAACGCTTCACTGTAGATATAAGTGGGATCTCTGCGGAACATGTATCAATAAATATTTCTACTTAACTAGCTGCGATTTAATTTCACCTTTCTTTTCATGGATCCGTCAAATCAATTATAGGCTATATACAGAGGTGGGAGGTTGAAACGGCATCTGAAATACCTTGGAAAGCGATTGTGGCGAGTTCAGTGCTATGCCATGATACTTGCCTCGCTGTGTGTCGGAGATATGGAGCGATATATAACTCCAGAGATCTAACTTTAGTGTGCTAAATGATGGTCATTGAAACTTTAACAGCGCAAAACTTCCCTCTGACAATAGTGGGAAATCAAGGATTTACAATTTGAACGCGTCAAAACATTTATTAGGACTTCGGTTGTTCGCCTGCAGCAATAAACACGTTTAATGCCGTATGAGCACCCGGTGGTTCACGGAGGGAATTTCATAATGCTAATAATCTCTTGAGCCCTATATTAACCACTCTCATTTAAACCGTACTAGTCAAAGGATTTTTTTTTGCCTATCATACTCTATAATTGAATGGTTAATTATTTCGCTGTAATTATTATAGCAAAACTAAACTATCCAATTTCTTCATTTGAGGGATCCTGAAATACGACGAAGGGTGTACCTGATCAGGGCGCGTGTCACTTCTTGCACTATATTTATACTTCATGAGTGAAGAATAGTAGTAGTAGTAGTAGTAAAATGGGTTTGCTAGCGCTTCAGTTACTCAAACTATATTGCACCGAAGGTCACATAATTTAATTCGTATCTGACTCTTCCAAATAAGCACACAAGATTAACATTGCTATTATTTGAAACATCAAAATTATCTGAGCATCATGGTCATAATTACAACTCAAGATTACGAGTGTCTCCCCATAAAAGTTTGTACGCAACACTACATTCGAACGCACTGAACAGCCAAACCCCGTAGGGGGTTTCAGCTGCCCACCCATTTATGGCCGGACGCCTTACCCACGCTGAAACCCCCGTGGTACCAACGCAGCGCGCCCGGCCATAGTTTCTTCATCTTCAAACTTCCAAAACACTATCACGTCTGGCTATAATGCCTTACAGCGTGGCTTCCCGTTAAGTCTTTTCAAGTAGTACAACATGGAGTACATACATTTCCAAGCACGTGAAAGTATGGACAAACAAATACAAAAACGATAGGGATGATTAAGTACAACCTTCGATCAGATTTCCGACAACTATTTGCATTTCTCAAGAAACAACACCAGTGCATCCACATCAAAAGTTACACGATCGATCTCCGCGAGCATTTTGGTTAACACATCATCCACGGCAAAATGATGGAGGTTTGGAAAACATACACTTCGATCAGCTGCATATCTTGGGAACTCCGCAAGGATGTGTTTGACGGTCAGGGGAATATGACACCGCTCGCATCGCGGCTGTGGTTGTCGCTCCATTAGATAACGGTGGGTCAGTCGAGTATGTCCAATGCGAAGACGGCAGAGCAGCACTTCCACCCGGCGGACGCGACACCTCGACGACGGCCATTCCAGAACTGTTTCTTTAATAGTTCTCAGTTTGTTGTCCATTCTGTTGTCCCATTCCTGTTGCCACAAACGTCTTACAGCAGCCTTGATCACGGGATAGTAGTCCCGAAAGAGTACCATTTGATTTAGAGGTTCCTCATAACTATTTGCAACACGCTTCGCCTCCTGGTCGGCTCTCTCATTGCCTGACACTCCCACGTGTCCGGGCACCCAACACAATTTCACATGTTTGTGCTCACGCACAAGCTGCACCAGCATCAAGACGATCTCACCGATGAGGGGGTGAGTGCTATCATAAGCCTGAGCAGAGTCAATGACGCTTTTCGAGTCAATGAAAGCAGTGAATTTATCATGCGGGTGTTCTTTGACTAGCTGAAGTGCCTCCAAGACACCATAGAGCTCCGCGGTGAAGCTCGAGGTCTCGGGTAGCAATCTTCTAGCCCTCACCATCTCTTCGGAAACCGCAGCACAACCTACAGCTATTCCCGTCTTGGAACCATCTGTGTATACCTTAAATGACTCCCCATGCACCTCCAGTACATGCTCCATAAAGATATGCTTGAGAAGGTTGGCCGGCATCGACTCCTTCCTAGGCATCCTGCACCCGGAGTAGAAAGTCTCCACTGGTAGGCGCCATGTTGGAGAGTTGTCGAAGAGTATTGGAAGGACTCTCGTGGGTCTCAGTTGCATTGCGGCAACCAATGTCGGGTAATCTCTAGACGAAGGTAGAAAATATGGGAAAGGTAGGTGCCGTCCAAGAGGTGCGTGTACGCTGACCCACGTCGGAGACAGAGGCAGCTGATCAAGTCGGGCAAGATACTGCAGGCTCAGCTGCACACGGCGGAGCCAGAGAGGAGGTTCACCACTCTCCTCACACAAACTCTACGTCGGAGAGGTTCGGAAAGCACCAGTGCAGAGTCTGATAGCGGCATTATGTACTGGATCCAGAGATCTTAGCGCAGTTTCCCTTGCATGTTGGTAGACTATGCAGCCATAATCCAGTTTACTCCTAATTAGCGTTCAGTACAGTCGAAGCAGCGTGGCACAATCTGCTCTCCAGGATAGACCAGAGACACATTTAAGAAGGTTCATCCTTCTGGTACAGTCCGCCCTGAGGGAAGCCAAGTGAGGCTTCCACGATAGCTTGTCGTCAAAAATCATTCCGAGGAGCTTGGCACTGTGCTCGAAATTAATCGGCTTCCCACGAACTTGCACGAAGCAACAACTGCGGAGGGTCGTGTCGACGGCGGCCTTGAAAGAGAAGAGCTGCGGTTTTGGTAGGAGAAAAGCTAAATCCTTTCTGTCCAGCCCAGTAGTTCACATTTTTTATTGCCAGCTGTATTCGACGTGTCAACGACGACAAAAGAGTTGAAGAGGAGTATATCATAAAGTCATCAACGTATGATGACGAGGCAACACCAGCTGGCAAGTTAGATGTGATTCCGTTGAGTGCGATGGAGAATAGCGAACAACTCATCACACTCCCTTGTGGAAGGCCCTCCTGTTGGATTTGCAGCAGGGATAGAACATTTCCCACTTTGACACGAAAAGTTCTCTCCCTCAGGAACTGCTGTAGGTGCATCGCCATATTACCCCGGAGGCCGCATTCATGCACACGCTGCAGGATCCCGTGCCTCCAGACAATGTCGTAGGCTTTGAAAAGATCAAAAAAGACACACAAAGGCTGTTTCCGGGCCGTGCCGCTGCTATCGAGATGGTTCTGAAACCGTACTAGAGCGTCTGTAGTTCCTGGGAGTTGCCTGTAGCCGAATTGAACCGGGTTTAAAATTTCTTCAGCCTCAAACCATCTGACCAGCCGTACGTTCACAATTTTCTCCAGCAGTTTCCCAACGCAGCTTGTGAGGGCGATGGGACGGTAGCTATCAGTACGAGCAGGAGGTTTCTGGGGCTTTGGAAAAGCGAGAGCCGTAGCAGTGCGCCATAGTGTCGGGTAATCGTGAGTGCTCCAGACTTGATAGAAAATGAAGAGTAGTTGACGGAACGCTGAGGAGTGCATTTTCTTTAGCATTTTATAATGGATTCCATCAGGCCCAGGCGCGGTGTTTTTACATTTCTTCAGGGCACGATAGATTTCAAGGATGGTGAATGGTTCGTTATAGGAGACACCCTCTTCAGCTTTAAAGTACAGCTTTAGCTGTTCCTGTCTCCCTTTGTACACACGGAAAGCAGGAGGGTAGTGTGCGTCACTGCTTACGGAGGAAAAATTCTCGGCCAGAGCATCCGCCACTCGCTGCGGATCCGCCGTGAGGGAACCGTTCAGTTCTAGGCAAGGCTTGCTGATGCTATAATGCCCCTTCATTTTCCTGATGCGTTGCCAAATTTTAGACATGGGCGTGTCTGCATTAAGACTGGTGACATAGCTGCGCCAAGAGTCTTTGCGGGCTTCATCCTTGACATACTGCGCCCTAGCTCTGGCCCTATTATAGGCAATCTTGTCCGCTAGCCCACCGCTACGCTGGTATCGCCTCAGTGCTCGCTTTCGCTCAACATTGGCCACGGCGCAGCTGTTGGTCCACCAAGGGACGCGGTGTTTGGGAAAACCCCCGCGCGACACCGGGATGGCAGAGTTCGCAGCTCTTCTCAGGGTTCCGTTGAACTGTTCGACTAGCTCATCCATACTCCCATACTCAGCATCCTCGTCCATCTGCGTCATATCCTCATAGGTTTTCCAATTTGTTCGCTTCATCATATATCGTGGCTCCGTAGGTATTGGCTCACACTGCTCCAAATGAATGACTATTGGGAAATAGTCACTGCCATGAGCATCCTCCAGCACGCTCCATCGCAAGACCGGGAAGATATCGGGGGTGCACAGGCTCAAATCTATTGCAGACATGGTACCAGTTTGGACATGAAAGTGTGTGGCCGCCCCGTTGTTCAGCAAGCAGGAGTTGGTATTAACAATGAAAGAGTCCATCAATCTACCATGTTGATCACTCTGTACATTGCCCCACGTTGGATGCTTTGCGTTGAAGTCCCCAACGAAAAGGGAGGGTTCAGGCAGCTGACTATACAAGTTTGTCAGGTCTGGCAAGAAAACCGGCTCTGCTGGCGAAATGTATGCGTTACAAATTGTTAGTGGTTTGTTCCCAATCCAAAGGCGAAGCGCCATAGCCTGGATTTGGGTATTCAGTGCTAGCCTCGCATAGCTCAGGCCTCTCCGGATGAGGACGGCCAGTCCTGATCCGGGAACCGGATCGGGCACATGGGAGAAGGTTTCGATATTGTAAACCCCAGGAGGTGATGGGGTTAGGTCTCCCAGCATTGTTTCCTGGAGACATATGCGTAGTAGTTGATATTGTTGTATAAGGGTCCACAAGTTGCCGTAGTTTCTCCGGTACCCCCTAACATTCCATTGAATAATGGTTTGCATCAAATATTACTATTAGGTTTTATCTTCAGGATGTTTCTTTTTGAGATCTGGTAATTTAAGAATAGATGGCGGATTATGCTGGCCAGGTCTATCGCCCCATGCATGCAAAGGCACTTTGGGAGGGGGCATTGAGGTAGGTTTTGGTGGTGGGCATACTTTTGACATGTGGGAAGAAACGGCCTCGGGTACGGTTATCACGCGATCCAACGAACGTACGCGCTGCGCTACGGAGGAGTCGCGCTTCACGATGGCATCACGGCTCGGTCGGATGCCATCCGCACCACGACAGGTCATTGAGTCGCGTCTTACATCGGAACGTCGCGGGGCTGCAGGATCCTCAACAGTTCGAGCTACCACCGGGTCCGGAGCACGACCCAAGCCGCTAGAAGGCTGCACGTCCTCCCCAGGCACCGGCGACACGTCGTCGCTCCTGCCGCTTACCATGCTGTTTCGTTTGCGCTGTGGTCCATCTCTATTCCAGACATTCCCCGTCAAAGCTCTCGCCACTTTAGCTGAGGCAGCGCCAGTAAGGGGTGACGATGCGCTCGTAACACGTTTTCTCGGAACAGTAAGGGCAACAGTGCCAGTGGAAAATTCAACATTCGGAAGGTCTGGCTGTAAATCGATCAGAGTATCAGCAAAAGAGGGTCTGGGAGCCTGCGCTGGCTTAGTGCCATGCTGTGACCCAGTCATATCAGAGCGGCCCGCAGCACGCAACGAACTACCCGCAGCAGCAGTGGGCTCTTGACTAGCCGCACCAGAGTTTCCATCTGGTCCCGCTGGACGCACAGTCGTCAGAACACTTGGTCTTCTCTGAGGGGCCTGCACTCTTTCAGCGTATGAAGTACCACCGGTGATGTACCTGCTGCTAACTAATCGTTTCGCTTCTCCATAGCTTAGCCTTTGAGTCGTCTGCGGGGCAAGCACCTCCTCTTCCACTTTTTAATAGAAGCATTCCCGGGATCCAGCAGAGTGCTGCTTATCACAGTTTGATAATATAATTATCAACACTGAGCACCTGATAACTCTACAGGATTACCGGATGTCCGCGGCTCAAATTTTATTTGATTAAAAAGCTCGCAACATGAAAATCTTGGCCGGAAATAAGCACCTATATTGGTTGCCAAGTTGACGTAAGACCTACGTGAATTTTTTGGAAATCCGAGCTCAGGTGCGGTGCTGGAAACGTAGAATGAGACACGTTGTTGGGACGTAAAAATTTGCTTTCTTTCTGAAAAAGTTTTAGAAGTCAAAGGTAGCAGAGTGCTGTGTTAGGAGTAGACCGATGGGAGAAGCGCTCTTTATGCCACACTCACACGCATAAATCGTAAGAAATTACCCACCTTCAAGTCGAAGACCGAAATGAATAGAGACATTGACCTGCTAGACATTTGTACGCCTGATAGATCCAAGCGTATTACTTGCCTTTTTTAGTCAATAAGTTCGAGTGAAATAGAGAGGGACTGCAATTTTGCTGCGGTATAGCCGAATCGGCAAAAGGTACTTCGAGTCTAATTCGACAAAGCAGTGTTGCAAATGAAAGTGTCTTGTTACGAACCATGACGGGTGCCTAAAATGTGTTATACGGGTGAAATACTCTTCTATATATTCTTAGTGCAAACCCTTCTTGTTAGTGCTGAGGTAGTAAGTCATACATGATACATGTTAGTGCTGAGGTAGTAAGTCATACATGATACATGTTAGTGCTGAGGTAGTAAGTCATACATGATACATGTTAGTGCTGAGGTAGTAAGTTCGATAATATAAGTGCATTCCTCATGGAGAGAGGAGTTGTGAAATCATTCAGACGTATTGAATGATTTCCCATTGGTTCCAAAGTTACTCTTGGAAGTAGACGCGTCAACTCTCTCAAATGTGCAATATAGTAGCCAGAAAATTGAGTTTGAAGAAACTTTGTAAGAAATAGAAACGAATTATAATAAAATCGAAATGAAGTAACATTTTAAAACAGTACTACAGCGACTGAATACGTTTATCCGTCATTGGACTAAATTACTTTGTTTAAAAAAAATGAATAAAGGTTTATTAAGCGGGTATTTTACAGGAGAAAAGGAGAGTAAGGCGTGTAGCGTAATAACTATTGTTTTGTAAACCTCTGCAGGGAAGAAGGCCGAGATAAGCAGTGCACCCACATTACAGTCTTATAGATGTGACTAAACACAATTGAAAGATCTGCAAAAGCTCTGCGGCCGCCGCAAAAATTTTTGTATGTTTTTGCGAAAAATCATTCGGCAAGCGAAATGCATCCATTTATTTTGGTCCTAAATAACGCAGATTAAACCATGTACCTTGATTTGTTGTCAGTTCTCTCGCCAGGGAATGTTGAAAACAAATATTTATTGTTTGCGTTCCTCCAAGGTTCCGTCCATCTTTGCTATCGTGAGTCCATAAATATTTTCGTCTTAAACTAGAAGGTAAATTGACGCATGTTTACTAGTATGTATTTTATCCTGTAGAATAGAAGAGGGAAATGATCTGGCTTCAATTTTTTCATGAAATAACTTCGAAACGACAGTAATTACCTTCTGATAAAAAAAGGAAATGATAAATTATCAATATTAGTAGAAATAATAAGTAGCGTGTGTTATGAAAAAATTATAAAACTCATGTATTGTCAAGGAGCCCTTCACTATTTTTGGGGGTTTTAAGCACAATTTAACGTGCCGAGACATTCCAAGGGATCACATCTTGCAGTTTGAAATTGAAAATATCCTGGTACCTTCAGGGCCCAAGTGACACCAGCGACGCATCAATAAGTTTCTTCTCTTGTTTTTCTTCCGCATGCACATCGCGGAGCCAAGCGGTCGCCAACATAACACCAGCAGAACAGCCAGAACCACCTCAGTCAGTCGTCGCTCGAAAGTGAGAAGGGTTGGTTGTAAGAGCCAAAAGCTCCAGCGCGACCCTTTGGACGTGGGGGGTATTTCGCGCGCTTGGTCGTCGATGACGTTCTGACTAGAATCACACAATCCACAGTGCGAATATTTTTCCCCCGGTTGGGTGGCAATCTGATGTAATGTCGTTTATATCAGTGCATTCTTTTCACAAGTTTGCGTCAAAGAAACTGTAGTGGAATCTGATTTTATACGTGTCAGTTTTTATGGGTTTCAGTTAATTTTTTCTGATCTTCTCACCATATTATTTATTCTGCAGAAAATAGTTTTATGAGCTTAATTTTTTTCCGTTCGCTTTCATGAGTTTAGAATCGGTGACAAGTATATATGGTTAACCATTCATAAATTCTTAATTTTCTCATTTCTTTGTTATGTGTTAGACATTAACGTATCAGAAGCATGAAAACATTTTAGTTTATTTTTAATGAAGGTTGAACCACTAAAGTGAGTATGTATTTCATTTATTGATCTGTAAATTTTTAATTGATTTTAAAATTTGAGCGTGTCGTGGTTTAAACTAGTTATAACCACGATTTTGTTGCCTCAATTTTCTCTGATTTTAACACAGTAAAATCCAAAATACTTCCAACTTCTGTTTTTGCCAAGAAAACAGAACTTCTATAGTGTTACTCAAGATCTCTTACAATAGGTCCTAATTTTTTCCACCGATATATGCTTGCTTTTTTGAGTGTGTTCTCGCGTGAAAAAAGTTTCTGTGTGCGAAAACCTGATTAAGGGAGACGTCCTGATTAACTAGTGCCCCAAATATGACATCTTTCCTACAAATTGAACATTAATAACAATCTACACCTTGATGGATTCTTCACAACCCAAATATTGCAAAGGGAATCTAGGCTTATATAAATGTACATAATTTCAGGAAAAGTTACACCTAACATCCTACGCCATCGCAGGTGAGGCTGTAATTTTCTCGCTTTGGGGTCTTTACTGATGTTAATCACTGATCAACATTTATGACATTAAAATGTGGAGGTATTTTTCATGTATATATTGGTAGGTTGCCTCAACTCAGAATCCTCACAGTTTATTCCAGTAAAAGTTACTGTATGTAATCGCGGGGCATTTGGCAGGCAGTGAAGAACGCAAACGAATATTAAAGTTTGATTCGTTATTTACCTGTTGCTTAATGAATTTTTACGAATTTTAATTGTAGGATTTATTTTCGAATACTTAATATATTATATGCTAAATTGAAAACAGTACGGTAAATCTGAAGGAAATGTCAGTTATCGATTTTGTAAATTTCGATGCCTAAGCATAGTTAATTAGATCGAAATAAACAAGTTTTCTTCTATGCACTTTCCGTCTCAAATGATTATTTTATTAGTTATAGCGGTAAATGACTTACCACAACTTAACAGTGTTTGAAGCGTCAAGTAATTCAAGGAGCGCGTCGGACAGCGAAACTGCAATGCGCACTCGCTTCCAGCGCGATCGTCATCAAAGACGAAACCAAACCTACCGCTATACCTCATTAAATACTCATTTGACGAAAAAAGTGTATAGAAGAAAAGTAGTTTATTTCGATGTTATTACGATGATTCAAGCAACAAAAATTCGAAAATCGAGGAGTAACTGTTTATTCGAGCGCATTCGTCATCAAAGACGAAACTAAACTAACCGCTATAAATCGTAAAATACTCATTTGAGACGGAAAGAGCATAGAAGAAAACTTGTTTATTTTGGTTCAATTAATTAGGTCAGGCACCAAAAAGTGGAAAATCGATAACTGTCATATCCTTCAGATTTACCAATAGTACATCTAAGACTTAACTGGTGATGCATGCTACAGCATTTCTCATCTCATACAAGGAACGTTTCTAATCTTCACGACGATGGGATGTCTGAATTTTTAATAACGCCAGGTTAAAAAAAAATTAAATAACTTTATCAAATTTTTCATTTTTCTCTGCCAAACATGGGTTGGTTGGTCAATTTTACCCTCCAGATAAAGCCACAGGCATTTCATTTATCATCATCTTGGACCTTGGCTATTAGAGCACGAAGGGCGGTACGTCAGATGACAGAATGCGCTGTTATTTTTCTCAGCCAAACATGGGTTGGCTGGCTAATATTCTGATAGAGATGAAGACACAGGCATTTCATTGATCATCGTCCAGGATAAGGCGACCTTGGCCATTAGAGCACAGGTGCGCCAGGTGACAGAATGCGCTGTTTCACCACAGGTTGCGCAAGCGCAGCGAGCTTCCGAGTGCCGGACCGCGGGAGGCATTTCCTGCATCAACATTTTTGTTCAACTGCCCAGGCCGCGTTATTGCTTCATTTAAACTGCACCGGCGTCGCACGTACGCTTCCCAACTTTAGGTACAACTAAGTTTAATATTCAACTCGAATGTAATGCCGATTGTAGGAAGCAGTGTTGAAAACAACAAACGTTAACTGGATCGTGCAAGGCTTCATTTAGTTTTGATTAGGTGTTTATGAAAATTGAGTTTGTGACTACTGGTCGATCAGCAACATTATGAAAATCCCCTGAGTGACCGACGGTGGGTCACGTTGCAGTCAAAGTGTTACGGCTTTTGTGCGGAGCCTCCAATTAAAGTTCTTATGCGAACCTCAAATTGTAAAGGATAACGGTTACCATTAGTTATTCACCTAATACGCCCCTCGGGTGGGTACAACAATTTATTCATGAGATTCATCTCGTCCAGTGAGATGATGTGAGATCCTGAGCTGACGATTAGGCAAGCCTTCCTTATACAGAAAGAGCGTAGGTTTTTGTATTGTTACGGACCATTTTTTCTCGGTTCATTTGCTATTCTCTTCTATAGCACCTACTGCTTTATTCTTCTCTTTTGTTCTATTTTATAAGCTTCATTTTTAACTGTTTTTTATGCACAAGGCGATCTTGCGTGAGGGAACCCACCTCGTGCATAGATTCAATGCTATATATAGTCCATACAGAATGGACCTTTCTCTTCGCTTTCTTTAGATAGTCTATGTTGTGGCTAGGGGGAGTTTAACGCAATTATAAGAAAGCTAAAAGATTCCAATTCGTGCTGTCTTATGTTTTGGCTGGGGAGTCTAAAAGTTACGATTTTAAGAATGCTCAAAGATCCACTTCGTGCAGTCCACCACCCGGTGGGGTGGCGAGCAGAAGTGTTGCAGCGTGTTGGTGCACAGACATTGTTGGCTGACGGAGATGTATTCGTGTAGGGGTTGCCTCAGCTCAAGCTTTTAATCTCCATAACCAATAAAAATGGCCTTAACCTTTAATAAATATGTCAACATTATTACATGAATTTAAGGGGTTTTGGTTAGGGAGGCTTAAAGCAACTTACGTAACTTATTCAAATGAGTACTAAGCTTGAACAGTTGGAGACTTCTCTCACAAGAGAACTGAGAAGCCTTTCCTCGGAATAACGTTTGTATCTGACGCAATAGCTCATTTTTTGATCCGAGAAAATAACGGGGTATTCTGTTTTTATTGTTGCCAAAAATTGAAAAATTTAACATGACTGGTTCTTTGCTCCAGTGCGATTTGAAGTCGTAAATCGTTCAAAATAGAGTAATATCATCGCAATTCATGCGAATGTTAGAAATTTTCAACATTAAGTGCATCAAAAAAGTGCACTTTGCGAAACTCATCTCTTACTCGAATAAAATCCTACGTTTTAACTCGTTATGGCGACTTCGATCGCATGGACCCCTAACTACATTGAGGGTTCGGGTATTTAAAAAAATTCTTCTATCGTATTTATTGACCACAACAACCCACGTTCGTATAATATTGTTGCAGTACGGTTCTTGCGCTAAGGTCCGAGCTTCGGGAATAATCTAAACGCTGCCCATATCCATTATCTGGACGAGCCTCGCGGATTATGCGTGTTCAAAGCTCGAAGTTACCCGGACCTTGTAGCAGACTTCTGTACCTCGTACTTTTCGTATGCGAAGTTTTACTCACATCAGGATGTAGCTTTGTTTTCTTAATGAGTAATTCGCATGATTGGAACCTCAGCAACGCTCCGCAATTCTTATCCAGAAAATAAGATGCGCTGTTAATTTTATGAATCTCACAGTAGATCGAACAGATACGCCTGATTTGTGAAATTTAAAGATATCTTAGGCGTTCATTTCGCGCGACTGCTTTAATATTGGAAGAGGGAGTGTGTGTGTGAAGGAATGCTTACTCCCGCGCCGTACTAAAGACCCTTAATTCACGCAAATGATCTGCCTCACTGATGAGACATTTTTCGATTGGTGTGTGACTGACTCTTGCTTTCGCTCCAATATTAGGTTTCCATTGACAATGGACTTTACACCAGCACTGCTTGTTGCTAGTAAAATAAGGTCCAACTGTATATCACACAGCTTAAGTGAAAATTGTTTTGGCAGACGTGTAATTTACAGAAGAGTGCAAAAAAAGTCTTCTACAAAAGTATCGGTGTTCAAACGAGCCCTTGGAAATTAAAAGGCGTTATAAGAGCAACTTCATTCATAACGTTTGCACCGTTGGTAAGTAATATGAGTCAGCGGAGTTCCTCAGTCGAAAAAATGGAGTACAGTAGGCTAGAATTTTCGCCGCCTCACTATGTAGCTTGGAATTAAAGTTGAGCTCTATAAGAGACCTATTATTTACTTTGAACGCAAATCCCGATTACTATTGAAGAAATCGTACGTGAATATATCTGTCTTTACATCACCATGCTAAATACGAAGCTCAGCTATGGTGATGGTTACTCGAAGAATTGAATAAGCCGGGCCAAGCTATATTTTTAGGTTGTGAATGAGAAGTACGTTGATGGTTACTCTAGCTATTGAACAAAAAGGGCTCAATTCAAGATCCATATCCTAATTTCCGCGAGGATAACTTCAAACCTTTCGTTTGAGTTTTTGCGCATGTTTAGAGTGTAATATTTTGCAAATGGCACTTAGAAAAACTTTACCAATAAGTTTGCCACTTTGCGCTGAGCTGTTGTAACGTTTTCTTTCAGTAAAATGATAAAATTCGAAATAATTCAAATCAGAATATTACGTCATTCACTTAGTCTTCTGCGATACCTTGTACTGCGTCTCCGTAACCTTTGTCTGTATTGGTTCCATACTGCATGTAGTACTTTCCATGTATCTTCATGATCTACAAACTAAAATAGGTGAGTGTCCGGGTAATAGTCCCTTGACATTGTGGAAATTTGAGAAGGGAGGTTAATGAAGATTGTGCTTTTCCTTCTCATTTTCCGAAAAATTTTTTGCATGCTCTTTGTACGCGCTTGCACATGTACCCGGTGTCTGAAACTACAAAATCTAATTCCAGGTTGGCATGTATTCTATATTGCGACTGGCAAGAGCTTAAGATTTTTTGCATTGATATTTGTGTCTTTGGTACATGCGATCCTCGAAATAAACACGACATTTTCGACCTACCTGCCTCTTTTACGGTCGACCTATGCATTGCGAGTGTAACTCCTAGAATCGGAGGAAAATTGTTCAAGTCGAACTCGGTGTGTTTAAAAATTTCAATTGAAGATCGAATGCTCTTTAGTGCATCTGTGCACACGCTGCGCTTCTCCGCATTGTGACAAGTTTTATTTATCCCTTACTGCTGCGATAGAACTCTGAATGGATTACGATATCGACTTACTTTCCCTAGAGCTTACTCTACCGTTGGTGCGCACAGATACTCGGACTCTTTCGAGTTCATCAAACCTACTTTGTTAGTTCACTTTTCATCTTTCTGATGGTCATGTTATCGCTTTTAACACGTTCGCTGCACATTTGCGTCAAGCGATCTCTTGTTGAGTAAGGTTGTAAGTAACAAAAATTAAAAGACGACTTTCCTGCTCAAAAAAAACTTGCATCTTTCTTAAGAAGTGTGAAAATGCAGTAGCACGTTAATATTTTACCTCGTACACTGAAATCTCTTTTAAAAAAGGTGTTGAAATAATTGTAATGCTGTTCATTTACACTTGTAATTAAATGAACAATTTGCCAGATGGTATTCCTATGTCACAATACGAAGTCAACGTGTTAAGCAATTGATGCGTTCCAAAAAAAAAAAATGGCGTTCATTGATGATTGTAGAAGCTAGTGTAATAAATATTTGAGTTTTAGTGTGAGTGTCAGGTTGAATTTGAGCAGACAATGCTTTCGCTTCAGAACCCTACCATTTACAACACTATTCTTCAACTATAAACATTCCAAAGAGACTTCGGCTCGCTAGTAATATTTTGGTGTTTAAATTTTCATTGAAAATACATTCCAGCCTTTTTTATACTGAAGAAGATAGTCATTCAATGAGTTTTTGAGCAGATATAAATTGCAATTCTACAAAGCAGTGGCAGCCCATACTGCTTTATGAATACGGGAATTAGCGATCGTTGAAGCAAGAGTCTGTTTTGGGTTTGATATTCGTAGGAATTTTTAGCTTATTGAATTTAAAAAGTGTTCCATGGTAAACTGTTGTCAATACGATGATCAAGAGTGCCCGAGAACGTTATTTTTTAACTAGATGTGCATGCAATAATTCTCCTTAGAGTTCAACAGTTCTAATGCTCATTCGTTGGCTAGTGCCGTCGGACAAGAAAAAAAAATTAAAGAGTCTGGCTTATCCATATTTGCTGCATTGATTCTCAAGGCAACAAAAATATAATTGGTAGGAAATTTTTTTCCAGTAGACATGTCTACATACACCTACAACATTTATGCAAATAAAATTTTTCTCTCCTTTTTCCTGACATAAAATGCTATTTTTCTCAGGGGTTCTCAAGACTTGAGCATTTAGCAGCATTATATCGCGCATTTCAGTCCAAGCTTAGCAACTGATCTGCATTAAATTTTTACAGAGCATGGCTATTGTATGTCCGTGTATCAGAGCCGTGTTTGTATACGAGTATCCCACTAACAAAACAGCGGTTCTTACATCACAGATAACCGTATATGGTCGCGCGTGGGGCCCTAATCCGCACTTGCACGTGGTTCAAATACCGTGATCGTGTTTCAAAGAACATTTTACTGTGGCACTCCGAGCACGTATATCTGATCGAAGTAGCCTTGAGCTTCGTTCATTTGCTGCGTATTGTTCTCTTTGCTTACATAGGCACGCTCCACGGTTTTATTAATAGCCGCCAATATGTAGACTTGTTTTTGTGCTTGGATATTCCTTTCAAGTGTCTCGTCGAAGTTCCTAAATGTACTTGCACCTGGTCCAGTGATACAGCGCGAACTGTAATTCTATGCTC
Source organism: Morinoia aosen (assembly GCA_030386875.1). NCBI lineage: Eukaryota > Metazoa > Arthropoda > Malacostraca > Amphipoda > Talitridae > Morinoia > Morinoia aosen. The sequence continues at coordinate 51,886,979 of CM059567.1, read as the reverse complement.
ACTCTCTGCCAAATTGAAGATATTGTTTCTTGTAGCGCAGTACTATAGAGTAATTCTTGTGTTTCGGGGAGCTGCTGTGATTAAAGGAAGGCTCTGTTTCCACGGGATATTCCAAGAACGAGCAGTCGTCGACCACCCAGCCCGCGCGAGATGAGACGGCCTTTGTCAACTTATGACTATCGTGCTTCGTTACCTCAGTGCGCCAAATCCCTGCCTGGAACCCAAGGCTCGTGCCTCATGTGGTCTACTGTACCTCGTTTAGAGAAACAATAATGTTAGTGTTCCGTAATTTTACAGTGGTCCATTATTGCTTTCCTCACCTCGCAGTACATGCTTTACAGACCTGCAGGTTTTGCTTTTCGCGCTAGTGCAAAATCGCAAGATGAACTTCGTGATTGCTAAATTACTCCTCAACTTGAATTGTTTCCGGCCTCATTCAAGGAAGAGGCCGCTGTATCGTGCAACCGACTTTGAAAAAAAGTATCTTCGTTAAGTATCTCCTTCGTATTTAATTAACTTTCATAATAACTGCTATATTATCGTGCCCACAATGTATTCTAATTGCTAAGTTCTCTGCCCATAATGAACCTTCGAGACTCAGGTTATGAAAACAAGTTAATTTCTGATTGTCCCGCTGCAGTGCGTTTTTGCCCGTATGCACGTACTGTAACTTGCTTAGATGGCCATGTGGAGTGTCATGCTTATTGTTGGAGGTGCCATCTTCTCAGAACAGAGCATAAATCCCTTGGTGTGACCTTCGAGATCCAACGTTACTCAATTATTCTTTTAGGACATCAAATATATCATCATTACGAATAATTGCCGAGACTCCCTACCTTCAAACATTATTAAATGGCTATTTTTCAGGGCTTTAAAAGATTTATTGGCACTCTAATGCTCTGAACATTTGGCTTTAAATTTGAGCTTGTAGCAGACTAAAGTATTCATTCGCTAGTGCAACTCTTAGACTAGAAGACATAATTCAGTCTTGTTTCCTCTTTTCCACTACATGCTGCAATGGTGAAGTTTTCCTTCAACCAAGCAACTCGCATCAAAATAAAACTCAGTAACTTTGCATGTACGCACCGAGACCGCCTCTAACATTATTTGGTGTGATGCCTCATGCTCGGTACCCCTCAAATCAAGTCTTGACGGATCACTAAAGCGATGCGTCTGTCCATGTCCTTTGTATCTGCCGTCAGTGGCACGGCGTGTGACGAGCCTAATGAAGATAATTGGGTGGCATCCCATGACTTAGTGAGAGTTAGCGGCCTGATTTACAGACGTGAGTCAGCTCCTGCGAAGGTCGCTGATCTGCAAGAGCGCGCAAAGTTATTGTCTCGTATGCACCCGGAGCAGATCGCCGCGACAGGGACGCGCATATTGCGATCTCAGCTCACCGTGTTACGAAGACCGGATTGTGCTGTGTTTACCCTAAGATGTTGCTCAAGCACGCCTTCCAGGCGTGCATGATCACGCCTAGAAGGCGTGCTTACTGATGACATACTGCGTTAGATGAGCGGGATTTAAGTGGTATTCATAAACGAAACAGGACCAAAATTTTTTTTATGTGTGTTCCGTTCGCAATCATCTACCATCTCTGACTTCATCTAAGGGTGTTCATAATTTTCTGATGGAGAAGATCACTTATGGGTTGTTCATCGGCTCATCGTGATGGATCGATCCCCAGAAAAGGGAACCCTAGCTATCAATTCCAAATCAACACCTTATGCGGGAAGTCGAATTTTTCCCTCTTTCGGGGACTTACATCATACCGGAAAACTGCATACTGCTTTAATTTTTCGTCTGCATTTGCTCTTATTATTATTTTATCTTGAATTAGCTACTTGGGTGGTAATCACTCGGGTCTTAAAAAACTACGAGTCGCCTTACGCTTCCCCACGGCTTCCAGATACATAACACTTTTTTCTGTCTGCTGGGCGCGGTGCGAGGCTGTCAGATTTCGTTCTTGCTTTCGCACATTGCAGACAAGTTACCATGTATCAGCGATAGTTCGTGATCAATCATTCTCGTGTTCATACATAATAAACTAAGTTACTAAGTTTGTGCACCTAACATGGCTGGGTTCGCCACTCACCTTATGAAGAGAATGCATCCTATCAGAGCCGTACAACTCCAAGTTTTGTGTAATGTGCGACATCGACTGAACGCGATGAAAGCGCAGAAAATGATTCACGTCAGCGTTACCCGAGCAGTAATTTGATAGCCTCGTTGAAATTCTTTCTCAAGCACAACTTGGTTCTAAATTATTGCGCCTATTTTTGATACAATGTTTATTACAAGTTCAATATGCTTCCAAATATTCGTGATAAATTCGTTCCAGAATATGACGTATTCTGAATAAGATATAATGTAGTGTTAACCTAGTTTTCGAGTCACGAGCATAAGTAGACAAACCTGTTTAGTGTATTTTTGTACCAAATATGACTTATTCCAAGGGTTCTTCCCCCTCAGGGGGATACAACTATTGTATCTATGGGAATTGGCGCTCCCAGGGGGACTATGTGAGGGCCCGAACTAAAGGTTAGGTAGGCTTCTTTTTTGTTGTAATAAAATAGGTTTTTGTTTTGTTACGGACCATCTTTTTTCAGTTCACTGCTGTCCTGTTTTTCAGCACCTACTACTTTCTTCTTCAACTTTTTTCTTGTTTCATGAACTTCTTTCCTAGCTTACTGTTTCTGTGCACCTTGTACATAGATTCCGCGTTCCCTCAACTCCATACTAAATGGTGCCTTCCTCTTTCCTCTCTTGGAACATCTTTGTCGTGGTTAAGGGAGGCTAAAACTTTCTTATATAATAATATAATAATAATTCCAAGGGTTCTTCTAGTTATCTGAAATCATACTGCATTAGTGGAATGATTCATTGATGATGATTCATTAATGGAAAATCATCATGTAAAATTATTCAATTATTATGCTAATTTACCAAAAAATGCCAGTTTTTAACTTCTTTTTTCTTTTAGTCAGTTTTATTAATGCCATATGCTGATCTCCTCAGGGGGTAAAACGTTTGCATCTTAGGGAATATGCTTTCTTGGTAAAAATGGGAGGTCCCGAACTAAAAGTTAGGCAGGCCCTCTATTTTTTTGAAATAAAATAGTTTTGTTCATTTTACTAAAGTTTATCTTTTTTTCTTGCTGTTCCCTGCTGTCTTGTTTTTCAGCACCTACGATTTCCTTCTGCAACTTTTATCTTGTTTCATAATCTTGCTAACTTACTGTTTCTATGCATAGGCGATCCTGTGTGAGTACACACTTTGTGCATAGATTTCGCGTTCGTTTTAACTCCAAATTATGTGGTGTCTTCATCTCTTCTCTCTTTGGAATACCTTTGTTATGGATAGGGACGCTTGAACTAACTCATCCAATCTTACCCAGCACTAATAATGATAGATTAACACTTATTTTATTCATAACACCGAGCTTATTTTCAATATCTTAAAAATACATTTAATTCCCTTGGAAAAGAAATAAACATTTCGGTTCATCTCGCTTCACGACCGCCATAAGTTCAAAGAACCAGTACCGTAATTGACGCAATAATAGCGAGCTGCTTAGTTTTACGACCCGCATGTCAGTTTGCGGCGCATATAGTGCAGTGGCAGCCTTCTACGGTACTTGTAGTACGGTGTCATGCGGTGCTGCGTATATACGCTTTAATTAATCTGCATGGGCATGCCGATGGTATGAGCGAGCTCCTTTATGGATAGCCTCAGAAGGTTGCCGTGCCCTCCTAATGAAGCGTGGCCATTGCACGTGCTTCCTCAAATATTCGTTGCGCTAATATTCCTGCAGTGTGCTGAATTTTACCTTTTGGAGATTCAAATATTGTTGTTTGATATTTGTTTACATGCTATTTATAGGGTTTCTTTTGAAAATGAAGACACGAGTGCATTTAATTATATCCTTGTTCGCTTCTATTTGTAAATTCAATGTTTGGGGAAAGTCTTGCTTTGTTGTTGTTAACACTTTCTTATCTTCATGCTAACTACAGCAGTCTGTACCTTGGAATGACTTGTAGCGTAGCAGCGTCTGGCACACCGCGCCTCATTTGTACCATGCTAGAAATTTACGCTAATTAAGAGCACAGAGGAGCTTCCATTTTAAATAATTATTTTCGTGAAGTTAACCGACGTGTGTGGACCATTAGCTTGGTATATTTCGAAGTAGCCAAGACGGAGAGGAGGAGATAAGATGTAGCGTTCAGGGAAGTGAGTTATTTCATTTTTTAGTCTTTGTGTTCAGGGGGATCAACCTTTATTAGAGCAGGGCTTCTCAACCAGGGGTACATGTACCCCTAGGGGTACATTTAACATACTTCATATGTTAAAATATACAAAATATATTTCCATACTACCATACGAGTATACACAATTATTAATCATCAAGTATATTTTTACAATTTCTAAACCTTTAACTGTGCTGGGGGTACATGAAGATACACTATTAATCTAAGGGGTACACGACAATGAAAAAGTTGAGAAGCCCTGTTTTAGAGTAACCGAGTCTGGATTCGTGTTTTTAATTGTTTGCGTATCAAAGATGAGTCGAGGATGTAGATAATCTTCAGAGTTCAGTGGAGTTATCTCTTTTCCCTCCCCTCAGGGGGATACAACTATTGTGTCCATGAGAATTAGCGCTCCCAGGGGGACTCTGTGAGGGCCTGAGCTAAAGGTTAGGTAGGCTTTCTTTTTGTTAAAATAAAATAGGTTTTGTTTTGTTATGGACCATCTTTTTTCGGTTCACTGCTGTACTGTTTCTCAGCACCTACTACTTTCTTCTTCAACTTTTTCTTGTTTCATGATCTTCTTTCTTAGCTTTCGGTTTCTGTGCCCTTACTGCATAGATTCCGCGTTTCTTTAACTCCATCCTAAATGGTGCCTTCTTCCTTCCTCTCTTTGGATAGCCTTTGTTGTGGATAGGGAAGCTTAAACTAACTAATAATCAAATCTATAATCTCTTTTCTCTTCCTTCTTGTCTCTGTGTTCGGGCATGCGGTCCTTTTTGGTGGACCGAGTTGTGTCTCATGAGTTAAATTTTTTCTTGAATATCAAAGACGCTATTAAAAAGTTGTTTCCAGGTCGTTGAGAGGTTCATAAACTCTGAGGGACCGACCGTCCAGTCATTGAGAGGGCTACTCTGGTAACTTGAATACTCGTCCGTTTTTCATGGGCGTGTACGTGTTGTTGCCGGGTCTTGACTATCAAACAAATCAAATTCATATGCAAATACGCACCGACTCCAGGCTTGACTTCAGCCTTCACTGAACACGCTCACCAATATTTCTATGGAAATTAAAGGAACAATGTGGATGAGAAAATTAGCTTTTCTTAGAGTCCGCTTCAGTGTTTCCGTTCTGCTGTGCATTGGAATTGAAGAACTCTCGTGTACACGATTCTTTCAAGTGATTGATAAGCTTCTGTAGAACGTCAGTAGTACAAATCACCATTGGGTCGCTGGAAAAACAAGTCTCGAATATCGTAGTCTCCTAATTTCAACAATAATTCATCCACGAGGCAGTTCATTTGAAGTGAACAACTGCATGACAGACGGCGATGTGCTGCTGGTTTGCTCGCATGTCTTTAGCATGAGTGCTATTTCTGCGAAAGAGGAAATGTTCTCGAAGGAGGCAAACTATTTAAAATTTGTTCAGTGTGCCATTTAGAAGTGGTTGATTTGTTGAGGGGTTTTGTAATGAACATGGAGTACTTATACGCATTGAAATAATTTTTTTCAGGGTAAATGATTTTTCGACGCGAAGAGCTTCTATTTGTTTGCTAGCTCTGGTTGATATTTAATTTAATCATCTTAAAAAGAAGAAGAAGAAGAACAAGAAGAGAGGATGTAAAAAAAAATCGTCGTGTTGCGAACGTATTTCAAAATTTTTATTTCTTTTATAAGAGTGCTTGCATAGTTCAAGTTTTGTCTTCCTGAAGCATTAATAGTGCTTGAACATATTTTGATTTCCCGTGAATCATCTCAATACCCTTTGAATTGTGCGACGTTTTCCAATCCGTTCTTGGAAAACTTTGCTGAGGTAAGGGAGGCTTAATCTAACTAATAATCTTGCATACAAATCTTAGCGGCGTATTATACGCTATTCAGCTGTATAGTTTTCTATCACTTTCTTTACCCAAAGTTTTTGTTGAATTTATTTCATCAATTTTTATTTCATTTTAGGCTCCTCAACTTCCAGCACTCGGAAGATTGTATCAATGCTTCTGCTTGTAGACGTAAGCACAGAAGTTGATCTTATTATTTTGTAATATTTTAGTGCCCGTGAATGGCTGTCTTGCTGCGTACATACAAAGTTAGTGTAAATTGTTCGTACATGTCCGGCAGTGCAAATATGATTTTTTTAGTTCTTTTCGAAGGGAACAAAATTAAAAATTGTGAAAATACGGCAGAAAGGTGTTTTTTTCTATCTAGAAAACTGCTACGTCTGAAATTTTTTTGGACATTCAACGTGAAGGTATACGCCAAAGGATGAAAGCATTTTTTATGAGTGTTTTTTTCTTTGATGATAACATGCGAGCTTCATGACCTGTACGTCTCACTCGTATTTCTGTCACTGTCTTCTGTTAGATTGGCATCTCGCGTGCGCGGATACTTTGAAAGAGGCATGAAAGCCTCCGAAATAGGAAGTGAGGTCTTGAATTGAAAGGGACGTTCTGGGAAGGGAATGACCTAACAAATGACGCGCGTCATGCGTACCAAGCAGCACGACTCCATTTGCATGAGAGGCATTCGTTTCGTAAGTCTCTGATGCATCTCTGTAAGAAGCTCTTTTTCATGTGGCTTAGGAACTCTACGGCTACTCTTTTCCATGCAATATAGCTCTATAAAACTAAGATTTTAAGTATAAAATGTTCTTTAAAATTTGTAGTGTTAGATGAAAGACTTTTCAGCCGTTGGCTGCAAATTTGAGATATTTTCTGAGTAGAAATTTACAAGAAATTAAAGGTGCGGAGTATAATTTAGCGTGAAATCTCGTATAGATGCGAATCTTGTTTGCTGGTACGAACTGCTCATGCTTCTGGTGAGCATTTGAGAAGTAGAAATATCCTTCTTACGTTCAGAGCTTTTATAGATAACGCCTTAATTCATTGAGTTCTGAGCTGTGGGAAATCCTACGTCTGTCCCTTCGGCCACCATGTTAGGGGCGTTTGAATGTATTGCTGAAACTCATTTGGATTTATACTTGCAAGTATTTGCCTTCGTCAATATGGAATCTTCGATGGTGGTTTAAAATATTTTCTTCTAAATCTCAATACTCGCAGCAAGAGTTTGTTATGGGTTCAGCTTTGGAGTAAATATCTCACTTTTTCTCGTATGTTTCCCTCAGGAGGAGACAACTGTTGTATCTATGGGGGGTAGCGCTCTCGGGGGAAAATGTGTGAGGGCCCGAACTGAGAGTTAGGTAGGTATTTTTTTTTGTTGAAATAAATGTTTTTTTTTGTTATGTTAAGGACCCCCCTTTATCGGTTTACTGCTGTCCTGTTTTCAGCACATACTCGTACTACTTTATTCATCAACTTTTATCTTGTTTTATGAACTTTTTTCTCAACTTACTGTTCCCCCTCAGGAACAGATTCTGCGTAGATTCCGCGTTCCCTCATCTCCATACTTAATGGTGCCTTCCTCCTTCCTCTCTTAGAAACACCGTTTTTTAGCGGTTAGGGAGGCTTAAACTGACTTTATCTACAATCTATTTCTCATTTGTTTCTTGGGTAGGACAAGCCGAGTACTATCATCATGCGTGCCTTCAATTTTGTTGCCGTAATTTTCGTACCGTTGCTGCGTGGGGCTTGCGATGCCTCACTTTTGCCTGCAACCTAAGTTGCACAACCTTCTAGTTTTGAAATTTAGTAACCTTCTAGAGCAGCATCTCCTTCAGTCTGATATTGCACGATTAAAGTTTACTTTGCATGGTTCTTGAGTTCAACTTCGGTCTCCACAATAACGTATAGTAAAAGTGGCGAAGCCGTTAAATAAATAGTTGATTAAAACTGAACATGAGCAGCTATTATATATTATATTATAGCGTGCGTTCATGTAAAATTCAAAATATGTGTTACTGCCAGCGCTTGACCAAATGACCAAAATGTTATTTTTGACGCTTCGCACGCGAACAGTTCAATGAATTGACCATGTTTTTCTTTCGTGGTTCTGTTCTTGGTATGTGTAGGTAGGCGGCTAATTGCCATCAAAAAACGCAAACATCTCGTGAAAAAATTGCTCCATATTCTTTAAACTTCCAACAAAAATTGTTGGAATAACAACGCATGGTATGTCTAGCTGGTGAGACAGTCTTTACCACTTTGAGGAACCAAGCCAGTCGAAGCTAACGCGCAGTGATAATCTCTTAAGTGAGCGGAAATTTCGGCTTCACTTTGCATAAATAAGTAAAAAAAGCTTTTAGTGCGTTTTGGAATACTAATACTGCATGTACTAGAGGACTGCTTCTCTCAGCGCGCTTTTGAGATTGCCTACGTGGGATAAAACTCGTTACGATAGTTCAAGGACGGGAGAAAACTCTGAAATCAGTTTCACTCGTTACTTCTCTTCACTGTCCAGCTGATGATTTTCGTTTTGGAATATATTAACTCAGTTTTGTGCTGCTCATTTCTTTGTTACAGTCTTTTGTCTCTTGAAAAATTGTCGTTGCCTATTTTCAAAGAGCGTCTCAATGGTGTAAAGTTCATTTACTCTCCGTGTCTGCAGCTTCGTCGAACTACCTACGTTGCGATTGATCACCTCCGAATAACCAATTAACAGGACTCCTCTTCAAAAGAAATAACATCACCTATTGATCTTTTTCCCTTGCCGCACTGCTGTGCCATCGCTTGGTCTCTGCGGAACCCTTTGGGCCGCTGAATGAAGTCGTGATCATAATTTGGGCTCTCCTTGCGCGTCCGTGAATTTAAAATGATACAAATCATGCTTCCTTCTCTTCAGGTTGAGCCCGAATGCTTGCAGAATTTCGTGTTAGCTGTCCTATCCTCTTCTGTTGAGCTGAGTTTGGAGCTGAGCGTTCAACGGGGTCCGTAAAGCATATCTTCCGCCGTTATCGTGCGCTGGTCTGTCGCTACCGAGAGGCTGGATCACTACTTGGTATGCATTGAAGTCTCGCAACGCTTGCTTTACCCATCCTGGCCTTCCCACATGGAAGATAATCTTCGGTCACCCTACGGACTTCTTTATCGGGAGCTGGAAATAAAATGAAGGAATTACTTCTTCGACCTTGGCACATATCTAGCCTTTTACTTCCACGAACAGTTTTTAAGCCACGTTGATCGCTGTGCAATGAAGAGAGTGTTTCGGTGAGTTGAATATGAAAATTTTTTCTTCCAGAAGGGAACATTGGGAAAAAATTTTATTTCTTTGCTCATTGTGACAATTATTTAGTATTTCAAAAGATACATGCTAATTGTTGCGTAGCTATCATAAAATTATTGTTTCTTAGTGATTACCAATAAATTTGTAAAATAAGGCCATAGGATGAAAGTTTCATTTTATTGGCAATGCCATTGAATTCTGGACCTTTTCCAGGGAGCACTTATGAATTATATAAAGTTTTTTATTTTTCACGGAGTAGTTATAGAATTCTGTTTTCTACTGGTGTTCATTTTAAACTTGCCTGGGTATTTAGGTTAATTGTTCGAGAACTCTCTAGAAAAAGAATATAAAAGATTTAAATACCCTATAAAAGTTTTTCGTTGAATCCTAATCCACGTAATCACCCTTGCATGTGTTAATTACGAAGAAGCAATCCTCGAAAAGACTACCGTCTGCTCCAACAAAAAATTGTAACACTCCCAGAATTTAGTTTCACCAATTCATGAAAATTCATGATACACCTTGTGCCGGAGTCAGGATATCATGCGACTTACGGCCACCAGGATGGGGCTATTTAAGAACGTCTAGCACTAATTTTCTGGAAATATTTCGAGTAACTGACACGTACAACTCATTGATCTTACGCTGAGAACAATTACACGAAATTTATTCTCCTTCACCTGCAATACAACATGGTTGTGAACTACAGAGATTATCGAGGACATGATGTACTGGGATTTTAATGGTCGAATGAGCTCGGGCTTCAGCATTAATGGTGATATTTTGTCGCTTCTCGACGTGAGGGCCTGAGCTAAAGGTTAGGTAGGCTTCCTTTTTGTTGTAATAAAATATGTTTTGTTTTGTTACGGACCATCTTTTTTCGATTCACTACTGTCCTGTTTTTCAGCACCTACTACTTTCTTCTTCAACTTTTTTCTTGTTTCATGAACTTCTTTCCTAGCTTACTGTTTCTGTGCACTTTGTGCATAGATTCTGCGTTCCCTCAACTCCATACTATATGGTGCCTTCCTCTTTCCTCTCTTGGAACATCTTTGTCGTGGTTAAGGGAGGCTAGAACTTTCTTATATAATAATAATAATAATGTCGCTTCTCGACTTTTTTTTTGACTGAATGGATGACTCTCCAACGTGTTATAGTGCCCTATTTTTCGTAAGATTCACTTGATGAGGTTTAAGGAGGAATTTTTTTTTGGTTACCCAAGTATATGGAGAGAATTTAATTATCGCTTTCATACTTTGTGGCGATCTATATTCTACAGTGTTGTGATTGTTTCTAATTAAATTTAGGGATCAGGTTGAGCCTCAAATGATATCCGATTTTTGCCTTGATTTTTTTTGGACTGGTTCATTAACGAAGTGTCATTTGTTTTTAAGCAGAAATGCTATAGTGAGAATTATTAGTTTTATTAATTCATTTTTCACTTTTAGATAACAAGAGATATGTTTTAATGTAGGAGTTTTTTTCGATGCGGTACCATTTTTGGACAAGTTTATTACAGATGACATTTTGAATGTTTGCCATGACGTTAAGTACCGTAATTTGAGAAACTGTAGAGGAGGCAGACCTGTCCAGCAGCCGTGTTGAAGGCTTCATCCAAAGGGAATAAGAAACGTAAAAGGCTCAGGGTGGAATTTGAAGGGAATTTTTGGACAATCTATGAGAAAACAACCTCTCGATTCCTGCTAATTGTGGTTCAGTTAATTTTGTAAGTCTTGCTACGTTGCAGCTTACCTTTCTGGTTCTGAAAGGTTTATGGGGAAAATGAAGTTGTTTTTATAATCTGTAAGAAAACACCAAGCAATGCCTGCACATTGCTAGTTCAATTAATGTGACTGGCCTCACTACGCTGCATTTTACCTTTATGGCTCCGAAAACGAACCTTCTTCGTTAAAAGAACTGGGCCAGTCTCCGTCGCTCTGATGCTTGTCCGAAGAACTCTCGAAAAAACTCGGGGATAAATTATTGCTTCATGTTTATGTACTCCTGACCTTTTTCAGGCCATCATTTGTTCTGATATTACATGTCTGGATTGTCACTTGTTTGTTTCTTATCACTTGTTAAGAGGATCAAAACACAACTCAAATAATAGAAGCAGTGATCGTAACTTAAAGTTAAAAGCTATTTTAGTTGTCATTTGTCGCAAAAATAAGATTTTTTCCCGACTCTCGGGAATATAACTATTATATCTGTAAGAATTAACACTCACAGAAAGAAAAAATGAGTATTTGATCTAAAATTTCAGAATTTTTTCTTTTTGTGGAAATGAATTTTTTTCATTAAGGACCATTTTTTCGTTTCTCTGCTGTCATGTTTTTCAGCACCTTTGATTTTCTCCAACTTTTATCGTGTTTCATAACCTTTTTTATTAACTTGCTCTTTCCATGCACAGGAGAACTTGTGTGGAAACACACTTTGTGCATAGATTCTACGTTCTTTTAACTCCATACTAAATGGTTGTACCTTCATCCTTCCTCTCCTTGCAACATCTTTATTGTGGTTAAAGCTGAAACTAATTTACAACCAAATCTGAGAATTTTTCATCTATTGCATTTATCCACTGCTCTACAAATAGTATGAGGATGTTCAGCTTAGATGAATTGATTTTATTGATTTAGTTAGGTTATTTACAGTAATATATTATAGGCTATTGAATTAAACCATTTCAGGCCTTCGTGCCTTGAATGACCCACCTACTAAAAATGCTAATACATTTTTTTTCTCGTCGAATTAGTGCCCTAATGCAATTTTTGAAGTTTTCTGCTGGACGTCAGTTCCGTCCCTTATCTGATGTGTTAGTTATAACCTGATGCCAGCGTCAGTCTAATAACAGCGGTTGTAATATTTGGGATATGTGTAAAAAAAATGTGGGCTGAAATGGGTTAAAACATTATTTAGCAATCAATACTGTTTCCCAGCTGACCTTTGAATTTGAGTGCTCTTATTGTCGCTTCTGGGAGCTCATCTTGATGTCCCATTTCTTCTGCTTTTCGGTGTACGACCTTCAGTGGTCATGAGATCAGTCTTGACTGAGCGCGTGTTCCCCTGTGTGTGTAGTTACTGTAGTGAAGATGAAATATTTATAATTCAACTTTGCGTACTTTCAGTTAGAGGGAAAATGAATAAAATTGGTGTGATTATGATGCGTGACAGAGTGCTTGCAGTTATTTTAAATTCAACTTATCTGTGCAAAATTGTTATCCCTCGGTGTGAATTTGTTGTTGTTGCATTCATTAATCCATTTTTGCTTCATTTATTTTCTAGCGATTCAAATTGTGAAGTTATTGATTGATGGTGCAAGTGAAAATAACGGTTGGCAGGGAAGTTAACGTAATTGGCTTTGTGCAGTCATTGAAATCTTGTATTATTTAATTGAAATAGATTATTGATTGCAACAGAATGTTGCACTTGAAACTCGTCGAAATTCACGATTAAACTATGTTGTGTTGTCAGTCAAATAGAACAGCCTCATATCGCTAAACACGTAAAAAGACAAAAATTGACTGAGCTAGGAGATCCAGTCGAGTGAATTTTAAAAAAATGCAAGTATAAACTTAACCGAACATTGAAAAAAACGCGCAAAATTGCAGTGGAATGTGGACAAACAAACATTACACGTTCAATCAGAAATTAACGCGTGACGGCCAAGCTTCAGGAGGACAGTGAAGCGTTAAATTGAGAGCAGGTACGCCAAGTACAAGCTTCTGGAAGTCTTCGCCATCTGGAAGAACACCTCGCGCTGTTGCGGCAGCGAAGCATGCAGTGACGTCCGAGTTCGCCAAAAAGAAATCCCAACTTTCAGGTGAGTGATTGAATATCCATAACCTATTTGTCTTTTTCGTAGGGAAATGGGGTTGCTCCTCGACGTCATATCCTAGATTTATTATTTTCTTGTTATATTGTGCGTAAACTTTGCAAGGGAGACATATACTGTATCTGAGGGAAATAGCGTTCCCAAGGAGAAAATTGGAAGTCCCGAGCTAAAAGTTAGGTAGAGTTTACTTTTGCTGAAACGATATAGGTTTTGTAATTTTATAGATCAAATTTTCGTGCATCTAGAGCTGTCTTTTCTTTTAACTCATAACATTTTATTTTTACAACTTACACCTTGTTTCATAAGCGTTTTCAACGTTGATGCTTGTGTGTTCTCAATGTGTGTTCTTGAGAACACACATTGCGCTTAGATTCTTTGTTTCCTTAATTTTATACTAATCTGTGCCTTCGTCCTTCCTCTCTTGGGAACACTTTTACTTCAGTTAAGTAAGCTAAACCTTACTTTTAATATTATCTAATCTCCGATTTAATTTGAAGATATGAGCTAAGTATGACTTCCATTTTTCACTATTTCTGATGCTGAACTTCCATGGCTATTCTGTGTATACTGTAATTTATATGGCACGAAATTAGATCGACGGGTTTAATGGTGTTATCTGTTTACTCCCACTCTGTCCTGTAGAACTGACCACGGTGAGCGCCGAGCTGCCCACTTACTCAGGCGTGGGCGTGTTGCTTGCTCGTAAAGTAGCAAATTGCTTGTTTTATTTGGGTGTAAGTGCTAATCTCTACGCCAGTCTCAGGCGACACTTTATACTCCCGTGTGCAAGCTCTGCAACTATGCAAACACGACGCTTCTGTGCGTGGGCTCTTCGGGTCTCGTACGAATGTGTCTGGTGCAGCGACTGCTGGTAGCTGACTTGTGTGACGCTTCTATGGAAGTGGCATGCAATGTCAGCACTACCTGTAGTGGTATGCTGACATGGTTTCTCCGTTATTTGAAACCTACCTTACGTTAACCCATCAGGCTTCACCGTTAGTTGAGACCTACCTTACGCTCAGCCACCAGGTTTCTCCGTTATTTGAAATCTACTTTAAGCTAACCCACAAGAAATAAGTTTTTTTGTAGGGAAATACAAAAAAATATACAAAATCAAACCAAGAAGAGATTTATGACATGAGGGAAGAGTTACTGTATACCTGTTTTATTTCCTGGTATCAAAGTTCCATTGTCTTGCATTCATAGATGCGGTATTCAAGATTTTTGGAACATTTATGGAAGTTGAAGAGACAATTTAATGACGTGAAATAATTGCAGCATTCCTGTTCTTAAAGGAACTACTCTGTGTTTTCTTCTTAGATGATCCTCTAATAAAAAATAAGAATGACCAGTATATGAAGGATTCTCTTCTAAAATTTTGAAAGGAATCGTTCGTATTCTCATTTTAACGTTGAAAAATTACTAGAACCATGCTGCATGCTATGGTAACTACTAAAAATACTTTGTGTACTGCGGTGTTTCTCGAGGAAAACCTCACAAAAAAACTAATTATGCAAGTCTTGTTGGAATATTTGCTCGTGAGAAAATGCATTGAGAATTCCCGCTTCAGTCTTCTTGTCCTCCCACTCCCACACTGCACGAGCAGTCAATGTGCGGCGTCCGCAGCAGGAACCTCTGTGTAGGCAGCGTGCAACTTAACTGAAGAGTGCCTGTATTGCCTTACTCTATAGTCTACACTTTGACCGCGCTGCTCTCAAGGCGTTTGTTGAGTTACGCAAAAACGAAGTAAGGTTATCGTACTTGAAATATGGCTATGGCTTTGTAAATCGCTGTACGATGCATTTCTTGAAATATTTTCTGAAGACAAAATTGTGCTCTTGGTACTTCTCTTTTAAGATTTTTCTTTGAGCAACATTGTGCTCTTGGCGCATATTCGTTACTTTTTTCTCAGAACAATATTGTGCTTTTGGCGTATCCTCGTTAGTATTTTCTCAGAAGAACGTCGTGCTCTGGCCTATTATTTCGTGACGCCATCTTCTGTGGTACTTTGCCTTCACGATGTAATTGTTTCATTTTACGGCCATCTCATGGTAATTCGACCTTGCATACAATGCTATTAAAACATATAAATTTTGCAGACAATGCTGCTCCTCTCCTATACTCATGACAAATTTGTGTTGTTTTTGCTGATTAGACCGTTTCATGCTCTCCAGGGTTTATTTTTCCTTCGTTTTTTTTTCTCCTAATTAGAACAGCGTAGACGTATGTTCTGCTCGTAATTTTTTCACAAAATTGCTTTCTTTCACTCTTCTCGAGTACGATTGTACTGTTTTCATGTCCTGAAAATATTAGATATTTTTCTATCAACTAAGCGCAACACAACTACAATACCTTTCTTTTCACCGTGGGTTAACGACAGTAAATTATTCCTATAATGAACTTCCCATGGAGACTTTTTTACGACAGTCGCTGGACTCTCATGCTTACGGCCCGTCACACTTGTGTGTTCTGTGAAAAATTTCAAATAGGACGAGAGTATTTAATCTTAACAACAACAGGCGCTTCACTTTTATACGGTCTATCACTTGTGTGTTTTGCATGGATTATCAAACAGAGCAGAATGATTTACTTTGTTGACCTCGATTACTGATAGGCCTTCGGGACTTCTATCTTTTGTGCCCACTCTGAGTGCTGCCAATTTCATACCGTCTTCGTTGTATTTCCTTTGTCTTTTCTTCTAATTTCTTCCTGACATCTTCATCCTAACTGAAACTCCTTGTACATAGATTCCTCGTTTTGTGCAGTCAATATTAAATGGTCCCTTCTCTTCACTCTTTGCTCCCAAGCAGCATCTGAATTTTGTGCGCTACTTACGCATGCAGTCGTCTGACTTATCATCGTAATGACACCCTGCGCTGAACTTAGCGTTCTTGGGACCATGTTTTGTGTAGCGTGTTGGTGCGGTATTGCGAGCTATTTGCCGGTTATGGACTCGTCTTATCTGATGACTAATTCTTTTACGTGTTCTTCCCAGATGTGCCTGATTATTCTGATGTGATTCGACCTCTTTCTGCTTGTATAATTATATGGTTAAGGTTTACAGTAATATCGTGTCCTGGATGCCCTGTATTGGTTTTTGCTTTCAAATTGACCTGATGAATAAAGAACTGTTAGGTCACTCGGGAGCAAGTTATGTTACACTTTGTATCTAATTACAAATGTAAGCTGCATATTTCATTATTTGCTATCTAGATTTATTATCGGAGGGTATGATTCCAAACACAGTTGTTTCTCATATCGTTTTTGTTCTGTTAAGAAAATGGAGTACTCGAAACTAACCAAAGTTTAATGAATAATATTTGCGTTGACTTAATAATACTCGGACTTGCTGTGGCTCGCCTGAATGACAAGTCAGCTTGAGGCTACGTTCCTGACATGAGGTCTACGCTTTTTGTTAAGTTTTTTACTACTCGTTCTTGGCGGGAATTCTACCTGATGTTCTATACCAGAAGGCTAGTCCATGTTTTAGACGAAAATCTTGGGTCTCGTTCTATTCGAGTATTTGACGGCAGGTTAACCAATGAGCTCAGGTCTTTTTAGACACAAAGGTCTAGTTTCAAAAAGTATTAGATTTTTATACACAAAGGCTAAAGCACTATTTTGGATACCTTGTTGATGCCTATAGTTCTCTCGCAATAGTACCCGTTTATTTCTTGTTTCCGTGTATTCTCACCTAGCAAACATTCGCTAAGTCTACAGAGTTCCGTCTATTACTGTGGGTCCATTTTTCAGTGTGTTCTCTCCTTCGCTGTTGCTATGCTCAATTTCTGATGCGCGCGTCGTTTTGTTGATATTCCGAGCTGCGTTTAAAACGTAAAATTGAGGTTGTGAGTGGTTATAGGGCGTTATAGGTATGATGGTTGTGGTACTTTTCCATCCCGGGAAATAGAACACCTCAATTTCAAAGTTTTTTATGATTTTGCGTTTACCTGTGTTTTTTTTTAAAGAGAAATGAAGTTTACTATCGTGGGATTAGTGAGTACTTCCAACTCCAATACACCAGACGATTACTTCAATCTAGAGAAGAGCAGCCCCGTCCTATGATGTATGAACATCAGTGGTCATTACGTATCTATAATTCATATAATTCATGGATCGTATAAAATTGTGAATTGATGAGGCTTGGCTATAATTGAGGCAGTGACACTCGGATGATACACAAGGCCTGGAGACCTGGTACCTATGAACCTCATTTTCCTGCATCTCTTCATGCAATTAGGCTGCGCCCAGTGTGGTCCGTTTACCCCGACGGGCTGCGCATTCTTCCTCTGATTATATTATCGTTCATTTTTATGCGCATTGTTTTTTCATTTTTGCATCATTAAAGCTTGGGCTCAAAAGCGTGTGCATAATATTTGCCTATCCAAAGTTCGGCTGGTCACGTCGTATATGGAGTTTAGTATGCGTTACTGCAACATCAAAAGGAATTAGCATGTTCGAAGTAAAACTCATTTCCATTTTATGCTCGTTCTCTGTGGATGGCTTGCATGAATGATCTTGACTTGTTTTTTGAATGCAAAATCGTTTTATAGATCCACTGTACGAGTCAGCACCGAAGACATTCTTTCTTTTGTGTCATATAAGTATATGAAAACAAGTTAGCCAGTACAGGTAGTGAAATTGCAGTTAAGTCAAAACTAAATTTACATTGACATCGACTTACAGAAATCAATGGGCAATTGACAAAAATGGACTCAAATTCTTAGGCCATTAGAATTGCCTTACTGTACTGGAAACGCAGGCGCGTTTAAACTCTCCAGGCCCTTACATTTCAGCTTTGTCATCCTCCTTAGAAATGTCGGAGTTTGGAGTTCGAGATATTCTGACCAGTACCGGAAATTACGAAGTTCTACAGTCATAGATTACTACATGCAATCCTCTCTTTCGTAGGTGTGGCCTGCCCAGAATGGAGTACATACTTCCCAGGATACGTTCTCTTACGTGCTGAACTGTGTCATCGTAGCGTGTATTTTTCCCGGCGGTGTTATATATCGTTCTCATATATTTTTGATGAGGGGTTGTTGTAAACAAACCTCAAGAAATGTGGTTAAACTACTAACGATAAGATGTTTGCTAGTTCAAAAATTCAAAAAAGTTCGTGTCCTGATGTTCTTGTTATCAGGTTGATTAATTTGCGATAAATTTTCAATGTTCTTGATGGTTTTAAGCGCATTTTATTGAACCCTTGAAGTAAAAATGTCGTCTAATATATTAGCAACAGTCTTTTATTAAGGAATACTATCGATGTAAAAGAGTCATTTGAACTTTGATTGCTGTACCTTTCGAAGGGCTAATCGTGTTTGTTCTCATAGCGATACCATGATAAATCTAGATCAAGCATTCCTTGTACATAGATTCCTCGTTTTGCACAGTCCATATTAAATGATCCTTTCTCTTCGCTTTTGTGGATAGAGAGTCTCTTACTTTTACTCTAATAATGAATTCCCAGCTGGGAACTCCAACTTTCTACAGTAGCTCGGAACACCAACTCCCCCAGCTCGGAACACCAACTCCCCCAGCTCGGAACACCAACTCCCCCAGCTCGGAACACCAACTCCCCAGCTCGAAACACCAACTCCCCAGCTCGGAACACCAACTCCCCAGCTCGGAACACCAACTCCCCAGCTCGGAACACCAACTCCCCAGCTCGGAACACCAACTCCCCAGCTCGGAACACCAACTCCCCAGCTCGGAACACCAACTCCCCAGCTCGGAACACCAACTCCCCAGCTCGGAACACCAACTCCCCAGCTCGGAACACCAACTCCCCAGCTCGGAACACCAACTCCCCAGCTCGGAACACCAACTCCCCAGCTCGGAACACCAACTCCCCAGCTCGGAACACCAACTCCCCAGCTCGGAACACCGACTCCCCAGCTCGGAACACCGACTCCCCAGCTCGGAACACCGACTCCCCAGCTCGGAACACCGACTCCACTCCCCAGCTCGGAACACCGACTCCACTCCCCAGCTCGGAACACCGACTCCACTCCCCAGCTCGGAACACCGACTCCACTCCCCAGCTCAGAACACCGACTCCACTCCCCAGCTCGGAACACCGACTCCACTCCCCAGCTCGGAACACCGACTCCACTCCCCAGCTCGGAACACCGACTCCACTCCCCAGCTCGGAACACCGACTCCACTCCCCAGCTCGGAACACCGACTCCACTCCCCAGCTCGGAACACCGACTCCACTCCCCAGCTCGGAACACCGACTCCACTCCCCAGCTCGGAACACCGACTCCACTCCCCAGCTCGGAACACCGACTCCACTCCCCAGCTCGGAACACCGACTCCACTCCCCAGCTCGGAACACCGACTCCACTCCCCAGCTCGGAACACCGACTCCACTCCCCAGCTCGGAACACCGACTCCACTCCCCAGCTCGGAACACCGACTCCACTCCCCAGCTCGGAACACCGACTCCACTCCCCAGCTCGGAACACCGACTCCACTCCCCAGCTCGGAACACCGACTCCACTCCCCAGCTCGGAACACCGACTCCACTCCCCAGCTCGGAACACCGACTCCACTCCCCAGCTCGGAACACCGACTCCACTCCCCAGCTCGGAACACCGACTCCACTCCCCAGCTCGGAACACCGACTCCACTCCCCAGCTCGGAACACCGACTCCACTCCCCAGCTCGGAACACCGACTCCACTCTCCAGCTCGGAACACCGACTCCACTCTCCAGCTCGGAACACCGACTCCACTCCCCAGCTCGGAACACCGACTCCACTCTCCAGCTCGGAACACCGACTCCACTCTCCAGCTCGGAACACCGACTCCACTCTCCAGCTCGGAACACCGACTCCACTCTCCAGCTCGGAACACCGACTCCACTCTCCAGCTCGGAACACCGACTCCACTCTCCAGCTCGGAACACCGACTCCACTCTCCAGCTCGGAACACCGACTCCACTCTCCAGCTCGGAACACCGACTCCACTCTCCAGCTCGGAACACCGATTCCACTCTCCAGCTCGGAACACCGACTCCACTCCCCAGCTCGGAACACCGACTCCACTCCCCAGCTCGGAACACCGACTCCACTCCCCAGCTCGGAACACCGACTCCACTCCCCAGCTCGGAACACCGACTCCACTCCCCAGCTCGGAGCACCGACTCCACTCCCCAGCTCGGAGCACCGACTCCACTCCCCAGCTCGGAACACCGACTCCACTCCCCAGCTCGGAACACCGACTCCACTCCCCAGCTCGGAACACCGACTCCACTCCCCAGCTCGGAACACCGACTCCACTCCCCAGCTCGGAACACCGACTCCACTCCCCAGCTCGGAACACCGACTCCACTCCCCAGCTCGGAACACCGACTCCACTCCCCAGCTCGGAACACTGACTCCACTCCCCAGCTCGGAACACCGACTCCACTCCCCAGCTCGGAACACCGACTCCACTCCCCAGCTCGGAACACCGACTCCACTCCCCAGCTCGGAACACCGACTCCACTCCCCAGCTCGGAACACCGACTCCACAGCTCGGAACACCGACATCTTCTTGAATAATATGTGTCTTAAAACACATGCACCAATCCTACCATACAAGCTGGACCATCGTTTGCACCCTCAATCCATGCAGAATACAACCTGCTTCTGTTAGTGTTTGCGCTCTGGCATACGCTACAGCGATTCAGCTGCGACCACAGCTCGCCAAGCAGAAGCGACTGTAAGCGCTGCAGCTTATCTTTATGTTGCTGCCGGAAGTTCCTCATTAACAAAAGTAACTGGAGCACCGAGTCGTCCGCTAATCAGTCGCTTTCTTAACTTTCGTTTTGCGCAGCAAACTGCTCAACGCCCTTCCGTGACATCTGTTGACATTTTCTAGAACATCCACCGTGATTTGAGTGGCTTCGGGCTAGCGCTTGTCTGGTTAGAGAAATGTATTGGTTGTTCGTTGCGAGTTGAACTGTCTGGATTGCAGAAGCAATGCAGTTCTTATTTGTGTGTCCTCTGTTATGTTAATTAGCTCATAGTTGATTTTTTCCGGTCAGTTTGTGTCTCGCAGGAGGTCTTATAAATTTTTATCGGGATCCTCACATTTTTTGCGAGTTTACGGTAGTTAATTCTTTTGTTGGTATTTTACTGTAACGTCTTTCGCAACTATCGAGACTTTTAGTAAGCCTTGTTGACGAATTAATGCCGCAAACAGGTTATTGGACAAAAAGACATACTACAAAAGAATTTATTTCGATAATTTTATCCAGAATTTAGGTTCTTTGCAGTCGAAGGTCGTCAATTAAATTGCGCAATAAAACCCACAGGGCTACGAAAATCTTAACGAGCTGTCTTTCGCTCTTATTTAGGGTCTTTGCGCAAAAGTTTTGCACTAAAACGACGTTCACGTAAAATATTAACACTTCATTGGAGCACATCTGTCCTGGAGAGCATGTTAACCAATGCAATTACGTGAACTGAAAAGAAAACGCTGTGACCAAGTGTGTTAAACGCAGACGTCGCTGGCATTGAACTTATTCGTAAGTTGCTCCGACGTGACCACCGCGGGCCCAGGGGCACTAGGATCAGAATAGAAACGTCTGCGGGTGCTAATTATTTAGTATTAGAGGCTCGACTTGAGGTCACGAGTCAAGCCAAACCTTGTTCTTACTCGCAGTGCCAGGAATATTCCCATCTTGTAGAGCAATGAAAAAATAAGTTTCGCAAAAATAAACATGGTCGATTGCTCGTACTGAGTACCAGGTTGGCAATCAAATGAACGCTAGCAATTTAAGTGCCTTATAAACTCGGCCGAACAGGCTCAGATGTCTGCTGTAGCGCTTGCAAACTTTTATCGCTTGTTCTCCGCTTGTTTTCGCTGCTAACGAACTTGACTGGCTCTCTTGAAGTACCAACTTCGAGGCCTTCCGATTTGCGTCAGTGGCTGCGCGCCTTGACTTCTGTACAAGTTAAAAATTTCGACTTCTTGCAGTACGTCCCATGGGCCTCATGAGCGTGCGTGGCACCTTCGAATCAGCGCTCAACTCGAGGACACGCAATGTTTAAATGATCCGCTGGGCAGTGAGGGGAAAGCCGTGGCAGTATACTTGCCAAGGGTTACTACCAACGCAATGTTGGTAATAACCCTTGGTGAGAATACTACTTTCCTTCACTACCGAGTGGGTCATTAGTACCAGTTTCCGGAAATGATGTTTCTTGTAACTTCTATTTCTGGGATAATTTCCCCTCAGGGGGATACAACTATTGTATCTATGGGAATTAGCGCTCCCAGGGGAAAAATGTGAGGGCCCGAGCTGAGAGTTAGGTAGGCCTTCTTTTTGTTGAAATAAAATGTTTTTTGTTATGTTAAGGACCACCTTTTTTCGGTTCACTACTGTCCTGTTTTTCAGCACCTCTGACTTTCTTCTTCAACTTTTATCTTATTTCATGAACTTCTTTCCCATCTCCCCCCTCAGGGGGATACAACTATTGTATCTATGGGAATTAGCGCTCCCAGGGGAAAAATGTGAGGGCCCGAGCTGAGAGTTAGGTAGGCCTTCTTTTTGTTGAAATAAAATGTTTTTTTGTTATGTTAAGGACCACCTTTTTTCGGTTCACTACTGTCCTGTTTTTCAGCACCTCTGACTTCCTTCTTCAACTTTTATCTTGTTTCATGAACTTCTTTCTCATCTTACTGTTTCTATGCCCTTTCTGCATAGATTCCTCATTCTCTTATCTCCATACTAAATGGTGCCTTCCTCCTTCCTCTCTTCGATACGCTCTATTTTTGTAGCGGTTAGGGAGGCTTAAACTAACTTATAATCTAATCTATAATCTAATCTTTC
This sequence comes from Morinoia aosen, assembly GCA_030386875.1. NCBI lineage: Eukaryota > Metazoa > Arthropoda > Malacostraca > Amphipoda > Talitridae > Morinoia > Morinoia aosen. The sequence goes on along the minus strand of CM059567.1, from coordinate 51,863,964 downwards.
CCATCTTACTGTTTCTATGCCCTTTCTGCATAGATTCCTCATTTTCTTATCTCCATACTAAATGGTGCCTTCCTCCTTCCTCTCTTCGATACGCTCTATTTCTGCAGCGTTTAGGGAGACTTAAACTAACTTATAATCTAATCTTCTGGGATAATTTTCGATTATTATTAGTATGCACTTGAGCAAAAATCGGTAGTGCAGTTGAGATGAAGTGCTTGATATTGTATGTTTTTGAACCCTGCTTGTTAAAATTTCTGCGGACCAGTGTATGTTATTTTTTCTTGTTAGCGTGGGGGGAAACTGCAAATCACACGTGCCGTCTGTTGAAAATATTTAGCCCTTACTGGAAAAAAATAGTACTGAGTTGGACTGTCCAATTCCCTTGGCCTCCCTATGCACAGTGACTTGACAAGCACGCTCAAACAGTCTTAATTGGATCATAAAGCATTTTGTCCGCGGTGTCAAATGGACGAAATCGCGCCAAAATGCCACTCGCACACTGAAGGTCGATCTGTTGTGCCTCATACTCGTAAATGGAGTTCATGACACATTCGAATAAAATAGCATTTGATTTATGAATATTTAATTCTTGTATACCAAACAAGGGCCTAATTTACCATTAGGAGGAATATAATATTGTACGCTCTACTGTCCTTGGACAGTGTACTGCGTTCGCATTCATTGCACTGGATAGAACGATGCCATAATATGAGGTTCTGAACTGAGAATTAGGTAGGCCTACTTTTTGTTGAAATAAAATGTTTTTGTTTTGTTAAGGACCATCTTTTTCGGTTCACTGATATCCTGTTTTTCACAGGGTTGGAAAAAACCCAGGGTTTTTTAAAAAACCCAACCCACCTGTGTTTTTTTGGGTTAAATTGGGTTTTATGGGTTTTATTGTTTTTTTTGGGGCTTTATTGTTTTTTTTTGTAATACCTGTTTTTGTAAAAGAGTTATTCACACAACTCCCGTTGCCCCTATTTCAGATTTATATACATACACTTGTTGAGTAAATATTATTTGATTACTTGATTTCCAACGTTATATTACATTATTATATGAATTATTACATTATATGAACAATATATGAATTAAGTTTGTCCATCACAATTACCATTTACCTATTGCCATATGCATAGAGACATAGCTCTGCAGTCTGTAAAGATATAAGATGTCCAAAGAGAATTGCTATGCTTGTCAATTCATAGTAAGTTGTTTTAGCAGCAGACAGGCGCAAGTCATGTGAGAGGGAAGCACCATGCATATCATAAGTAACCACCACAAACAACTTGAAGCAAGACAGCTGCACATCACTTAACAGTCATGCTGTTAACAACTTAACATGTGTATTGTGTGAGCTGGAGGGCTTAGCAGCGCAAGCCAAGTCAGTCAACCACACTGTTACATGTTACAACATGTAGTGACATGCCAATTTTTTTTTTAAATTTGCCAAAAAATTCACTATTCGCAGTACAGGATAGCAACAAACACTAAAATGATTGGAAGTAAATGCTCTAACAGATTCCATCGTCAAATTTGTTCCAGTGCAGCTTGAATGGTCGCCATAGGCCAGTCGTTTCTTTACTTTCTCACCCCATGATGGCTGCGGTTGTCTTGCCCCATCTGACTATAATTGTTAGACTTATTTCATTTTAAACAATTTATTTACCACAGGTGATACAGAGGTAGAATGTTTATTAAGTCTAATACAATGGTCAAATTTGAGTATAGCTCCCTGTGGGCCCGAATAAGTTCAGCGACTTCTAGGGCATCCTTCCATTACATTATTCTAGGGTGTACAATAATGCTTAACCTAATTCACTTAGCCTAGTTTCACATTAGACTGATCAACAAGATAATGAACTCGATATTGATGTTTCATTTTACAACATTTAAGGCAAAGATCTCACAGGAGACAGATATTGAAGAGTGGTTGGCTGAGTACAATCCGGAGTTCATCGGTGCGCTTTACTCCTATAAGTTGAAGGACTCCAACATCTTCCCAAAACACATGTCCAATGAGAATATCACTAAGACAATGACTCCTTGTTGATGGGGGGATATTCAAGACATGAAACAGCAGAAAATGCAGATTCATGAAAAACACTGGCAGAGGGTTTCTGCAAGTTTATAAGCAATCTTCATTCTTGCCCCGCAAGTTCAGAATCCATTGAGAGAATTTTCTCAACATTTGGAATTGTGTGGAATAAATTAAGAAATAGATTAGGATCAGAACCCGCACAGAAATTTTCTCAGTATATCGCCACCTCACAAATGATCATGATGCGGATGACAACGATGAAATGGCAGTGGATGTAGAAAGAGAAACACAGTAGTATTGTAGTAGCAGTCTAGTCTGGAAGACAGGAAAAATTCAGAAGTCTCTATATTAAGTAGTCAAATTGCATTTGTTTCTAAATTTTTGTTTTTTTACTTTGGAAATGGAATTCATTACAATATATTTTTCCCTCGAGTTTTTTTGTGATTAAGGTTTTTCTAATTTGATTTGTATAGGGTTGGTGTTCTGTTTTTCAATGTTTTCTTGTCATAGTCATGCACATGACTTGGATACTTATTTTGACAAGATAAATATTTAGCTCATTTTGATTCTATAAGCTTGAAAACAAATAAAATTTACATAACAATAATAAAACCCCCAAAAAACAAAAAACCCACTATTTAGTGGGTTTTTTAGTGTGGGTTTTTTTAGGCTTTTTTGGGTGTTTTTTTTGGGTGGGCTTTTTTATGTGCCAACCCTGGTCAGCACCTCTGAATTACTTCTTCAACTTTTATCTTGTTTAATAACCTTCATTTTATCTTCTGTTTCTATGCGCACGGGATCCTTTGCCGGAACACCCTTTGTGCATAGATTCTACGCTCCCTTAACTCTATACTAAATGGTGCTTTCATCCTTTCTCTTTGAATATCTTTTTTGTGGTAAGGGAGGTTAAAACTAACTTATAAATCTATATTTCAGTTCATTGGCCTCTTGTTAGCACAAGAAGACAACATCACTTCACGTATTTGCTTTTTGTTCAAATGCACGATAATTTATGCATGCATCTCTCACTTTCGAATTCGAGGAAAGTTCACAGAGGTCAGCTTTAACTGCAGCAGACAGAAAAGGAGGGAAGTCGCATACATGCCAACTCTCATCACCGACCATTTACGGACTTCGTCTGAAAGTCATCGCTGACGTTTAGGTATTTGGGTTTTATTCGTGGCCATTGCAGTGGGCATTACCCGTACCAGTTTATAGCATGGCTCCAGGAACATCGTTGTTCGACGTGTCCGGCAGCTGGCAAAAAAACAGGGGCTATTTTGTTCTTATTTATGAACAAAGCGGTATTCCGTTGAGTAGGAAAGCGTACTTATGAATGAAGCAACGCAGCTGCATGATGTTGAGTTTATGGGAGAAAAGGGATGGCTTAGCGATTGCGAAACTTGTTATTTGGTTCGCACGAATGATGTTTGAAATGACGGTTTCGTCGAGGCTATTTTCGAAACTTGAGTGGAGGCACCTCATTTACTGGTGTCTACAGTAAGGGGAAATTAAATAGAAATATCTTTTATTGTAACTTTTGAAGCAGATTTTTGAACATTTGCTGAGCTTGAGTCATATAAAGAAGTTTTCGATGTGAACTTGTTTTTTTTTGTCGCTTAATCTTGGTTTTGCAGTGTTGCGTGTCGAATGGCTCCTCGCTCACTCAACAGAAGCCAAGGGGATTTTTTGGACTCGCGAATACGTTCGGTAGCTTAGTAAAGTGTAGGTATAAAATTTTGCCTACAGAACATGTAGAGAATAGCAGTAATTGGACATGATATATTGTGAGATCCCCAGCTAATGGTTAGATGGACATTCCTTCGGTTAAAATAAAACAATTTGTTTGTTTTATCATAATTTTTTCGGTTCACTGCTGTCCTGTTTTCAGCACCTACAATTTCTTCTTCAACTTTTATCTTTCTCAACTTACTGATTCTATGCGCGAGAGGTCTTGTGTGCGAAACACACTTTGCAATGCGCATAAAAACTCCGTTCCCTTGACTTCGTACGAAATGACACCTTCTTTCTTCCTCCCTTCGAATTATTTTTTACGTTGTTGTCTTAAATTTAAAGTTTTTTTACGTTTCATGATTTTATAAGCATATATGTTATCTATGATACAAGTGGCTCGGAATAATATACAGATGATCTGTATTAAAAGAAGCAACACAACCAGTAGCGCAAATCTGAGCGTATTTCCAGATTTCATTTTCACACCTTGTTTAACTGAACATAACAGATAATCCTAAATAACAGGACTATTGAAATGTATTGGCAAGTCGGTATGTGGTCATTAGACCAGCTGTCACAAATTCTGCTTGAGCGTTCTGTTTACATACTTAACTAAATTAGGATTTTAATATGCAATTTTTTGTTTATAGAGAAGTTGAAACTTCCCAAAAAATGTCCTTTATTTTAGGCTTTTTTGAGAGTGGGCTATAAGTGATACGTATTCCCATGCTTTTTTATTCGAAGTGTGCGCAGACAAGTGGGAAGTAGAGCAAAATATTTTGTATTTTTCAGTAATTGAACCTGGTTTGTAAACAAGCAGGGCTGTGTGTGCAGTTACGGTGGTATTAGGTTGCACTTCTTACCCCGTTCTCGTACGGGAGGCTGGCTCTCGCGTGGAGTCTCTTCGATATTTTGTCTTTTTTCTCTATTCCTCTATCTCACCGAGATGCTCCGCTGCCGTTGTAGAAATAACTCTTTGAACGAACGCTGTTGCTAAACTCTCCGCTATAAAAATAATACTGGATTATTTGTAGGATTTCCCTTTAACGCGACAGCGAGAGGTTAAACTGAAGTTTAACATTCAACTCAAATTGAAAGTCAGTTGTAGTGAGCAATTTTGAAAATTGCAAACATTTACTAGATGGTGCTTCCATTTAGATTTGATTAGGATTTTATGAAAATGGAGTTGATGACGCCTTGTCGGTCAGCAGCATTATGTACTTTTCCTTCGTGTAAACCGGCGGCTCACATCGCAGTCAAAGAGTTGAATATGAATATCACGTATCAGGTCTGATTTTCCATGTTTTTATTTAATCACTTTAGTAGGGTATTTTTCATATTTTCGTACATTTCCGAATAGTCTTACAGCCGCCTAGTCTTACAGCCGCCTTACAGCCGTACAGCCAAGAAGTATAATGATAAAGATAAAGAACCTCTTCTTGGTTTTCAGTCTTCATTCGAGAAAAACCGCAAGATGCTTGAAAAACTAGAAAATAATTTATTCAAAATCAATAAAAAATAATTTGTTGAAAATAATTAAAAAAATAATTTATTTGAAATCATCAAGTAAATCAATGTGAGGGCCCGAGCTGAGAGTTAGGTAGGCCTTCTTTTTGTTGAAATAAAATGTTTTTGTTATGTTAAGGACCACCTTTTTTCGGTTCACTGCTGTCCTGTTTTTCAGCTCCTACTACTTTCTTCTTCAACTTTGTTCTTGTTTCATAATCTTCTTTCCCAATTAACTGTTTCTATGCCTTTCTGCGTAGATTCCGCATTTCCTTAACTCCATACTAAATGGTGCCTTCCTCCTTCCTCTCTTTGGATCGCAATTGTTGCTGGGTAGGGAGGCTAAAACTAACGACTAATCTAATCATCAAGTAAATAATTTATTTAAAATAAATAAGTAGATAATTTGTTAAAAATAAATAATTAGATAATTTATTACAAATAAATAAATAAATAAATTATTTTTTGAAAATAAATAAAAGAATAATTTATTAAAAATATATAAAATAATTTATTTAAAATACATAAAAGTAAATGATTACGAATTCACAGGAGGGAACTCTAGCAAATTGGACTAAAGTGAGCACACGAGAGCTCACTGCCCAATAGCACACGGTACCGCCGCATGGGAGGTCGCTGGACGCGCGCGCCGGCGGTCGGCTGCTGCAGAACCCGTCGCCACAAAGGCGGCCAAGATTGACTCCCGTACGCCTTTGTGTCTGCCTTGAACGGCTCTGCCGTCCTTTGATCCTCCCTGATTGAGGGCGATGTAACTTCATTACTTAAGCACACTCATATACTTCTTTATTAATTTTAAATGCCGTCCAGGTTATTAAATTTGCGAAGAAATGCGTCTGATGTCAATGGGATAAGTTTCATCTTTGTGATGCTACCTATGGTTCAGTGCGCGGTACGTTTTGCGAACAGTCGTTTCCACTAAATTCATTCAATTTATTTATTTTTATTCAACTTTTAAATGCACGTTCTGCGTGTTTCATGCACGAGGAACACTTTTTAGCAGCAATCTTTTCTTTCAAGGAAGTATCGGCATACTAGAGGGCCTAGAAATCTCTTCTATTTCTCAATAATTCTAGGTCTTACTCATTTAATGGCGTACATTCTTTTTCATAGGAGGAGGCACTTGCAAAAAGGCTGTACACCACAAAACGCTTTACAAAGTTTTTTCACAATGTTTTTAAGTTCTCTGCATTCTCTTACGAAGAGTCTCTTTCCCAATATTTCTAAGACTTTTGCATTTTATGGTGTAGATTTTCCTTCAAGGGAGTAGCTGCGCGCGTTGTTCCAGCATGTATCCTAACAAACGCTACTGATTTCTCATTTCTCAGTCCTGCGTGCAAATCAGGGAAGCGACAAAGGTTGTTCCTGAGGAAACGGCGTAGCTTGTTCCCTCAGTAGGCATTGTGTGCAATTGGTCTAGGGCAGTTGTCTCTGTCTTGTGCTGAGGGGGCTGGCGCTCCCAGGGTGATAGTTTTATGTTCTCTCAGCGTGAAAAGATTGCTATCTTTCATGCCTACTCTGTTTCTTTCAGTTTTCACGTCTTCTTAGCAATCTTTTCTTTAACTTTTCTTCCTCTTTCTCGCTGTTTGTATGCGCAAGGTATCGTGTGTGGAATCACGCCGTATGCATTGATTGCTGTTGCTTTAGTCCAGTCGAAACGATCTATCCTTTTCGTTTCGCTCCAGTGAGATCGCTTTTGCAATGGCTAAGAAGTCTTAAACTATATAATATGGTAATAATAATGATAATAATTATAATTTATAATGTGGAGTCCCATATCTACGTGCATTAAAATGCGCAATCTACTTTTCGTAAAAGTATTCATGTGCTCCAGAGGATTGAGCAAACTCTCATCGGTGAAGATAAGTCATTTCAAACGCATCTCAAAGCAATTTATGTGTGTCTAATTGAAAATTATGCGCTGCCGAAAACTGACTCATTAATAATGACAGAGGAGGAAAAGGAAGTGAGTAAATTAAAGTAGGAATTATTATAAGCTTGAGCTTGATTGGAACTCGAACTACTTAGAATACGAATGTCTGTTATTTGATCTAATTGTACGCAGTTGATCAAATCAGATCTGGCCACAAAGATTTCCCGAACGCTGACTCGCTCTCCATGCGGTTCTCGTAGATGCAAATGTCTCCTCGCAAATCATGGTGCACTCATTGTACAATTTGCAATAGCAACCGAACCGTAATCTCATCAATAATCATTTAAGAAACGTCCGTGTCCGATGTTTCCCAGCTCTATAGTTCATTAAGCTGCGTGACCTGAGCAGGAGTTTTATTTTCATTAGATTTCTCTGGATAATTTCTCCCGCTGTAGCAATGCGTGACGCTTGGTATGTGCTCTTGCGGTTGTGAAGCAGTAGTGCAGCTGCCCGATGCAAAATGAGAGTTGATGAATTAGGAAAGCTGGAATGCATAAGTGCTTCACTCGCAATTTTCTAAAACGCAAATCAAGCTTTTCGGGCCCTCGCTTCTAGTGCCACTTCTTAAATTGATACATAGTGCTCACTTCCAAACGAACGCACAATGTATATTCTTTTCATGAGGTAATAAAATAGTTTCAAATTTGTGTTGTCCAGGATATATACATCCCTAATTGATAGGGTATTTCATCATGAAAAAACGCCACTCCCATTAGCATCATTCATTCATAGAGTGCTGCTGCATTGTAGTTGCCATCACTGCCTCACTGAAAGATATATCATCTAACATGCATAGCTCAAACTGAACTAAACTCTCATCCTTCCCGCATCTGTTGACGAAAATTTCAATAGGAAATACGTGATTAGAAGACTTTTGGTCTACCTAACTCTGGTTAAACTCTCTTTATTTCTTAATTTTTTTAGAGGCACTAAGATTCAATAATATATACGTCGTAATGGAGGCCGTGGATGTCCAAATTTGTGTCATGCGAAATATTCCTGCACTTGCAAACTTTCAGAGATTGTTTCTTAATTCGTGTAGCTAGTAGTTCATTCGTTGCTCTAGGGCTGCATCGCGATTTACCGATATGGTACCCGATTCGTGATAGCTAAAGGGATTTTCTTTTTTTTATGAAGCAGCTTCTTGGCCCGATTCCTCTCTGTAATGCTGCAAAGGTACGAAATGTGTTCATTTTCTGTGAATAATATACAAGCTATCACGCTGAGTCACAAATTTTGTCCTTAATTTTCATATCATTCAAACACAAAAATATATTTCATATCATTCAAACATATCATTTTATGCTAAAAATGATAGGTGCTTATCACATGATGTAAAGCTACAGTCGACAAATGTTCGATAGAGGTCTACTGATATTCATATCCTGATTACCTTCAAGTTAACGTAGAAAGTATAAATAAAATATATCACGTTCTTGAAGTCGCATATTTCGGTAATCAAGGCTGACTAACGTGTTTTGCTGTGAAAGATCGTATATCATTTTCTACCGCATGTTAGCTTACAGCGGCTCATGTTACCTCTTGCTGAACGTGGGATAACGCAGCACCGTCTTTGTCATCTAGGTTTATTCGCTGAGTTCGAATTATTTTATAATTGACCCGCAGATAGAGCTTTCTACTAGCATAACGGTCTTTGCGGGCACTACTCTCTCGCGTCCCGGGAGCTGGATGTAAGAAGCTCATTTTTAAATCATGCTCAGAGAACATCTCCTGAGCAAATATAACTGCTTCGGTTAAGCCATGGCGAGATATGTTCAAAGACCTCGGACTTATCGTTTGCTTCGTAACGATGAAACTGATTGCATTCTCTCTTCTATGTTTGGCGGTGTCGTCTCGATTATTTTTTCTATTCTCTGCATTGATAATGAGAGCGTGTGAGGTCTCCGCACCGTACATTCCATCGACTTTTCTTGCTTTCTTGTCGAACACGCGAGGCAATCCGACTACCTTTGAATCTGCGTTATTGCATTAAGGGCTTTGCCTCGCTGTTCGGCATGGTCGTCGGTTTTCTTCAATGAATCCTATGGGACGAATTATAAATTATCAAAATTATGTCTCGTAATAATTTCAACCTCACACAGTCGTGGTAGTTGGTTGTTCTCATTGTTGACGACATTCGTAAGATCATTTTGAGCGTGTGTTCTTGAACTTGACTGGTGGTGGCCTGGTGAGCATGGAAGCACTCCCAATGATCTCGATGTCAAACTCGTATATGACAACCTAACCTTACTCCACTGATTGAAATAACGGCTGGATTGTGAATAGCGAGAGAAATAAGAAACCTCTCCATGTACATAAAATGAATTTTTTCATTTTTTATTCATTTATTCATTTCATTTTATTCATTTTTTGACAAATGAATAAATAACATGCAGATATGTAAAAGAAACATCGGGTCACTTTCCTCATTTTATAAGTTTCTAATTTACCATCTTTTGTGCACGCGTTTTACCAGTAAGTCCCTAATTAATTAGAACTATTTAATAAGTCAAATAATTTTTTTTCTAAAAAATGGTCTCACGATTGCTAATTTCGGTGATCAAGATTTTATTTGCACTGGGAGGAAAGGTCTTCTGAACTTGCTCTGCTCCGATGCTGTGTAGGACTCCTAAGCCCTCCGATTTTAGTTATACTAGAAGTATTAGCTATAAGAAGTCAACGCTGGGAAATCAAACACTGTTGGCAACATCAGTAGCTGCCCGAAGAGAAATCAACAATGATTTTTACAGGTTAAGCGGTTTGCAGTTCGGCCTGTTCTTCCCTTCCTTCCATTTCTTGTCTCGTGAAGGAGTCTCTTGCGTGTACTGTGAATGCGACCTCATCAACGATTTTAGTTCTTGTACCTTGATTTTCCATTACTTTTTTGCCCGATATACTTAGATTATTTTCCCCTGCCAATTCTGCCCACCGGAGACACCGAAGCTTTGCGTCCATGTGATGCCGTTTGAACATGAACTACGTTAGAAAATACATTAGAAGATTAACCAACATAGGAGAATTATGATAGGTCTTTGAGATTTTCGACTACAACCATTTAATGCGAGCTTGGATATTGGCTGAAGGGATTCCTTTTCTCGAATTCATTTTCTAGATGTCACAATTCTTTTATTAGGAATTTATCCAACTGGTTTCGCGAATCATGGATCCCTTCATGCATGCATTAATGTGGGTTATTTAACCCCTATCAGTTCATCATGAGCAAGCAATTACATTCTTTTTCTCACGGTTAGTCACAACGTACGCAGTCTGTCATGGCAGGTGCATCCGGCACGCATGTTCGCTCTCGGTCCTAACTCTTCATTGTGATCCCCTCAGGGGGATGCAACTATTGTGTTTATTGGAATTAGCACTCCCAGAGTGAAAATGTGCTAGGGCCCGAGCTGAGAGTTAGGTAGACCTTCTTTTTGTTGAAGTAAAATGTTTTTGTTATGTTAAGAACCATCTTTTTTTTCGGTTCACTGCAGTCCTGTTTTTCAGCACTTACTTTCTTCTTCGACTTTGATCTTGTTTCATAATTTTATTTCTCAACTTACTGTTTCTAGGCCCTTTCTGCATAGATTATGCGTTCCCTTAACTTCATACTAAATGGTGCCTTCCTCTTTCCTCTCTATGGATCGCTTTTGAGGTGGGTAGGGCGGCTTAAACTAACTGATAATCTAATCTAGTATTGAAAGCTTATGTCGATTCAAGAATGTTCTTTTGGTTATGATTTTGTGAAGACGTGAATTGAGGAATATTTTCCAGATCGGAGAGTTCAACCAGTTACCAACTTTACCACATAATGAATCTGTCGAGGTGAAAATTCTGAAAAACAGTGACGAGGTTTTCGATACACTAGTGTTTACTAACAGCTGCACTGTATAATATCTTCAGCACCCGAGTGCATGGAAACTTTGAGCGAGCAACATGCAAGTCCAGCTCTCTGCAGTTCCGGCGCAGTGCGATACAATACTTTACGCTGGAGATACCGTGATGCTGCGGCCACTTAATGAGCGTCGCTCTCTGCCGCCCTTCCGTTCTGCTACATCGCTGACCTCGTGTGTGCTGTGTGTGTCTGTACTTATTTGGTGATGTGCATAATGTACTGCACTCTACTTGTGCTGTACTCTACCTGTGCTTCTCTACTTGTGTGCTGTACTCTACTAGTGCTTCTCTACTTGTGTGCTGTACTCTACTAGTGCTTCTCTACTTGTGTGCTGTACTCTACTAGTGCTTCTCTACTTGTGTGCTGTACTCTACTAATGCTTCTCTACTTTTGTGCTGCACTCTACTAGTGCTTCTCTACTTGTGTGCTGTACTCTACTAGTGCTTCTCTACTTGTGTGCTGTACTCTGGTAGTGATTCTCTACTTGTGTGCTGTACTCTACTAGTGATTCTCTACTTGTGTGCTGTACTCTACTAGTGATTCTCTACTTGTGTGCTGTACTCTACTAGTGCTTCTCTACTTGTGTGCTATACTCTACTAGTGCTTCTCTACTTGTGTGCTGTACTCTACTAGTGCTTCTCTACTTGTGTGTTGTACTCTACTAATGCTTCTCTACTTTTGTGCTGTACTCTACTAGTGATTCTCTACTTGTGTGCTGTACTCTACTAGTGCTTCTCTACTTGTGTGCTGTACTCTACTAGTGATTCTCTACTTTTGTGCTGTACTCTACTAGTGCTTCTCTACTTGTGTGGTGTACTCTAGTAGTGATTCTCTACTTGTGTGCTGTACTCTACTAGTGCTTCTCTACTTGTGTGCTGTACTCTACTAGTGCATCTCTACTTGTGTGCTGTACTCTACTAGTGCTTCTCTACTGGTGTGCTGTACTCTACTAGTGCTTCTCTACTTGTGTGCTGTACTCTACTAGTGCTTCTCTACTTGTGTGCTGTACTCTACTAGTGCTTCTCTACTTGTGTGCTGTACTCTACTAGTGCTTATCTACTTGTGTGCTGTACTCTAGTAGTGATTCTCTACTTGTGTGCTGTACTCTACTAGTGCTTCTCTACTTGTGTGCTGTACTCTACTAGTGCTTCTCTACTTGTTCTTCTCTACTTGTGTACTGATGCATTGGACATACCTAGCGCTGCTCTGACAGTCAGTCAGAGGCAGTATTGAAGAGAAAGAAAGTTGTCTCAGGAATGTATTCTGCGTTTTTCTAGTAGCACAAAAATACACCGTATATCCTGGCAGTCCGTTCCTTTTTTCGCGCTTCAGCTATAAGTTAATTATTACAGTCCGTCATTTTTTCGCGCTTGAGCAATGAGTTAATTATTTCTATTAGGTTTTTCTTTTTCTGCATCTGTTCTCGTATTAGATTTGTCTGTATTTCAGACCCTTCCTTCATCCTTCATATCGTACAATGGACACAGCTGCTGATCGAAATTATGGTACAAATAAATCCTCTATTAAACCTTCGTTTCCGAGATTTTGACTGCATCACGCTCAGCTCTACCAGGCAAATATTAAGGAATAATAAAATGTGTTTAATTTAAAAAAACTGCCTAAAGTCGATGAGGTGTTGCTATTTAATGCATGTTAAAGTGCAAACATTCGAGCCCATCACTTGCAAATGGTTCCGTCAATACAAAGGCGTGCGCTGTTACATCGCTTCCGGTCGCGAGGTCGAAGGGTGTTGAGGGTGCCAATCGTCAGCTCACCCGCTTGTCTATTGTCGCTCTCGCTATTTTCATGGCGTGTACACTTCGGTTCGATTGTTCCATCAAAACTGTGTGAAACTCTCTGCTGAGGTGCGAGTTCAAAACTAGGCATGAGGTATCTGTAGACTTACTTTGTTTTGAGTCGCACTCGACTTTATGAAGTAGCTTCATCGGCCTCAAGAGCACATTTTCTAGCCTGGATGCCACTCTTTGAAAAGGCATTAATCATTTTGAACATAATTATAAAATCTATGAAAGACTTGGTATTCATTAGTAAACGTTTTTTGAAGTGAAAGTACATAATGCTGTTACATGTATTCGAGAATTTTTTAACAAAACAGGTGCCCAATATTGTTTTGTGTTAGTAATCCATCACGCTGCTTCAAATCAAACTACTGCATTTCGGCTCCTCATCAGCTCTAGCTGAATTTCCAGAAAAAAATATGAGGTCCCAAGCTAGGAGGTAGGCGTTCCTTTTGGTGAAATTGGATGTTTTTTGTTTTGTTTAGGTACGGACTGTCTTTATCCAGTTCAATGCGGTCCGTTTTTCAGCACCTACTACTTTCTTATACGTCTTTAATCAGGTTTCATAAACATTTTTACTCTTGTTTCTACGAGCAAGTAATCTTTGGTGAGAGAACACACTTGAGCATAGATTCCTGATATTCTTAATTTTATACTGAATGATGCCTCCCTCTTTCCTCTCACTGAACACATTTTATGTGGTTAGGAAGGTCTAAACTAACTTATAATCTAAACTTATTTTAACTGAACATTATGGTGGTCTACTCGCCTATATTTCGAATACGAGCACCGATTGAGTTGGAGCCTCGTAACAATTAAGGTGTAGAGTTCAACTTGCAAATGAAAGTTACTTAGTAGTGTGCTCTATGTTAACAATAATGAAAAATGAAAGTCTTTCAACATTTACAGTCCGTAACTTCTTGCAGTTCATTTTCTCTCGAGAGTTTTACCAAAGTAAAAACTGCTTTAAATTTTTAGTTTCTTCTAAATTCCTAAAAAATACTCCGAATAAAATACAGCGAATCGCCCTACAAGTACTTCTAAATTCTTATGGCAATGTTCTGTTATGGAATGAGTTCATTCTGGGACTATCTCGTGGATTATTCTGTCGAGCTTGGAAGGCCGTGTTCTATTTTTCCTCAATTTACGGTTGTTGTAATAGGCGACAAATAATTGAATATATGATTTATTATGAAAATACAGACTTCATATAGTTTCCGTCGTCTATTGAAGATCTAATAAACTTGCCTTTGTACGGACGAGGATGAAGAGCGGGGATGAGCTGATGAAAAAATAACGATGCGGGGAAAAAATACTTGAACGCGTAGGCATGCATTGTCTCAAAACCTCAAATTTTCTTCGGTGAATTCATGAGGTTTGATTTTTTGAAGTTTAAACTTATCTCACCACCCTCAACATAGCACTCTAATAAAATACTGGAAAAAATAATCCCCTATTATGGATATGCCTCTATTGTGTTGAAACTCAATACTTTCCCCTAGACTAGAGAACCGTAACTCTGGTTAGAAATATGCAGAATCGTGTGTCTATACCGCGGTGTCCTTTGGAGATCTCTGGTTTTTTGGCGCATTCCCTCATCGTTCTGTCTGTCGTACGCTTTGCACGACTTTCGGCCGGTAATTCAGCTGCGAAACTTGCCGCCTTCTACAAAGGCGAGCAAAATCTGTGAAATGCTTAAAATTTCTCATTCTTGCTGGCTCGATTGAGTGTAAGTTCAGTAAAAATCTAATTAGTATTGTTGTCTCCTGGCATTGACCGGCACTGGCAAGAAAATTAACCAGAAGTTTCAATGATGATATTCATGTCTCGGGTTATGACCACGGGCTCCTAAGACCAGAGGTCTAAATCGCAGCCGGAGTACCAATATAATGGTAAACTCAACAAGGCTCAGTTTTTAGCGCTGCTGCGCAAGTTTTTCGTCCGCAGGCCGCTGTTCTTGAATGATTTTCCCGCCTCACGAATGCATTGCGTGTTTTGGCTTCTGATGAAACGCGTTATCTGTTTTTGAGGTTATGCTTCATAAAATTTGAGCAGCGTGAAACCCACGGTCAATAAACAATCCTCGTAAGTTGCTCGAGATCTTCTTATCTTCACTTGCAACAGTTTCATCATTCGAGGAGACCTTCTATTTCACGACGGAAAATACTTATGGAGCTCAAATATTTGCTGTGTTTTGGTAACTTTATAGATGATTCTATCTTCTAATTGATTCGATATTAAAGCAGCAGAGATTTATTTTGAGATGGATAAACAATCTCTCTAGTCATTGCAGGGTTTCAAAAATTTGGCTCTAATATTTCGGAGTATTCCAACAGAAATCTGTTCAACCTGCTATGCAGAAAGCCTGTCAGCTTTATATCTTACTCTATTTGCAAAAACCTTTTAAATCTGACAAGAGTTGTCCAGACAATTTCTAACCACCTGACGGTCGGGCGAAGTCGTGATCCGTGATCGCATTTTTCATAGGGGAAATCGAAAGAGTGGACGATGACTGCAACTTTTACTTGTGATTCAATTATCGAAATATTGCGTAACTTTTTGCGGTACACGAAAATGGAAGTGGCTTGCGCAGAGAAAGGCGGTCTGTGCTTGGTGTGGGGTGTAGCAAAAATAATTTTTGTACCTCTTGCGACTGATGATGAGCCAATTTCTAGTAATCGTGCAGTTTTGTGGTTGATATTTAAATTTACACACACTGGCAGATTTTGCCATCCTTTGTTCCTGATTAATATAATGGTATATTTAGATATACATGCATAATTATTCGTGTTAATATTCTTGTGAATATTGTAGTGACTAAATTGGGCTTAGAGTTCAAATTTATACGGGAGCATTAAAATTTTAGTCACTCACTGGACGCTTAGCGTAAAATATGTATATCTGTGAATTTTCAAATCAATGATTTACAATTAGGGTAATTTCTTTATGAGTATTACCTTGTTGTTAGCCTTTTTTGGAGTGATACTCTTCTTTATTGTACTGAAATATTCTTGTATTTTACATACGAGAGAAGGCTTTGACGTCCAGATTACCTATGAGGTAGAATCGTATGGGATCGGAATTCCGTAGAAATTTCCATTAGATGATTGTTTTGAAGACAATTTGCGTTAAAATTTTCGTATTTAATTCGAAATTTCAAAATTTCTTCAAGAATTTTAGTACGTTTATTTCATATTTGTTAGTTACTCTTCTTGGGAATACGTCTTGAAGAAATTTTGTTCCTTAGTCTATCTTTGAATATCAGCAATTTCCGAAGTATACTTAGAATTTCAGAACTTAGAATTCCTGGGTTAAGTTCATTGAGGGTCACGCGGTTAGACGCGGTGTAGGAAGGACCATGCAGCGTTCACTAGGCACCTCTACGTACTATCTAAGGCAAATATTCATGCAGGTACGTAAACTGCAACAATACGGTGGGGGCTTAGAGAGTCGTGAATATCCTGTTTTCCGATGATCGTTTGTAAGACGCTTTTAATATAAGTTAATTCCGCAGTTTTGCAAAAAGATGCAATCAGCGGTTATCTTATAGATATTTCAATGCTAGGAAATCCTTTACAGTTTAAGCTCTACTCTACTCTTCGCTTACTCAGTCATTTTTTAAACCGGGTTATCTATGATTTTAGCCGCCCAGTTCAGAGTTTTTTAGTCTTATTTGCATCTTACATGTGTCTGTAGCTAGTGGTGCAACAATACAGAAAATTTCATGATTAATAAGCAGTCAAACGACCTATTAAAGGCTTCATATTTATATAAATGCCGATGTCAAGTTTTCATATTATGCACTGACTGGGACTCGCACTAGCTGTTTTATACGAGTCCACACTTCTTACTAAGACAAACTTTGTTATCATATGCTAACTGGAGAATGAATAAAATGCTCTCTTAAAAATGCTGTTATTGAGACCACCTGCCTCGCAGACGAACGTCTGCGTTGCAAAGTTTGGCCGACCTCAAAGTTCATTCGGTAGCTTTTGAAGCAGTGCTACTCGGGGCAGATTCCGAGGGGCCTAAAAATAATTCGAGAGCGCGGTAAGTCATTTCTATATCTGACGATTGATTTGGTGATGTGGGCAGCTGCAATTTGTCGACATTCCCGACTTGATGTGGCGCAACGTACGTTACTTTTTGTTTAAACGTTTTACTTTTGATTTTGTTGTACGTCATCATGTTTGTTGGTTCATATTTGTAATTTCTGATAAATTTGGATTGCATTTCAAATGTTGTTTTAACGCTTACGTCTAGAAAACTGAGACTTCGCCTTAAGCGAGGAGATTATCCTTATAAAATTGAATATACGTTTGATACTTTCAATTGCAAAAGGATTTTAATTTTTCTTTTTAACGAAGGAGAAGCAGCCAGTATCCTCCTACACCTACACCTCTCGTCAATCTTCCTATCTTTCTTATCATCTTTTCTCTGCAATGCTCCCTGTCTGCCATTACTTTCGATCACGTACATTCCCTACGGAAATACAACTATTGCATACTTGGGAATTCGCTCTTAAAAGGGGAAGATGTGAGGTCCCAAGCTGAAGGTTAGGTTGGCCTTCATTTTCATGAAATAAAATTGATTTTTGTTGTGTTTTGGAGTGTCTTTTTTTGCTGTAATGCTGTTCTTTTTTAGGACTTCTGACTGTCTTGAACTTTCCTCATGTTTTGTAAACTCCTTTTTAAATTTACTTCTGTGTTCAGGGAGTTTTTGTACATAGATTCCCCGTTCCCTAACTTCTATATAAAATGGGGCCTTCCTCCGTCCGCTCTTTGGAACGAACACTTTTGTTGTGGTTAGGTTGGCTTAAACTAAATTAGTATTTCGAATCTGTTCAAATCTGATCGGCGCTTACATGGCTGCTTTAACATACTGAACGGAACATATGAAAAATATACGCTGCATCAAATACTTTTTTCTCTAAATTCTTTAGAAAATATATCCCGCCAGCTTGTACGAATTGCGTCATGGAAATTCGTGACAAAAAATCTATGGGGGGCGGATGCTTAGTTCGAGCGTCAAAGGTCATGCGAATAGACTTTCTGAGTTCTCATTTATTCTAACTGTGTAAGTGATGTCTCTGTAAATGCTCGATGAGAGTACATAATAAAAATCTTAGCTTAAAACGTTTACAATTTTTTTTGTCTCATTCGTATTTATAATGTGGAATAATTTTCCAATGAATCAATAACCACGTTCTCAGAAAATTTTTGGAGCTAAAAAAGTCTCCAAACTCTATCACATCTCCTGTTGCATAACTTGGATCGCTCACCAAAATGAAGTGAACGTTTCTTGAAGCATGCACGAATCACTCCAAAACTTAACTTGATTTCAGCACTCTCATCCACAAGGTCTTGTCCCTAATTCTGGGGCTTGTTGCGCACGTACATGCGACCATGTTCTCGAGGCTACCTTCACTTTCTGATTGAATAACCTTTAAGATTAAAGAAATGGAAGCGCTTAATCCACGGTGCGCTCATGATTCCAATCTCAATCCCGAGTGACGATCGTCTACGCGCAATAGGTCATGCGAGGGGCTCGAACCGAGCACGTTCTCGTCAGGCTTCTTGAATATATGAGCACTGGAGGACAGGATGGCTTCAGGCTGCCATTGTGCAAAGTGGCGTGCAGTTGCCGCTGCATTTTTGCACCCAGACCGCTTGCCGCAAGTGAGGCTGGTGTTGTTTTGCCCTAGGAGAAACGGGGAGCTCCCCACTTTTATTTATTTCATCGTTAGACTGCTGGTTTTATTTTCATGCGCTCTTATATAGGGACCGGTGCACGGCACAAATAACAGAAGGCCAATAAAACTGGGAGTGCGCGTCAAAAAACCCTAAAGCCCGCGAGCCAGCGCCTTGGTGTGTTTCCGGTGAAATCATCTTATTCGTCGACAGTTTAGCATTAAAAACTTCTCAGGAACGTGTTCCCGTCGTAGCCTGTTTACCAACGCATGCAAATGCTATTTTTTCATTATCCTCTCCTCATCATCAATAATTTTTGCTCCTTTCATGGGTGATTTAAACCTGAAAATTGATCTTGAACTTCAACCTCGGACCGGAGACTCGTTCTTGCGTGCCATTTGCCGACATTAGGGCTTCCTTTTTCTCTGTTGAGCTGCTCTGGCTAACGTTGAAATGCGCAAAAATTTCGGATTGTAAAATATTTGTTTGTCAAACTGCAATATTAGTTAAAGTGACTCGCTTGTTTCTCTATAGTCTCTAAAAAGTGTAAATTTGGAATGGCGGCTCTTTCGTCAAGTGTAAAATGCGCCTCTATTTCGGTTTTCTTCATTTTATCTCTTAGAGACTATTATGATTCAACGTTGGTGCAATTTTTCGTCATTTGTCTTGAAAAAGTTGTGGTTATCTGATGTTTTGCATATCTAACATGTAGCGACGCCGGAAAAAATAACAACAGTTCAGTAGAAAAGTTTACCTGCATGACGGCCCCGTGACGAGTGCCGTTGTCTAGTAAAATTTTGGCGGCGAACATGAATTCAGGAATTTAGTGGTAAATGAAGTGTTTTCCTGCGATGCCGGATGGTCTTACAGTTAAGTTTTTGATTTGTGGCTGACTGCCTCAGAAAATGTTATGCAGCTGCAAATTTGATGTACACTGGAAGTATGGGATTCCAATTTTTTCTAGCTGCGCTAAACTCGATTGTTCCACTGTATTCACTATTTTGAATGAAATTATGTGTAGTTGGTTTGCACTTTATCAGTTATATAAATTTTAAATCACCCATAAATTCGAAAAATTGTGTTCATTATACACTTACGATTTATGTAATTTCTTTTGAAGGATTTTATCTTCTGATTTTATTTATAGTCTCTATTGAAATTTGAGCTCTCTGCAGGAGAAGAAATGACGTCCCGAGTTGAAGGTTAGGTAGGCCTTCCTTTTGTTGAAACAAATCTTTCTGTTTTGTTAAGGACATTCTTTTTCCTGTTCGCTGCGGTCCTGTTTTTTAGCACCTACTTTTTTCCTCGAATTTTTTCTTGTTTGGGAACTTTTTTCCCAGCTTACAGTTTCTATGCGCTTGTGCAAAAATTATGCGTTCCTTCAACTCCATACTAAGTAATGCCTTTTTCCTTCCTCTCGTTAGGGACACCTTTGTTGCGGATAGGGAGGCTTAAACAGACTTATCTTATCAAATCACGTTCTTTAATGTCCACTGCAGAAATACATAGCAATTATTTTCATTCAGCTTAAGTCATATTATCCACCACTGAAAATAGTCATAGGGAATCATCTGACATTATAAGATGTTTACATGCCAAAACGGAAAGTTTTCAAGTGACTGCGTTTTCTTTTCAATTGTGCAATATATAGGCGCGTACGCAACGACGTTTCCTTTGTGATCTGAAAAAGTACTCGCCCTAAGATCAGTTTCACAGTTTATGTTTTCATTCACTGTTCTTTCTATCTGTACAGAGTATTAGACATGGGTGTTCGCATGAACTAGTTGCCCATGGAAAACTTGTTTGTAGCCGCGAGGGATCGTCAGTACGTCAGTGTACTGGCGGAGTATTACTCACCTGAGAACAGGTTGTGCATCCTGTATGAATATTCTCCTGCACCGAGGACTGCCCACTAAACTCGCATGCGTATCTTCGTTTTTCATTGAAACGCTCTCCGAAACAGGACTCACAGTGCTGGATACTTATTTCCTCGGTTGGTGTATCAAATTTTGTATGCATTTCTGCACTATATCTCTTGTAGAGCAGAGGAAACCTTAGTTCTATGCAAAGTCAAAGCTCATACCCGCGCTGGCAAGTTGAGCAATACCTGAGCGATTGATCCAAAGGGCGGCTACGAAAGACAAAATTGTAACTGTCGTAAAGTATTTTAAGATCAGAATAGAAAGTGCGTTTGATCATGACGTGGCTTCTGTTTGGCCGAGTGGGCGTCTCGCGCCGAGGACAGGACAGTTAAATTTTTTCTTTCTTTCTTCTTAGACGACAGCCTCCATTGTACTTTATTGTGCTCGGTCCGCTGTACACTGGCCGACTGCATTGTAGCCATGCTTTGACAAGCAGTAAGCGCTTAGTGAATCTGTAAGAACGTTCAGTCTGCTGTGAATACCCGCAACTGTTGAACGTGTAAGCGATAAATCACTGTAATAACTTTATTCTTACGTGCTTGTAATATGTGTTGGAAGAAATTTTCTTACAGCTATTAAGGATATTCTTTATTCGTGTTCTCTTGATTCTTTTGTGAAGATACAGCCGACCTTCAACTCCATACTAAATGGTGCCTTCATCCTTCCTCTCTTTGAACATCTTTGTCGTGGTAAAGAGTAGCTAAAACTCATATAATAATAAATTTGTTATAATAATAAAAGAATAATAATAAGATATAGCCGAAGTAGTGCACGACGCACTGACAATGAGTGTTCTTGTTCTTATAACGACTGTGCCCCGCTGTAAGTTTAGGAAGGTTTTTACCTGATGCTTGCAAGTCCCTTTGAGCTACACTCCGTGATCTCCCTATAGATCAAATTCTAATGAAGGTATAGGTATGATTATAACATTAGTTAAAATAAAATAATTGCAAATTATGATGATAGAGGTAATTGGCATCGAATCCCATGATTTTTGTTAGGTGATCGCATAATTTTTTCTGTGCTGAAAAATATACGTAAATATTTAAATGGTTAACTTGTTTTCAATAGGGACCTGAATTTTGCATCTATAGTCGTCTTTCATATAATAAATTATCATTGCGCTGTAGAGTGCAACGCATCAAGTTTTACGTGGATAATATTTTTGATTATAAGTTAAACTCATGATTGAAATAATCCATCGGCTGCATTTGAATTTCCGGTCATTGTTTGACTCTTGGTTTGCAGCCTAACAAGCGCGCTCAACCTCCTTCAACCGAACATAACCAGCTGAGCAAATATTAGAGTGCCACAATGCAACAGGGGTCGCGTTAACAAGGTGGAAATTTTCGAGGAAAATAATGAAAGTTCCGTGCAGTTTGCGGGGCTTCTTGCGCTGCGATTCGCACGGAAAATCGGTCATTTTCCATCGGTCAACTTCCATCGGTCTGCGTCCAAACAAACGACCGTGCGGAAGGTGAACTGTAAGTCAATTCTGAGAAACAACATCCATTCTTAGTTGAATGATTTGTATTTGCTAATTACGATAGATCTTGAAATGGCGTTTATTTAGTAGAGCTTTGTTCAATTTCTCATTATAACTCCATTAATTTTACAGTAAGTTATGTGGCGTTCTTTTTTATTTGCTGCTCAGCCACATCTAATGTAAATGTTGGAGAAAAAAAATGTTTACCATCATATCTTCTCTTTAGGTGAAATTATGTAAGCGAAATTGACACTACTTGAAGTAGTAGTAGCTTATTTGTAAGGAAACCTATAGTAATAAAGGAGAGAGGTTTACGAGTCATTTTTAGGGTAGCTTATTTTTAGAGAAGCCTTAATTCAACAGGCCGATTGCTTGGTGACGCACCGGGGGTGACTGAGTAATTCGGGGGATCCATCAAGTTTTTTCATGTTTTGGATAAAAATGAGAAAAATATAATAATTGCAGGTTCGAGAAAATCTTTTGTTCATTTGAGTGTTTAAGATTGAAATAGTTTATTTTGAATTGAATATTGCACTTCCCACTGCAGCTAACGTGATAAAATGGAGAATGAGATTTTCACTTCTCCCTACTCAAGCATCTTATTGGTAGAAAATAATTCAGTTGAAAAATGGATGGAGTTGATTACGATACCTAATTCGTTGAGTTTAATTCACGAGAAAACTATTGAGAAGAAATTAAATGAAATTTTTGCGGTATGATGCGCTCGAAGCATAGTTCATCTCTTCTTTATACTCCTTCGTACCAGTTCTCATGCCATTGATCGATACATTTGTTTCGTAAAATTGCGGAGAAATACATTTCAAATGCAAAATGCAAATGCAAATTAAATTGCGGAGAAATACATTTCTCCGCAAAATTCTTCAGCCAACTTTTGTTACCTTTTGAACATTTCTGTCCCGTTTCAGTTATCGAAACTTAATAAACGACCAGGCACACACCTATCTCTGATCTTCTAAGACCGTCTCTCTAGCGCTCAAATTCCACCCGCACGAACTACAAATACGATCATGTGAGAGCATCAGTTCATTGGAGAGATCATCGCGGGACGAGAAGAAGAGGGATGATTGAGCGCCATCGCAGGGCGCTCGTTATCAGCGCATCCATCTCGGGGACAGCGAGCCTCTAACGGAGCCCTGTGACGGCCGTGCAGATATTTGGTCTTGCGGTGTGCGCATGGTAATCCGTACAGTGCCAGGGTTGTGTGGCCCGCAGCTCAGATTTGTGCGCCTCGCGTCATTCAGGCGGTAGACCTTTGTGCCGCTGCAATTTGGCTCAGAGTGTCCTGGGATGGTCGACAATGGGGGAGGTCTACGATCGCACACCATTTTAAAACTCGAATCCTGTTCTTCCACATTTCAGCGAGCGACTTTTTTATCTGAGTAATGTATCGATTTGAAAATCTATTTTTGAAGAATGATTGATGTTCACAAGTGCAGTGGATAGTTTTCACGCATCGCTGGCGTCGTGTAAGAAAAACTGGAATCTACAACATGATCGAGGTAGGCAGCAGTTGTCCATAACGCTGAGGCTCAAGTTCGTTGTACGGCTAACGCATGACCTGTTGAGGGGAGGAATATCTTTTAGGTACACTTTAAAGCATCTCTGCGTCGCTCAAAATTAGAATAAGCAGTGACACGAATACGCAAAATTGAATTGTGGATTATGAAAGGAATTGTGAGAGCTGTTTTATTATGGAAACCAGTCTGTTCATGAAACCGTGAATACTGTTTAGCTAAAACCAAAGTTCATCTTGCATATTTTGGTGTTCGATTCCACGTCAGTGAATATTCGCATCTGATTATATTTTGTAATGTTTAAGACCTTCCTTCGCTGTCATGAGTTTTAGAGAGAAAATCGTTTCTCGTCAAATTAATTTCATACAAACTTTCACAGCGCGGCTTCATATGGAATACTGACTGAGAACCTGTTGAATGCCAAGTTACGGAATGAGAATAGTGTATGCACTCGTTAATTTAGCTGAAGTCTTTTTGTGTTGTTTAGAAGGGATTATTTTTTGGTTCTCCAGTAGAGGTGGGCTTTGTGGTGTTCTACACTACCGCCTCAGTGGTACGAGACTGGAAACATCAGATGCGGTTGGGTCTTGCGTGTACACTGAAACAATTCATTCTCTAGGCTGTCTAGCTCAATCAGTCTGGGTGGTTTTCCACGGAGATTAAATGAAAGCAGCGATTATTTATTTTTATATAATTCGATACTATTCTCTTCATTGTAGCGTCGTTTGTGTGACTCGTGATTTGTATGTCAACTGATATTGTTAAGCCGCATGTGCGAGGCTGTGTCTGTTGCTATGATCGAACACCTTTATGATGTGTCGGGTTACTCCGACGTGCCATGCACTGCTAAAAATTTTGCCCGTGTCTAACGGTGCCACGGATTTTAAAATCTTTCAGCTCTTTTCAGCACATTCTCTTTTAACATGATGGTGAACTGCGATCCTCTTTAGGCGAGCTTTAACGGCCTTTTATGGCTTCAAACTGGCAACTCAGCGAAGATTATAATAATTATTTTTGCTTGTGTTCTCGTGCAAGAGCTCTCGTTTGCATGCGACCTGTCAACGGCTCGGAGAAATAGCCACATAATGGGTCTAAGATTTCTGCTTGAGCCCCAAGCAGAATTAACAACAAACTGAGGTAGAAACAACGGTCACATTTGGAGACTCCGCAGCTCGGCGACGCTGTAATAGCAAGGTTCGTTTTCCTGATGTATGATCTCTGGAGTATCTTTCTAAAAGTTGCTGGCTTCGGCCAAATCAAGCCCTCAAAGCCTCTTCTGTTCTCCGTCTTGTCCAACGCTCGTCTGTTCTGCGAAAGCTACGGTCAATTTGCATACGAGTTTGGCTGCCATTCTTGTTCATGGAAAGTCGGCTCACTTTTGATATCTTCCCGCCTCTTTGACTGAAGTATCTCCGTTCAGGGCCGCAGTTTCTTTGGCTCTTCGGATTTTCAGAGAAAAACAAGACTGTTACGCTATCGTTTTTGTCCGTTAGGCCATTCGTCCTGTTCAACTCGTAAGTCTAACCGTTATATTTCCGAAACTGGAATTACTTCGGATTGCCGTAAATTTGTAGTCATGACGCTACTTCGTCGTCTATATCATATTTTCATTGATTGTGATGTGCTTGTGTTGAGTATTTATATCAGGTAATGAATGATTCGCAATTGCTTATAGTTATCTAGCATGTTCAAAAAAACATTTTTTAGAAGACAATCGGCCGTGTCCAAAACATGAGTGTATTCGTAGTCCTTTCTAAGACTCGATGGTTACCCATTGATGTCGTGTACATATATAGTTCACAAGAAAAATCTATCAACTTGCGTGCAACCAAACACTATCGAACTGAAATATAAAACATGTTGTGAATATTCGCTGCACTGAAGCAGAGCGTCAAATTTGGGTAAGTGATTGGTTGGACTTTCGAACGAGATGAGGCCTCGCGCCTCGTAACATCTCAGCTTTACGGCCCCGCAGCCTGGCCTGGTGCTGAGCAAACACACGCACCGGACCCGCCTTCAGCGGCGAGCACACGCTTGTCTCGCACGGCGAGCACACGCTCGTCTCGCACGGCGAGCACATGCTCGTCTCGCACGGCGAGCACACGCTTGTCTCGCACGGCGAGCACACGCTCGTCTCGCACGGCGAGCACACGCTCGTCTCGCACGGCGAGCACACGCTCGTCTCGCACGGCGAGCACACGCTCGTCTCGCACGGCGAGCACACGCTCGTCTCGCACGGCGAGCACACGCTCGTCTCGCACGGCGAGCACGCGCTCGTCTCGCACGGCGAGCACACGCTCGTCTCGCACGGCGAGCACACGCTCGTCTCGCACGGCGAGCACACGCTCGTCTCGCACGGCGAGCACACGCTCGTCTCGCACAGCAACACACGCTCGTCTCGCACAACAAGCACACGCTCGTCTCGCACGGCGAGCACACGCTCGTCTCGCACGGCGAGCACACGCTCGTCTCGCACGGCGAGCACACGCTCGTCTCGCACGGCGAGCACACGCTCGTCTCGCACGGCGAGCACACGCTCGTCTCGCACGGCGAGCACACGCTCGTCTCGCACGGCGAGCACACGCTCGTCTCGCACGGCGAGCACACGCTCGTCTCGCACGGCGAGCACACGCTCGTCTCGCACAGCAACACACGCTCGTCTCGCACGGCGAGCACACGCTCGTCTCGCACGGCGAGCACATGCTCGTCTCGCACGGCGAGCACACGCTCGTCTCGCACGGCGAGCACATGCTTGTCTCGCACGGCGAGCACACGCTCGTCTCGCACGGCGAGCACACGCTCGTCTCGCACGGCGAGCACACGCTCGTTTCGCACGGCGAGCACACGCTCGTCTCGCACAGCAACACACGCTCGTCTCGCACGGCGAGCACACGCTCGTCTCGCACGGCAAGCACATGCTTGTCTCGCACGGCGAGCACACGCTTGTCTCGCACGGCGAGCACACGCTCGTCTCGCACGGCGAGCACACGCTCGTCTCGCACGGCGAGCACACGCTCGTCTCGCACAGCAACACACGCTCGTCTCGCACAGCAACACACGCTCGTCTCGCACGGCGAGCACACGCTCGTCTCGCACGGCGAGCACATGCTTGTCTCGCACGGCGAGCACACGCTCGTCTCGCACGGCGAGCACACGCTCGTCTCGCACGGCGAGCACACGCTCGTCTCGCACGGCGAGCACACGCTCGTCTCGCACGGCGAGCACACGCTCGTCTCGCACGGCGAGCACATGCTTGTCTCGCACGGCGAGCACACGCTCGTCTCGCACGGCGAGCACACGCTCGTCTCGCACAGCAACACACGCTCGTCTCGCACAACAAGCACACGCTCGTCTCGCACGGCGAGCACACGCTCGTCTCGCACGGCGAGCACACGCTCGTCTCGCACGGCGAGCACACGCTCGTCTCGCACGGCGAGCACACGCTCGTCTCGCACGGCGAGCACACGCTCGTCTCGCACGGCGAGCACACGCTCGTCTCGCACGGCGAGCACATGCTCGTCTCGCACGGCGAGCACACGCTCGTCTCGCACGGCGAGCACACGCTCGTCTCGCACGGCGAGCACACGCTCGTCTCGCACGGCGAGCACACGCTCGTCTCGCACGGCGAGCACACGCTCGTCTCGCACGGCGAGCACACGCTCGTCTCGCACGGCGAGCACACGCTCGTCTCGCACGGCGAGCACACGCTCGTCTCGCACGGCGAGCACATGCTTGTCTCGCACGGCGAGCACACGCTCGTCTCGCACGGCGAGCACACGCTCGTCTCGCACGGCGAGCACACGCTCGTCTCGCACGGCGAGCACACGCTCGTCTCGCACGGCGAGCACACGCTCGTCTCGCACAACATGGATGCTCCGTAGCCCCACTGACCGCCGTCAAAAGCAGGCTTTATGATGATGAGGTGAAGACGGGTCCCTCGCTTCATAGAAACGTTATGCAAAGCGAAAATACGAAATTCAAAAAAATATTTTCGAATAAAAACTTGTGCCTGTTTTCATTTTATGATGAAGTGTGTTGAGGTCTACGGATATATTTGACTTTTTCTATTTTTTGAGAGTTTCTCTTTCCTTAAATTTTTTCATTGTCTTTCAGCGTTCCCTTTCTTAAGTATACTTATGTATGAGGCAAATGATTTTATATATGTAGTTCGCTGCTTCTATGAATTCATTTCAATGTTTTTATTGTTGCATAAGCCCTGGTGTTGCAGTCTTGTCAGAAGGCGGATCAGTTTTTATTCAATGAGATTTGTTGGAAATTCTGATTTCCAGTCCTTTCTTCACGTCCTTTGACATGAGTGATGCGTATAGCTCCAATCGCGACAACAAGAAGGGTTTCCGAGCAGAGACTGGTGGAAACCGTGGGCTAAATCTGTCCACGTAAACTGATGAGAGCATGGTCTAAATCCATCGTTTTCATGGTATTCGTTGCTGCAGTTTATGCGCTCTACATATGGTAATAGCCATACGTTCCAAATCTCCGTATCTTCAATACAGCCTTATAAAATACTCTTTTTTTTTCTCTTTGTACCAACTACTTACGCAATACCTCGGACGTACTCGGTAGTCTCGCGCGCTGCTATTGGTTCGTTTCCGTGATGTCATTAAAACCACACCGTCAACGAAAAAAAAACTGGTTTGAACCTACCTTGTTTCCTCTACCGTGGTCTCGCACTTGCAGTGCTCTCTCTCTCTATACGATGTTGCTGTGACTAGTCCCTTCGTTCCTGTTTTTCCCTCACACCGTGTAACTTAGAAGGGAAAGTTCAAGTGTTCTATACTGGAGAAACTATTTCTTATAGAGCTAAAATGAGAGAATATCATGAGGTCCAGGTACCCAGGATTTTTTCAGTAGTATTTTATTCCCCATTTATGAGTACAATAAATTTATAGCCATAAAAGAATTTAGTTTATCGGGTAATTTGTGATTGTGACAGTTAAAGCTGCTGTCTATGTTTGAACTCGGCATAAGTATCCTTACTACTGACGTTGATGTTATCGTTTTTTTTTATTACCACGTGGATCTCGTAAGACAACTGCTCTTCCTGTGCAGGCCTGTGTTTGAATTAGGTTGTAATCACACCGTGAAATTGTACTCGACTTTTTATAACATCAGCGGAAAACTGAATTAAATTATTTTCCCGCCAAATGGGGATAAGATTTCATAAGTCAGCTTTCTTTAATACTCGTCCTTTTTCTCGGAATTGATTTTTCTTCATTTATTGGGACCACAACGCAATTATATATAGTTCGCTGAAAACACTTGCTGGGTTCACTGTTCTCATCAGGGGGATGCAGCTATTGAGTATCAATGGGAACTAGCGATCACTGGGGGAAAATGTGCGGTCTGACCTGGAGGTAAGGTAGACCCTACTTTTCAATTGAAATAAAATAGGTTTTTGTTTGCTTAAGATCTCTCTTCTTTCGATTCAGTGCTTCCTGTTGTTTATCACCTACTACTTTCATCTTAAAATATTATCTAGTGTCATAATTTTACTTCCTAACTCATTGTTTCTATGCACAGGGATCTTGAGAGGGATGACACCATATGCATAGATTTCGCATTCCCTAAATTCCACACTAAATTGTGCCTTCATCTTTCCTCTATTTGGAACACCTTTGTTAGTGGCTATAATAGGGGGCTTAAACCAGCATATCTAGTGAAATGTTTGACTCACCGAAGGTTTAATTGTTGTCCTACATATGGTATGCAAAGAGCGTTTTTAACGCGTTAACCGCCATGCGAGTCGGTGGTGTACACGGAGGGATTTTTATAATGCTGCTGAGCTATATGTAGTCACAAACTCAATTTTCATAAATATTTAATCAAAGATAAATGAAGGCACGATCCAGTTAATTTTTGCTATTTTAAAAATTGCTTATTACAATTGACTATAAATTTGAGTTGAATATTGAACTTCAGTATAACTCATTGTTTTCAATGTGTTAATTAAAGCGCACGAATTTTAATGTTAATGGCAATTTCAGTTTTCACATGTCATTCGATCATCTAAAAATTTATAATTTTTGCATGCGTCGGAAAATTTGGAGAATCTGGCAAGGCACGGTAATTTTTTCCAATGCATTGAGTTTTTCTTTGTGAATATTTCAAAGAAGTAATTTTCGGTGTTGCCGAGGGAGGTGCGATAAATTTTCTGTTGCCAAGCAAATTATGCTGTTGAATGCGCTCATTTTTAAGCAAAAAAACATATTCGTGCATGGAAAAGCTTACCGGTATTTTTATTATCATGTGTTTAGTCGGTAAATGGGCGGTTGTCGACTATATATGAGCGCGTCAGCGCCGGTACGCGGTTGCCGCGGCTCTGAAACTCCTCTCACCGCCCCAACTTTAGAGCTCTTTGTTGAGACCAAACCCTGTCATTTGGGCACCACGTCTTCCATCTGTTAAAGGTCAGAATATTCGACAAAACTACTGAAAAGTGGGCGGGCAATTGTATAGCCTCCTTAGCGCGGAAATAATTTGGCACACTCTGCTTTGCATAATCATGAGCGCTGGCGTGTGAGAACAGAACTGCCTTTCAATCGCAAAAAAAGTTTAGGTTAAAACTTATTCAACGGGCCGAATTGAACTGCGTCTTTTAGTTCGTTTTTCCTTGACACGATGAATTGAAAATTACTTTCACTTGTGGAAAATCAGAATAGTACAATTTAGTTCTTTGACTGAAGTACTGCGTCAACAGATTAAAATATAATTCCTATGCTCCTCCGTTTGTGTATTTTATGGAGCTTCTTTTTCGGCTTGGGCTTGATGCTAGAAATTTTTTTTTGCGGTGTCTTGCGTAGTTTTATCTCGATAATGAAATTATTAAGTTCTCTGCTGAGATTTTCCAAAGATACAGCTGCTTTGCTATAAGACTTTCTTATTAGATAATATCTTATATATATTTCTACACATCACTGCTCAGTCTTTCTATGGCAGTTCCTCTAGACCATGTACCTAGTAATGGTACAGTTGTATGGATATTATTAACTGCTGCTCCATTTAAAGTAAGTATGAGTTGGCTAGTAGGCGAATACAATACTTGAGAACTTACCGAAAAGGAATTGCTTATTTTGTTCTTAAGATTGTTTTGGTTGTGTCATTAATTTATTGATTGTTTTGAGCTTAGAAACGAGTTTGAGCTTAGAACGAGATTCATTGGACAATTACATGCTCTATTATCAGTTTTGTAGAGCATCCCTAGCCATCACTGAAAGTCAGAAAGTAAATTCAAGAGGAAAATGAGTACAAAAAACTGTGTTCAATATCTACCTGGGCAGCACCGGAAGAAAAATTGCGCCAAATCTCATCCAAAGAAACTTTTTTCATTCCTAATTCACAACAACAGTGTTTTGTGTTCTTATTTTTGCTTCATTTAGGATTAACAGTTGCCTTTCTAATGTCCAAAAACTTGAGGAAGAATTTGCTTTCATTACTCAGACTTGCACTTTCTTCGATTGGTTTCGACCATTTTTAATTTCCCATTTTGTCATTCAATGGATATCTTCGATTTGTCTAAGCTTGAGCTGAGCATTCCATTAATTTTTTGCGGTTAATCTTATTTAGGTTTTTTTAGTTCTCATGTTATCAGAATTTTTCTTACGATGTGGTTGATGAATTTTCATTTATCTGTGCAGGTATGTCTTCAGGGCTTTTGTCCATGAGAGAAGGCGGTAAGTCTTCTTCGAACAATACATGTTTTCTTCATCCTTGTTATCGTGGCGTAATAACTCGATATTGCGCCGCGTCACACGGTTGAGAACGTCACGTAGTGTGTGTAAGTAAAGATAGAGGTCTAGCGACAACCCATGATGGTATTTATGCAGTTCAAGCCTCAGTATTTGGATTCCATAGATTCCTCATTTAACTTCCATAAGCTAATTCAAATAGATCAAATTTTGATGTTCAAATAAATAGAGGATTTCAATAGATCGGCTAGACCTGCACCTCTGCGGGAGCTGCAGGCGCAGTACTCAAATAAGGAGTGATTATTTTAATCCTGCTTGTACTGCTATAGTGCATTCGTGTGTAAGACGTTGAACTAAATGATGTTATGGTAGAGTTACAATTTAAAAAGCTCGATAATGATGTGGTGGCATTTGAGAGTCGCATTTCCAATCCAACATTGTGTTTATTTTTTTCGCGCGCCTGATTTTTTAAAAAATGTATGAACCAGTTCATGCGCATCAATTTGGCTAACTATTCAACGAAACTGTTCTACTAGCTGTATTAACTTTGCATCAAATTCCATAGACATTGAAATTCTTCGCCTTCTTTCCGTTTTATTATTTTTCTTTTACTCGAAAAATAAACTGCTATATATTTGTGCATGAATAGGTTCTCTCACTCCAGAGATGGGGAAAACTATTAACCATCTAGCGATTATTGATGGTACAATCATTTTCAATGGACGGGTTGGACATTTTAAATAGGAAGTGGGTGACTGAGTTGCTTTACGTGAAGAAATTGAGAGGCCGTGTTTGAGAATGAATGGCCTGTTTTTCAGAGTAGGGGTTTGTAGTCTTCATTTAGGACTGGTTCCCAGGGGGACTATGTAAGGGCCTGAGCTAAAGGTTAGGTAGGCTTTATTTTTGTTGAAATAAAATAGGTTTTTATTTTGTTACGGACCATCTTTTTTCGGTTCACTGCTGTCCTGTTTTTCAGCACCTCCTACTTTCTTCTTCAACTTTGATCTTGTTTCATGAACTTCTTTCTCATCTTACTGTTTCTGTGCCCTTTCTGCATAGATTCCACGTTCCCTTAACTCCTTACTAAATGGTGCCTTCTTCTTTCCTCTCTTTGGATCGCCTTTGTTGCGGATAGGGAGGCTTAAACTAACTAATAATCTAATCTATTTTAGGACTGGTATGAAGAGCCTGCATCAGATCTTTCATTTAGAACTGTATGAAGAGCCTGCATCAGATCTTTCATTTAGAACTGGTATGAAGATCCTGCATCAGATCTTTCATTTAGGACTGGTATGAAGAGCCTGCATCAGATCTTTCATTTAGAACTGGTATGAAGAATCTGCATCAGATCTTCCATGCAGAATTGGAATGAGCCTGCATCAGATCTTTCATTTAGGACTGGTATGAAGAGCCTGCATCAGATCTTTTTAATTAACATTCTGTCGCAGTTCTCATAACACGAGATAGCGATGCAGTTTCTGCGGTGCAATATCCTGTCATTATTGTAAAGAACCTCTATACTGCTTTGATTGCGAAATAATGTTGCAATTGTCTTCTGTGTTTTTGTTACTTCTCAGTTTTACCCGTCGAAAATTTTTTACCTAATATCAATATTTTACCTTCGAAAAATATTGTCAGCCTTTCTATTTCCGTCGAGACCGGCCCTCGTCAGACTAGCATGTCGTAGTAGTCCGCTAACATAACTTATTTGAAATCCATTTTTTTCTCCCTTCGATGCCAAAGCATTTTGCGATGTTTTTCGCAAGCGTGGCCGCAAAACAGATGTGACATAGTTCTGCCTTCCAAATAGGGCTGGGAAGATAATTGTGTATTATGCAGAGTTCGAGTATGATGCAGTGCGGCTGCCGTTAGGCGCTCCAGATTCGCCCTCGTGTCGCGGAGGTGTCGCGGGTGCCAACCTCTCCATTAGCGCGCCCATGCCTCCTCGATCCCCTGACGTATGCCTTGCGGTAAATATTCCAATAGAAATCACATCCCATTTCTCCGTCGCCACCGCGAGAATTTATATTTGATCGATTTTCCGTACGCGCGGTAAAATCGAGACTTGAAGTCTGAGATGTATGTTGATGATGTTGAAATTATTTTGTCGTGTTATTGAACTGGTGTTGTCAGGTTGAAGTTTGCTCTGCTTATTGAGAATGTTTGATATTATTCAGTCCTGTTATTTAATTAACTAGCACTGTGTGATGACCTGTCACTAACAAAGTGGCGTGTTGTAGGGGCCTCTGTGCTCGCGTAATTATATTATTCGACGTGCATAAAAATTTGGATCAGGCGTAATAGAAATAGCACGGTATGGACTCAGAACTTGCCTTTTCAGCAACAATTCCGTAATATTTGAAAGAATTCAGATTGACGGATACTTGCAAGTCATGAATGAATGTCTAGATGAAATTAAATTGACTTCTTCAATATTAATTTGAATTTTTTATTAAACCATTTTTGGATCAATGGGTGATAAATTTCCCCATTATCCCGGCTAATGAGTGCCTCATTACGGAACAATTCGGGGGACACGCAAACACAGCTTGAAGGAAATTAGGAGAACACTGAGGAGGAATTTGAGACACGGCGACGCTACTCAAATCGACAATTTCCGCAGTGACAAGAGTGATGCTGCAGCAGCTGTGAAGAGCTGTCATCCGGCGCTGGCTTGTAATTCAGTTCCAGGTTGGCTTCCTGGTGAATATTTCCAATATTTCCAGAGAATAGTTCACGTGCCCTGCTGTCAAAAACCTGTTCTTTAAACCCTTAAACCACTCGCCTTTGTTCGGGAAATGTTATGAAATATCTAACCGTTACTTTTCGGGATTAGTTTTGCGAATAAGTTTATGTTGTTACGCATATTTCTGATTTACTTGCTATGTTTTGGTATTGTATTTTAGTAAAGAGCATACGAACGATATCGTGCTCACCTTTTGTTGATACTTTGATAATAAACCTGGTTTTTTGTCCACTTTTCACGGTTTTGAATGATCGGGAAAAATGCCCATTTATACTGTAAACTTCGCAGCGACGAACAAAATGTTCCTTTGTTCTTGGTTCATTTAAAAACGAGTCCAACAATTTGCTTTACCTCACAAGTACAGTATTATTGAAGAGCACTACATTCTTTTCTTTAAGCAGCATAGGAGGTCTGGTCTGGACCCCCGAGTTGCTGGTTCATATCAAACTGTACTCTCGAATTAATAAGTCAACTTCTCCTCCCCTCTTTTCAGATACGCTTTCCACACCTCTCGCAAGCGGTGTAATCACCAACATTATTAGCAATAAAGCGAATTTTGGAATTCGCCGCTAGAATGCTGCGTCCACCGTAGTGTTCAGTAGTAAAATTTCAGAGTGAAACTTCGAAACAAGTGCGGGAAAATTGACCGGCTCTAATGTTTAATGTGGTTCTGAATTGCAGGCCAACGCCCTCTTAATTGAGGGAAGTGTGAGCGGCCTCACCGTTGCTGGCACGGTAGGCGTGCGTTTCTGCCGGAGAGCCGCGAGGGTTTAGCAGCTGAAATGACCCGCTTGTCCCGCCCTCTCAAATTCTGCAGCAGTACGCAAAAATTGGTAAATTAACATTTGATTCGCATTATTTCATTCTGAGAGGTAAATTTCCTAGTTTAACCTTTTGCAATTATAATCAAACTATCAATAACACTGAACGTCTGACAAAGTTTTATGTCATAAAAATCAAAATGTGTAAATTTTATCTAGAAAAATGCTAGTCTTATAATCCTGATCCACTCCCTCTCTCTAGACCACAAATAGTGTGTCCTCTATGTGTGTTACAGGCACTGTTCAAAGTACAATGAATATTTTGAACTGATAAGAGTGTACACTTCAAACCTCTTAGCATGTGTGATGTCAGAAAATTATGTGAAGCATCGAGATACTGCTATTTTGATGGGAAACAAGTTTCTAGTTAACTTTTCAGCATGGGAGGGAAGTCAATTCCATAGATTTTTTAGCATTAATTCAAGATTTCGCTCTGTAAGTACATGATCTGATTGTTATTCTACACATAAAGTTATTCGCTGACATTTTTTACTACCATGCCGGCACGGATATAACATTAAGAGTTAATTTGTTAAATCATTTAGCTGTTACCTGCTGAATAATTAACGGGACTGTCGCAGCCTTATTGAACATAATAAGACGCATTGTTTTTCACACAATTGGACAATTTATTCAACGTAGCCGTGAGCAACATTGCAGGCAGCTGCTCGAATAATGACAATGCCCCCTAGGTCTGAGACCTTCAATTCTGCAGTAGTGCGCAAAACTGTAAAATTACACATGATTTATATTATTTAATTCTGACTTGCAAACAATCACAAAGTCATGATTAAAGTTTCTTTGGGCTTCTTGGTTTTATTTACGTCTCGGTTTTAGAGTAGTTCACCAATGCTTTCACTCGTGGGTTGTTAACAATAAACGTTGCAATTTTTAGGGAGTCCATGGGAATATTTTTCAAGTGTATGAGTACGAACACGATTAAATAGCAAGGCATTACTTGCATTATTGAGTACGTGCAGTGTTGAATACCCTGATGTTTAGTTAAATTTTTGACCAACGGATCTGATCTTACTTCGTTCTCTTGTTGCTTCCTGCCTTTTTTGTTCCTCTATTGTTTTAGTTTTTTCCTCTGAAATTTTGTAAAAATACTTCTTTTCGTTGATGTTAGTTTTGCAAGAAAGAGCTATTTTGTGTTCAGTGTGTTCAATTTTCAAGATTTCTCGTGTTTCTACTAGCAAAATTGACTTGCTCTGATGACCACTGAGACCGCCAAACACAAGATAAATTTGATTGCCGCGTAGAAGTCCTTTACTTATTCGGCATGCCTCCCAAGAAGAGTAGAAATATTTCTTCTAGTTATAATGCTACATTAGCGGGTAGATAAAATTGGCCAACGCAGAAATAACTTCCCGCTGTAAAATGAAAAAATATAAAATTTAAATAAAAATATATAAAATAAAAAATAAATGAAATAGAAAAAAATGCCTGCGATCAAATTGGAGTTGTTTTTGGGTGGACATACTAAATCTTTAAAGTAGTTTTTAAAATCTTGGAAATAGTATGTATACTCTTCTCGTTTATCAAAGCGGTGTAGCTTTAAGCATCACATAAGCCTAAGCATAAACAAATAGTGCAGTGTTATAACAAGCGGTTCACTGCTTTGATGTCGTAACATTTGCGAGAACTGCAGCAAATCGCACACCGCTTTTAGGGCAGCGAGATGCGACTTAGTTGTTAATTGGATCCCTCGTTAATTCAAGCTCAGAAAGGACCGCAAATGCAAGCTGAAGTGCAGAACACCAGCAAAATTAATGAAGTTGCGGAAGAGGCCGCCCTACTTGGCACGCTCGGACTCGAGCCTTGTGCAGACGCTGGCTAAATTCGGTAGTGAACGCTCGCTCGCTCGCTTACTCATGGTCTCGAATTTTCAGAATGGGTCCTTTATGTTGACGTATGGCGTCCATTAATGGCTGAGAATCACGTGTTGTGGCTGCGGGTGATGAATTTTCATCTCGAACACCTCGAGTGATAACTAATGACCGTCATCACACTACATGCTTCTGTCGCCCACCGCTTTTCCAGCGATGACCTTCCTGTTATTCAGCGATTGGTTTCGAGCGTCGTTTGTTTCGTTATTAATCGATAAGTAAACAATTTATATTATTTACTTCTGGTAGTTTAAAACAATCCTATAGTCAGGATTGAAGTTTCTGCGGTGCTTCTCGTTTTCATTTGGAGTAGCTCAGTAGTACTTTAGCTCTATTGGTTTTGAAGTCATTGATGATTCAGTATGGCAAATTACAACCAGGTGTACACAAATGGTCAGCGAACCTGTGAGTTTTTATTTTCAATTTGTCGCTATAAAACGCCTCAGAGGAAGGCGTTAATTTTATCTACAGGACCTCTCAGGGGAATACAAGTATTGTATCTGTGAATAAACACTCCGAGAGGTAAAATGTGAGGGCTCGAGCTGAGAGTTATGTAGGCCTTCTTTTTGTTGCAATAATGTTTTTTGTTTTTTTTTCGGTTCACTGCTGTCCTGTTTTTCAGCACCAACTACTTCTTTCTTTGCTTTTGGTCTTGTTTCATAGTCTTCTTTCTCAACTTACTATTTCTATGCCCTTTCTGCATAGATTCCACGTTCCCTTTGTCATGGTTCTGCTGTGACTATACTCTACGCTGTGTTTAAATAAGCGTTAAGAAGAAAAAGTCTGCCTAGCTAGCGATCGCAAGTAAAACGCAATGCATTATTTTTGGATCACAGAATGCGACTGAAAATTTACCACCATTCCAGCTAACATTTGGAGACGATACAATTAAACCAGTCGATAAGGTTAAAAATCTGGGTGTTTGGTTTGACAAAAATATGACTTTCAATTCACACGTCGAAACAATGTGCAACAAAATTAACGGAACCTTAATGTTCTTTCATCGTATAAAGAACACACTTGACGAAAAATCTAGATTATTAGTGATTCAGTCTTTAGTTTTATCGCGTCTGGACTACTGCAGTCTTGTGTGGGGAGACTTACCTAAATGTCGTCAGGAAGAGTTGCAAAAATGTGTAAACTTCGCCGCCAAGGTGGTATGCAAAGGAAATTTTAATAAATACGATCATGTCACCCCTCTTTTAAGAAAACTCGACTGGATCCCAATACCGAACAGATTCATGATCCAGAAAGCTCGACGAGTATTCTCCTCTCTGTACCTCCCCCAAAGTAATGCAGAGGTGGTAAAATTTTTTCCATCTAATATCCCAAACGAAAGACCAAACCGGAGGAACGATGTTTTAGTCAGTTACCGTTCATCTAACGTGGGACAAAAAGCTCTCTCAGTTTCTGGAGCTTTTTTGTGGAACAAGCTTCCCCAGCATATCAAAAACTCTAAAACTGGAAAAGAATTTAGAGTAAATGTGTCACGTCATTTTACATCTCTGTCGTAGGGCCTGCAGCATCTCGGTGTGAACTTCCCATCTATCAGAAATTTTAATTTTTCCTGAAATTTCTGTTAGAAATTTAGAACCTATTTCATTTTACGTTTGCTAAGCGATTCGTATATTCATCTTACTTATTTCTGTCGACAACAATGAGCACCACAGCCGTCAGTTCAGTGCAGCAGAACGAACGTTCTTTCCATAATTAGGAGTATTTCCTCATCTTTATTTTGTTATTTCTTTCTCTTTTCTGTATTAATATTTAACGTCCGTATGACAAATATACCATGAAATACAATTTGTGTGTACACCAATAAACAGGTTTATAGACGTGAGGGTTGTGCAAAGTTTATAATGAATTAAATTTTTGGCTAACGTTGTCTCGCTATTTCAAAATCATTCTCGAAGATGTTTTCAATCGATTTTCGGCTGAGCTGGAGGGAAAGGGGTAATTTAAGCATTGCATTTAGTCTTTTTATTTTTTTTCTTTTCGTGCGTTCAGCGCACACTAGCACTGAACTTTCAAATCGGAAAAAACTCTAAATTTCTGTAATCAAAATTATCATTTTGGATCAAGGCCTAATCTTCCTATATGTGCCAATTTTGTGAATATTCTCCACTCAGATGTGATATCCGGCCACAATGTTACTCCATTTTATCCCACGTACACATGTCCCTATAATGCTGAAGAGTTGTGTTGCTTCTTGACTATAATCTGATTTTTCTTAAAAATTTCTGTGAAGAAATTAAGAAACAGCTCATTTTTATGTTTTTCGAAGTCTTCTCTTCCTTTTAGTTATTTTTTTTGCGAAAAATTTCTTAGGATTACAGTGAGCTCAGCTGTCATTTTCTGTGTAGTAGATGGTAGGTTGCTTCTATCTTTTTTTTTTTTTTTTTTTTTTTTTTTTTTTTTTTTTTTTCTCTAATATTTTATTTTCAATAAGTATATAAATTAATATGTGTGTGTACGTGTGTAGGTATATATATGTATCTACATAAATAGATATACATGTTTCTATTTCATTTCTTTACGCAAAAACCATTCGGTTAATAAATTTTATTGCAATTGCGAAATGATTCAAAAATAGATCTAGCACTTCCCCAGAGGGCGTTTCTGTGAATCGGATTAATGTCATATATAATTAATGAAATAAAGTGCAATTTGAGCATATGAATCGTAGTAAAATTATCTTTCTGTCCGTGTGTTGTACAAGCTATGAATTTTGATATTGAATATATGTTTGTTTACCCATTTCTACCAATATTTTGTAGATATTTGTCAATCATGAGTGGTAACCGGCTTACACTGTATCTCTATTTTATCCCATGTACCCATGTCCGCATGATGTGGTGAATATCGAGAAGATACGAAATATGTTTTTGGTGGTGATAGGGCTTTGCATATTTTTTAGGGCATATTTTTCATTTCTCATTCAACTACCCTTGACAGAGATAGACTATTGGCAAGCCACGTGTGGTTTGTCTATTAGTACGCCTCGTATATTTTGTCTATTAATATGCCTCGTATGGTCTATCTATTTTGTACACCTCTGATAGCTTGTCTATTAGTACACCTCGTATAGTTTGCCTATTATTATTATGCCTCGTATGGCTTATCTATTTGTACACCTCGGATGGTTTGTCAATTAGTACTCCTTGTATAGAACTTTTGTTAGACTACTAGCACACCACGAATGGTCTGTCTATTAGTACGCCTCGTATATTTTGTCAATTAATATGCCTCGTATGGTCTATCTACTTGTACACCTCTGACAGTTTGTCTATTAGTACACCTCGTATAGTTTGTCTATTATTATGCCTCGTATGGCTCTTCTACTTGTACACCTCGGATGGTTTGTCAATTAGTACTCCTCGTATGGAACATTTGTTTTAGGATGCCCTATATTTAAGAAACTTTTAAAAGCCAATATGTTGGCATGTATCTCATGTGACAATTTGGAAATAAACATTTTTTCTTTCTTTTCTTTCTTTTCTCTACGAGTGACACGTCACGAAACGTCGACAGCTGGCCGGACTGCCAAACGCCTCCATTTTCTCAACGTATATTCTTTCCCTTCATTAGAGACTTAGGATTGTGTTTACTCTGGGTAAATTAACTGTCATACAATTGTTAGTCTATTCTCTTCTAATTATATGACGACGCTTGCCAATTTCGATTAAATTAACTAATGTAAAGCATTAGTCTATAAAGACACGTTTGTTCTGAATGCGAACGGCTTCACAGACTCCTGCGCTTGGTAGACGACAGCCCGGGAGAAGCAGCCCAGCGATAGAGAAGCACGGTCGTGTCTATTTCGTGCGCTCCTACCTCGCTGTGCTGGCGAGCAGCCAGACAGTGAGGGTACCCACTTGTTATTCAATGAGTCGTGTATTGACTCTTAAGCGCCATCAACGACCGAGCTAAGTATCCTAATGCATTATGTAATCCACATTTTCATCCCTTTACTTCGCGTAGTAGGTTTAGATTCTGTACCCAAAATGTATCACGTCAGGTTTATTGATGAATTAAATGTTTAGTATTTCGCAAGATAACTGATTCCGCGGAGGCTTCCCCTCATATAAAATGTGCTTATCGAAATTATCAATGTATTAATGTTCAAGTAATGAAGGCTTCACCTGCTTACTTTGAGATCATGATGCGATCTCCTGTAACTGAATTTTCTGATAGATTAGAATAGTTTTGAGATTTGATGGTGTCACGATCATCTAGATTCATTAATATGACATGTTGTGCATTGTAAGTCAATCACTATCCTAATATGTAATCTATTGCTATTTCAAGGACTTCATCATTTTAACAGAAATTTGCGTTGTAAATGTGTCGTCACTATCCTTAACGAGGCCCTATTCGGTTTACTATAATATTGTATTTAATTGTAACTAATGACATTGAAAGGTCTCAATCTACTTCGATCTTTAATGATTAATACTAATAAAATAGAACAAATGAGGCCTTCAGTCTCGTCTATTGATCGAAAGTAAATGAAAGTGACGAGGAAATAACGAGAAATAATGCAGAGAAAAGAAGTGCCTCCTGAAATTGGCCAACGAATAAATACGACATTAATGAAAATTACGATTACGGCTTCGATGAGAAACCACGTTCACGACATATGGTGACAGCGGAGTGAGATTTTAAGTTTGTTTAATGATAATTTTGCTTAATCTTGCCGTGCTCACGCTCCGAAAGAGACCGCTCAAATTTGTCACGCTTGCCAATTCCCAATCAAATTTGTCACGCTTACCAGCTATCATCTACCAGAAATTACTAAATTATACTACATTATGATCAAACTATTTTGAAAAAAAAAATAGCCTTATGATCTGCCGAACCAAATTAATAGTGTATGATTAAGAAATTCATAGAATTCTAAAATTGTACAAATGCGTTTAATAATCCATACATTATAACAGTTTGCATTTAAATCATTCCCCCCTCAGGGGGACTCAACTATTGTGTCTATGGGAATTAGCGCTCCCAGGGGGACTATGTAAGGGCCTGAGCTGAAGGTTAGGTAGGCTTTCTTTTTGTTAAAACAACATAAGTTTTTTTTGTTATGGACCATCTTTTTTTCGGTTCACTGCTGTCCTGTTTTCCAGTACCTACTACTTTCTTCTTCAACTTTTTTCTTGTTTCATGAACTTCTTTCCTAGCTTTCTGTTTCTGTGCCCTTTCTGCATAGATTCCGCGTTTCCTTAACTCCATACTAAATGGTGCCTTCTTCCTTCCTCTCTTTGGATAGCCTTTGTTGCGGATAGGGAGGCTTAAACTAACTAATAATCTAATCTTTAAATCATTCCTATTTTATTATCATGTTGTACCCATTCGAACTATTTTGCTATTATTGTGTCTATTGTAGAACCATCTATATTCTCTATTGTGTTTATTTACTGTGTAATTGTTCATATGTCTAATTGTGCATTGATTCCCGTTGTGCCTTATTGATTTCTTTGAATAACCATGTTTCAGGTTAGCCGTTTGTAATTCTCTGATTGTGTTTTGCCCATTGTACTAATTATTCCCATTATGAAACCTCATATTTCATTATTATATTGTGTGTATTAATTGCCGACGTATTTGGAACTACCAAATATGCAAAAGAATTAATTACAGTCGATCTACAGAAATAAATTCAAGCCTCATTCAATTAATTATCGCACATGTTACTGTATTCGAGCAATGAGTTGGAATAGGGCTCTGTGAAAATTACGCCTACGAGCCAAGCCATTAAACTACAGGCGCCATTTTGTAATCGGCGAGGGAGACATGAGAACAACACTATTCATGGCGCCGGCTTTGAATTCGAATCTTCAGGCTGAGTTGAACGTTTAACGCTATATCATCCTAGCTCGCCAAAGTTTAAACTATGTTTGTGAAGTTATCGACTCTAAAATATGATTCGTAAACCTCCATAAAGATCTCCTATGGATAATTAAATTTATACCTTATTAAAAATTAAATTTCATCCTCACATGCTAAAGGAGACTCATATAAAAGTAAAATTCCATTCAAAACAACATTTTCCGCGCATCAAAAATTTTACATACACTATGTGTACTTATAAATTTGATATTTACTAAATTTACTGGTGCGAATTTATGTAATCTGCTGGTAATTTCATTCCACGTCCATTTCAAATTTGTTGCAATGTGTAACCATATGATTTCATGTTGAGAAGGATGTTGTATGAATGTTCACGTCTGGGATGTTGGTATTGAGATGCTGTGGGGAACGTAATGTGGGAGAGGCAGTGCGAGCTGTGGTGTGCTAGCGGTCTAGCTGAGCCTTTGTTTACATTCTGAGTCGCCCTCTGAACATCTGGCACTGCCTGGCGCTCGATTCTTCCGACCCTCTTCCCTCTACTCCTATGCCTCTACATCCCTTTCTTTCTCAAGGCCTAACGCTCGCTACCACGACCACTCGTGCTGCTCATAGTGAACTCTGTCTTCATAGCACATATCGAAGTGATGGTCTTATCTCAAACTCAACTGAAATGTTTAATACCTAAATTTTAACGTAATGTTAAACGTGCACTACTTAAACATGATGATGTGATTTTTTTATTTTTTAACATTCTATCATTTGTCATTCTTGATTGCTTGCCATATCTTATAGTCAACGAATAAACTAATTACCACCGCAAATTGAATACTTGAATGTAATTCATGCGCATATCTGGATCATTGATTTTATGAAAAAAAAATTATTCTCTCAATGTTTATATGAATTATTGCATCGCAACAAAATGTAAATGTTATTAAAATCAAGCGAATCTGATTCTAATTCAAAGATCATACCGCTCTGTTATTATCTAATTTCCAACGCTAATGTGTTATTAAAAATTTATGTAGTCTCTCTTTCTGCGATTCATGATTGTCACGTAATATC
Organism: Morinoia aosen; assembly: GCA_030386875.1. Lineage (NCBI taxonomy): Eukaryota > Metazoa > Arthropoda > Malacostraca > Amphipoda > Talitridae > Morinoia > Morinoia aosen. The sequence continues at coordinate 51,820,337 of CM059567.1, read as the reverse complement.
ACGTCTAGTCTAAGATTGGAATTAAAATTAGGCTTATGTCCTCTTTGTGAACGCGAAGTAAAGTGGGGTGAATGAGGTGAACGCGATATGGATGCGAATGCGTATGACTGCAACAAGGGAGTGGAAATCTCGGACTGATAAGGTCATTGAATAACCAAAACTGAACTTTCAGTCATGGCGTCAAGGGCAAGGCGTGCACACGGGCCGACAACGGGCATCACAAGGACGCACTTGCTTTGTGTGGTGCACAACCACGTTGCACGGAGCACCGGCTCAACCACAACCACAACCGCACCGCGTAACCCAGAAGGTAGACGGCAACGCCTGCGCGCACCGGGGACGTGAGCGAGTGGATGGACATACGCACGCACAGCGCGGCACCTGAGGCAGCGGTACGGCGTCACAGCTTGGACGTCGGCGCTTGAGGGATACGCTCCTACTCCAATACACCCCTACACGCACGCACGCACGTACGCTTCGCGTACGAGCCTCAGCTAGTCAGCACGCGACACGACGCAATCTCACAACTCCCACAGCAGGTAACATCGACGACGGAAGACGTGGCGGCGAATGAAGGGAGCGACGTTATGCTGCATTTACCAGCGAGCAGAGAAATGGGACAGCAGCGCTTCAAAAAGATGACGACATCCCGCATAAGAGGAATACGTCCACCTTACATCTCAGGCCCCGCGGAGTTATTTAACTCGAAAATTTCTGCAAGAGGAATCAAGTAATGGAAGCCCCTTGGACCCTAGGCGGCCAAGGTATTCAAGGGATTTTGATCCCTGAAGTTCTTTAGCTTCACGACTGTTGTATACGGCGGTCATGACGACAAGAGGGGACGTCAACATCCGTCGTTAGGTGAATAGATCCTGCGGAAGGATGACTACACGGTTGTTCTCGCGTGACTTCCCCGTATCAGAGCACTTATTTGGAGCAAATCTTGTCGTCAAGCTTCACATCTGTTTTCCTCGGAACTAAGCGTTATTTCAACGCATAGTCGCACGCGTTGAGGTCGAGTGAAGGAGAAGAAAAAGCAGGAGCTTTTAAACAAAAAAACGCGACGGAGGGATATTTGTCATGGTTCTGCTGTGACTATACTCTACGCTGTGTTTAAATAAGCGTTAAGAAGAAAAAGTCTGCCTAGCTAGCGACTGAAATTCCTTCGAAAAGACTGGCTTCCATAGAAATATCTTCTCGTCAATAAAGGCTGCATATTCTGATATTCACGATCTTCGCCTAGACATCGTCAACCGTCGTCTTCAGTTCTACCAACCGTCGCATTCAACAGTGACATCATCCCCATCGCTAGAAAGGCGCACAACCACACCCTCTACGAGTGACACGTCACGAAACGTCGACAGCTGGCCGGACTGCCAAACGCCTCCATTTTCTCAACGTATATTCTTTCCCTTCATTAGAGACTTAGGATTGTGTTTACTCTGGGTAAATTAACTGTCATACAATTGTTAGTCTATTCTCTTCTAATTATATGACGACGCTTGCCAATTCCGATTAAATTAACTAATGTAAAGCATTAGTCTATAAAGACACGTTTGTTCTGAATGCGAACGGCTTCACAGACTCCTGCGCTTGGTAGACGACAGCCCGGGAGAAGCAGCCCAGCGATAGAGAAGCACGGTCGTGTCTATTTCGTGCGCTCCTACCTCGCTGTGCTGGCGAGCAGCCAGACAGTGAGGGTACCCACTTGTTATTCAATGAGTCGTGTATTGACTCTTAAGCGCCATCAACGACCGAGCTAAGTATCCTAATGCATTATGTAATCCACATTTTCATCCCTTTACTTCGCGTAGTAGGTTTAGATTCTGTACCCAAAATGTATCACGTCAGGTTTATTGATGAATTAAATGTTTAGTATTTCGCAAGATAACTGATTCCGCGGAGGCTTCCCCTCATATAAAATGTGCTTATCGTAATTATCAATGTATTAATGTTCAAGTAATGAAGGCTTCACCTGCTTATTTTGAGATCATGATGCGATCTCCTGTAACTGAATTTTCTGATAGATTAGAATAGTTTTGAGATTTGATGGTGTCACGATCATCTAGATTCATTAATATGACATGTTGTGCATTGTAAGTCAATCACTATCCTAATATGTAATCTATTGCTATTTCAAGGACTTCATCATTTTAACAGAAATTTGCGTTGTAAATGTGTCGTCACTATCCTTAACGAGGCCCTATTCGGTTTACTATAATATTGTATTTAATTGTAACTAATGACATTGAAAGGTCTCAATCTACTTCGATCTTTAATGATTAATACTAATAAAATAGAACAAATGAGGCCTTCAGTCTCGTCTATTGATCGAAAGTAAATGAAAGTGACGAGGAAATAACGAGAAATAATGCAGAGAAAAGAAGTGCCTCCTGAAATTGGCCAACGAATAAATACGACATTAATGAAAATTACGATTACGGCTTCGATGAGAAACCACGTTCACGACACCTTAAACTCCACACTAAATGGTGCCTTCCTCCTTTCTCTCTTTAGTTCGCCTCTGTGGCGGATAGGGAGGCTTAAACTAACTAATAATCTAATCTACGAATATTTTCTAGCGAATTTCTGATCTTCATTGTCATTACAAAGCTAAGTTCACACAATCTTCACGGGGAATCTTAAACTAACTTATCTAATCACGCAATCTTCAGAGATACACGCAACATAATTACTTGCAGAAGCTACACTGGGACATATCGCCTTATTTGCGCAGCCTGTCTGGGAATCAGCGTTCTAATTCAGGCAATAATTCAGAAGGGTTCTGATAGTGTTAGTCCTAGTCAACATGCCGTACGTGGGGAACTTGTTTCTCGGCGATGTTTCCGAATATACAAGATAGACCTACGGTCGTAGCGCCGCAGTTTGTAGCGGAAGTTTACGTTGGAGCATTTAAGTTTACTTCATTGTCTTGAATTTCTTTTCGATATTTGGTTTTTCAGCTTACGAATCTAGCACATGCAGAGGTGAATTTAACTTCTGATTTTTCTAGAGTTTTTTTAATTCTTTTTTACTATGATGCTCGTTACCGCTACTTTTAATTTGCGATAGTACACGTGTTGGGTAAATATCTGCTAATTTTATTATAATCTAAGCAATTGCTTCCATGTGACTCTTGACGAACTCAGACCAGACTCCCTCAGGGGATACAACAATTGTATACATGGGTATTAGCACTCCCAGGGGGAAAATGTGAGGTTCCGGACTTAGAGTTAGGTAGGCCTTTTTTTCGTTGAAACAAATTGTATTTTTTTTTGTGACAGACCGTCTTTTTTGATTCACTGTTGTCCTGTTTTCAGCGCCTATTACTTTCTTCTTCAACTTCTATCTTGTTTCCTTCCCTACCGTCTTAACTTACTGTTCCTACGTACGAGGGAACCTGTACGGGAACATACCTTATGCATAGATTTCGCGTTTCCTTCACTCAATGCTACACGGTACCTCCAGCCTTCTTTTCTTTGAACATCTCTGTTGTGGTATGGGAGGCTAAAACTAACCTATAATAAATCAATAAGCCCTGACCACACCAACCAACATCTCTTCTTCAAACAGGTAAATGTCATACCAAACTCAGTAAAGGTTGTTCAGTTTCCGCACGGCAAACAAGCAACCAAGAGTCATCCCGCCGCAGTCTTTTGTTTGTCAAATGAGTGATGGATCCATGTTGACTGATCGTGTAAACATTATGGTGCATCCGTAAACTCCTTCGTGTAATTCCTGGGGAATTCTTGTGTAATGCTTTGCTAGTTCGCCAATTTGCGTGTGTTCCCCACAGTGCGTCAGTCCGCGTGGTCACGAGTGCGTTCGTCGTACCTTGAAAACTGGTTTATTTTAGGTCTTTCAAAACCATATTACAGCCTTCATTTAATGCTTTCAAATTATACCATGCGCACTCTCATATGGCGAGTTTGTGTGTCCTGAGCGTGATCTTGATTGTCACACTAACGTAGAGGTTGATCATTTCATTGTTCGTATTTTAATATCACGTAATTGCAACTCCCTACACAATCGGTCACGCATCACGTCCACGCGAAAAGCACCCACTGAGCGGCGATCTCATCCCCTTCTCAGCACCAGGAGCAGGGGCCACATGCCACATCCACGAGGGCGTGGTCATGTGTGGCGGTTGAGCCGCAGCATTACTCGCTCTGTTTCTCTTCCTCACTTACAGTCCCGCAGCTCTGCAATTTATCTCCATTAATCTGCCGCCGTATCTGGGATATGCGCCGGCCGCTATCATGTTGCCTTCATAACGGGGCCTGCCGCTGTGGTTACTTGAAATTATTTGCTCTTCATTCAGTTGCCTGCTCCAGACGGGCACTTGTCTGGTTGTTTAAGATACCTCCTTGATTAGCGGAGCTCTTAATCTTGAATTTTTGGTTTGAGAAATTATTGACAAGTAGTCGGATTTTGGGGTATTTTTAATGATTTTCATATTTTGCTGTTAAATTATTTGTCGTTTTATATTGTGGGATAATAACGAAGATCTCTCATGAGTTACCATAATTGATTAATTATGTACAGCAGATTGATCCTTTTGTCATAAGATGGGGGAGAGCAATGGAATAGATCAGAATAAAGTTCATGAACTGAACTACAAAAAATAAACAACGAATTAAATATATGCAGGAACATTTGTTTTTTCTAATTTTCTCGTTAGTGAATTAATTAAAAACTGAGTACACATGACATTTCTTCAGTATGAGTAAAACTGTAGAAATAATTACTTCTCCGTACCTAATAAAAGTGCTTAACATCAATGAATAAGGGAGTTCATTAGGTGAAAAGAACCTGATGCTCTCAGCTTTAGAAACTGTGATCGGCAACTGAACTGTAGAATTACACTCAAAAACAAAAGGAATTACTTTATTGCAAGGTCATGCACACTGTCCTGATGTTCAACATTAATGCTAGAAGGACGTAAACGTTATTCCACTCCTACTGCAAAGTTGCAGAATATCTGGGTTTAATAGCCTTGACAAGCAGTAAATAAGATCCTGTTCCTGATTGGTCCTTCTTGCACTTTCAGTTGAGGGATACTCGTTCAGGCATTTTTGTACACTCGCAACTTCGCTATGGTTTCCCAATAAATAAACCGCACAGTGGATTGAGGAAAATATAAGTCTCGGAATTCATCTCCCTCACCTCTTCAAGAAGCGTTCATGTAATGTTCCCTTGTGAAATTTCTGCAGCTCGAGTTCAAAAGCTAATATCGAAAACAGTTTAGATTTAAATGAACTTTTTTTCAATGGGTGTTCATTTCTTCAATGAGGCAGAGTAAAAAATTGATTCCTCCAGCAAGATTTTTTAGCTCTAGCTTTTCTTTAAATTTTGCATTTGCGTTGTACTGTATCTATCTATTGTAGTATCTATTATTTATTATTAAATCTCCGTGTTTTATTCAAAAGAAATGTTAGTGAGTTTTAACTGAATTAAATTGATGTACGACTTTGTAACTGAATTAAATTCATTAATTTTCACAATTGAAAACTAAAGCGACGATAATTCTCAGAAATACGTTACTGTGTCGTATCTCGAGTTCGCAGGTTCCTTTTTCAGATCTGCGCCCCAATAATCCAGAGCATTTATTGCTCAAACGCTTGGCCTGAAGTTAAGACGTCACACAATCTCCCGGGTGTCGACAGACCCCTTTCAATCTCGGTCCTTTTAAGTTCTTTTTGAAGGTTCATTTTCTTGACATCTTAACCGAAGCTCTTTTCATTACTCTAGGTAAGCTCGTCAGCTTTCTTTTCCTTTCTTGAAATATAATAATTCTGGTTGGAGAAATCCTAGCTCTGAGCAGCTCGCCCTTTTAGAAGGGATCAGCTGCGCTGGGCAGCTCGGGAAACTCGATCTTCTGGAATGTGGGCAGCTTTCATTGATTTGCTGTCACCGTCTGATGACGGATGGCCGGTTGGTGTTTTTATTTCTTTTTTATTAAGTGGAATCACACTAAATTTCACGAGGATTTACGACATGTTTTCGATTGACTACTCGCTTTAATTTCTCATTTTTTTTTGTTTAAGGAGTATTTTAACTATGAATTTATTGTGTTGCCTTGTTATTGTCACCCTCTGGTTCTCACATTGTGACTTAACTTCAACGTATTCTTGCATAATAACTCGACAAGGTCTGCGCTTCGACATGTTTCTTGATACTAGCATGCAACCTATGACGACAGATCGACCTGCGTGTCGTGATGTCGTGTAAAGTAAAGTGAGAGAGTCGACGAAATTCACAAACCCTAGGTACTTATTTCTCATTCAAAGGAAGTTGTATAAATAAATACATTTTACAATTAAAAAGTTCTATAGATAAATAAATAAATAAATTTTACAAATAAAAAGTTCTATAATTAAAAAAAATGTTACACGTAAAAAAGTTCTATTAATAAAAAAATTTTGCACGTAAAAAGTTCTATAAATGAATAAATTTTACAAGTAGAAAGTTCTACAAATAATTAAATGTTACAAATGAAAAAGTTCTACAAATGAAACAAGACGGCGCGTCCTTGCGGAGGTTGCACTGCAGCAGAGTGACACATCTGAGGCTGTGAAGGAAGCAGGGGTTGAGACAGCTGGAGCTGTGTGTAGCAGTTAGTGTTGAGACAACTGCATGGTGGTGGAGCACCTGCTCCAACACCAGTCCTGGCTTCAGTGCAACTGTGCCAATATGTGGTCAATATGACCTCAACCTGCCGCACTATGTGTGTCGTGTTTAGACTTCAGTCGTGAATAGGCTTGTTTTGCTCCATAATTCATGTAAGAATTCAAAAATCAATTTTTTTTAACCTTTACTGCCCAACTGGGCTATTTCGTCCTCTTTCAAAAATTACTATAATATATCGTATTTCTTATTCAATTTGTTCACTAATGTGTCCTTTGAACTGCAATGCCGAGTGGCAGTTCCTTCCCCATCTTGATAACAGTGACTACCTAATGCCAGTGTCGGTTTAGTGATAGTGGTTGTCATAACGGTAATATGAGTATAAAAATGTGGGCGTTAAAGGGTTAAAGGCATCGCTGATAATCTTATTGTTTTCTATTTAACGAGGTTGCGTTCTACACGCCCTATACAGTGCAAATTTTCTGGCTCATTGTAATATTAGAATCATATTTATTAGACTGGCATTGAGAACATGTAGTCAATAACATCAGGATGAGGAAGGAACCGCCCCTCGGTTGAGTCTGATAGAACACATTAAAGCTTGAATTCGACTGGAAATAAAACGTCTGAGCTGTTCATGGATGCGCATTTTGGAGACTGCTTGGACAGACGATTAAGGGTGAATTAAAACGTTTGACTTCATTTGAATGACTTATATTTTGCATAAACTATCAAAAGTTCACCTACGAAAATGGGAGAATATTTTTTCTTATTTTTTATATGCTTTACAGAAAGAGCAAATTTCCGTAGATTTGACTCATGAAACTATCATAAAATTGGAGCTCGTTTGTTAAATAGCTTTTTACGTTATGGTAACGACGAGCATGTGTATGCAGAAGCAAATCGAGCAGTATGCAGTAGTATCTCGCGCCTGAACACTTGAACATTGATTTGGCGTTGTGATAGAATCTCTGCATTTGAACGCATTACTCTGTTCATGCCGAACCTTCTCGCTTCGATTTTAGCTGGACAATTAACTATAATTGAGCAGTGAATTTTTTCTTAGGTACGACAGATTCCCCACAGCTGTCGGTATTTCACTGAAATATTTGTGGGCATAAAAAAGGGTTCATAGAACGTGTTCGCTCTGCTTCCGATTCTAACACAATTTGCCTCCATCCAAGAACCTAAGCGTGAATGATTGTAAAGGAACAGAAACATTCGAGATTATACTAATGTTTAGTGTGACCAAAAACTTTTTAGCTATGAAATGGCTTAGTTATACTTCCTTGGTCTCGCTCTGAGAAACTTGAATCAATGTAATATCTGAATTAATTGTTAAAACAAGAGCGATGTTTTGCCTCGGAGGAATCCAATCTCGCCCATAATGGGCGTGTAAGTTCTTACGACAAACTCGATATAGAATAAAAATTCGCTGTGCGGACGCTGCTCCAGACTGCGATACTGATCATTGCCTTAACAAGTGATCAGTCTTGGGCAATATTTATTGCTGCCAGCGAGCGTCGTCTAGACCGAGCGACCGCCCTACACCGATATATTATTGCCAAGTAATATTCCAGTGGCCGAGTTAACCAGGTCTGTGTGCTCTTTTATTGGTGCTTGAACGCGTTCTTAACTTCCTGGTATATCACTAACGCTAGTTTTGCTCTGTAATTTGACAGGGACCTGCTCATTATTACCGTAATGAATTCAGTAGGCGGCTCCTTTTTCGGAAAAGCTTTATGCAGAGATTACAGTGCAAATTTTTGCTCCTCACAAGCTCCTATCGTGTCTGGAAATATTGAATTTTGTATATTTTTTGCATGAAATAGCTGGCTTTGGTGCATGTGTTTATATCAGGCGATGCACGTCTAATTTTTTCCCGAAAACATGGACTAAGCAAGATAGAAATTATTTCTGAGAAAATAGTTGAGTCATTAATTTTCAGTCGGTCCACCAACATAGCCTGCGTGTCTGGCTCTTGGCTGCGACAGTTGTGAAAAAAATACATTCATTCGTACTGTTGTTATCGTTAAGCATGATAATTAATTTCCTCGTGACAGTAAATGCTTGTTGTTACTTGGTGCACCTCTTGCTTTAATCAGTAGTTTGTAACGCCCACTTTAGTCAGTAATGCATGCAAGCACTCGTGTAGACCAAATAGCTCAAGGCAAATTGTCCTAAACCGTCCTTGTTTTGGCAGCTGTGCGGTTTTTAACCTTTTGTTGGCCGAGTTGGTAGAGACATGAGCCGCGGCGTGGCTGAGAACGTGTTCGTGTAGAGCAGAGGTTCTGAACCACGTGTCAATTTACCCCTTGAGGGTAAAAAGTTATGTAATCGTGGGTAAATAATTGAAGTACCTGATAATTTTAAAAATAATTCAATTAAACTAAATTTTGTAAAATAATAGAGAATGCAAAGAAAGTGTGTTTGTGTTTTGTATGGGTAAATGGAGAAATACATAAAGCCGAGGGCTCGGTCAATGATGGAGGAGAGGTTGAAAATGGTTGTAGCGTACCGTGAACGTGTAGATGATTTCTTCACGTACCCCCTCAGGGGGATCCAACTGTTGTATAGATGGGAACTAGCGCTCCCAGGGGGAAAATATGAGGGCTTTAGCTGAGAGTTAAGTAGGCCTTATTTTTGTTGAAATAAGATGTTTTCCTTATGTTAAGAACCACCCTTTTCCGGTTCACTGGTGTCCTGTTTTTCAGCACCTACTACATTCTTCTTCGACTTTGATCTTGTTTTATTATCTTCTTTCTCAACTTACTGCTTCTATGCCCTATCTGCATAGATTCCGTCTTCCCTTAACTGCATACTAAATGGTGACTTCCTCCTTCCTCTCTTTGGAAAGCCTTTGTGGTGGATAGGGAAGCTTACGCTAACTACTAATCTAGTATAATCTTCACTGAATTAAAGGTTAGGGTCTATCGTTTTCCTGTTAATTAAACTCGCATTTTTTGACGTTCTCACTTTGTGAAGATGGGGGCGCGAGGTGAGTGGAATCGATATCTAACTCTAGTACCTTCTCTGCTTCACTTATTCATACTCCCTTCTTTAAGTTTTTGCTTTTCGTAGCTTAACGTTACTGTGGAAACACTATTCAGAAAGCTTGGAATAAAATCATACTATTATGCTTTCGATGAAATAAATTTTTTAAAGCAGTATGTTCGTAAACACTCGTATGAGCCCTCAGGAGATGCCGCTGATGTATTTTTGGGAATTGATGCCCTCACGGCGTTTCGCTTGGTCCTTTGTTTTGTTGTGGGTCTTCTTTTTTTATTCACTGCCGTCCCTATAGCGGAACTTTTATTATTTTCATTACTTCGGTTTTTAGCGCTTTTCATAAATTTTTTTCACCCTTGCTGTTTTATAGCGCGGATACATTTCACATTCCAGCCAGCTGTTACTTCCTCACTTGGGAACACATTTTATGTGGTTAGGGAGGCTTGAACTCACTTTTCCGGTCTAACACACTCGCAGGAACAGCTTTAACTATTTCCAACACTACGCCACGTGGATAATATTTTAAACGATGACAGATAATTCTGTTCTTGATGTGCTATTTTTGTTATTTGCTGGCAAAATATCTCGTGTCCAGTGCGCCATGTGTGAGTGTGGCGACTTCAGCCCCGCATTACCATACCCAACATTTTCAAATGCATAGTCCGTTTGTCATTGATCACGTGAATCTGAGTTCGTTTGTGAAGGTGTCTTCTTGCGGAATTTTTACCCGATCGTAAATTTTGTGGACCTGCCTTAACTTATTGTTTTTATGTCTTGCCAGTTGAGTTTGAGCTCATTATTACTATCCCTAAATTTGGAGATAGCGCTCGGCAAAAAACCGTCCTGACAGTTTGCTCTTTATGAGATTTGGAAAGCCAGTTTTTGTGCCCCATTACACGGGTGGGCTTTATTTAAGCGGAGGTAGTTTGTACTGAATGCCGGCGCAAAAGATGTAGTGTATTTAACACTCAGTCGACGCTGACGTATTTTGCCGCGACCCATGGCTGGATGTTCAACCTGTAGTGCTTTATTAGGCCAATAAATATCAAAGTTTTTAAATTATATTGCGTAGGCTGTTTTTTTTAGCGCTAATGCATGCATGAACTGTAATTTGCAGTTTCACATAGCTCAGTTAATGACTGCTAATTGTGCTGAAAGGTTTTTATAGCGATGCGGAATGCCGATATTGTTTTAATGGCAAGCTCGAGGTGCGCGCTGTATGTGAACTTTTTGTACTGCTCATGATGTGGGCTCTTCATTTGTTTCTATCGAATGCTTGGAGCCCTTCAGTTCTTTCAAATATAACGATTGACTACGTTATAATTGAAAGAACTGAAACACGCTAAATTTGAGAACTGAAACCTTTACGTTAGATGGACCCCTGGGTAAATGTGTACCTCGTGATTGTATGGTGAAACACACTTCCCTGAAGACTTGCATTTCGAAGATCGAAGTGGTAGCTTTATGATACGGGTATTTTATTTTCTCAAGCATGCCTGAATTACTAGAGAAGGAAATTCCTGTTTCTTGAAAAGAAATCATATGGGTAGCGAGCTGAAAGTTAGGAAAGCTTTCTTTATTGTTGGAATGGAAATCGTTTTTTGTTTTCTTTAAAGATCATTTTTTTTGGTTCAAATTTTTTTATCTTGTTTCATGAACTTCTTTCCTAAGCATGGTTTCCATTTTTAAGCGATCTTGCGTGGGAACACACCTTGTGCACATATTCCACGTTTCCTAAACGCCATACTAAATTGTGCCTTTATCTTTCCACTCTTTCAACCTTTGATGTTGTTAGGGAGGCTTAAGCTATCTTATAATCTAATCTAACGAGCGCTTCTGATGTTCTTCCGGCGCATGCCCGGGCCATGCGTCTCCTTGACATCGACGATTAATTTTGAATTTTCAACTCTAGTCTGTTCTGTAACTTGTTTAAATCACGAATACGGTTAAAAATGCATTAAACATTACTCTGACTTTAATAGATAAAAGAAGTGAAATTCTTTCTTTAAATTTGATTTATGAAATAATTGTACGAGAGCATTTTCTCTAATACTAACGATACCTGCTGCTTTGTAGTGTTTTTGTTTGTTCCGGGATACTCCCGCGAAATTTCCGTGACACCTGGAGTACCAAAATACAAACCATGTCACTCGGATAATTTTCATATTTATAAAATCCTCTGTGGCAATCGCTGCTATTGTTGGGTGAGTCAAGAGCAGTTTATAATTTTAGATCCCCATCCGCTTACTGAATAACTTTTATTATATGTAAAATGTAAATGAGTTATGTCGCTGATAAATTTTGTAATCTATATTCTTATACATCTTTCATCGTATTTTCTGTGCATTTTATGACGATTAGCATTCAGGTTTCTTCGACCTTGTCTCCCCAAATCAAATTTCTCAGTAATGATTTTTTATGAATTCTAACGTACAGTATCACGTGTCGATGAAAAAAATATTTCAGGCCTCATAGTCTTGTAAACAGCATTGAAACGAATTCAATAAGTCCTTCCAAGTTGATTTTTAGAGACGCGAGGAAGAGCTCTTAATACTAGTACTGCGTAATAAAGTCCTCTATGATATACTTTACGCTTAAATTGTGCTCTTATTTTGCACATTATGAGTGAGGACCTTGAGATTTAAGGTCCTGAAAAACGGGCCCTCTGTGGTCACGCTTTACTAAATCCTGCTCTACTGATTGCAACTCAAAACGGGAGCTAATCAATCTTGGGATTAAGCTTCGTAGCAATGAACGGTCAATAGCTCGTTGTTGTTACTTAACCTTTTACTGCTTAGCTCGCCATGTAAGACCAGTTGCTTGGCTTGGCATTGACTCGGTAACTGGATAAGTAGATCAAACGCTCTTTTTTGGACGTGTGGATTCTCCATGCAACGGTTCTTGGAAAATACGATCGTTTCTTCAATCCTGGGAAGATTTATTGCTCATCGAAGTACGCGTTACGATTCTTTGAGGAAATAAAAACACTGATGCTCGAAAAAAGGTATGGTCGTGTAAGAAATTTGAACATTGTTCAGAAAGAAGAGTTCTCGGAAGATTAGCCCCTTAACGTCAGCGTTTTTGTATGTACTCATACTACCGTTATTACAGCCGTCACCAATAAACTCGCACTGGCATCAGATAGGAACGCATATCAGATTAAGGAAGGAAATGCCACTCAGCAGAGAACTTCACAGAACACATTAGGGAATTTTAAATTGTAAATTTTATTTTGTAAATTTTGTAAGAAATGAAACAATTTGTAAATTGTGTACATTGTAAATTTCACAAAAAAATACGATACAATGCGGCTATTTTTCAAAAGAACCGTATAGTTTTTAGGTGGCGTTAAAAGAGTTAGTGCCATCGATACTTGGGTCTTGCTTGCATTGCGCACCGAGGGACAACAAACAGTGAGGGCGGTGTCGGGAACACAAAATACGTACAGACGCTGGTTGTGGGCAGTGTGGCGTCTCTTTCACCAGCGAAGAAAGAGATCTTTTAACATTGTTGTCGAGGATTGTTCTTCGACGTACTTCGGGGACTAGCGCTGCGCAGAAGTGGGCTTGAGCTCCCTTTGGGGAATAAGCCAAGATAATGTCCAGGTCTGTCTGGTCCAACCAACTCGAAGGCATATTTTATAGTATTATAGAAGTATAGTGATACGTAATGCTAACTGTTGTTTGGAGACTCGATGCTCAAGAAATCCAGGCACTTCCTTGTTTTTTTCCTCCATCGAGTTGCTTCATGACGTGTAGTGCAAATAACCATAAACTTATATGCAATTGGACTGAAGATATTTGTTATTTGCTCCAATGATCGTCAAGTGCAAGAGTAGCCGCTCAATATTTCTACTTCAATGCTTGCAAAATTGCATACACTCGAGAGTGCAATAAGCTACGTACACACTGCACACTGGAACACGCGTGGTCTAATTGTCCAGTTGGCTCAGGAGAAACAAATGAGCTTAGCTCTTAAAATCTCAGGCGGTGTACTGCTATTTCAGTGTGTGAGTTGGTCTTAATATTATTGCTTACATTATATGCTCCTTCCTACACAGAGCGTCGAATGTCTCGTGCAGTTGCCAGCCCTTGTCAAAAATTTTTAGTTCGCTTAGTATGCACGAAAAGGATAAAGTTTGGAGTCCCTCGCTATGAGGTTGCATCGCCAGCACAATTAACCAGTTGTGCTATTTACTAGTTATACTAAATAAAATGAACGGAAACTGTTCGGGTCGTTGTGGTATGTTTTTTTTTTATTCATTTAGATACCACTTAATTACTTCCTATTGTGCATGTTGCTCATTTTTCAAAGGCAGTTCATAGAGTCATCTGCTCGGTTGTGAGGGAGAAGAGCAGCGACACGTCTTCTTTGAATGGCAGGTTTGGAGCTACCGAACGTGTGAGCGTAAACTTGTTTAGCTTTCATTGAGTGACCTCAGGAAAACAAGATAACCATAGCTTGTGGTCTGCTGAAGACTCAGTGGCTTGCTAACTGTAGAATTGGTAATCAAGACACTTCATTTCATTATTCCGATTCTCCACCAAACGTTAGCCTCTGTAGCGATTTGGTAGTAAAGACACTTCATTTCATCATTCCACTTCTCCACCAAACGTCAGCCTCTGTAGCAAACTTCGCACCCTCCATGGCTACCGTGCCCCTTAGCATGGCTGGACTTGCGCTCATTTAGTGCGCGCAGCTCGGGCTGCTTAACTCAACAGGGCGCCTGATTAGATCAGCACCTGTGAGGCCTGCGGCTGCACCTCACTTACGCACATCCATCATGATAATGTCAACCCACCGCCTACATCCTCGTCCTCAGCATAATAATGAGACGTGCACGTCATACGCTTGCATAGTGCAAGGGCGGCATTTTTGTGCCGAGTTTATCATCTCGTGGCGCAATCGCTGCTCTTTATCGCTCGGTGGATTTTGGGCACGCCATTAACGCAACGACTGCACTCTGATATGCCGCGCTTGTCTGCCAAAATTTATGCTCGGACCTGCGCTGGCTGCGAACTAGTCGGTTTGAATTACGCTCGCACGGCGGTGGTTCTCATACTCACGCGCCTCTCAACTTCTTGCTTACTCACTCCAGGGGAGTGCCTCGAAAAATCGTCCTTAACACTTTAACCGCAATGGGTTAAACTGAAGTTCAATATTCAACTCAAAATTAATTAAAGTTAATTGTAGTGAGCAATTTTGAAAATAACGAACATTAGGTGGATCATGCCTTCATTTAGCTTTAAGTAGTTATGAAAATTGAGTTAGTGACTACTAGTCAGTCAGCAGCATTATGAAAATCCCCTCCGTGGCCACCGGTGGTGCATGTTGCGGTCTGAGTGTTAACTAAGCCGTAAAAACGAAGAGCTCCTTAACGATTCCTGCAAAGTAATTCTTCCAAACGTATTTAGTGCATTCAGTTTCAGCGTTTGACATATTCTAATTTATGCTTTTCCCTTATTTCTTTTTTTTTTCGTAACAGGATCAAATCTGCCCACATCTTGCATGCCCGATGTGTTGTTCAAATAATTTATCACCATAAGTTTTGATGCCATGGGAGCGCGAACATCCTCCCCACATGAGGATACATCCATTGCATTCTAAGGAAAAGATGTGAAGGTCAGAGCTGAAGTTTAGACAGACCTTCCTTTCGTTGAAATAGTATTCCTTTGTTTTATATTGACCATCATTTTTTCAGTTCACTACTGTCTGTTTTATTCTGTTTTATAAACTTCTGTTTATCCTGCTGTTTCTATTTGCAGAGCGTACGTATACAATTTGGGCATTGATTGCCCGCTCACTTATTTCCATACTAAATGGTGCCTTGCTTCTTTCTCTGTTAAGACCACTCGCGGTTGTGGTTATGGAGGCTTAAACTATCGTAAAATTTAATCTCTCCTACGAACACACGACTGTATATGGACTAAAGTTGATGGTAGAGTTGTAGCATCAGCAGCCGAACATTGTTGCTATCTTATAACTTGATGATCGTCATTATTTGTGTGTTGATTTTACCGTTAGGAATACAATTTTTACCTACGTTCGTGAATAACTCACTGCACTGATACTAGAATATAAAACTGATATAGAGATTGAAATTGAAATGGAAATAGATTTGTATATGAGTTATTTTTAGTGTGGCTCAAAATAGCAATCAACGAAAAAATTGAGCTATTTAGCAATACTTGTGCTCTCAAACAGTAGTGCTGCCTCTGTGTATATCTGCATAATGAGACCAGAGAGCAATCTGCATAAACTTAGCATACAACGCCCCTTCTTAGTGATGAAATACGTAAGAGCACAGTTTAAAGACACGTTGCGATTTATAGCACGTTGAAATTCGCGCAAATCCAAGTGTATCTGCCTTGGAATTCAATGTATTTTGTTTGTTTTTTACATACAGCACACTGTATTGCTATAGTGTACCATGTAACGACGGCAATCAATTGCCTACTTTTAAAAACGTAAATAAGTGGCGTTTTCGAGTGCTAAAGAATTTAGTCATTGGGTTTTATTCGTTGATGCACTTTTCAGTGATTTAAATTTTACTCAAAAAACATTTTCGTCGTCTGATTATTATGAAAAAACTTGTTGACAGGAACTGCTGTTGTATTGTTAGACTAATTATTTTACTGGCTGTAGATTTTTAATGCCTAGTAGTTTTCTTAATTATTGATTCGCCTTCGACAGCTGGAGCTTCGGATACTTTTTTAGCAAAGCATAACATAAATTTCTCTAATGCTTAGTTATTTAATGACAAATAATGTTCATCAAAGCGGTTGAATCGGCTTTCAAAATTGTTTAAAATACCCTAGTTTATAAGGCTGAAAGTAACCATCGAAATGTATAAATTGTACCCTGAAAGTAGGCACCAGCTATAGTTTGAAAGTTAACACATATTACAGCCTGATAATTAAACGTGTACGAAGTAAACAAAAGTGCGTCCTGAAAAGGGAGTTAACACATGCTCCCACACTTCACCTTTTTTATCCACACACGCAGACCATTTTCGTTTAGCTCATCGATTACTGAAAGCTCAGTATCGTGGATGACAATGTTTTTCATTTTTTTTGGTTGGCATCAGAGGTTAAGTTTCGCTTGAAGATTGCTCTTTGATAAGAGCGTTCGTAGATCTCTTTAATTACCTTATGAGGCATGCAAGACAAACTCGTTTTCCGTAGACAGGCTCCCTATCTCATTCATTAGGACCTTCAAAATGTAGCGGCCTTTGTCACTGTCAGCGCAGGAGACTTTTTTTACGTACATTAATTACTCTCACCTTCTAGCGCGATAGAAGGTGTAAGAGAGATAACGGACATCTCAATTACGTAGTAATTGTCTCATTTTGAGTTACTTCATAAAAAATTTAATGCTCTAGTTATTAGAATACACGCTTTATAAACGTTTTTCTCATGATTAGACAATCTTTTAAAGAACGCTCGATCATGCGATGTTTGATTGATTTTCTTGGGACTAGAGCCATATGTTAAGCATACGATCATACTCCAATGCATGATATTAACTTTTGTTTTAAAGTTTTACCAGCGGCCTCGGAGTGTTGTTTTTTTGGCGAGCAGGAATCTTGGCAGTTAAAGCGCTCTGACTATCATCGACGCGTGACATGCAGAGATGACGCTGTGAGTTTTGCCGCGCTGCCTTGAAACTTCGAAGGCTAATTTGGGAAGATAACACGACTGTTTGGAGGCCGGTCAAAGAGTGCTTATTAAGTCTGCAGAGCTGTCATGTGATCCGAGCAGCTGTCGGCACGTCAGCTCTCAACTTAACGCAAATCTCATAATTGCTGACGCTGCTGACTAGCCGCGTATGCAACGCGCCAAGTCACTGTATAGCGAGTGCTGCTTCTTCGCACTGTTCTGCTCGACCGGCCTTTGGGTTATGTTATTTTACGCATTGTCTTAGTTCTTCGTTTTGAATTAACATTATTTTTTGATTCTGGGTTTGTTGACCATGAATGTTGCCTGTGGCTACGAGCCTTCTCGCACACGCTGTTTGGCTACGAGCCTTCTCATGCGTGCCGGGTGTCTGATATAGAGAGGCTGATATAGTTTGTGCTTGATTACGAGCCTTCTCATGCGGGCTGGCGTATCTCAAGCACAAGCAAGAGCCTTGAAGTCCCTCAAGAGATAGTTATCAGTTGCTTTCGTGTGCTTTGGTAATGTACATCATAATCGCCGAGAAACATGATGTTTCTGAGGAAAACATAATCATGTTTCAACAACTCTTTTAGTTTGCAGCCTTCAAATATCTGTATCATCGTTCTAGCCGTGTATATTGTATGCCTATATAACCTTGTTCCAGATTTACTGAGAAATAAAATTCTGCGTTCGCTTCAAACTTAGGTTTTTTCCTGCGTATTTCTATGGGGCTTTAGAATTATCGCGGTGTCTTTGATGTAGGAATAGTCACAAGAACAAATTTTAGTGCAATAATACTTGAGGGATTAATCTTTTTGTTCAGCTATAAGCCATTTTTCACAATACACTCGTGAGCAAAGAGGCTCAGTTTCAATTACACGATATTTTTAAATCATAAAATTGACTCTCGATTTTTTTACACTTTTCATTTAATTGTACATTTCGTCCAGCTAATTTCTTATGCTGATCTTTTTGCAACAATAAATGAGCGTGAAACTCGACAACTCTCCATTTTATGTAACTTTCCAATGTCAATAAAGGTGCTTTAATGTACATTATCATATTTTAAGCTATATTTCCATTTCAGAATTGCAGTTCGGAAATTTTTATTTATGTAATTTTCTCGCCATGAAGTTTTGACTTAATATCCCACTGTCAAACTTCAAAGCAATCTTCAATTTCAGATGGAACGCATATATTTCATTTTAAAATTTCAGCTTTGCTGCTTGTAAACCGCAGTCCATCATGTGTTGCACGAGACTCAGTCGGAAAAACATTCTTTCTTCGTTCTCCCTTACATTTATTAAGATGAATTTCATGTTCGCCGAGCTTCAACATTTCTGTGTCCCGAGCAGCTCTCCCGGTAACTTTAGACTTCGCGTCAAGTTAGAGCAAATACAAGAAACCCGGGAGGCGTCACTCAAGGTTACGTCGGTGGGGGAACGGAGACCTGTTGAGCTGGCGCACATGGGTGAGAACCTGTACTCCTGCCTTAAAATAAATAGACGTGCTTGTAACAATTGATGTGGGCTGTGTGCCATTTCTCACGAATATTGACGCAGATTTGCAAGGTGCACTGCATGTGGCTTATTTTGAAATGACTGGAATTTTTTTCATCAGTTGAAGTATGTAGTAATGAATTTAGAACCTGTGACGTACGAGGGAAAGTGTGATTGTTCCTCATGATTTCATTGACTTTTTCATAGTAAATTGGTCTCTGTGCCAATAGCTTGCAAATATTATGATAAGAAGCACACACTGATGTTTGTTCTGCATTCCTAACTGTAGGGAAGAAGTGAACAACCTTATGTCACAGCGATACTTTACATCAAATTGAGTTAGGTCTGAAAAATGTCGAGAAAATAAATATTGAGTGACATTTGAAAAAAACGGTGATGAATTACAATTCGTTACGCTAGTGAGTCGGTTTGCAAATTTTAGTGTATTTGTCTTTCGAAGAGACATTTCAAACAAACAAGATCGCTACCGAATGATTGAACATATTTTTAACCGTTCACTTGACACTCATCAAAAGTGAGCATTTCAGGTTATTGATTAGAATCGTCATAGTCTAAATTTTCTACATTATACATAGAATATTTTCACCTCAGTCACGACCGTTAAATATTCTACAAGAACATCTTCGGCTGGTTTGCAGGACCTTGTGAAAACAGCGCATTTGCTCGTGTCTCATGAACCGAACAAGTGTTGGTGGTGGGGGAGCGACTGAAGGTCCGAGCCTGACTGCGAGGGTTCACTTGGGTTTGTTTTTCTTATCTCGACCGAGGAATGCGCGGCATCTCTGGCGACTGCGCGGCATGGGCTTGGTGCTTGCTGAGGTGCTTCACTCGTGTCAGGATTCTGAAGACGAGCTACGCAAGCAACGCTTAGTGGATGTATACAAGAACGGCAGATGTGCCTCGGGTTTCTTAATATTTTACGTTGTCTTAGCAGTACACATAGCATCGTGAGTTCTTCCCAATGGACTACAACGCTTTTGGGTGTACTTGTTTTGAAAATTTATTTCATGGACGATGATACTTTTAATAATCAACAGATCTCTCGATGTCACTATTCACGTTTCGTGTGCATTTTGCAAGAATTGCTAACTGATTTGATGGATTCTGACAATTTTGTCTGTAAAAAGTGGTTCAGATTTAACATTGAATGGCCAATGTTCAAAGTCTTTGGCCATTCTAAGTAACTTCTATTTTGACTCTTCTATTGAAGTTTAATTTTCGTCTAGGGGTTCGCAGCGTCATTTACTTGTTCAGATGGTCATTTCATTCAATATCAAGAACTAGAGAATAAGCAGCTATTTTGCCCAATTCATTAATTTGACTCAAATACTTCATCTGATTATTTAACTAGTAAAGTTCATGACTAGGTCTTCAATTTTACTCCTGTGAAAAAGCTGTAAAGCTGTTTTTAAAATTGAGAAAATGGATGCAAAGATAATACAGCTCTTGTATCATTCGAATTACCTCTCACAGGATTCAAATTTTCTTCAAACGATGCAAATTCAATTCCCAGGCTGAACTTGACTCTTCGGCATAGTGATCTTTTTTCATTCAGTCAAAATTTAACATCTACTCCGAGTTTTCAGCATTCTCGTTTAGTCATAAAGGAGGTGAGATATGTAGCAATAGAATCAGGCGGTGGTGATTTGAACATCTGAGACACAACGACTCCTCCCTGTCTGGCGCACCGCTCGCTATAGACCAGCTACCTGTCGCGGTCAGGTGACTCAAGCCTCGACCCTTAATTGGACACCTTATTTAATCCTCGCATCCAGCACACTTCGCTACTTCTTGACTGGTCAAGGCCTAACGAGGGTGCACTGGAGTGATTTATACTTACTGTATTCCAGAACTTGCAATGAAGTGATTTGCCCTTTATTATATTTTAAGACTTATCGTAAAGATACTTGTCTTTTATTGCATATCAGGACTTGGCACTGAAGAGATTTCTCCTTCATTGTATTTTAGGATTTTCTATAAAAAGATTTGTTCTTTATTGTGTTTTAGGAATTGACACAAGGGATTGGTCCTTTAGAGTATTTCACAACTTAGTGCTAAAATGATGTGTCTTTATCGTATTATACGACTAGGTACTGGAGTGATATGTCCTTTATTGCATTTTAGGGTTTCTCGCTGAAGTAATTTATCCTTCATGGTATTTTTGGATTTGGTGCTGAAGTGATTTGTCCTCTATTATACTTTAAGACTTGGTGAGCGTCAGTAGATGCGTCTGATTCCTTGTTTCTCCTGACCTGCTGTAAGTTCGTGTCAGGTCCATTTAAGCAACTACAAATGACATCCTTAATTTCTCTGTAGAAGTAATTTGGCTCAAAATTTCTGAAAAATAGGTACGACTTTCGAGGCATAAAACGATGCTGAAAAGGTGATAATCAGAAGTTGGTTATATGAATAGAGTAAATGAAAACAATAAAAATTCGAGGGAGGTAGAACACCAAACAATCGATGTATGTCATCAAACAACAGATGTAAGTAAAACATTAAACAATCGATGTTGTAATGAGCCATAATTGATTACGACGCATTTGTTTCAAGAGTATAGTTTTTGATACGTTAAGAGTGTCAATAATTGTTGAGAGCGTTACCAATTCGCTCGAGAAATTTAGAGTTGAGTTAGGAAGCATAATTAAGAGCACTTAACTGAAGTAACCATCTATCAGATTCTTCTTTGTGATTTGTCTTTTCCTTTCTGAGTAGTACCCAAAATGTTGTTTTAATGAGATCTCACTCTAACACAGACAGCTTCCTGTAATCTTCTTTTACAATATTTTACGATGCGCTTCTTACTTTTCGATACACGGTTCTCCCTTAATGCTTTTCCAAATTCTTCAGTGGCAGTAATTCATTAGTTAAAGAGGAATAACTAAGAAAAACATTCGTCATACTTATCATGAAACTTGAAAATCTTTTCTGTAATATGTACGTTCGTAATTATTTTACCGCAAGCTGTATTGATTGAAGTACGCAGCGTTATATGAACGCATTTTTCATACCAGGTATAGCTTCTGAACTTATAGCTCTGCATAGGGTATAGCTTCTGCATTACAAAAGATGGCTGCCGTGCTATACGTCGGAAATTTCGTAGATTTTAAAAATGCTGGTAAAACGTGTGTTACATCATTTTATCCCATTGAATCCTTGCGATAACCGAGATCGGCCAGCACATGATCAGCGGGTGACGACACTTTTTGCATCACTCGTGCAAGCTGATCAGAGATCGCTTCCCGGTACAACAATGAACCTCTTCCTGACAGATTGAAATCTGTCTGCAAGTGTTGACCTCATTAGCATATTAATTGCATGAACAAAGGCGCTGCATATCTGATGAGCTTTCACCCGCCAGTGGGTGATTGCTTCTCAGGTGCACTCTGATAGCGTCCGTCTCGCGTCAGACTGAGGTTGACTGGCTTCATGGTGCTCCTCATGTCGAAGGTAAGTTTTCAAATGCCAATTTTTCTAAACGTTTTCGTCTTTCTGTCTCCCCTCAGGGGCTACAACTACTGTATTGTACTTATGCTAATAAGCGCTCCCAAGTGGAATTCGCAAGGCTCAGAGCAAAAAGTTAGGTAGGCCTTCAGTTTGTTTACTAAAATAGTTTTTTTTTATTTTGTTACGGACTATCTTATTTTGTGTCGCTGCTGTCTTTTTTCAGCTCCTATTATTTTCTTCTTCAATTTTTAGTCATGTTTTTCTACAATTCCTTTTTCTTGCTGCCTCTATACGCTAGGGATCATGCGTGAGAAAACGTTTTGTGCATAGTATTTTCATTCTTTAATTCCTAACTAAATAGTATCTTCCTCTTTCCTCACTTTTAAACTCTTCTTTGGGATTTAGAGACGTAAATCAAGGTGTAATTTGATCAGTATTTCTGTCGGTGTGATTGTGTGAGCCACTCGCAGTCTCAGCTTGCCGGCGCTGCAGCTCGTTTTCCCACCCAAGTTTCTTTCATCATTGAGATGGTTGCGAGGGAAATAATTTTCCCTTAGCGCACTCCGTTAGAAAACTGCTTTCGACGTTGGCCATCGTTTGACTGTGACCCAAACTCAGTCTTTGTGTATAATTTTATTTTTTCCTTACGCTGATTTCAACTTGATCGGAAATGCGCATTTCTACGTGAAGAACATGACCGTTATGAAAGTGGAAACTTTTTCAAATTTTACGTTTTCTTCTGAGTGACTTATGAGTTATTTGAACCACAAGTGATATTTTCACACAATTGGATTATATATTTGCAATATACCCTAAGCAAATTGAACTGTAACATTGAGTTAATAATATAACGCAGCTGAAGCTATTCCAAATAGATGGATTGGATAGTTTTGCACACATACATTGATGTTCATACGACAAGAGAAGTGTCATATCGCAGCTTAGAGCTTTTCTAACCTGCGGCTGCACAACAAACAGATAACGCCTGACGGACCCACTCTGCTCTTATTCTGATAGCGTTGTTTGCTGGAGACTCGTTGTGTAGAAAGTGTCCCTGAAATCACCTTTGAATGCCTCATGAAGCAGCTAAGCTGTATTCAAGGGTATGGTTTTTTCAACACCGAGTGCCATGAATTGTGTTCATATCGTGTTTTGTTGAAGCTTCATGTGTAAATTTCCACCTATATTGGTTTTGTATTATATTGTATAATTCTATCAAGTAATTTTCAATCATAAAGAATGAAACAAAATTTAGTCTAAATTTAAAAAAATCTGAAAGATTCTGTACGCAATAGTAAAAATCTAGTGCTGTGTTTTAGATCAGTCGAATAATATTTTAGATTGAAGGCATTGGTGAAAATCATTACCATTCATTATAACCGGCATTTTAAATCATTGCCATTAATAAGTCCCTTGGCTTGTATCAGCCCTAAAAATTTCCGCTTGAGGTTTAGGTGATCTCAACTTATTAGTTTGTTGAGTGACGCTCGTGTGTGTATTCAAATATTGCAGCGTCTCGCATCCCTTCGGATCTCTTCACTTTTATGACGGGACATCCGAAAGCATTTTTTACGATATAATGCATTGCATTTCACGTTTTGAACTCGGTTGTATAGGTTCTCTCACAGAGATCATCCCATAGCGGATTGGCCTGCAATGAGCATCTCTCCAGTTTCTGACCGGGCTCTACGGCCCTACGGAAATTTATTAGGTTTGGTTCTCTGAGGCTGAATTGGGTGTCAGTTTTTAAATCCGGTCGAATGCTTTTTTATTTGCCTATCCGCTTTCTCGGGCGCTCCTTCCTAGAGTGCCACCACGCATGTCCCGGTTTTTCTTTATGATTTTCATCCGGTTCATGATAATCTTTTTTCATCCATGCTCCGTTTTCGATTTGGCGTTTCCAGATGTGATATTAATTACGTGTGGAAGCAGTAATTCAATCACGGTTTCTATTGCAGAACATCTTACGACGAAATCAGGTTGTTGATTTTTATTACCATTAAGAATGATGATGATGAGGAAATGAAATATTTCACATTCTATTATCTTGATAACGCTTATGAAGGACCTAAACTGTAGGGAAAAAAGTTCCGGCATGCGACACGGATCTTACATTGATACTGAGGAACTCCGTCGACTAGTTATGAATTGTCGGCGGAAATCAAAACGGAAGTTATGAATTAAAACACCAAATGTGCTTTAACTGTGTATGAATTACCCCCCTCGAGGAGATACAATTATTGCATCTGTAGGAATAGAAATTAGCACTCCCATGGGGAAAATGTAACGTCTCGAGCTCAGAGTTATGTAGGTCTAGTTTTTCGATGTTGAAAGAAAATGTTTTTATTTTGTTACAGACTTTTTTTCCGATTCGCCGCTATTCTGTTTTTCAGTACTTTTGACTTGCTTCTTCAGCTTTTAAACTGTTCAATAACTTTCTTCCTTAACTTACTGTTTTTACGCGCAGGGATCTTGTATAGGAACATAGCTTGTGCATAGATTCCGCGTTTTCTCAACTCCATACTAAATGGTGCCTTTCTCTCTTTGGACATCTTTGTTGTGGTAAGGGTAACTTAAACTGACTAATCAATGGTGCATGACTCAAAAAGTTCTTCCACGATCAAAAAAATAAAACGCTCGGCTTGAGTCGATAACCTGTACTCGTTTTAAATAAAGCACTGTCCTTGTATCGATAAAGTGCCTTCATTTATAATAAAGAAATGTAGTTGTGTCGGCAACGTGCCTTCATTTTCCAATTTCTAATGTATCAAATGATTCATTCTTAATTGACTGTAGAGTGACGAAACAAGGTCTCCTCTGGTGCGGACGTAGAGAGCCTTGAAAGAAGAGCCCTCCACATAATTGATCGGACCCGGTGCTGTGGGGCCTGCGGTGCGGCGCCGGATGTGGTCTTGTGCCTCACTAATGATCGACTCGAGACACCTATTGTCTTCTTGATGTGTTTCATTTTGTTTCATAGCCCTGTTCGGATTATGGGGATTTTTCACATTTTATTTGATTTCTGTCAGAAAATTCGAATGATTTTTTCGCCCGAGTCCGTTTGTTTTTTGTTCTTAAGATGGGGTTTTTCTTATTTTTTATTTGATTTCTGTCGGAAAATTCGAATGATTTTTTTCGTCTGAGTCCGTTTGTTTTTTGTTCTTAAGAGTGTTTCATATTCGTGTCAGCCCTTCTGTATATTAAGTGGCTGGATTCTTATGCTTTGTAACCCATGACTGTTGTATTATTTGGCTAAATTAGAACCGCTCTGCTGAAATATTTTCGTCGTATATTAGTTCATTTTATTTCTTATAAATCTAAATTGGAGCACATTAACCACGTTTCTTCTTTTTAAATTGGAGCCACTGATTTTTATAAACTTTTTTCACGCCCTAATTTCCTATTTGTTTCTTGCTCTTAATTGCTTGAGTCGTGGTACAGTGAAATTATTACTCGTTTTCAATCAAGACTAAGTAAAATTCCTAAAATCATTATACGATCCATGTTCCGGTTGTCTTGACTACCCGATAGCAAACCAATTTACTCCTCAACATTTTGGTTATTTAGATTTTCTCCTTTTTTTAAGATTCTGCATAACGTTTTTAAAAATTTGTTAAACACTGCATGCGAACAATAACCCAGTCTAGGCAAAAATTAGTGGCATTTGTCGCAATTCGTCTCCATGGGTCATGACATTGTACACAGGTTTTGGTTTTACTCCAAGAAAAAAAGTCAGTTGTCGGTTATTCATTCCATCACGTAAAAAGCTCTGCATTTTTGTTTAACTATTCAATCCAATTGACAACAACGACAGCTCCGGCTGTTATCGTTAAATGAAATTTTAACTCTAATAGCTTTTTCATACCATTATTGCTTGTTTCAGTTGGACATTTCATATTCTGTTCATGTTGTTCTACCCCTCAGGGGGATACAATTATTGTATCTATGGGAACTAGCGCTCCCAGGGGGACAATGTGAGGGCCTGAGCTGAGAGTTAGGTAGGCCTTCTTTTTCTTGAAATAAAATGTTTTTGTTATGTTAAGGACCATCTTTTTTCGGTTCACTGCTGTCCTGTTTTTCAGCACCTACTACTTTCTTCTTCAACTTTTTCTTGTTTCATAATCTTCTTTCACAACTAACTGATTCTATGCCTTTCTGCGTAGATTCCGCGTTTCCTTAACTCCATACTAAATGGTGCCTTCCTCCTTCCTCTCTTTGGATCGCAATTGTTGCTGGGTAGGGAGGCTAAAACTAACGACTAATCTAATCATGTTGTTCTACAGTACGTGTGAGCATTTTTTTTCGAGCATAACCTTGTTTAGGAGTCTGGTTAACGTGAAGCAAGGGTATTAGTAGCACAAAGGATAACATGTGTATTGGGTGTTATCCATAAATGTTTCGCCTTAAAACATTTACTAATTGCTTCGTGGATTATATATTACCATAATTATCTGTCAATCTACGAAAGTTATATCCAACGAGAGATGGCGCCAGTAATACGCATTATTCAACTACCGTATCTGAGCTACAGAAGAAGAACAATGTTTACAAGTGAAATATATAAGTAACAACCAAGAAAGTTTGTTTGAATATAAATTTCTACTGACAAAAAGTTTGGAGCAAACAACCTAAAACTGTTGCAGATATGCGCTTATTTCTTTGGCGCGTATGGCATTCTGCTGACTATTTTTAACATAAAATTTACTCTATCGTTTTTTGCTTTGCTAATGGTTTGCGATTTTTGTGTTGAGTTCATGGCAAATACAAATTTACCCTCACAACAAAATGAGACATGGAAATTTAATTGTAGTCATGTTGTTACATCTTCAAAACGTAAAATATCTCCATCATTGATGCTTCTCAGCTCGAGAATAAAAAGCGAGGCGAAAATCGCTACACTAAATGGCTTAAATGACTTTACGTGTAGCGATTTTCGCCTTGCTTTTTTATTTTTATCTTCATAATGTATTTAACATATGAAGAAAAGAATGTGTTGTTCATTGAATCAGTCTTGAATTCTTTGTAAACTGTTTTTATAATGTAGCTGAATTGTCTTATTTGAATGGTTGTCACCGGACCTAAGTTATTAATAAGTGGCATCACTCGCGTAAGACATTAAATACAAAAATAAAATAAAAATTTTTATCCTTCTCTTTCAGTGAAACATACTTCAACCTTCAAGCACTAAAATTTTACAAATTAGAGCATTTTTAAATCAGCTATTTTTTTGGCGGACACCCTGTACATAGACTCAATTTAGCGTCAGCTGAAGAAGCTCGTTATGCTTCAACGGACTTCGTATAGCACATGAGCGAGGCAGGTGTGGAGCGGCACGCGCTGCTACGCTTCCTCAGCTGCTGCCGCCGGACGGACATTTAAATTTCGGAGCAGATGCTGGCTTCACGGAGTTCGTTTTCCAGCGAGGTTTCACGAGTCAGGGTAGAGAGTTCACTGAAAAAATACTCAAATTTATTCATTTATTACATGACGGGACTGGATTGAATTTCTGTTTCGTATTTATGGGATTTACTTGACAAGGTGCTTCGTTCTATGGACCCTGAGTGATTTTTTTATTCGTGTGTGTAATTTTGCTGTAAAAGGCAATCGTGATTTGTAAAAGTTCATTCGAAATGAACTCAAGCCCTGGCAGGAAAGTATACCAGAGCCAGTTCGTTCGAAATGGTTATGAGTTTTAAATTAGAACATGTGAATAACATGCGACTCGTTGAAAAAGCGTTTTAAAAAGATCCTGAATGCAACATTATGATCTGTTGGGTTTAAAGGTTGCCTTCAATATTTTAATTTACGTAAATGGAATAATTTAATAGAATATTTCATTACTCCTGCTGAATACCTTTTTCAAGATGTATTTTGTACTTAGATATTAGCTTGAATATTGATGGCTGTATATTAGGCGAAAAAAATTAAAGCTACATCATAGCATGATACTTAAAAGATCCTTAATTCAGAAACTGATCCTGCGGGGAGCATTGTTGTTATTTGGTAATTACGATTTCAGGTTGACATTTCACCCATAATCCCCTCAGGGGGATACAACTATTGTATCTATGGGAATTAGCGCTCCCAGGGGAACCATGTGAGGGCCCGAGCTAAAGGTTAGGTAGGCTTCCTTTTTGTTGTAATAAAGTAGGTTTTTGTTTTGTTACGGACCATCTTTTTTCGGTTCACTGCTGTCCTGTTTTTCAGCACCTACTACTTTCTTCTTCGACTTTTTTCTTGTTTCATGAACTTCTTTCCTAGCTTACTGTTTCTGTGCACCTTGTGCATAGATTCCGCGTTCCCTCAACTCCATACTAAATGGTGCCTTCCTCTTTCCTCTCTTGGAACATCTTTGTCGTGGTTAAGGGAGGCTAAAACTTTCTTATATAATAATAATAATAATAATAATAATAATAATAATAATAATAATAATAATATTAATAATAATAATTTCACTCATTATCAAGGAAAGGTAGTTCCGCTTGAGATCAAAACGAAAACAGAAGACTTGTAGGGGAGGTTGCAGGGGGAACCCCTCTACTCAGTGGATTTGCACTTTCGATCACCGTAGGTTAAGAGATGGGAAACTGTTCTTACAACAAACACAGTTGTAAAATAGAACGACTAATGATGATGGTAAAGAAATGTTTAATAGTCTGGATTTAGCAAAAAGAACAGACACACACACCGGATCAGCCCGTACCGACGCTATGCGGTGACGTCGCGTTGTGCACGATTGTGAGTGGCAGCGTTTTGGAGTAAGCCCTACAACGCAAACCCCGTAAGATTTTCACCCAATTTTGACTTAACGTTATGAGTACATATATTGATGCAACATTAATATTGATGTAGGCTAGTAGGATTCGAGTGCTAGAATGGAAATAATATCAGTGAGTAGTGAATCTATTATGATCATTACAGCAGTCGGCATGACCCGTGTGTATGTGTCTCTGAAGGCACGCTGCAGAGGTGAAATTCCACATATTAATTACGCTCTCTCGAGGCTCATTAGTTTCTTGTTTGGAAGAGGTGAAAAGCGAATAAAAAATTATAAGATCCATCAGGGTGGGACTTCTTCGCGCAAGTGTATTTAAAATTAATATCAGAAATGACTTCTTGACGTTTCAGAGGACAATCCATGGAAGGAGAGGGCGTGGGGAACAAAAAGCTCTTGTCTCGAGCGCCGAATACTTCATCGAGAACTTCTCCAAATTTGCCTTTAATATTGACTTATTTAGATTACAGTAGGCAAGCAGTGCAAGAAGTCTGGGCAGAGCGTCTTGGTCCAGACGTTATGCAGGAGCTCACCCTTATTTATGCGCGCTGGTTTTTGCAAGACGCATACTCTTCAGTTTTTTGAACCTGTTCTAGCACTGTTTTCGGCGTGGAATGCGCATGGAATTCCTGCTGCCTGTATGAATATAATCGCCAACGCACTTACTCAAACCGAATGCAAATGTGAGTCTTTGTACGTCTGCGCTCGTTATTTTGCTTGTGCTCGCAGCGAGATCGCCTATCCAACTAGTTTATTGTCCCAAAAGGCTTCTTATCGTCGAGTTGCTGTTGCGCTCAGGAGAATTAAAGTTGACTTATTAAGTCGTTAGTGAATGTGGGCCTGTAACGCCGTCACCAGGCTCCTTGAGATCATATCGTCTCCCAGTAATTCATTATTTTTACGAGGTATTTTCTTAATTCTGTCCTCCACGCTCGTGGGGGGAGGCAATGAACTGCCTATTGAATTAATGTATTAGCAGTGTTAGAAGTTCGAACTGTATGGGCTGCACCTAAATGGCTACTGCATAGATTGTCCTTGTATGCAGGGAATAGTCTGCGCCCGTTCAGGAAAGCAATGTTCATTCTAATTAAACTGAATAATATTTTCAAAGAATTAGGCAGATACTTAGCGCTTCGCTTGCGTGATATTGAGAGCGCTGTTCGTAATGATTCGCTTTCAGGTTTGCCCTCGTGATCAGTACGTGCATGGGATAAAATCACGCGTTTCAACATAATTACTTGTACTCATGGCATATTTCGAGAAAACAGGCAATTAATTTTTCGCAGTAAAAAATTATAACATTTTACCGTATTTGCGTGTTCATAAGATTACAGCATGACTAGTTTTACTTGGTACAGTATTCACTGATATGTCTTCCCATTAACACGTGAATGTTGTGACTGTTTCTTTGGACGGCGCGAAGAAACAGGATTACAATTCCTAAAAAATTGATCCATTCTCTTCTTCGAACTACGACGTGCAACCGAACTCAACTGCAGTTTCTTTGCTTACATTAATCGTTTGAAAATGGGTGTTTGCCTAATCATACGAGTACTGAAGGAAGGAAGTGGTAGAAAAAATTTAATAATGTTCTATAGTATGAGTCGGTCATCTTGCTCTCTTGTGAAGACACGATTGAGGATCTTGGGCTGTTCTACTTAAAAAATTATTTTGTTATGCGTTAAGAATAGTTTTAAATTACTTCAATTCAATCTCAATTTTAAACACGAGCCCCGCTTCTTTCCAAGTGACTAAGGTGCCGACACTTGGAACACGAGTTATATTTCACGAAGTATATGCAGACTTCAATTTCGTCATTAAATCATAGGTTTGCAGCAATATTCAGGCTTTAGTAGAGTACGATTGTTTCATGACGAAATAAAACATGAAAGAGCTTAAAATCTGTACTATTATAGTTTTAATTGGAACCGACTTCGTGCTCTATCGTTTTCAATTTCCTTGCAGTAATAAATTTATCTGCAGTAGCTTAGCTTACATCACGTGTCGAGTGCGTGTGTTTATCTTCAACTTTTATAGAAGATCCTACGGTTGCCAGCCGGCAAAGCAGAGTCCCTATATTTCTTTTGGAAGTTCATTTCGTAGCCGATTGTGACCATCTAAAGCCCTGTAGTTTACAAAAGAGTGGTGGTCAGGGCGTTCATTGTGCCGGCACTGTGGAGTTCATCATTGAGTTTACAGAGCTTAAATGGTCGGCCTCGAGTGCCTTTATTGTTTCCCAACACTGACTCTTAGATTACCTTCCGTCTAGTGACCCTTGCTACTTCATTGGTGGACGACGCTGTTTACGTTTCTCCTTGTTCTGCTGGTTCTCTGTCTGCCTTATTTTGACTTCACTTCGATGGCTCTCATGTTTTTTTATGAAACTGACGTTTTATTCTAATCACTGTGTTTAAATTTGATTGATAGCACACGATGACCACTTCATTCTGTTATTTCATTAGTAATTCGTGTGTTTGTTTTAATTTTACTCTAGTTCCCATTTCCGTGATCCATAAAATACGTGTGAAATAAAGCGGATGCTTCCGAAATGTGGATAATATAAAATATCTCATCGGGTCGCGCGTTTAACTAGTGGTAACTCTCAGATTGACGTCATCGTTATTATGGATTTATAATATGTAGTTGAAATTCAGAAATATGATGCAATCTCCTCTCGGATAAATTCTTTAACCTCAATGTTGAAACATGAGCCATAGAATGGACTAAATGCAATTTGTTGAGAACTCTAGGATGCGGGATGAGAACAAAAAGTACAGGAATGGAAGAATTAAATATTTGAGCAATTTTTAAAAACCGCTTGATGAAAGTCAAGGCATTTAAATAACTTGAAATATTATGTCCTTCAACTCGAGTAAATTGTACATTCATATTTCAGACGAAAGCATTTGTCCGGCTCAAACTTCGATGATACTGAATTATTCGAAAGAATTTGTTCTCATAACTTGGCTTAAACAAATAAAACAGTGTATGTTCGTGCCGTCATACTGTTATGTCTGTGTACATACATACATATACATACATATACCGGGCTTATCCTCCCTATGGGAGGGTAGCCGACAGCAGGCCACAATCACCACACTTAGTCACTAGGAGGCGAGAGAGGCAGCACTGGCCGCACCTGAACTGCCAGGATCAGCAGCAGCCCAGCACAACCACCTTCCACAGTCAGGCCCGACAGCCACAGCTGGTTTACCCCGACCGCTTCATTGAGTGCAGCCCCTCCCCCCGCACATGACAGGTCAACCCCATCACACGCGGGCAGCTTCCAGTAACGCGTCAAAAAATAAAATTACCCCCTTATACACTGCCCCCACTCACTTCTATCCGCAGCCATCCCTCTCGCCACGTCCACAGTCAGACCCCTCTCATACAAAGCACGTCGCACCCCATCCATCCAACTCATCCGTGGTCTACCTCGCGCTCGAAGACCACTCACTTCCGACATATATATCTTTTTCACCAGCCGCTCAACACTCATTCTTTCAACACGCCCAAACCATCCAAGCACTCTTTCATCCACTCGCCTACTCAACTTTTTGATAACACCCGTCTGCCCCCTAACCAACTCATTCCTGATCCTATCTCTTCTAGTTACTCCATACATGCTCCTCAAACACTTCATCTCAAACACATCCAACTTCCTCCTCTCAGCTGCTCTCAACCCCCAGGACTCTGCTCCATACAACAAAACTGGCACAATCAAACTTTCATACAGTCCCCTCTTAGCATTCATACTCAAACTCCTGCATTCAAAAACTTTCCTCATTGCACCCAATGTCTTACAACCTTCACTCACTCGATACTTCACTTCTACTTCCATACTATCCTTAACAGTCACCTCCGACCCGAGGTACCTAAAATGTTCTACCTCCTCTAAAACTTCCCCATTCAACCTCACATCCAAAGTTCCAAACACTCCACCTCTTGAACATCTCATCACCTTACTTTTATTCACATTTACCCTCAATTTCCGCCTTTCGCACACTCTACCAAACTCTGCAACCAGTCTCCTCAGTTTTTCCTCTGAATCAGCCACAAGCGCTGTATCATCTGCAAACAACAGCTGACACACTTCCCAATACATACCATTTCGTCCCACCAACTGCGCACCTTTTCCCAACACTCTGGCATTCACTTCTCTCACCACACCATCCATAAACAAATTAAACAACCACGGCGACATCACACATCCCTGTCTCACACCTGTCACAACTGGGAACCATTCACTCACCTCATTCCCTATTCTCACACATGCTCTGCTATCAATGTAGAAACTCTTGATCGCATTCAACAGTCTCCCACCCACTCCATACAAACTTACCACTTGCCATAGAGCCTCGCGATCCACTCTGTCATACGCCTTCTCTAGATCCATAAATGCCCAATATACATCCTTTCCCTTTAATAAGTATTTTTCATTCACCTGCCTCACAGCAAACATTTGATCCACACAACCTCTACCACACCTAAAACCACACTGTTCTTCAGCAAGCACACGATCCGTCAACACTCTCACTCTTCCAATTAACACTCTTCCATACAGCTTCCCAACGACACTCAGTAGACTTATACCCCTAGAATTACTGCACTCATACCTGTCACCTTTCCCCTTGTACAACGGAACTACGCACGCGCTACTCCAATCAACCGGCACTTTACTAGCCTCGAAACACACATTTAATAAACGCACCAACCATTCTATAACCACATTTCCTCCTTTCTTTAGACATTCAACCGTGCAGCCATCCAAACCTGGAGCTTTCCCATTTTTCATTTCATCCAACGCACATCTCACCTCTGCACTTCTTATTTGATTTCTATTCACTTCACCAAACAGAGGCATTCTAACATCACTTCCAACAGCTACTACTCTCGCAATCCTATCATCCCTCACGTTCAGCAGTTCCTCAAAATACTCCGCCCATCTCCTTCTCACATCACAACTCTCCACTAGCAGCCTACCATTCGTATCCTTCACTCTTGCCTCATTCTCCACCTGACCCTTCCTAATTCTCTTCACTTCCTTCCAGAAAACCTTCCTTCTCTCCATGAAATCCCCTCCCAACTTCCTCCCCCATTCCTCATCCGCGGCCCTCTTCGCTCTCCTTACCATT
Source organism: Morinoia aosen (assembly GCA_030386875.1). Lineage (NCBI taxonomy): Eukaryota > Metazoa > Arthropoda > Malacostraca > Amphipoda > Talitridae > Morinoia > Morinoia aosen. The sequence goes on along the minus strand of CM059567.1, from coordinate 51,786,166 downwards.
CTTTGTACCTCTTTCTTCTTCTCCTTATACTCTTCAAAATTTTGCTGGTTGCCTCGTTGCAGCCACCTTTCGAACGCCCCCCGCTTTCTTTTCACAGCCGCTCCTACTTCTCCGTTCCACCATTCACTCCCCTTTCTAATTCCCCCTCCAACCTTCCTTACCCCACACACTTCCCTTGCACATTTTTCCACCGCATCTTTAAACAACTTCCATTCCCCTTCCACTCCACCCACCTCACTTTCCTTCACCCTCCCATACTCCACTTTCATCTTCTCCTGATACTCACACTCACGCTCAGAATCTTGTAACTTGCTTACATTTAACACCTCCCTTCCACTCCTCCTTTTTACACCTCCCCACATTCCACTAACTCTCAGCTTTCCTTCCACCAAATAATGATCCGAAATCCCATTCATCTCACCACGGAACACATGCACATCGAGCAAACGACCCATCACTCCCCTGCTAACCAAAATATAATCCATCAATGCTCTCTCCTCTATCACACCTCCATTCGTCCTCACATATGTATACTTGTTTATACTTTATGTCTGTGTAACGATATTTATTGTTGTCTTTTTGAAGCTTATCAGCATGCGTTATCAATAGATTAGGTCCAATATTGCATTATGTTTGTATTAGCCGCAGTGGTTACTTAAAATTATTACTCTTAAGTCGTAAAAGCACGATTATCATTTTCTATATACCTTTTTGTGAAGGAGAGCAGACCAGTTTATTAAATCTTCTTGAAAGTTCTACTTCTATGCGGTATAAAAGGTAATGATCATTATAAATTAAAAATTCATTTAAAATTTGAAGATTTTTTGTTGTTCTGTAGCGGAGTTCCGTATTTGAACGCTAAATATTACTTTTCTTGTATTCTGTTACTTTTACCTTGCAAACAACCTTTGCTCGTGATCTGCTAAAACGTAGCCCATCAGTCGCGAAACCCATTGAAGGATATTTGAAATCGACATCTAAATGGATCCTGCGTCTTTTGTATTCCAGTAAATAAGAACTTCCCTTTCACGGGTGCGGTATTTTAGCAATCATGAAGCACGATCTAGCGGATCTCCCTAGCAACGCTGGGCATTTGCTGTCGCTAGTAGTACACCGTGAGCTGACTTGTGAACGGTGCACTGTTTGATGATAACCCAACTTTCCTTAGTATGGGCATAAAATGTATCGGTAAAAGATCAGTCAAGATAAAGGGTAACCTCAATGCACCTGAAGTAAATATCCTGTGAGCTTGAAGATCGTTAGAAATTTTTCGTAACGTACGGTGTTTAAGTTCATGAAATAATTGAGATTTTATCAGTGCGATGTCAGCTTAGAGTGAAGTTCTACAAGTGCAGACTTACCAGCGTTCATTTTGATATTTTCTCATTTGTCTCTGTTGAACCTGAATTTGTTTGGCTCTTGGTGAATATTTTTTGGTTTTAACGTTCATTTCATATACCGTAATTTACATGTTCCCATTTTATTTCGCATCATTCTAATACCAGCTTTCATTTTTTAATTTTCAAGCAATGGACATTTTCAAACTCCACTTTCTACCTAAGTGGGACAAGTACAAATTACCAAGCTGATGATGATAAGTTTCAGAATTTGAGTGACTTTTCGGGGATAGAGTTGAGTTGGAATGTTTAACATGTTTTAGAGAGCATGCCTCTCTAAGGAATGCAACTATTGTATCTATGGGAATTAGCGCTCACAAGGGAAAAATATGAGGTCCCGAGCTAGACGTTAGGCAGGCCTTAATTTTGTAGTAATAGAATACGTGTTTTTGTTTATTACGGACTATCTTTTTTTGGTTCACTGTTTTCCTGTATTTGAGCACCCACTGCTCTCTTTTTAAAATTACATCCTGATTTATAAATTTAATTCATAACTTACTGTTTCTACGCCCAGGGGATCTTGTGTGTGAGCACACCTTGTGCATAGCTTCACCTTCCATTAACTCCTCGCTAAATCATACCTTCCTCCTTCTGAAATATTTTTGCTGGGGTTCCAGAGGATTAAACTAACTTATCTAATATAATCTAGAAAGCATGTCAACTATGTCGGTTGCAGAGACTCATCTTCGGAAATGGTGTGTGGAGCTACCCTACACAAAATGTGGGAGACTTTTTTCAAGATATGTTGGGATCATTATGGAGCTAATTCAAATTGATCACACCGGTTGTGCATGAACGTGACACATGGTCGCGCAGACCATGTGTCTGCGTGGGTTATATAACCATGGGTTATATAAGCCTTACTAGGTTTAATTGCTTTTTCTATATTTTTCGAGAATTCCACAAAGAGCTGATTTAGACTGCTGTTGGCTTTCTGAATTTACAAGTTAAAAAACTATATTCATTCTTGCACTTGGTTAAGTTGAGTTTCAGTCGTTGTTTTCTTAGAGAAATTAGTGGAGAGATTTTAGCGAAGTGAAATTGATTATGCAATTGAACACTTTTTTTGAAAAACAGCTTTTCTACACTGCTCACAAAGGAAGACGTATTTCAAGGAACATCGTAGAAGAACAAGATGTTCTTGAACTCAGTGGAGTTGGAAACTAATAAACAGACCTTTTTCCTCAAGGTAATTGTCTCTTATTTTATTTATACAATAATTTTTGGGATTATACTGCCAAGTTTGGTAAACTGAAAAAAGTCGTTTTGCAACTTGTTCAAGAGGCAGCTTGCCCATTTAAGTGTGCAGTTGAGACCTTGTTATTTCCTGACATGTCTTTAAAGGCCTTCAGGGCTGCTAGCCATTATTCCCAAGTCTGTTCCACGTTAAGTTTGACGTAATCCGATAACTGCTAATCAGGTTTTTATTCTCTTGCTTGCAGCACTCAGTTGAACTATTAAAGCAGCTTTTTTTTCCCACACTTTCATTTCACCTTAAGTGATTCTTCGTTTATACGTCATCTGAAGTTTATGCATCATCTGCCCTCGATATCCCAAAGTTCCGAGAAGGATTGCAAAAAATAATTAATATAATTAATGTATATTAGTATAAGGGGGGAACAACCTTCTTTAATGCATACATTATTAAAAATTTGACCATAAGTTATGTTAGTGGAAGCTTTATTTAATTTTTCTAGCTTCCTAAAAGCTGCTTTTCCTACGTTATTTAAAAGACTAAGTAAATGTCCTACAGAGTTCGTCGACCGGTTTCGCCTTTCTAAAGGCATCTTCAGGACTATTGGTAAGGTTTTTAAAAATATTATATCTATCTTAGAGAGAGAACGATGTTTTTGTTCTAACAGGTAAAAGTTGAATGGACATCCTGGCTAATGGAGGGTTAATTTATAGGTTTATCAGTACAGTCAAAAATATACAAGGAGATGACTATTGGTTAGAGGTACAGTTGGAGTGTGAGGTATCGTTGAACAGCTTCAAGACTCTGTGAGAACCTGTTGCTTGGATATTGATGTATGGTTTCTTGTTTTGAATAAGTAATGCTTCTGATATTTGTAATCTATTATAATCTTGAGCCTTATATAGGATTTTTGTATTGCCGACTAATAAGTCTCTGGTGAGTGTTTGGTTATGACCATTATGCGTGTGGAGACGTAGACCTCCACCTGCAAGGTGCATGGTTAAACGGCGTGACAACGTTGTTGTGGTTAGCCCAATATACGAGCATTTATTGTGGAGCTCACACTCTCCAACGCTACAACGGTACTCGTATATCAGGTTAGTTTGCTTAAGCGGCGGAATTGGGGGGGGCCTTGGTAATTTCTGGAGATTAAGCTTGCGACGGTGTTAGATTTGTAATAAAAAAACAGTTTCAAATTTTCGTTTGCCTTAGTACACTGCGTATTAGTTTTAACTATTGATCTAATGACTTTTTCATCTATTCGATAGTTGGAGGAAAATTGGTTTTTATGGTAAATGATGTGATTGGCTTGGTTTTGAATCTGGTTACAGTTTTGTCGGGTAGCTAGACTGCTGTAAAACAGAATCGAATAATCTATTTGGGTAGCCGTTATTGATCAAGGCTTGTTTCAATTTCATGATGGACTCGTGGAACAATTCCCAGTTTGAGGATATCTTATATGTACGGTGGATTAGTGCTTTGACTACACTACGTTTATATGATTCTGGACATTCACTATGGTAACTAAGGGATACACCCGCGTGAGTTGGTTTCTGATACACGGATGTGTTAAAACTGTTAGTAGCGTGTATATGAACATCTAGAAAATTAATTTTGTTATCAATTCCAATTTCGTACGTAAATTTTAATATCGAGTTTTGCTCAAAAATGGTTTTTAGATCAGAAAGGGATTGCATGGTTTCTGTAACTATAAAAAATAAAAATAAAGAAATAAATTTTATAAAGAAATAAAAATAACATAATAAAACATAAAATTAAATAAAGCTTCCACTAACATAACTTATGGTCAAATTTTTAATAATGTATATATGTATATATATATATATATATGAATACGTACACAATCAAAATAACCGTCACTGCCGAGTAAAATCCGTTTGAATAAATCTCAAACATCTCCAGCCCTCGATTTAGTGCGGTTTGCAGGCTCGAGAGCTCGGACCTCCTCCGAGACCACAAATGAGGGGCTGGAGCGGCCGCAGTCTGTCTCCGGTGGTGTGCCCTCGAAACTGTCGCACTGAGCCCTTATTGCTCATCGCGGGGCTCTTCTTGCTCATCTCGGTGCTCTTCTTGCTCATCTCGGTGCTCTTCTTGCTCATCTCGGTGCTCTTCTTGAGCTGCAGCAATATTGGATGCAAACCGCCGCACTTATTAAAACATCGCAGAAACACTATGAATACTACAATAATGTTTTTTTTCGGTTTAAGAAATCCTGTGAAACATGGTTGTATTCCAAGCTACCATGAGCTATCGTTTTTTGGCAAACGAAGCCTCTTCTGTTTTGCTCTTGTAATTTGAACTATAATATTCTGAATATTATACAAATATATAACATATTTAACGGGTAGTTTCATATGACATTATTTCTTTTTCATGATTAGTAATTGGAATTCTTTCCAAGCAGGTTACGGAAACATTGTAGTTAACCGTGTCAACTACCTGTACCTGTCAGAGACTCTGTTCGTTAACAAATGTTCTTGCTATACTTCGATTGATTAACAATTAACGTTTTAGACAATTTTTGTTCATGTCATGAAACTTCTCAACTTTAAATCCCGGTTTTATTTGTGGCGCAGCTTATTCCTGGAAAATTGTGAACGCAGTCTTTCATTAGCCGTGCACTGATCGGCATTTCTCTGCGTGCTGATACAATATTCGTTACGTGGACATATTTATCATACTTCTCACTCATAGACGCTCACTTGCACAGGGAGCAACAATCGCTGAGTTCAGATAATTATAGGGATAAAACTCACAATTGTCGCTTTGAATTAGTCAATGAATATATTTTTTTCATTTTCACGTATAATTTCATTAAAAATCTCTTGTGAAAGCGTGTAAAAATGTTGGGCATTATGTTTTGGGACTTTTTGTGCAAGTTAGTTTTTCATTCGCAAGATCTAATTTTGCGTAAAAGTTTTTCGTAATTGTGAATATTCCAATATGCCATTTGCTTTGTGAGTGAAGGTTTCATGTATTTTTATATGATTAGTTCTTGTTTACCCAGAGAAAATGGCTGCTCTTTTCTTAAAAGCATTATGCCGAAATTATGCTAATTTCTCATGAACCGAAATCTCTTCGTTCCTGTATTATATGTTAACTCTTACCATTACATTTTGTTCGCTATGATTAGCCGCTCTGTGCGCTTCGATTTGTTTGTCGTTTCTCAGCTGAATTTTAATGTATAGTTGCAAAATAACTGCCCTCGATGAAAATAAGTCTGTGTAACCCTCTGTGCGAGAAATACTGAGGTAAAAAAATACTGACGCCCGCATATAGTTGTAAAGCGCGGCAAATACAGCATAAATAGACCGGGGAGGGGGGGCCTGAAAGCTCGTTCTCTGCACGGAATTTCCTATAATTGGGAGTCTTCCTGATTTAGCGTGAAAATGTCAGAGTATTCCATGCCACGAGACGCACAAAATATCTCAGAAAAAATCCCTGTTCCTTCAGTTGGCTTCAAATAATGCAGATAGCGCGATTATTTCGTAGACCCGCCTCTCGTGTGCGACGATTTATGAAGCCGCGCCCGCATCGCTGGACTCGCGAAATGTGGAGGCGCCGGCCTTCGTGTGAGGGAAACGAGCGTCGTGCTCTCAAGGCTGGGTCGCGTGCTGGTGGAGTAGTCGGGGCAGTCCGCCTCGTACTTTTGTGACCATGTTGTGGGTGAATGAATTTCTTTCATTCGTTTCAATTTGAATTTGTTTCTATCGTTTTTGCTGGTATATAGACTTTTTCATACTAACAAAGTGCTTTTTTGTTGAAGGTTTTTTAATAGTATTTTTGGAGGTTGTGAATGGTGTAATAACACTGATGTTTTTTCTAATGCTTTTGTTTTTGTGCAGGTGTTAGTTGACTTCTTCCTTCAAAGATTAATGCAATGTTGGCAAACTTTGGGTGTGTATCGGAAGTGGAGTATTATCCAATGGAGTATTATTATTTTCGTGTCCCACTCCGATCGATCGATAATCCAACATATTCTTATTAAGATGCTCTGTCCCAATGGAAAAATTCCGTTTTTTTGAAAATTGAATTATTTGAAATCATTTGAACCAGTAATTATAAAGAATATAGATGTATAAAAATGATTTCCTTTTTATTATATATTGATATCTAAAACTTGATATTTTCATGTTTCACTTTCCTATTCTGCATCATGTTTCACAGTTACTTAACGGTGTTCTTCCAAACACACAACTACGTAAATTACATCACGGAATTCGTATTCCTCCTGTTGACTCATTTCCATTTGATCCTGTACCTACTCGTTAACTCAAGGAAGCTTTTGCTTTGTTCGAGGGTTACTCTTAGTTACCACTTGCTCCCTTCTTTCCATGACTCCTACTCCTCCCTTGTACGCGTTTCCCTCGCTATTGCGCCCCTGGCTGTGCTCTTCATATACCCTATGACGGTTCATTCAGTCCAAGGGAGTTGTTGCTCAGGGAGGAGAATCATCTCTACTTATTCAATATTTTGACAATCTTACTTGCTTTTTCAGTGGTGATCCGAGGATTAATTCTATATTTTAGATCTTTGTTACCTTTTCACTCTTCTGTAGATCATGAAGCATCGTTCATTGGGTATGTGCACCAGTTGTTCGTTAAAATGCCAAATAAGCAGGTACTTTACTTTGTGTTTGAAAATGAAGTAAAAATACATCAAATTATGATATTCTGAAAGTATTCCAAAGACCAAATGTTTTCGCGAAATATTCAAAATTGGGAAAATATGTCTTATATATCTCCGTGTGTCATGTTATGTTGACAATTCGAGATGCTTGTGAAAAACTCTCTGTATTGAACACCGTCTCTTATACATTTGTACTCTGCTGGAAATTCTAATATCTGACTGCGAGTATCTCTTGCAGCTGCTATCTCTGACGCAGTGGTTAAACTTTTTGCAAAACCTTACTTTTCTACTTGTCCGGAAATATCCCATTTCCGTGCATCTCACCAGGCGTTGAGTAGATCACCTCACGCGTATTTTCGTCCAAACTTATAGGTCAAAATTAAAAAACACATGATTTCTACTTGTTTTTCTTGTCATTCCGTTCGTGAATTAATAACTCACTACATTTATTATTATCTTAACGATGCCGCACAGAACGTTACACTAGTTCCTTTTTATGAAGCCGTAAGTGCAGAGGACGTTGTCACACACACACACACTGCCCTGCTGCGGCCGCCGGCCACCTGGCTCTGCCCGCCGCCGCACGTGCGTCGCCGCTTCTCTTTCTTTCCATGCGCTCGTTCCAGACTCCCCACACCCGCCCACCCTCCCGTCCCTGGCTTCTCCCGTGCCATGGAAAACGCTCCAACGGCTTTTCTGTCTTTGTAGTGTAGGGATGCAATATTATCCAAAGACGGCAATGCTTTCATCAGCAGAATTGTTGGTAAATTAAGTCGAATTTTATTGTTTATAATTTGGAATGCGTTGTGTGAAAGTTTTGCTAAACTCGTGTCATTTCCCCGCGAGGTAGACAAAATCAAATGAAGGATTATTCATTCTACTGTTCAACTGTCAATTTTTTTTAACTTGTCTACATTTTTTATAATAGAATTGATTCTTAGCTGTATTTGATCATCTTGCACTCAGTTCCTATTTTTTGTATAATTTTTGTACACGTAGATGAAAAAGAGACACGCCATTGAAATCGGAAAATTCGTTGTTAAATTTATTCTGTTGTCCAATATGAATCGATGCACGAAGCTTTTGGCCTTTTGAACTGTTCTCTCGAAATATCCATTATACATCATTGAATATTGATTAAAGAATCTGACGTTCTTTGCGCTCTAGTGCAGAATATCCGAGATGACTTATCACGTGAGTATGAAATTCCGCTCAACAATGCAGACTTCTGCTGCCGAGCTCCGCTTGCTGTCCTTGGTCGAGACGTTTCTGGAGGGACGATTTTCCCTCACTGTCATTATTAGTTTCGGGAATGCGCATTTTTTCCCTACTCTATGTTAAAGGAATAATAAGTTGAAAATTTCAATTATAGTTGTAACTTGTAAATTGTGAGACATTGGGAAGTAAACTGTGAGACATAAGCGGCTTACGTCTTTCATCTCCGTAAATCAATATCGCTTGTTTCATTTGTGTGTTGCATAAATGGGCGTGTTGTTTTGTATAACAATGGTCAGGGCGGATTGCCGTAAGAGTGCCAGACTTTTGATGTGCTTAAAATTTATCACAAAAATGTTTTAAACTTTAGATTTGTGTCCCACGAGGAGCCTAGTGATTACGCAGCTACTGCTGGTCACTGCATGCATTTTGGTTGCATAAGTTACCACAGGTTATTGATCATTATGCCCTTAGCATATCCACGCAAAATTTCACACAAGACTTTATAATTTTTTTATTGAGTTATCTCCAGTGCCAGGGGACACACATTGCATCAAAAGGACTGCATACTCCAGTCCCAAAGCGCATGTAACGCAGAGATGACCCCGTCGATGGTACAGAAACAATTAGCCGTAGGAGCAGGCGTGGTGAGCCCAGTCCAAAGCGTGAGACTTGATTCGATCGAATTGCCGCCCAACAGCTCCGATAATGGAGGAATTCGTCCATAGAATGTGCCGCTCAAAGGACCTCTGAGAAAAAGTGCTCGCGCAGAAAGCCCGCCATAACTGGTCCGCTGAATGGTCTTCTCATCACGTTCATTATTATGCAGCGGGAATAACGGTCGCGTCGCTGTATAGTGTTACCCACTTGGCAAACACGGACGTCCGTGTGGGATTGAATTTAGCATCTTTCTATGCCATTGCTCAATTTTTTACGTGGTTTACTAAATGTCAGAACATTTGAGTGGCGCAATCCTAGAGAAAAATTGAAACGTTACCTTCAAGTTTACTCAATCGTGAATTTAGAGTTTGGAAATTTCATAGTACTGAATACTGGCTCAATTATGACTTACAGGTTAACGTCTGTCATAGGTCGCTTGCTCAGAAGACGCTGCAGTTCGCTGAGTCATTTAAAAGGACTACATGCAGAAGACTCAATCGGTCAGGGGCTTTTCCTCCAAAGGGCATAATAATAGTGCACTCAGCATTGAGGAGGAGAGGGACGTTGAAACGTTAACCGCACGATCTCACAAAAGAGAAAAAATAGGCGGAGGAAAGCTGGAGGACGGGCAGCGTGGAAACGAAGTGTGAGGAGGGACGACTGCCGGAGACCGCCTGTGGACGACCAGTTCTGTACAGCCGACCACAGAGCACGGAGCGAGCGTACCGGTCTGGATACCCAGCTGTGTGGTTGTGTGTAGATCGCGAGTAGGGAGTTGGAAACGTACTCCTCGATCTCAACTTTGTAATCGCGTTAAGAATTATTTATCGATCCAGTCTAACATGCGTGCTTTGAAAATTTAATTGCACACGAGTGTGTACTTGGGATTTATCTTCAATCGCGTTTGTAGGTCGATTTGAGAAATAGTGATGGACGGGGGAAGTGGAACCTTATGAATTAGAAGTTGTGCAAACTTTGGTTATCATAAGGTTCATGAGATTTGGAAACTGTGCGCGCAACCCTAACTATTACGTGAATTAGAACATCTCAGACTGGTAAATATTTTATTTTTATATGTATGTGTAACCTGCTAAATGCATGCATGTATTGGAAATTTTTTTGTCAAGTGAAGCGCTGAGATATCTGCGGAAGAAAAGGGCCATTGACTATTCTGATATTACCGATGCAATCCAGAAAATAGAAAATATCTGGAAGTCTGTTAAATAAATAGTGCATCATGCTCGTAAATTCGTTTCTAGTTAAAACAAGAAATTCATGTTCTGAAAAAAATTGTTTTGAGTTTAATTTTGAGCGACGCTGTAAATTGGTTTATTGAGTTTCATCCTCTATTGAAATGTCAAAAATGTTGAAATAAGTAATGGAAATTCAGTTCGTGGACGAATCTCTTCGATTTTAACTGATATCTGTAATCATTTGTGGGTTACGCTACAACTGGGTTATACTGTAACAGCGTTCCCCTGAAATAATGTCTCCGCTCCCACACGAGCCCGGCCAATTAATAAGCAGTAAAGAGCACCCAGGTGAACCTCACTGCGTCCTCCTCAAGTGGGTTCAGGTGAGCTTCAACTTATTTTATAACTTTTTAAACTTATAATTTTCTGAATCTTTAAATTGGTAACGATGTTTATGCCTCGCAATGTCATTAAGAGTATCCACAATCAATGATAAATAATAATTAAGTTCCTGTTGCCGTCTCCTGTTTGTTGTTTCTTTAAAACGCAGTGACGGATTCTTTGAGTTTGGACGCGGTTGTCGGGACCTATATGCGTGGTTTACAAATCTGTCGTGAATCGTTAGCACGTCTTAGAAATTTCTCCAATACAAACAAAATAAATGAACTCTAACATGAGAGCTTACATGTGAGTCACTGTATAATCACTGATTTGTAATTTGTGTTCTTCTCAAGAAAGATCTTACCGGACACCGAAAAGCTTTTGCCCCTCGATGTGTTTACCAAAGGATAGTAACAACAGCGGCATCGGCTCCAGCAGCTGTGCAGATTGTATTGATCTCCCGCGAGTATTCAAACGGACCAATGCCTGTCGTGTGCGTGTGAGAGCTACACCATCCTCTCGGGCACCAGTCGGCCGATCACAACAAAGCAGAAAACTGACATCAAAGTAACTGTGTTTTCACCTTAAAATACTCAAGAATGTTTATATGGAGAGCGCTAGAAGTAAGGGTAGCTCTCTGCATTTTATGTTACAGTTTTTTCAAGTTTCTCATACTTTTTCATAATTACGGGGAAATATATAGTTCTCCTTATAGTTATGGGTGTGAGGAGGATGTCAAAATCAGTCCGAGCCAAAATCGAATTACCTTTACGGTCATTGATCGGGTTATGGTTAATTATATTTAGTATGTCTACTTAATCCATTTCTCGCGGACACTATTTGAATAAAATTTAGGTATCGAATTCTCAATTCCTCATTCCATCAACCCCAAGTTTTGAAAAACTACGTTCATCTCGCAGTTAATCAAACAATAACTACCTCTTCTCATTTTTCTCATGCAATGTTTCCTAAACATATTAATTTAATTGTTAACTAGAATTTATAGTCCGTTGTTTGTTTTTATTTTTTGGGAAAGTTCTTTCTCCACACAACTGACCATCTCTGACTTCTACAATAGCATTCCATTCTATTGAGTCCTTCCCCAAATTTTTGCTCCCTCTCGTGTTTTTAACATAGAGAGATCAGTCAAGTTGTGCCGTCGACTTCCATTTGCCTGATGGCAGAATTCCTGCGGCTGACCACGAGCTCGTTGAAATTGTAAAATTTGACTCTGCTGCTCTCGCTTTATTGTTTTATTTCATTTTATTGCTGCACGACGGCAATTATACCGACAGGAGATGGCCTGAGACGTCATCCTCTCAACAACGTCGGTCTCGCTCAATATTTGAAATTTTTGTCAATTGACAACCGGTGTGTAACTCAATTGCCGAGATTTATATTTTTAGCAAACGTTGTTACACTTCTTATAATTGCATATATGCTCCATGTATTGAAATGAATGTTATATCCAGTCGAGTTATTTTTGAGTGTTATTTTGAGTGTTAGTTTCTAGTTTCAATTTTGAGTGTCAATCAGTGTTCAGATATAATACTGATGTTTATTTTTTGGCAGCTCATGAGATTGTACTCTCAAGCTTGTAAGCCCAATCTCGTTGCGCGAAGAAACTTTTAACTTCATATCATTTGAGCAATGCACCATAATCGACGTGGGAAAATTTCCTATTCATTGTTGGATTAAGTGGGACACCAGGCCTTGGCTCAGAGGAGTGTTACGGCCTGAGAGGTGAAGGCGTGAGCTGAGAGTTAGGTAGGCCTTCTTTTTGTTGAAATAAATTTTTTTTATGTTGAGGATCACCTTTTTTCGATTCACTGCTGTCCTGTTTTCCAGCACCTACTCCTTTCTTCTTCCACTTTTATCTTGTTTCATAAACTTCTTTCTCAACTTACTGTTTCTATGCCCCTTCTGCATCGACTCAGCGTTCCTTTATACTAAATGGTGCCTTCTTTCGTCCTCGCTTCGGAACGTGCTTTTTTAGCGGTTAGGGAGGCGTAAACTAACATCTAATCCAAGCCTGGGAGGTGATCAGAACTAAAGTTTTGGCGCTGGAGCGGCAGCGCTCGCTGCGATACTCGGCGCCGTATTGATTCCCAGGCTGCGCAATGAATCAATTCAGCATCCGGAGCGCTGATTTACGGCCGATTAGCGCCAAACGTCAAGCCCTAATTTTCAGACTACAACATCTGGCTGAACATTTCCCGATTACTACGAGCGCTTTGAGCCGTTTTTTTCAAAGAACGTCTCCGAACAAATAATGAATGTTGCAAGTGATAAAAACATCGCTTGCCGTTTTTGGAGTAATCGTAATTGATTGTTGGCTCTCTTAGAAATTGGTCGCTTCGTAGTGCAGTTTTAACTCGAATTGGCGCTTACCTTCAGCTGATAAAATGTTTTAAAACCGTAGTAAAACGTCTGATGAATGTTGTTTTAATAGTTTGGATACTTAATTAAGCTCCCCTCTGTGGGGAACAACTATTGATTCTGTGGGATTTAGTGCTTCCAGGAGGAAAATGTGAGGTCCTAAGCGGAAAAATTGGTAAATTTTCCTTTTGTTGAAAAAGCATATATATGGTTTTTGTTTGGTTCAAGACTATTTTTCCTACCGTCTTTTTTCCAATACATATTGCTTTTTTTCTGCAAATCGTACGTTGTTTCATAAGCCTTTCCAATTTTGCTGTTTTTATTTGTAAGGCACGGGAACACAACTCCTGAGTACATAAACAAGGCTTTCATTTTATTGTCATGTGAACACCTGTGCTGCGGTTGCATAGACTTAAGCAAACTTGAAGTTTGAGCTAATATTTTTAATCCATTTACGGAGTTAAATAGTTGATAGACAATAACTCGTGCCAACAAACATTTCCGTACTAAAGTATGGAAAAAGCATAAAACGTATAAGGAACGGATAAAAAAACCGTTAACATTGCTATTATATTGATGAACTAATAAATGATTGAAAATTCATAATATATTCCAGCAATGTAGGTTATACGGATGCATAAATGCACCATCATGCTTGAGGGCTCATGCGGTACATTACTGGAGTTGCTAGCAGTTATTCCACGACTCGATCAGGCCATCTTCTTTTCTTGTCAATGACAGCAACTGCTGCCTTCAAATCAGAAATAATATTTTGTGTGAGCTGGCGGAAACAAATGAAGCTCATTTCGCAGTCCAGCATCGGTGCATGTTTCTTGCGAGCCTTTATTTGCGTCGGACGATTGAAACATTGTCGGTAAAAATAGGAGTACTTCGATGGAAAGGATCACTCGTAATTTTATTGAAAATAAAGAAGTTGCAGATAAATTCTAATAGTGCTGATGAAAACTTTGAAGCATACATGACAATTGTTAACGGCCCCTTCGGCCAAAAGTTACGAAAGAGTAGAAGAGAGTAAACGTACGGGCAAGAGTAGTCTTTCGCTTTAGCTTTTAGCTTTTAAAAATACAAAAAGAATATTCAAGCAAAAAAGTAAGGATTTCTACGGCATGAAACGGAAATAAATGAAGCGAAATTTGGATTAGTAGGGATTAACTACAATACCACGTTTAAATAAAGCTCAACTCCGAGTGCCATGAGAACAGGTCTCTGGTATAGTGAAGGTAATCTTATAAGACTTTTTTACTTTCCGAGCAAGCGAATAACCGTACATTAGCAAGGACAATGTACTTTTCAACGTTCGATAAACCATTTTTGTAACTCAACCACAAGACTTGAGATACGTTGGAGACGTCAACAAGACGACGACACTCGCCACACCCCAAGGCAGTGAAGTGACAGCTTCTCAGACAGAATCATATCCCGAATGGTGTCCAATTCGAAGAACGTTCACGAATGATGGCCAGCTGTTCTTCTAATTTGAAGCAAAGTGTTATTCTTTCAATTAATTTGTAACAAGTCGATAATGTGAATTTGACCCATAAAAACAGACCTAAGATATTTAGGACATGTTCAACAATTGGGAAAATATTTAAAGCTTGTTAATAAGCATTGTATTTCAAATAACTACAGTTATTTACAAGATTTTCTACTCTGCAATGGACTTCCTAGTAATTATTAAGTTACTTTCATGCAACGTGAGCGCTTTATATTAATAAGAATATTTTTGCACTAACTCTTCAAATTTATATTTTGTTTTCTTAAATATTTGTCAAACTTTACGTCTTCAAAACGTGAAATTTTGACCTTTTGATAAACTAAGGTCTCGAAGTACTATTATACGGAAGTTACGAGAATTTATTCAGGTTTGAAGTTCAGTAATTGGTTCAGAGAGCCTTTGTAGTCCAGCGGAGACTTTAATAAGTACTAATATGTGTTTTTCACAAGTGCATCTTCATAGGAAGGAGCTCGGGAATCGTATCCTGAACTCCTGAGGATGGTTGGATTCCTACGTTTGCTATGATATTTTTTGAGAATTTGGTTTTTATTGTCTATTAATTTTACAATGTTTTCAAAAATTATAAAAATTATTCGTTGGATATTTCAGCACAAGTACGGTGGCAAGAGCATGATCTAGGGGCTATAAAAATTACAGTAACAAACTCTCAAAAATGCCTTTGAGTACGGAAACGAGGCAGATAATAGAGCACAGCAAGTTATTTGAGTTACATACACAATAACGCAGCGTAACGATGCTAGGCAAGAATGAATTGTGCCAGTTACACAAGCTACCTTAAAAGAGCACGCGTAATGTCGGTGCGATGCAGACAAAGAGAAACATTTACTGCATTGCATATACGAAGGCCGTATCTTCCAAGAAGCCTAGAAGGACAGGCTGTGTAGTGACGGGATCACATTAACTCCTAAGAGAAGCTTGAATAGCTGTAGTAATTGCGTGATGGTCGGCGCTATTGCAAGAAAATTGCCACTTCCTTGGCCTGGTAAACTGTCAATCCAGCATAGGAAGAGAGCGGCGCCCCGAGCGCGAGCGAACAAAGCGAGGCCTGATGGAGGAGGCCGAGGTAAGTCCTGGTCGGGACCTGACGTTACGAATTCAGAGTGGCGCATTGAGACGAATATCGAATTCGGTATTGAAGCATGCAAATCGTTTGAATGAAATGGCACACTTATTCACCGCAAACGCGTACGTTGGTTCAAGTGTTACAAGAATCGAATGATGAAATAGTTGATCATTAGTCTCAACAATCGGTGCAGAATGTAACACTGAATGGTACTAAATCGATAATAATTGACAAGCTTTATTAACAGGTTCGGAAATGTTTTATGTCAATTGTCGTGAGTTTGTCAATTTTGATATATCCCATTACGCTCAATGACGGGTTTATTATCTATGTCAACTTCATGAATAATCTGAAATTTTCACGTGGACAGAAATTTCAAACAGTGATTATTTTAATGCTATTGAAATATTTCTTCGCTAGGAAACTAAGTATAAAACCAGATTCATTTAAGAAATACTTGCCCCTTCACTAATAATCTATGCGCAAATTGCCATAAGTACATATATTTCACCGAGGATTATCAACAGGATGTACGAAATTTCAACATCTAAATAAATGTTTGCTCAAATTTTAAATTACTCTTCTTGCTCTTAGCACGAGTAAAATTAGAATTTCCTCGCAGGCTAAAAACACAACACACCTCACCCATGTCCGAGCCCGGCCATCATTCGCTCTTAGGTTCACGCAAATGGTGGAAACTGCAGACGACGCAGCGATAAAGTAAATGAGCCTTGGAAAATCCTGCTTTTAGCGTCACTCGCAGACTGGCAAACACTCAACATATTTTGAAAGGACCCTTGACGACCTCGAGAAGAATTTGCTTATCAGAGATGTGACCGCTAAGTGTGGGTGTGGTGGGTTCAGACGCGATTGGCGGTGTGCTTCGTGTGGCCTTTACAGGAAAATGGAATGAGGAGACAGCGTGGTCAGACAGAGTGCTGTAATTCAGCTCAGTGCCTCAACATCTTAATAAGATATGCTCCGAGAATGCCACCCAATTGTCTCGAAGATTTCAGGATTGTATGAACAGTTCAATTCAACTATTGATTTTAAATGAGAAATGTGAATGCAGAATTAGGTCCTCGATACATTAAATATTTATGCTAAAATAGCTAGTGCAGAGTGAAGTAGAAACATATGTGAGAGATTTTTCACGTCGGAATGTCATGCAATTTTAGGAAATTTGTTTCGTATGATTAAAGGTAATTGGTTATGTTGGTAATTATCTATTTTGTGTTAAAGTCATCTGAAGATTTCAAATTTTCTGCTCTCTCAAATCTGATGTAGCTTCTTCTTCCAAGATCGCGTTCGGATTTTTGAAATTTAGTCGAAATACGGTGAAAATTTCAATTGCGTTATTTAAATATTTGCTTGAGGTAGTCGTAGCAAAATAAATTACAGTCGGTTTGGCTTACGATTTTTTATTGTGAAAAACATTGAGTGTGGTGCGTGTGAAAACCATGAGAAATATTTACGAGCACAACTCCTGGGTGCGTGCTCGATGAATGAAAGCTAGAGTAAAATAGAATACTTGCGACTTGTAGCAAAGAAACTACACTTTATTTTAAAGTTCCCCATTTGAAATATTTACGAGCACAACTCCTGGGTGCGTGCTCGATGAATGTAAGCAAGAACAAAATAGAATACTTGCAGCTTGTAGCAAAGAAACTACACTTTATTTTAAAGTTCCCCATTTGAAATATTTACGAGCACAACTCCTGGGTGCGTGCTCGATGAATGTAAGCAAGAACAAAATAGAATACTTGCAGCTTGTAGCAAAGAAACTACACTTTATTTTAAAGTTCCCCATTTGAAATATTTACGAGCACAACTCCTGGGTGCGTGCTCGATGAATGTAAGCAAGAACAAAATAGAATACTTGCAGCTTGTAGAAAAAAAAAACTACTCCTAATTTTAGAGTTCCCTACTAGTTTAGCGACTGAATATTATTGAAACGCGGGAAGGGAAGTAAAAATGCCAAATCTTGAAACTGAAACAATCCGCCTTTCACAACGCGTACAACTTCTGTAGTTTACGTGTAGCTAGATTATTCCTGATTTGAGAAGCGCGAAATCTCTCCAAAGAACGATGTTCCCAAGATGTGCTGAATGATTAATGATGGGTGAAAGCCTGGGTAGAATAAATTATTTGGTTACATACTCTGTATTTTGGCCGTATTCAAGGGCATCAATTATGTGTTCGGCGTTGAAATTCATCATGCGCGGTCTGATTCAGGGTTCAGTTATTGCCAATGCTTGAAAACTATTTAATCACTACGACTTCTAACTAACTAACTCTGACCTTCGATGACTGATATCAGCATCATAAAGTGAGGAAAATGGTGCTTTTAAATGGTTCATGCGCACCGTATGTAAAAGTGCGTTTAATGTACGTCAAATGTTAGCGCTCCCAGGGGGATTATGTGAGGTCCTGAGCTAAAGGTTTGGTAGGTCTTCATTTTGTTGAAATAGAACAGGTTTTTTTTGTTAGGGACCATTTTATTTTGATTCATTACTGTCCTGTTTTTCAGTATCTACTGCTTTCTTCTACAATTTTTTTTTGTTTCGTGAACTTCTTTATTAGCTTTCTGTTTCTATGCACCTTTTGCATAGATTCCGAGTTCCCTTAACTCCACACTAAATGTTGCCTTCATCCTTCTTCTCTTTGAATATCTTTGTTGTGGTAAAGGAAAGCTGAAACTTTCTTATAATCAATAAATCTTGTACGTCAAATGATAATTTCATTCATTGTCAAGTAACGGGCTTCGAACTCCCCTAATTCAAGTGGTCAAGGTGCGTTATGCTGACTTTTGGTAGTTTAAGAAAAGAATTAGGTGGCATACAAGTGCCGCGATTTTTCCCAAATTTAGCGAGAAATTCTTTTCGATAAGGAGGAAAAAAATTAAGAAATCGAATCGTGAGGCCTCAATGAACAATAGCGCAAATTTGCGCATAAAATAAAATTATAGGAACTAATTGATCTCCAACGGTGTAAAATGAAGTATCTCGGTTAGATGATGTTGTTCGCCTGACCTTTTTCGAATACTGATACTAGAAAAGAGCTTCAAACTTAGGCAATAAGCTTTTCATTGAAGATAAAGATTGTATGTCCTAAACAAATTTTGCTTTTTAGGTGCGCGGAACTAACGCTTGCCATCCAAACTATCGTGTTCTTCGTACTTGAAATCAATGGGTTCGGTGAACAAATAACAGTTTTTATACGTGACTAAAAAAATGGGAACTTGAGAAGAAGCTCCTAGCGAAATGAAGATCTGGAATCATGCATTAAATGTTTAAAACGCGTTGATCTCAACTCTCGATCTTCCGACGGCAATAATTCAACAGCAGAGGAAATTACAACATGACAGCGCAGGATGATGGGAGGAATATAAAGACAAAACTTTCGAGCAGGATTCCTGTAACGGGTCGGAGGCGCGAGTGCCGCCGTGTCGCTGTAATGTCATCAAAAGCCCTGGTCTCATGGCACGGTTCAGCCCTCGACTTGATTCATGGAACTGAACAAGAGCAACTCTACAAAACGCATTCACAAGCTGGGATGTCAGTTCCAGTTTAACAGATACAGCTCACCAAACGCGGCTTGCTCTAAGTTGCTTCCAAGAATCGATTCTCAAGACCATACTGTACTTGCTTTGAGGTAAATGTTGTGAAGACCGCTGTCAAGTACTGAAATTCACAGCGTGTCGCTTTGTGTAAATACATCGCAAGTTGTTTATATTCTTCCATCAGATGGAGCAATTTAAAAATTTTAAAAATTTCGGTAATTTTGTAATGAAATTTCAGTGATGAGTAAATTTGTCCTGCCATTTTAAACTTGTAATCGGGGTCATTCTATTTTGAGTAATACTACTATGAATTGAATAATACCGAATCAGTTTTTGTGTTCCGTAAATGAAGAAGTTTCGTGTCTAGAACGTTTCTTTTTTGAATTTCTGCCACACTTGAGACATGGCATTGCCATTTTTGTAACCCTGACCTCACATAAAATTTCCGCTGAAGCGCAATCATCGATAACGCCTCCGCTTGCAGTCTCAGGCCGCGCAGCCTCTAGACACTACGTCGACAGGGCCCGCCCAATGTATCTTAAATAATGGCCAGGATTCTAATAAAAGTCCCTGACATGCTTAATTCGATTTCTTCCATTCATATTAGATGGAAAGACTTCAAATTACTTCTAAATGAAGCAAGTGTTTTGGACGAGTTGATATTCAAGTTTTATTTGTGGCAAATTATTTTTTCATTTTGATAAGAAATTTTCTGTCAGAAGAATGCATAGTACGATCAAAATCGTTAGCTCTGGGCAAACATTCTCTATAGAATACAGATTACAATCTTACAATTGATGATTACGAACGTGCACTAGCATAGTATTGCGTTCAGTGCATCCAATACCTAATTTAACACGTTGACTGCGACACGACCCACCGGTGGGTCGTGCTTAGGTTTTTCCTGCTGCGAAACGACCCATCGATGGGTCGTTTTGAAAAATTCTAACAACCTTTCTAAATTAGTGGTATTTAACAGGCCCAGTTAATGTTTGATATTTACAAATTTGCTTATCACTTTTGACTTTAAATTCAAGTTGAATATTGAACTTCGGTTTAACCCATCGCAACTAACGTGTTAACAATTCATTGCAGTATGACCCGCCAGTGGGTCGTGCTTCAGTTTTTCCAGCTGCAAAACGACCCATCCATGGGTCGTTTGAAATTTTTTTTAACAAACTTATTAATCTAATGATATTTATTTTAGCCAGTTATGTTTGCTCTATATAAAATTTTTAGCAACTTTTGACTTTAAATTTGAGTAGTATATTGAACTTCAGTTTAACGCATCGTAGTCAATATGCTAATCAAATTGTAATTCCGATCGGTGTGCTCCAGTACAGACGTGCGTTATCGAATACGATTACATAAACACTTAACTTAGCTTGCAACTTGTTTTTAATTACCTCATGAGCTCTAAAACCGTCTTGAAGACTTGAATGAATTTTACTGCTCTATTTAACTATTAAACTCATCGCGTAGAGTGTGTGTCTGATGTCATCGTGGTTGCAAGATCTATTTTCATGTGTTTGTCTGGTTGTTTTCATAAAGTACTTCCAGCATGCATACAAGAATGAATGAAATGGCTATTCAATTTGTAAGTTTCGAGATTTAAGTTTGAGACGCTTTAATGTTCTATTTACACGCGTTAGAACTTTACTAACGAACGGTAGTAACGACTGGATGCCGAAATTATTTTAAATGGCTTCTAATGGTTAACCGAGTTTTTCATATTCATAAATAGGTGTATTGAGTGTGTAATTGTGTATATATGTATTGATCTTAACACGTTGAGTGCGATACGACCCACCGGTGGGTCGTAGTTAGGTTTTTCCTGCTGCGAAACGACCCATCGATGGGTCGTTTTGAAAAATTCTAACAACCTTTCTAAATTAATGGTATTCAACAGGCCCAGTGAAAGTTTGATATTTACAAATTTGCTTATCACTTTTGACTTTAAATTCAAGTTGAATATTGAACTTCAGTTTAACCCATCGCAACTAACGTGTTAAAGAATATAATGAAATAAAACCTCAGTAGCGTCTAACTTTCATAGGAGTAATCTCATTACACACAAGTAATGAATAAGTTTGACCTTCATGTTTCTTTTCTAATGAATCAATTCCGGGTTCTCAGGCTGCGTTGTATCAAACTTGGCTTCAGTTGCTCAAAATTAGCATAGGACGAGTTTTTCTTCGGTATAATTGATAGCGAGAACATCGGCTGCGGTTTGTAAATGAGCGGTTCCAAAATTCCGGGGGGAGCGAGGTGTGGGGTGCCAAGTTGAAGCATGACTCGTCCGGAGCGCGGCTCTCGATAGAGGTCACGTTTCTACGATCTGTTTTGGGTAATCGACACCCTCCCCATTATTAACGTCTCATTTCTTATGGTGTTACTGGGCTCAGTCGCCCTGGTTGGTAACGTCGAACGTGTTTTGTTCTCGTCGCCGTCACTCCTGTCGGGCATAATTCCAGTCTCGTTAATACGGGCGCGTTGATCATCAGTAATTGAGAATGCGGGCCTTCTGCGTGCCTAATGCAAGGTACACGAAATGCACTGGTGCATGCGCTAACAACAAATATTAATGTACTTAATGTTAACGTCTGACTGGGTGGTCAATGCCACAAGTTGTTGCAATTCTCAGTTCATGTAACGAGAGGCAAGGGACGCGTGTTACTGAATTCCCTGGTCATCTAATTTCATCCGAAACTCAATTGTTTCTTGCGGTTTCATATGCAAGCAAAGTCATTTAATTAGAAGGAACATTGCGTAATCGTACGCGACCTCCACCTCACTCTACACTAGCCATTCTGAACCTTTCCTCCATCATTGACCCCCTCGGCTTTATGCATTTATCCATTTGCCCCCTACTGCCATACGCAACACACACACACACAAACACGCACACTTTTTTGCACTCGCTCTCATTTTACCTAATTAAATTTAACTAAATATAGTTTTGAAGTTTCAGCCTTTCAGGTATATTTTTAAAATTTTCAGGTATATTTTTTAAATTTTCTGAAACTTCAATTATAAACTCCCGACTACATAATTTTTTACCCTTTAACGGTAAATTTACCCCTGATTGAGAACCTCTGCTCTACACGGAGATGCGGAGTTGCCCCTGGCGGTCAGCCTCGGCAAGTGCACGCAAAAACGAACGCGGGCTGCGAAATGGAAACTCACTTCTCTCACTCTTCTAATTTTCTAATTAACGCGCACATCCGTGTGCTACGGTGGAAATATTGTTTCGAGAATACTTATTGAAAACTTAAGTCAATTCATTTTGTTTTAAACTTGGATTCTAGTTGAGGTCAGGTAAGGCAGTTATGTTGAAAGAACGCGCGTTCTCGTTAACATCGGTCTGATTACTCTTGAGAAAAACTTGTCTTCTAGCTCAGGTGTTCTCGACAAATCGAATTGCTGAAACATATATTGGATTTCTCTGGACGAGAATAAACACTCTTGTGAAACTGAAAATTTGCTCCAGGAGTAATCTCAATGAAAATCTTCATTAGATTTGAAAAGCATGATGCCGTTTTCAGCATGTATGCTAGTGTTTTGGTCATTTGATTTCAATTCCAAGGCCGTTCACGAAAACACAGTTTTTCGAATAATCATTTTCGAAACAGAATGCGACATTTGTTTACTGTAGGCGCCTCCAGGAGGGCAGAAACTATTAAGTTACTTCAACACTTGATCGGCCTTCGAGTTTCCATCTTTAGTGCCCGCTTTACGTTTTACTTCTTTTAGTTTCCATGTTATCTTTGGTGTGTATTTTTTTGTCCGTCCTTCGTATTTCTTCACTAGCTTTTGGTTTCTATGCTCACGGTATCTTATGTGGGAACAAATCACGAGCATATATTGCCGTTTCCAAAAATCTATACTGAATGATCCGTTCTATTCGCTTTCTTGAGATCGCCTCTGTTGGGGGAAAGGGAGTCTTGAAGTCACGAATGCATTGATAATAGTGATAATAATAGAATAGACAACGCGTGCCGTGCTCTCAAGTGATATGCGGACTTTCTTTGTCTCTCGAACTTTTAAATTGGCTTTTCATTTCATTTTCTTTATCTACATACGTTGATAAAATCAAAACGACTTAGTTTTTTAGTAAAACTGAAATCAAACAACAATATAGATTAGCACTATTGTATTGTTACAATATTTATTTTTGTAGTAATAGTTTAATACTATTGAAATTCCTATTTTAAACCTCGAAACCACTCTGCCGGTTATGCCTTGTGGTTGTGTCCGATCTTCTTTTGTTCAAGCGAAATACTTTAAATTGAAAATGCTGTTGGTGCTCAGAATATAACTGCAAACATTGTGAGAGTACTGTACTGCCGAAACTAAGTGAAGGAAGCAAAATATTACACACTTTCCGGCACAGTCATTCAAGTTATTGGTTAACTTGCGTAACGTATTTTTCATTTATTTACTATTTTTTTCAAGTGAGCCCAAGGCCCGTACTATTAATTCTCTCTAAAAATACTACAATGACCCGTGTTCTTAATTTGAAATTTTTACGTTTGTAGTAGAATATTCAAATGCAACCCTACCTCAATGAAAATCTTCATTAGATTTGAAAAGCATGATGCAGTTTTCAGCATGTATGCTAGCAATTGACGCTCTCAAAAAAGTTCTGACAAAAGATTTACGAAATCTATTCGACTAAATATTTTGTTCAAAAGCCTGGCTAAAAACTCGATCGCGGGTTGGTCCGTCGCTGCCCAGCATTCGTCCTGCAAAACTGAACAGCCCAAGTTTCTAATGAAGTTCTGATAGAAGATTCATGTTATTTATTTGACTAAACATCCTTTGTTAAATTTCGTGGCTGAAAAATCGATCACGGGTTGGTCCGTCACTGTCCTGCATTCGTCCTGCAAGACCGAACCGCCGAAGAGCGTGTGCCGGCGTGGTCGGGCTGCATGCAGTGTGTCCAGGCAGGGCTCTAAGCACCGTAATTCTGACCGTCAATCTGCCAGGGAAATCATTACCCGGTAAATTGAACATGTCGGAAAGTGATACTATATTTTAGCCCTGGGCGACTTGGCTAAAACCGAATTGTGTGAATGTTATTAACAGCGCTTGAAGAATTTCGAATACCTTCGTGATGATGCTTCCTTAATAAGCAGTAACACGGAGAATGCTGGTGAAAAATTGAAGTAATGTTCAAATTCCGGTTTTCATTGTATTTTATGCGTTTTATAGATTCCTGAAAACCATGTGACTTCTGGTATACTTGAACAATAGAATCGATATACTCAAAAGAACAGATGGTCGAAATCCTCCTTATACAGTACGATTCATGTCTGCAGTTCAATGAATTCACGATTTCATTTTAAGCATTGTTCCTTATGAATGTAGTTATATCACATGATACTGTTATCCACTCATAAATGCGCCCTAAGTTAAAGAATTCAAAATAGTAACTTTATAGTTTGAAAACAAGAAATAGTTTTCTACACAGTCGATCGTTAACTTGCTCTTGAACGTAACTCTTGGATTATATTATTTCAGACCTTATCGAATTCATACGCAGGTTCCCATTAAGCTCACGGTCCACAACCATTACGGGTACGAGCTTGAACGATGCTCCCGTTTATGTACTGCAGAACTGCTCGGTAACGGGTTGTATGCCCTCTGATATAAATAGGCCGTGAGAAGTGCAGTGGAATTCTCCAATTTAATTTAGACTAGAATTGTACTGTGATAGTTTGCAATATTCGTCCTAGCATTAGCTTCCATTTGATGGAGGAAATTTGAAATCGCTATGAATGTCAGGGGCATGTTCATACGATGTTCACGGGAACCAAATTTTATTTTTTAACAAGAGGAAATTTCACATTTCTGCTGACCCTTGACATATATTCGTACTACGTTTTTACGTTACAAACTCCATTCTTTTTGACAGGAGGAAATTTCACATCTCAATGAACGTCTGGAAAAATTTTCATACCATATAACAGCCTAGAAAATTCATGTATAATTAATGAAGTATGCTCCTCTTGTTCCTCCAATGTTCGAGTTTTTGCACCCATGTCGCGTAGGATGCACTGCAGTGCAGTTGTTCTGCTCTCTCCCCGCAGCCTTGGCAAAAAAATTTCCTCGGATTTCAGTTTGGAACTTTTTACCAGAATTTATACGCAAGCATTTACACGCTGGAAGCCACCTGACACATTTTTTTTAAAGCTTTCATACGAATGAATGGCCCTCTGAGGAAAACTATGTTCCTCTCAAACGTTTAAATTAAATCTAACAGCATGATGACTTGATTTTAGTCATTTGTAAGCGAACGGCGGGCGAGATCTTTTCGTTGTTTAACAATTAATAAATAAAATTTAAAGTGTAAGTTAAATTAGTTGTTTTTGTTATCTGCAGATCAGAACATTGACTGATTTTCAACAACAGAGAGTGTATTAACGCATTAAAACTGTTTTCAACAACAGAAAACGTATTGACGTTAAGAAAATGATTCGCCTCCACTTTCATAGCTTGAAACGCGACGTTTGTAAAAACGCTGGACGAGTTGCGTAATTTTACAAGCGGTCTTGAAAGTCTCCCTCATTTGCCTGCGGTGTCGGCAGCAGGTACAGATGAGCAGCCTGAGCAGTTCTGCTCACTCTCACTGACGGGGAAACTAGCGAGAGTTGCCCTGCGGCCGGACGTGCGGTATGGTACCTTGTTTTTCAGATTTACTTCTGTGCACGGCTGTGTACCTAGTCGATTTTGTTTGGACTTATTCTGTGCGCGGCTGTGTACCTAGTCGGTTTTCTTTGGACTTCTGTGCACGGCTGTATATCTAGTCAGTTTTCTTTGAACTTACTTCTGTTCACGGCTGTGTGTACCTAGTCGGTTTTCTTTGGACTTCTCTGCACGGCTGTGTACCTAGCACCTAGCCTGTGTCCTGATTTATTTCTATGCACGGCTGTGTGCGCAAAATAAGTTATTAGCTGTGCAATAGCAGCGATACTACATTCTCTGCCGGGTAAGTTGAATGGGGCACGGTCTTAAAGTAACTGCATGAGAGCATGGGGCAGTGTACAGTACTAGTTTGTATGATTCATCTACGCTATTTCGGGTAATAGGTTTGAGTTATAACACTCAGTGTAGAAGTTTTCATTCTGCTCTGCGTAACAAATGTTTTATTTGAAAAAATAATGGTAAATTACCAAAGGTTGTTCAGTTTAGAACTTATAGGTGAATTATTACTCGATAACCAAAAGAACTAACATGAATTATTGCTAAGTATTTCCTGCTTGTATACACTCGGAAATTAAACTAGACCTAAAATAGGCAGCAGCGTGTCCTCGCATGAGTAACTTGCTTCGAGGTTCTTACTAATGTTCCAGAATTTGTAAATTGCTTGATGGAATTGAAAGAGTAGTATTTTGAATTTTTATTACTATAGTTCGAAAAAAACCGGCAGCATGTTAAGTTTGCTAAAATAAGTTAAAGTAATAAACAAAAATTTCAGTTTTCTAAAACTATAATCAATTCCGGACCAAATATGCCAAAAATCTAATACACGCTTTGTATGGTCAAAATTTAGAGTGCTCAAGTGAAAAATTAATTCGAATACTTCCACCTTAAATCAGTTATTTGAGTATTTTTGCTCGAAGCCTTAGAATTTACAAATAGTACCGCAAAAACTTATACGAGGTGTTCAGAAAGTCGATGATCATTATAACAAGTATTTTTTATGCTACATAATTTTACTGCCAAAGGGTCGGTCCTGAGATGAGACGAGAAGCTTGCGTTGCTCTTCCAACACGCGTTGCGAAATGGAGCACGCGAAATATGGACAAACATGTCTACATTTCCAAGGAGCGGTGGTCAAACATGTCTGCTCATAAATATATTTGTTCGTTGTATCATCCGAACATCTGATATTTTTATTCGTGTATATTTTACATTGAGGACGCAGCATTGCATTAGAAGTGATAGTCGGAGCATGATCATTCACCTGTCTTGCCATTTGAGGTAATATGAAAGTGGTGTTCCAGGAATATACTTTGGCTTGCGTTCGTCCCTGAATTCAGAAACTGGAACGCGTATGGAAGGATGAGAGGTGCTGTACACAAAGATTTTCCAGAATGATGCCCACCGCATTTCTGTAGACATTTACTCCATTATTTAATTAGCTTAAACTTACGCGTGTATTGAAGTTGAAAGAAAAATTCCTGTCACCAAAAAAGTTGTACCTGAAACCATTTTAGCGAAGCATCTGGAAATGTATTGCGGTAAATTACGAACAGCCAACTACATTTACGCTCCCTTTTTTGGCCTCTTACAATAGGTGCACCATTCTATACCTTCCCACGTTAAACGTTATCCTGGTCTTATTTCTCAAGAACTGCACGTAAAATGGTACTTTTGACCTAACAATTTGTTTAACTTAGCTTCTGTGGCAGCTGCAGAAGCAGCAGCAGACTCGTCCTGACCTTGTCCCCTGCGTGTGAGCTCTTTCTTCTCCCGCCGGTGGAGGCTGTGAACTGGCGTGTCGCCTGTGGCGCTGCATGGCGCTCTGGGCTGTGGAACAGCTGCTGCTGCTGCTGCTGCTGCTGCTGCTGCTGCTCCTGTTGCTGCTTCTGTAATTGATGTCACTGAGGTCTTGCAAGTTCGGTCGAAAAACGTAAAAACAGACAGCAGTTGATGAACTGTTGATATGGCAAGGTAGATATTCAGAACTGTTGCTGAGGTCTTGCAAGATCAGTAGAAAAACGTGAAAACAGGTAGCAATTGAAGAACTGATGATTTTGCGAAGTAGCTGTTCGATACACTTGTGAGAGTATGTTGTCGTCAAGAAGTTCAACTTGAAAAGTGCAATAAGAGTTGGCTTAGGGTTGATGGAAGCTTTCGTATCTATGGAGAGGTCAAATCATATGTCATAGAAAACATGTCCCTTTGAATCAGTTCCAAATTAGTCTCAGCTGGCGCCAGTGTGGAGTGAGCAAATTATTCAATAAAGTTTGTGAGGCATGAAGAATGTTTTTAACGATCTGCTGATAGTGTCGCGCGCTGTACGTGTCGTCTCTGCCGCTCGCTACTGAATTGCATGAAAGTTCCAGGCATGTTCATCACCTTTCATAAACCATCAGATACTGCTTTAACTACCATCTGTTTGATATTATCAAGAAGCTTCTAAGAAACTTAAAATGAGAGTTGCTCTTTCTACGCTAGCTCTACTAAAAGCGTGTGAATAGATCTTGCTTTGAAATGTAAAGTTGTAGCAGGGTCCAGTGCTCTTCGAATATCTGAGAGCATGTTGGAAAGTGCTTGTTGGAAATATTTTTATCAATCTTACAATTATGATCATTGTTTTGTTTTTATTTTTTTGGCCCAGTTGGACCTCCAGAAGGATATCGTTAGCTTACCTATTTTTACTTCTGTTTTTCGCACCTACTTTGCTTCTTTCACTTTTCATACCTCCTTTTCTGACTTTTCTTTGCCTTTTCCTCCACTTCTTTACTTACTTGCCGTCTCTATGCGCAGTGTGGCATGTGGGTTCACACCTTATATAAAAATTCGCCCATACTGAATGGGCCTTTGTATTCCCTCTCTCGGGATCGCATTTCTTGTGGATAAGAGAGCCTTTAAGCTGATAATGTATAAAAAATGATGAAACTTTTTTATCTATGGGAATTATTACTCCCAGAGGCAAAATGTGAAGTTAATTAAAGAGATTAAAATGCGAGGTTATATTGAGGGCTTAACACGTTCCCTGCGAAGGGACCCACCGGTGGTCACTTAGGTTATTTTCATAGTGCTGCTGACCCACATGCAGTCACTAACTTCGTGTTTATTTATACTCAATGAAATCTTAATAAAGGCCAGATCCAGTAAATGTTTGCCATTTTCAAAGTTGATTACCGCAATTGACTTTAAATTTGAATTGAATATTGAACTTCAGTTTAACCCATCGCAGTTAACGTGTTAATTTTGTTGAAACAAAATGCTCATTGGTTTTTGTTGGAGACAATCTTGCTTTCGGCTCACTGCTGTCCTGTTTTTATGCATCTCCAACTTTCTTCTTCAACTTTTATCTTGTTTCCTAACCTTCCTCCTCAACTTACGGTTTCTATGCGCAGAAGATCCTGTTCAAACAACAAACAAACAACGGCATCTACGGATGCTTTATTTCCAATTTCAAGCCTGATACATATTACCTTGTACATTGGATTTTCAAATGCCTTATAACTAACACCAGGACGCCATGACGCTTTCCCCCGGTCAAGACCGGTACCCATTTCAAACACCTGGGTAGAGTGGGGTATTGTGCTTGGAAATTTTCCCCTATACCCAACAGAGAAAATCGCCACCAGCGCCGGGACTCGAACCCTCGTTTGCCCACACGGAGGGCAGGTCCTAAAGCCACACGGCCATGACTAGCAAGCTGTACGGGAACACAACTTGTGCATAGATTTCGCGTTCCCTTAAATGGTGCCTTCATCCTTAACCTCATTGAACACCTTTATTGTTGTGGTAAAACATGTTGTGGAGGCCAAAACTAACTTATAATCAACAAGTAATAATAAATAATTCAGTTAACCACACATTAATACGCTGTTTTCTGCCATAACTTCACAGTAAACGCTCATGTTTGTTATGTAGGTATTCAATATAAGTTATATTCGCAATTCGCTTCAGTAAAGTACGTTCCCAATTTCGACCTGCAGCCCGTGCGGCAAGTCTCCTGGCAAAGTCAAATCTCTTTCCGTGAATGATTGCCAGTACGGGCTCTGCAAGAGCAAGTTCAGTGCGTTTGGTTGCTCGCTGTTGCGTTTTTTTGGTATTCCCACAGTATGTTCCTCACGTCTCGCTCGTTAAAGAATTCAGAAAACAGGAAACAGAAGTATTAAATAGTTACATGTTCTCTAAGTGCACTAAAATTGTATCAATCAGTCGAAAGACAAGAATTATCACCTTATAACTGGAAAACGCTTCCTGTGCGCCTAACGTTATTACCAAGATGCTATCGCACGTGTTTTGAAGCCTAAATATAGAGTTTGCTGCTTGGATTTGAATTAGTCTCGCGCGAGAGTTGTACTTGAATGCTTTTCAGGAAACTCGTTCGTACTTGCTGCAAGTGACAGAGTGTCGGCTGAAACTTGTCATGAAGACAGTCGTTGGGCTTTAGAACTAATCTTTGGTATTTGAGAGTCTTTATTCTACAATATCAACGACTCCACGGTAATCGTATATTTATTGAATTCTTTTGAAATTTGTGATACGAGATTCCGAGAGGTCGTCTTTCTACAGCAAGTTACAGCGATGCCTTTTGAATCTCCCTGAATGCGAGGCACCCGTCGCTCAACATGCATTCGTCTGCAATTTACGCTAACGGTTTTCAATAAATCTGCCACCGCTTTGTGCTCTGGCGACGCTCCAGTTCACCACGCTAGCTAGGCCCGTGGATCTTTCTTGACTGTTTTAGCCTTGAATTTACTTTCATTTTCAATGCGTGCAGAGTGTTGAAGGGAAAATTTAAAACTAATCTGTAAGTGCTTGTGAACTGTGTTGAACATATGTTCGGCATTGGCGATTATGATGAAAATGTGAACAGTGATTCATTATTGTATAAACTTGAAATGAAGCGATGCAATGTGGATAGTTTTGTTTGCATAAAATAAGGAATTCAAAAATCACATTTGTATTACACTTTCAGAGCTTTTTTCTTCAAGACACGATTATATTAGACGCCATTGCTGACCTCGTACAATATTACACAATATCCGTGAAGATTACCTCGTGAAGATGCATCGAGGATACAGGGAGGAACCAAGTCGTGTTGTTTGAAGTTCAGAAGAACGTTAGTGCCATGACACTGTAATTACACTGTAATTTCATGTCATTTGTTTTCGTGAAAATGTTTTTGAGATAGTACACATTGTATTGGATTGTTTAAATTGTATTGGAAAGGTGATTTGTTAATTGTATGAACTAAAATTGTTTTTTCCCTTGCTAAAGACGCTGGGAAGTAGAAATTTGATGTTAACGTTAGGAACGTGCAGAAATTTCCCGATCTCTTAATTCCTAACTGAATAGTGGTTCCCGCCTTCCCCTCTTGGGAACACCTTTGTTGTAGAAAAATGCGTTTAAATTAACCCCTCTAATTTAACCGAGAATAAATTTACTTAGGTGATATTGTTCAGAAGACAACTGCAACAGTAAATCAATGATTTATTTATAGCGTTTATATGTTACTGACCATATAGCAAAGCCCTAGCCATGTAAATACTTTAGGAATATTTTCTCTTGACACTATTATAATTCTATTGAAGTTTATCAAATAGTTGTAACCAATCGTGAGTTGATATATTGAAATCAAATGTCTTGCTTAAAGTAAATAAATTCTATTCCCTTCAGGCTTTTAACTTTTTTTTTAAATTCAGTTTTTAAACTTTTTCAAGATTCAGGTTTTAACAAAGACCTTTGTAATTTCATCTCAATAGAGGAATCTTCACATGCATCGTTACCCGCTCGTTGTAGCTGCCATTTTCTTTACCTTTTTATGGATCTTTTCTTCAACTCTTTGCTCGCACAACCTAATTCGCAGGGGCCGTGGACCCTTTACGCATTGTTTTGTGACCTGCAGTGAGTCCTGCGATCTTTCGGCCTTCTGCCAAAATCGGTGACTTCCAGCCAGTGTGATTATTCGTACCTTGGTGCGAAGTCCGATATGTTTACCAAACTAATTTTAAGTCCAAACTTGTGCGAAACTAATTCGCGACTTCAGGGACCGCATTTTTGCTCGCAGCTCATCGTTTTGTTAAGCGCTTCTCTGCTGCCAAGCGTTTTACACACACCTCGCTTAATTGATGTGAAATCAATCTTGGCGAACCGTCGTTTTTGGGGTCCACGCCGTCCCCTTCAGCTGTTCCGTTCTAGAAAGTTGTGGAACTCTTCTGGTCACACAAAAACGATGTTTTTCTTCGATTGCTCTGGTGTGGCTCAACCGGTAGACTGAGTTTGTAAGTCACACGCATGCCTGCAAAACTATTCCATGTCATGGAAAGGCGGAAGATCAACGAAAGTTTCTAACAACCGCATTTCCCTCAGTTTGAAAGAAAATTAATGTGTTTGTTCGATGTCAATCACTTTTGACGTGATCGCTTTAAGAATCAGATGTTTCCTCTCACTAATTGATGTATGAGCTGAAAGCTACGTAGATGCATGACTCTAGCAGTGCCGCCTGCAGCTGCAAGTCACTTTACGACCTATTGAAAGATTGAGGCCTTTCTCGCTTTGAAAGTTCCCGGCATCGTTCACTGTCGTGAACCATGAGAATTCTGTTACTACCACAAAAGCCGAGACTCGATAAATCTTGAAGGTGGTCTTTCTATTTTCTTTGCTGCTTTCATATTCACGCATGCGGTAAATTCCTCAATCTCTAAGCAGTAGTGATAAATGTCGTGGAAGACGTAAAAGAAATGTCCTCGTGCTCTAATTTTAAGCATTACTCGGCAAATTAGAATAGAGTAGGTGAGTTAGTTCGAGCCTCCTCAACCACCACAAATGAGTTCCCCAGCAAGTAAGGAGGAAGGCACCATTTAGTATGGAGCCAAGAGAACGGGAATCCTATGCACAAGGTAAGTTCTCGCTCAAGATCCCCTGCACATAAATAGTAACAGTAAAATAGGATGGAAGTTTCTGAAGATGGATAAAAATTGAAGAAGAAAATAGTAGGTGCTAAAAAACAGAACAGCAGTGAACCGATAAAAGATGGTCTGTAACAAACTAAAAACAATTCATTTCAACAAAAAGAAAGGCGTACCCACCTTCCAGCTCAGGACTTCTCTTTTTCCCCATGGTAGTGCTAATTTTCATGGATACTATAGTGGTATTTCGCTCAGGGAGAATGGAAAAATATAAAAACAACAGAGTATATGCTGATAAAATTATTCTTCAGTGTCTGTGCGTATCCACTTTTGATGCTGCATGTTATACAAGTACACCTCTAGTTAATCATCATGTGGCATCACCGTCTCACTGAACCTTTTGCAGTTGTTCCTCTCTTGCCGGAACCTACAGCCGTGTGGTTGCTGATCCCGGCTGATATAACGGACGAATCTCAGGAAGTAAATAGATGTCCGTGCTCATATTGTCCGCTTCCAATGCCTTCATTTGGAGACTTCTTTGTTGGTTTCAATGCACGGAGGATTATGACGGTGAGAACCGCACATGTTTTGTAGCTTGCATTTTGGAGGAGGAAATTTTTTCGCTCCACATGAGCTTTAGAAAAGGAAACTAGCAATCGATCTTCAGTCTTGTTATTCTTACAACAGGAAGTCTTTCATTATTTCCGAGGCGATTTAGGTAACCGCGCGAAGCCAGCGATTTATGTTTCCAACGTATGTATATGTTTCATCGCGAATTCCGAACAGGCGCTGTAGGTGGGTGGGTTGTTTTTTGAAACCATGCGTTGTTTAATCCATCAGTCACAGGAGAGGGCATTTTGAAGCATGTAAATTTACCGTTAAGTATTGGCATCTGTGTGGACGTCTTTTTATTCAGATGAAGTGTGTTCACAAAATTGGTGGCATCCTCATTTGCGTCCTTGTGAGACTAAATTGAGTGAGACATTAGTGCAGTATACATCAGAATGTTGCTTAAAATTTCACGCTAGTTGCTTTCATTTGCCCCACACTTACGTGAGAGAACCGCTATACTTCATTATCAAACTGAAAAAAATCGTTTTCATGATTTTGCATGCTTTCTGGAGCCGAGAAATGCGTATTTTGCTTCGCTCTATTTCGAATGTTTTATGAAGGTGAACCCACAGTTCATTCCCGTTTTTATGGCAAAAATTGCAGAGAAAACTTGTATCTTCTAGCCTTAATCATAGTACTTGCTGCAGTCAGTAACTCGAAGGCTTTTATAGGACCTAGGAATAATATTCCTGAAACGAACGCACCGCTCAGCTATAGATCAGCTATAGCATTGGCAGCTGATCATTCCTATGGACCGTACCTGTGCTTATCATGCTCTCCCGTGAATGGTCTTCAATAAACACGAACACAACTTACCGATAAGATGTGTGCAAAAGCAACTCCCTGCAACGTCTCGGAGCAACGAAGCACCGCGAATTATCCCTGCGCCGGATAAAGAAACTCGGGAGTTGGATGTCATCTATGCATGGAGCTCTGGCTGCAGCAGTGTTATACGTCAGCTTCCTTCGCCGTCCATTGCACCGCGCTGCAAAAAAATTGGGCACGTCTTTCGTCACTGCGAGACTAATGTAGGTTTTTCATCGTCAAGGAGAAGCACTCATTTTATTGTCACTTTCATGCTCTATATTCACTGTTCTAACGATGAACGATTGGACATGATTTATGATATGAGGACTTGAGCCAACATAAAGATTACTGGTTTTGAAGATTTTGTCTCTTATTGGTTATGTGGACATAGGACACTAGTGCTGACTTCATCTACTTCATGCATGTTCCATAGAGCTTAGCGAAAAGGAACCCGCGAAGACGACAATGAGGATATCAGCTGCGTCCGCCCCTAAAGCACTTGTAAGCCACCAAAAGTCAAAACTCGGGAACAATAGACCTGAGATGTTTCTTCTTTCATATGCAATGCCATATTTATCTGAGCTCTTAATCTGACCAAGCGTCCCATGCTTGGTGGATGTTAATCATAAGAACTGAGGAGTTTCAAAATCACTCGGATTGTTAGTTCAAAAGTTAAATTCCGTTCTCATTACGTTCAAGAATTTCGATTGAAACTCGCTTAACATGAAATCTATACAAATTGTTTTTATTTTCCACCTCTTGCGTCATAACTTGGCAAGTTCAATGTTTATATGACATTCCAGTGAGTTGCTATCTTCGGCAACTAATGTTTCCCCGTTGAGTGCATATAAAATGAAGTTTGAAGTTTCCGTGTTTTGTATCACAACATTTGTCCCGTCATGTCAAGATTGTTGCTCCTTTGATATTTCCGTTATCTTGGCTGCTGCGCGAGCTACTCCTGCTATCTCCTGCTTACCGATGCTGGACAAACTGCGCCGCTGCCTGCTCTTGTTTGGCTTCCAGAGCCAACCTTCATTTTGAGGACCACGGAGAACCTTCAGCCAGTTGACACATCAAAAGCGACCAGAAAAGATGCAGTGGATAGATTTAAGAGATTTTGGCATTTATGTGGGCGTGAACGTCGGTATGCTGTGCACCTGTAAGCCAATGTGTATCTGAAGACGTATTTGTATGCGCATGCTGTCAATAAAAGTTAAGCAAATCACACATCATTTTGCAAAGGTGAGATGTTTCGCATCAGTAAATAATTTCCTATTGTTGCACAGATAAGATTGAGTATGCCTTCTTCGAGTATTAATATTAATGCATTTTTTGCATTCATCATTCGCATGTATTCGTCCACGCCGCCGTTGATCCAAGAAGAATTCCTCAAAACCGTTATCAAAACATTTTTTACACGAACAAAAAACACCATGTTTGCGTGTCATGAGGTGCCAGTGTGCGCGAAGATTCCCCGCTTCCTCTTTGAGTTGCTGTAATGACTAGCAGAACGAATTGGTATAGCTCCCCTTAGATGTCGTAAGCATGAACGACAGTACGTAAATTAAGCGGCGGGCATTTTTCAGCCGTCTTGGTAACGCGTGTAGACATTGGATGTGGAGGAGTGAAGCGATCGTTTAGCGATTGTCTCGGATGGTAATCTGGGTGAGGCCGATTTACAGCAGGCTTGGCTTGTTCGTCGGAATCGAGGCGGACGCCAGCAACTAGTCTTGGGCCCACGGGACTGAGCTCATTGTCATGTTTGCTGCTGCACTGTTCTTTGTGCACGGAGGATTTAAGTCATTTGACTAGTTTATTTTGCTAATTTTGGTTCATTAAGTGTACGGTCTGCCTAGAATAATTGTCCTTCGTATAAGATTATGTTGGTAGAGCTTGGACGAACCCTACTTATACATTTTTACTAAATTTCGAAGTGAGGTTAAATATTTTCAAGTGTGAATGACTACTGCATTTCTATCGGCATCCAAGTGTCTCAATGCTTTTCATTATAATTCGAAAGCTTCACTAGCTTCAAATGTCTCATGGGTGATTTCAGTTATCGTCTTCGTCCAATTTTCCGATCTCTTGTGTTATTTGGTAGTCATGTAACTTGATGTAAGTTAGAAACACGGCAGGTTCCTACTGTCATCGACGTTTTCCTCATTTTTTAGATACTTCCAGCGATCTTTCAATATAGCTTTCAACCATCGTAAGCTCTTCTAACCAATTTGCTTTTTGGCTAATATTACTAAGCAATTGTTTCTTTGTTCAGCATCTTCTATGCTGTTCCTACATTTTTATGGTCTGTTGTACGCTACCCAAGATTCAAAAACTGCAATTACTATGTTGTACTTTTATTGACATTAATTGGAGCCATGTCAGCTCCTTAAAATTCTCAAATTATAACTCATCCTTCAGTTATGCTCTTCTTATTGTTTATTTATTCCTCATCAATTCTCCGTTTTTCTTTAGTACTATATACCGCGTTTTAAGCCTTTGACCTTGCGATATCTTCAGTATTATTTATGTCTCTCACAGCCTCTCCCCACGGTCGTACACTGTTCTCCTGACCTTTATCTAGTATTGTTTATCTGCCTTCTAGTTACCAAACAAATTGTAGTTTATCTTTCATCAGCCCTCGTGTACCTTCATCCGGGCCATTTCATAATTTTTGCCGAGTCTCTTTCATCCCTGGGTGAGCACTGACCGAGCGGTGGCATGGTCGAGTAGCGAAAGCGGTGTCCACATTGTTGCTTAATTGACTGTATTGTCTGGCGCCATCTAGAGCCATCTGATCTCGAAAAAGACGTGTTTTCTCATTGACAGCGGTGCTCGAAACCAACACCTCAGAGGCCTGCGACTGTCTTCGTTGTTGAATGCTGTTGCTGTTAATACTGCGGTTGGTATCCATGATGCTGCTGATGTCGGGCCTTCTGTTAACATTGTCAAGGTTTTTACTTTTGTCGCAACTGAAGACGCTGATCGAGTTTGGAGACGGGGCAGAAACTTGATGACGCTCGTAATATTGGTGGGTTTTAAATTTTCTCTTCATGTCATGCTTGCAGATTTAAGGTATCAGATCTTGAATTCATGATGTTCTAAATATTTTCAATAGTTTCGCGATGTTTTTCTGAATTATGGCACCATTGTGTTGCTTGTATGATTTCTTGTTAGAGCTTCAACATCTGTTTCTGATAATCTATTGGCCATTGGTCTGGGTTTCCAATAAATCCGATGTATTCCATTATGCTTTAGGGCGTCGTACAAAAAATTCAAACCTTTTCTTCGGAGAAATATAATGTTCTAATTTATACAGAAGCATTTTTTCAGTTTTTCGTTCAGTTTGATGGTTTTTTTTTCTTAGAAACACATTAAAAAAAGACTAAATATTTTTGTTAGTATGGTTCCTGCAATGCGGAATGTAAGGAAAGCTGCCAAATCACGTTTTCACAAATGGAGCGCTTTGACAAAACTAATCTCTTCTAATTTACGTATTTCAGTGTATTGCAAAATTTATCTTCGGCTGTAATAAAGCAATACTTAACATTAAATTTCACAGAAAATACTATTAAAAAAACCTGAGCCATTGCAAGTGAAGTGATCTAAAGTGATAAATCTTTGAAAGTATTCACTCCATGAAAGAGAGATTTTACACGTTTCCACACAGCTTACACTGTGGAAACCAAACTAATCAGATCATCTACAATTTCTATGTGTTACCAAAAAGAGTGGTCGATTATGTGGGCGACATCGCAGGTAATTTTAGGCACCACTCGCCAATATTTCCAAAACTAATGGCCGCATTCTGACTCTTATTTAACCAAGGCGGATTTTCGCTATTATCAAACTGTGAGGCGCTCATTGTTTTGAGAATAGTTTTATTTCGTCCACAGGCGCTCAATAAGCGCCTTTATACTAGCGAGAACAGAAGCGTTACCCTCCTAAACTGAGGCGCCGTATGTGAGATGGCGTGAATGAGGCCCGACTTCATTAGGGTCGCCAAAGCGGACGAATCTCGAAACTGAGTCAAAAGGCACCTATAAAATGTGTATATTTACTCTTATACATTTATGCACGCCTCATCTCGCGTATGTGTAACCAAACACGTGAAGACGATGCGGGAAAACTCGTCGTGGAAAATTTCTGTTAGCAGCCCGACAGAAGCGGCAGCGCTGTGATGAGACTGAGGACTTCATCCATGACTCCTCCGTCTTGCCGCGCGCCTGATGAAGAGATGGCGGCAATTGCTCATGTCTCTGACTTCCCTTAAGGAGGTATCAGATCATATCACCCAGTTGCCGCCTAAATTTGAACGGAAAGAGTGTTTTGCCCAGTTTTCTTAAGCACACGAGAGTGAGCTAATTGCAACTGTTGAGCTCGTTAGAGAATTGAAGTGGAGATTTTTTGGCTGATGTCGGCGTTAATTTGTTCTGCATGTCTCAGTTTCCATGATCTAACTCGGGTGTTTGCTGCTCTTTCGGACGACTTCGCGCCTTGGCTGAGAAGTGAATCATTCGAGGAGAGTGAGTCAGCTGGAGTGAACTTTTGAGGAAAAATAAGTTCTCTGATAACTCCCATCCCATTCTGGGTTACGAGTTTTGATGTTCGAAATTCGCCTTTAATTAGTTTGTTACATGTTTTCTGCTTCCTGTGCTAGCCCGAGTGCTGAAATGAAAAATCCTCGCATTTTATTGCTCAATTCTGTAATTTCAGGTGAAGTGAGTGTTCTCAAATTTTATTTGGAATGCCACTTATTACTTTACATGGGCACTACAAATACTGCACGTGCGCACCGTAGTCATTTCTGAGGATTAGTTATTTCAATGCTTTTTTTTCTCCGTGTTTCTATATTATGATACCAGCAAAAAAACATGGTTTGAAACGTGAAACTCAGCGGTTGTTGCAACAAACTCCTGTATTAAAATGCGCTAGATTGTTGAATTTCTGAACCAGTCTGTCATTACTTCAGTATTGCGTTATGATGCTGAAAGCAATGTACTGAATAATTTCACAACCACGTTCCCTTATTTGTGCACTATTTTGTTTCTATTTATTTGCCGTGTAGAAAATAACATTTACTCACGAAAATAAATGCTCAGTATGATTCGTACATGAGATGAAACATCCTTTATTAAAAACAAAAGAACATTGTTTTTGTTTTTATAAGAACGTTGTTTTTGTTTTTAGCGCACAACACTGAACATTTATAAAAATTAAAATAAAACAAAAACCAATAAACCTATCACCAAAAATGTCAGTAAAACCTTAAAAACCTGTAGACAAATCTCAGTTTCAATAGTTTCGGTCACTTACCCTTATCAGTGATTGAATTTACAGTAAAACGTGGTGAAGAGGACGGTTAAAATTCCCTTGTGTCCTAATTTTTTTTACCACATTGTAACTCCGTTCTAACACACATTGCGTCCGGCCGAAACGTTTGAAATTACGTTTAATTGAGATTTTAGGTAACTGTTTAATGAAGCTTGGCTCGCTTTAAAGGTTTTAATAATATGGTTCTTGGAAGATGCTTCAATTTGATTTCAACTTGTATTTTTCAATTGAACGAAACCTCTTTCGACGGCCCTAGTTGAGTGTCCCATTTTTATTGTTTTTTAGTAGCTCCATTGTGCGAATTTCATTTGCGGTTCCTCAGCTTGCCTAGCTCATTAGAAAAGTTAATTTCTTAAAACAAATACATCTCAACACCTGCCAAGTAGAATCTATATCATTTTGAGCGAGAATTTTACCTACTATTTGTGTGCAAGTAGTTCTACATCGCAGGATAACGCAGCTCTCATTCTTAGAAACCAGATTTCTGATTAGCATTTGCTTCGGAACCTGTGGAACATGTGCGACATTTTTCGTAGACACTAGAAAATAAATTCATTTAACGCACGATACCTGAAGGATAAAGGAGAGTTGCTCACCTGCACCGCCCACGACCGCGAATGCATCCCTACTCTGCAAGTGTCCATGGCGCAAAAAGTTGTCACCGTGCCGTAGATTGTGCCCATTAAGGTGCCTCTGTGCCCGCATCGGGCGCCTCCTCCTTTATCTCCTCAAATCGCCTCGAACATTTGAATAGTTTTCTTGCTGCCCAATAGCCCTTTGAGCAGTCATTAGACACCGCATTGTGTTAGCGCACTGTGCACTCTCATTGCGTCTTGACATCGTCCTCTTGTGGCTGCGCCGTGTTTGGCATTGCGTATCGAGTTTTGTGACCGTCAAACTTGGTCAGTGTGTGTTTACGTTTCTGCGTTCCATGCGTGTTGAAGATTTTTGCGTGATCGAAGGTCGTTGAAATATTGACTTGAGGTATGACGTTTAGCTGTAGTGTCTATGTACTGCTTGCGTTGTGTGCGAATTTGGACTACGAAATTGTGAATATATTAGTGTGTGTCGAGTAATGCTGTGTGAGAGACTGAGTTGGGTAGC
Source organism: Morinoia aosen (assembly GCA_030386875.1). NCBI lineage: Eukaryota > Metazoa > Arthropoda > Malacostraca > Amphipoda > Talitridae > Morinoia > Morinoia aosen. Next base: position 51,745,476 of record CM059567.1, on the reverse strand, counting down.
CTCAATGCTCCACTAGATTTCAATTTCAGTTGTGATCCCCTCAGGAAGGTACGAGCATTGTTTCTGTGGGAATCCGTTCCTAGGAGGAAGGTGTGAGGTTCTATGTTGAAAGTTAGAAACGCCTCCTTTATGATGAAGTAGGATTTTGCTTTGTTACAGATCATCTTTCTCTGGTTCACTACTTTCTTTTTTTAGCACATGAGATTCGTCAACTCTTACCGTGTTCTAAAAGATCGTTTGAAACTTACCGTTTCTATGGACAATGTGTGACGGCACACATTGTCCATAGATGCCCTGTTACCTTATTCCACACCTAATGGTGACTTCCTTTCTTTCCTTGTCGTTCGTCGTAGGTTCTTAAATAAATTTATTCGAATTTTGAGATGCTTTCAGACTTTGAACTGTCTGTATAATTTACGACCAGAAAATTGGAACATCCTTGCAGTGAGGAGTATTTTTGGGAATTGTCTTTGGAGTTCCATAAATGAGACTTTTAAGTTCTTCGCAGATGGGAATTTATCGTTTATCGTAGTCTAAACATAGTTTTGATACAGGTAAAACCTATTTAATCTTTGTCTAACTTCGGCGATATTTTCTATATGTTATTATGGGTTCAGATCCATCATTTTCTGCGCGCTTTTTCTCTTAGAATAAAAAATGATGCAGCCTGATGCATAAGAATGCTGATGTCAATTTAATATGTTTCTATATAGTTAATTGTTATGGTCATTTGGGAGTCCTGGTAATTTGTGCATCCAAGGGTACTGTTTAAATACTCTTGGGTCGCTGTGGTCGTAAAATATAAAATTACCTAATCTTCAATGGAACCCTTCTAGCCTTTCATTGTATGCAAATTAGCGCTTAATAGGTTTGTTGAGCACGCTAAATTTTATTCTAACTGTGAAGTAATTAAGCGTAAAACTGACCGACTCCTCCGTATTGCAAGACTATGCTGATAACTTTCGTTTCCGCGTTCAGTCCGTTGCAGTGGTAAAGTGCGTGTGATGTTAGCACTGGCCCGCCCGTTGAATGTTCTGGTGCCTTGTTGTCGTTAGACGACATGTGTGGAATTATTAAACGTTGATCTTACTATAATTACACGTCAATGTTTTCGGGTTCCGTTGGTGTGTCAGCTACTGACTTACACACCCCGAACAGTGCATGTGTCGCGCTCTTGCATTGAGCCTCGTTTGAATTTATCCGTGGTGAAATTTTCCACTATTGAAGAAGACGTTTTTACAATCTTACTCGTGTAATCTTCCACTACAGCCGTAGACGTTTTCACAACTTTACTTATGCCATCTTTCGCCATGGTAGGATGCGTTTTTCCTGTCATACTCATGAAATCTTCCAAAACAGTAGGAAATGTTTTTCACAACCATACTTACAAAAGAATTGCTTCTACTGACTCAAGATTCAAATGACCGCATTAGCTTAGAGGGCTCATTTTTGTAAGCTGGCCAAGCTCACCGACAATTAATGTTCTAACTACGTGCGATGTGCGCTACTCAGAATAGCTCAAAATATGACGTTTCTATCAGGATTTCCGCGCGTGTCTGTATAAGTTAACACTTGACGTGGACACCACATTCACTCAGTGATAGGTAACCTTGCGCACGAATCCTGCTCGTGCTGCACAATTCGTCAAAGTTTTTTTTAAGTAAAGGCCGTTTCAGTGGATGCCAAGTGAAGAGTTGAGTTGCAGGGTCCTGCAATAGTACCTTCATTATTATTTCCCACTTTTATGCAATCATAACGCAGGACACTGCAACACAACGCTAAGGTTTGCATCCAAATGCACGGAACACCGCTTCATCTGAAGTTGTCCTGCGTCATTTTGAATAGTTCTGATAAACCTGCTTCAGAAATGCCCCGGATTAAAATCAATTTTTGTTTCTGAATTTATGCATCTCCAACTTATTGTCATACACCTTGAAGGTTGGGATTTCAAGTTCATTCTTAATGTTTCCAAATGCAGCAGCGCTGACGAAGTTGCCACTAACTTAGTTTTCTAATCGTTTTTGTTAATCCACTTTGACCTATGATGTATACGCCTATTTATATTCGTGTGATAAATTTCCTTCTTGGCATTCACTTACGCTGACAGTGTCTATCATCAAAATATATTAAAAAGTCACTTTTGAAGTGTCCGAAGCTTTCATGTTTTGTGTTCGTGAATTGCTAACATTCTCTCGTGACTGCTCAATCTGCGAGGCAATAGACCTCTGAGAATTAACATTTCTGAAACTAATTTTACTGTCTGACAACTTAATGCTGTGCGTGGCGAGTTTTAATCTTCCAGAAACCCTTGACCGCTCATTCTTGGACGATCAATCTTGAATTTCTCTCATCGTGAAAAGCCCTCCTCAGTCCGAGCTGTGTGTTAAATAAAGGGCTTCTCTGCCTACTGTTTAAAATATTTCACATCATCGAGCAAACAGGGTCATGTGCGTGTAGAGATTTACTCCATTTAGTTTTACAACTATTGTCAGACTCATTGTGCGGCTTAATTCACTACACTCCAACTGATAGGATAATTCCTCTACACTTTTCAGTTTACTAACGACGGAAGCCAAAAATTCGCTTTAAAAACACCTAATCAAGCATTTACGACACCGGTTACAAGCCAAAGCACACTCAAATAGGCACAGTTTTTTTTTTGGGTGGATACAACGCACTCGAGACAGCGCCTGGAAGTCATATGATTCCTTAGTTTGCTCATCTTATTAAGTGTGGAGTGGTCAAGAGTACGTAGCTGTGATGTCATGTTCTCCTGAGACGGTCAGTCGTGCCGGAGGTGTTCCTGGTTTTTGCGGTGCCGCACTGCTCACGTTATCTTATTTATTGCAGGGGCCTCTCCTACGCTCGCTCTGCCCCGTCCTACTCTGTACTCTGTTCTCTTCATAATGCATCACTGCTCTCAAGGACGCCAGCCGATGTGTTTTCCTTTCTTATTTCACATAGGATTGTGCATTTAAATCGTACACTTGAGGCGAGTTGTTTATTTTAAAGGCTTTGGTTTTGAGATACTCACTGATAAGGATGTCATTCAATGCATTGAAGTATCGTTGTTTTTAAATAATAAGTTGTGTTCTAATATATCGAGCCTCTGTTCCGCAGTACTGCGTTCCACTTCATACTTTATCGAGATTTTTCCAAGGCGTGATGGCCCATGAGCGCATTACACCTTTCAATTCTCCCCCGCAACTTTCCGTGAATTCTCAATGATGAACTCTGTTTAGCTGTTTGGAAGATCGAAAATGACTTGGTTTGAAATTCACTTTATAGGGTAAATATTCATGGGTTTTCTTAGGATACAGATTCAACTCCAATGCTCGTCTCTTTGCAGTTTACAGCCTTCATATTATTTCGAAATTTCTTTTCTTTGTGTAGGTGGAAAAAAGTAGTTAAAATACTTTTCCGTTACGTAATTACCATCCATAATAATAGCGGTTCTCCTATGCTTACATATTCGTATATAACTGAGCATATGTGTGTATGTATTCATTTCTAGCCTCAAGTTCTTGTCGTGGAATAGCTTGAATATCAAAATGAGCGTAACTGGGAGATAGGCTCCACCTGTACATGGGTGTTAAAACATTTAATTCTCGTTCTTTTCAAGATAAATATTTGGGTTTTGTGTTCACGTATCAATAACTAACACATGAAAAATTTGAAAAGTAGTCAAACCTGTCACAAATACGCATCTCACTCACTATTAGAAGTGCAAGTATCCGTCTATAACTGTCATGCAATCATTAATCTCATCAAGTAATTAATGGGCTTCGGCAAACACTGTCCAATGGGGTCATTTTTGAAGAGCTGGGTGTACGTGTTTGATGTTAAATACCCTTGGGAGATGTGCTAAAACGTAAACTCTTTTATAAGAAATTGTGGGACCTCTCGCTCTTGTAATTTTTATTTTATCATATCCCTGTCAACTTACGAGTGATCTAGGAAATGCCTATTTTCGCAGTCAATTTAGTCTTCTCTTTGTCTATTTCTCGGTTTTCTCTCGCTCTGCCTATCACGCAGGTGGATTATGTTTTGCACAATGTAAATATTTATCCTAGTGTCTGTGTTTATGGCCTCTGAAGTTCAATTTCCTACTCACGTTATATAGGGAATCCAAATTGTCCCAGTTATCTTAAAATTTGATCAATCTCAACTTGATCTGAAGTAATTACCCAAAGGTTCTTCATGTACATAAAGTTTTTGTCAGCTGAGATATTCAAAATCTATTTTATTGAGGTAAAAGAGTGATTGTGATGGTGTAATTGTGAAAGAAATTTCGAAATGCTTATCTGCAATGAAGTTGTATTCCTCTTCGCTATGCTAATTTTGGGATCTATAAATATAAATATTTATTATATTTCTAAACTTCCACCAGCGCTTACACAGACTCACAATTATAATTGTCCCATCTATGATTTCCGCAAGCCATAGGTGAAGGGAAGTATCGATGCATATTGAAAATTGATTAAAACTAAACGTTCATGTTTTTCCAGCAGCATTTAAGCGGAATCACGAGGCGCTGTGTGTCTTAAAGAGACACTTCATTAAGCCGTTAACGTTGATGCATTAGTCTGCGAGCTGAGCAATTTATTCTCTACATTAGCATTGAATGTCGATGGTTACGCAGTCATTCCTTGAGCGCGTGGGTGGGCGAGTGTATTCGCCTCGCAACCTTCGATGGCGACTGAAAGCAGGCGTGAAGCGCTCCATCGACTGGCCCAGACTGATGAGCTGCTGGAATGTGTCGTGTTGGTGTGTCAGTGACTGAAATGTGTTGTGTTGGTGTGTGATTGACTGGAACATGTCGTGTTGGTGTGTCAGTGACTGGAATGTGTTGTGTTGGTGTGTGATTGACTGGAATGTGTCGTGTTGGTGTATCAGTGACTGGAATGTGTTGTGTTGGTGTGTCAGTGACTGGAATGTGTCGTGTTGGTGTGTCTGTTTGAAATATGTCTTGTTGGTGTGTCTGTGTTTGAAATATGTTGTGTTGGTGTGTCTGTGTTTGAAATATGTTGTGTTGGTGTGTTTGTTTGAAATATGTCGCGTTGGTGCGTCAGTGTTTTAAATATGTTGCGTTGGTGTGTCAGTGTTTGAAATATGTCGTGTTGGTGTGTCTGTGTTTGAAATATGTTGTGTTGGTGTGTCTGTGTTTGAAATATGTTGTGTTGGTGTGTCTGTGTTTGAAATATGTTGTGTTGGTGTGTCTGTGTTTGAAATATGTCGTGTTGGTGTGTCTGTGTTTGAAATATGTTGTGTTGGTGTGTCTGTGTTTGAAATATGTTGTGTTGGTGTATCTGTGTTTTAAATATGTTGTGTTGGTGTGTCTGTGTTTGAATTATGTTGTGTTGGTGTGTCTGTGTTTGAAATATGTTGTGTTGGTGTGTCTGTGTTTGAAATATGTTGTGTTGGTGTGTCTGTGTTTGAAATATGTCGTGTTGGTGTGTCTGTGTTTGAAATATGTTGTGTTGGTGTGTCTGTGTTTGAAATATGTTGTGTTGGTGTGTCTGTGTTTGAAATATGTTGTGTTGGTGTGTCTGTGTTTGAAATATGTTGTGTTGGTGTGTCTGTGTTTGAAATATGTCGTGTTGGTGTGTCTGTGTTTGAAATATGTTGTGTTGGTGTGTCTGTGTTTGAAATATGTCGTGTTGGTGTGTCTGTTTGAAATATGTTGTGTTGGTGTGTCTGTGTTTGAAATATGTTGTGTTGGTGTGTCTGTGTTTGAAATATGTTGTGTTGGTGTGTCTGTGTTTGAAATATGTCGTGTTGGTGTGTCAGTGTTGAAATATATTGTGTTGGTGTGTCTGTGTTTGAAATATGTTGTGTTGGTGTGTCTGTGTTTGAAATATGTTGTGTTGGTGTGTCTGTGTTTGAAATGTGTTGTGTTTGTGTGTCTGTGTTTGAAATGTGTTGTGTTTGTGTGTCAGTGACTGGAATGTGTTGTGTTGGTGTGTCAGTGACTGGAATGTGTTGTGTTGGTGTGTCAGTGACTGGAATGTGTTGTGTTGGTGTGTCAGTGACTGGAATGTTTTGGCCAAGCTGTGGATTGTGTTGGTTGACAGGAACTGGAATATGTTGGCGTACCAGCAGCTGGAATATGTCGTGCAGGCATGTGACATGCCCTGCAACACGGAGTATGCCGGGCCGTTGGCGCGCGAGGGCGGCGGTGTCATGGGAAGCGGGTGTTGGGCTTGTGTTCTATGCGTCGCGTTGCAGTTTTTGCCCCTAAAATAATGCGCTCGCAATGCATCTATTTGCAGCCTTTGATGTCTGTACTTGGAGGATTTTCGACCTTTGGTGCCTTCACTTTGATGAAACATGGCGTCTTAATTTGTCACGTAATTGAAACGCAAGGGGCCATTTCGGAAAAAATTTTTCCTTGTTCTTTGCCCTTTGTATATTCTTCGTACTCAATTCAGTCTTTTTAGCGATTGTGAAATGTCAAACTATGTAAAAAAGTTCCTTTTGTTAAAATCGAAAATATTGTAGCTCATTGTCTAACATCCAGTAAATTAAACCAAAATGTTGCTAAAAACATAATTATGTATATGTAAATCTCAAATTTAAATATATATAATTGACGATTGACTCGTTAAGAAACATTTGTATTTATATCCCCACTGTTGTTACCCGTTTCGTTTATCGTTGTTGATTTAAGAACTGGTGGATATGGTGATTAAAAATACTCCTAATGCCACTCGTGCTTCAATGCATGACGGAAATTCAAATCTGCTAAAGCTCGTTTACTGCTTCGGAAGATTCATCTCGACTAAAATTTTGGGAAATAGTAAAGATTCTCTAAATTTCAGTGAGCACTATTTATTTCTGGAGATTTGTGAACGTTTGTTCCTGTGTCTCGCGTGTTCTCATGCACACAATTGGGTCATTTGTTTTATATCTTTGATATGAAGTGGAACTTGACGCCTGCTACGAAAAATACTCCGAGTTTTAAACCATCGCGAGCAACAAGCTTATTTCTAACTCTTCTAGCCTGCTGCTGTCGTTTGCGCCCGGCGTGTTCGCTAGTTTCCCGAAATTTTCCTTGTATCTTCATTATCATTTACTTCTTCTAAAATTTGGGTCGCTTATTTACAAGATGCTTTTGAAATATTCATGCGTGACTAGTATCTGCCTGTGGCTCTTGGTATTAAGGGCTGTGTATGAATTAGGGGTGGGAATTTTCCTCCAGTCACCTTCTGTCACGCTTGGTCTGGCCACTTAAAAGCTAAGCGAATTAGAGCAGAGACAACACACCTCCAGCGCCCAAAAAATTGTCTCTTGAAAGGAAGGCGTCATGGGCGACGCTTGAACCACAAGCATAAAATTTAAGATGGTGATTTTGCTTTGCTGAGCTAATAACTCGAGTAGTAACCCTCGCCTAATCACTTATTCTAAACTAATAAAATTCCTTGAATAACGCTGTTAATATGGCTAGTTTGGGTAACAATTCCTTTCCTTCTGCGTTTCATCGCTCCACACTCGCAGCTCTGAACTGCCTTTTCATTCGGCTGGGAAATGAACACATTTCTATAAGTTCTGTAGTGTACGAGTAAGTGTTTGGCATGAGTTTTAAAACGTAAAATAACCACTCGCCGTGTTTTTGTGAACCATTACGAGGTCTGCGGGATCATGCTGAGCTCCTCCTAATACTTGGAGTTAATTGAACGCATGCCTCGTTCATCTCTCGTAACTGCATGCAGAGGTTATCACGCAACTCTTCACACTTTGCAGGCCAGGATACCAACCAAAGCAACAACTCTCAACGACCAAATTAGGGAGATAATCGCCCCTAAAGCGACCGCAAAACAGCGCTAAAGCTTCCTCCGAGCATCAGTACTGAAGCGGAACTCCTCCAGTGCATCTACTTTTGATTTTAAAGCCAATTGCTGTTAAGGGAAGCCGGGTGTGTTGGGTAATGTTTATTGACTGCTCGTGTTCGATTAGAGCTGAACTGTGGGAGGTACTTCCATTTGCGGTCGTCATCTGAACGCGCCCACGTCAGTGGCAAATGATTGTGTCTCTTGGGATGTGTGTGTGCTGGGATGTGTGTGCTAAGATGTGTGTGTGCTAAGATGTGTGTGTGCTGGGCTGTGTGTGTTCTTGGATGTTTGTGTGCTGGGATGTGTGTGTGCTGGGATGATTATGTGCTGGGATGTGTGTGCTGGGATGTGTGTGTGCTGGGATGTGTGTGTGCTGGGATGTGTGTGTGCTGGGATGTGTGTGTGCTGGGATGTGTGTGTGCTGGGATGTGTGTGTGCTGGGATGTGTGTGTGCTGGGATGTGTGTGTGCTGGGATGTGTGTGTGCTGGGATGTGTGTGTGCTGGGATGTGTGTGTGCCGGGATGTATGTGTGCCGGGATGTGTGTCTGCTGGGATGTGTGTCTGTTGGGATGTGTATCTGCTGGGATGTGTTTGTGTGTGCTAGGATGTGCTTGCTGGGATGTGTGTGTGTGCTTGGATGCTTCTGCTTGGATGTTTCGGCTGTGATGTGTTTGCTAAAGTCACAGAAAGGATGACTTTGCAGGATATTAACGCCGACAATATTTAATAACTGCACACTTATATAGTACCTCCGGTATATCATTATTTGAATGGCTTCAGATCTAACTAGAAACGGTGATTTTCCCGTATAGTTGAAACAATAAAAATTGACATAATAAAACATACTTACTTTTAAAAAAAAAATATAAATCTTAAGGCATTCATATATTGAGTTGCGAATAGAGCTCCAGTCTTCTTGATTTGAGAGCATTTTTTAAGTTATCTGAACCAGTAAATACCAATTTCAGTGTTCTCTTTCCTTTCTATAATTTATTTCTCTTGTTTTTGGTGCATGTACTTACAAATACTTTCGTTGCAACAATTTTGAGTAAAATTTTGATATGCATCGAAGTTTTCGAAAAATTTTTCTACCACAAGCATGAACATTGTACCCATTTCTCCTACCAGGACGAAATGGAAGGTCACGAGCTAAATGTTAATTACGTAGGATTTATTTGTGTTGAAACAGAACAGATTTTTTTGGTTTCTTTAAAGGACCATCTTTTTCGGATCACCGCTATCCTGTTTTTCAGCACCTCTGACTTTCCCCTTCACCTTCTATCTCGTTTCGTGAAATTCTTGCCTACCTTGCTGTTGCATTCTTGTGTGGGAACACACATTGTGCATAGCTTCTCCTTTCCCTTGACTCCTAACTTAATGGTAAGTTCATACTTTCTCTCTCTCTCTTGAGCGCCTTTGTTGCAGTTTGGGAGGCTTAACTAACTTATAATCTACGAATTAAATCTTCTATAAAAACAACTGTATTATTCCAATGCCTTACTTGAGAACAATTATATACAGGGTGTTTCTGAGCAAGAAGTAAAAAATTGCACACCAAGCAGAAAATGGCCAAATAAACACTTTTGCTTCTGAGAAATTTCCTAAAAAAAATCTGGTTTCTGAGACATTAGCTGTTTATAGTTTTAAAAGATGAAATTTTATTACATAATTACTCGCAATATTCATTTTGATTTCACTTTACAAAAATTGTCCAAAATATGTTCCACCTACATCAATGCACTTATCAAATCTTAGCCTTAACGACTACCAGATCGATATACGGAAACACGTCTGGTATTTCAGAAATCTTACCAGCAGCCACAGCAATTCTGGCCACGAGATCTTCCTCAGATCCAATGGGTGTAGCATAAACAAGGCTACAAAGCTTTTTGCCAAATATCACTAAAACTAAATTTTATCATTGTAAACTCTCATAGAATAGAAGTGTTTGTAACGTAAATTCAAAATAAATATTGCCAACAATTGTGTAATTAAATTTCATTCTGTAAAAAAACAAACAGCTAATATCTCAAAAAACGATTTTTTTTCAGACAATTTCATAGAATAAAAAGTGCTTATTAAGCCATTTACTACTTGGTGTGCAATTTTGTACCTCTTGTTCTGAAACACCTTTTATACATTTACTTTCACAACATTTATTTCAAAGATAATTCTGATACTTTTTCATGCGCTTTCAAATCTATTTACCCATTCAGGGATGATCTCCTGCGTTCACATAAGCGTGCAATTACAACGGAATCCTCAGTATGCAAAGCCTGAGCTTTTGTGTTGACGTAAACTGGTCTCAAAACAGCGGCGATCGGCACCTGCTTATGCACACCTGCTCGTCTGGCGCTCCGTTTGCACAACGCAAGCATGGTAGGTAGCGTGGATCCCAGGTGCAGCTATATTCCACTTCGCTCGGCTTCCTTAGTGCGTTGAACTTTACCCATTAAAGCCTAAGTCCGCCACCAGGAAAGAAATTCTCTCCAGTTGCTTCCAGGTGTGACATCATTATTGCCCGATGTGATTGGATTTTTTTTTGTGATCACTATTTGGAGGTATCTTGTGGATAAACTTGCGTATATCATTTGTGGCCAGACGGCATTGCGATCGAAATGAGGGGAGCAATGAAATTTCTTCGTGGGCTATTACAATGGATACACTAAACGTCATTGAGAAAAAATTACTTCTATGCATTTTTTTACTGCCCGCAGTTTGAAGAATTCAGTAGATTAGTTTCAGCTTAACCTGCGAATAATTTCAGTTTACCATGCAGATTTACTTATACCATCGTAAGACTTGAGATGTTGTGCGCGAAAAATGTGTCACCATACTAGGGGTCCTATTTAAATCATGACTGTATATTCACCTAGCTGCAAGTACTCTTACGAACTTATGGAACAGTGAGCGGTGATATTTATCCAAAGCTAGGCTATGAGTGGATACAAACTGCATCAAAACATGCATGCAGTAGTGGTCCGCGCTACATTAAAATTGCATGTACTGCTGAACGGGCCGACTTGAACCGGCCGAAATCTCTTCCTCACTATTTGTAGTAGTCTTTGGCTTGCAAACTTGTTGCAAAAGCTGAAACTTTTTTCAAAAATTCAAAATCCTTGAATTTTACAAATCATTTTTGTCATGATTGCATTGGTACGAACGTTAATTTCTTTATAGGCTCTCTGTTCATGACAGAAAACTATTTTAAATTTCGCCATGTCGAGGCAAGCACGTTTGTAGAAATCTGTTGCGTATTCAGTTTTGTAACGAAAAGAACCTCGTATTTTTTCGCTTAATTTCAACCCCACGTGACGCTGACGCTTTTTTCGTACTCATATGCGAGCTAAAACCTAAGCTCCATAAACCTTGCTACTTCAACTTCACGCTTCATGGAATATTTTAATAACTTTCTACGTGTATACGAACTTGACTGTGCATGGTGTAACGACACTCAAATCTTAAAGACCTTCCCCCATCAACACCAAGAATCACGGTTCACGTTAAAAGAAACACTCTCCTTGAGCGGAACATAAAGATCCTGTAAATGCACATTTTCAAGCGCTGTTGTACGTGCACGAACTTGACTGCGGTGTAACGACATTCCAATCTTAAAGACTTTTAACTATCATCACCAAGAATCATGGTTCACATAAAAAAAAACACTTTCCTTGAAAGGAACGTAAAGATCCTGGAAATTATCTTTGTTAAGCAAGCGCCGTTGTATTTTTGGAGGCATGGAATCCGACGCCTGCAGTCGCTACAATTCGTTCCGAGGCCTGCAATTGTGCACACGCTCCACAATTTGCTGCTGCTCGCCAGCACCTCAACTCCAGATCGTCTCTGTGTGTCAAGGTTGTAGGTTTGTAGCAGAGGCTGGTTTTGAAATAGATAAAGGAGGCCTTGGCTGCCTATACAGATGTGACCTGCTCCATGAGTGTCTTCGCATTCTAGATGGCACACCAGCATATTTTTTCCATTTTTTCAGCGGCTAACATATGAACACGCATGAAGTTAAATATAAGGAATATTATACTCGATTCGACGCATAGACACTTTTGAATATTAAGGGGCGAATGAAATTGATTAGGAAAGACTCGGGGGTGAATGGCACAGTAATTTGAAGATCCCTGGCTGGGGCTTGCTTATCGCGACGACGCAGCAGCAGCTTTGTGCGACAGCTCGCCCTAATTGGGAATTATGTGCTGTGAAGGAGACGCTGTCCTAGAGCAGGATTTTTAAACTTACATTATTGTAGGAGTACAATCGGTAGCGAAAGTTTTTATGTGATTTGGCAACTCTACTTGTTCTTTTTGTTTGGTTAAAATTTTCAAATTTCGTTTGGAATAACTTTAAGCTTTAAGAATTTGGTCTAAAAAAACTGCACATAGGGCAGCCGAGTTTAGAGAAGATCTTTTGCTGCAGGCTGTATTTCTTTCAAGGAAAGATACAACTTATGTACTCATAAAACGTAGCGTTCCCTTGAGAAAGGTGAGAGGTCCCAAGCTGAATGTTATAAAGTCTCGCTTCTGTTTTAATTGAATTGCGTTTTTGTTTTACTCGGGATCATCTCGTTTTCGGTCTGCTACAGGTTTTTTCAGCACCTATAACGTTGTTTTAAAATTTCACCTGTTTTTTACCTTTTTAAACTTTCAAGCGTAGTATTTATGTACAAGAGTTTAGAAACTCACCTTGTACATAAATACCCCGTTCCCTTAATTTTTAGGGGTTAGAAAAGCGTAAAATACCTTATTATTAACCGGCCCACTGCTGCAGTAAAGGAATGTGTTTAAAAATCGCTCCCCATTTCTCTAAGGAGCTTTCATGAGGCGCATGTACTGATGTTGCAGGTTTTTTCCTGGTATTCCATTTATCTGATGTTGCACTTCTCATTGGATTCTGATTTTGCCTTCAGGAAAATATTTCTGAGAGATATTTTAATAGATTTCATTTCTTATTAGATTCCCTGGCTTGATTCCAATGAGAAATGAATAAGTTAAGGTACTAAAACATCCAGCAGCATTTGTATCAGTTTCGTAGTTGATTTTTTACAAGTTTTGCTGGTGACTAGGCTTACTTTTCCTTGGTATGTGTTAATGAAATAGTAAAATTTTCTTTTTATCTTAGTTAAATAAATATTGACAACTAATAAAAGTTTTCTTCGAATTTTCAGGACGCGACGATGACGCTGAAGAGTCGCACTTCTCCCTCTCCCCTGTCGGCCGCCTTCAAGCGGGGCCGTTCAAAGGTCTTTTATGCGTCAGAGGATCCCTCGCTCCCCAAACTCTCATCGGGAATTCCCTCCCACGAGCCAGCAGCGCAGACCACAACCATGTTCGGGAACCACAAAGAAAAGAGCCTGACAGTAGAAGCCCCTCCTTGGGGCCCTGCTTTGGGCACGTGCAAAGAAGCTAACGAAGCCTCGAGCTCTGGAGATGAAGCTAGTTCTCCTACGAGCTGCGCAATTCGGTCTCCAGTCGGTTCCCTCAGGAGCTCAGTTGGGGGTTCTCTCAGAGGATCCCAAGATTCAGGATACTCCGATTCTGGCGAATCTAACTGCGGCGGGTCACCGGAAATAGACGCAGAAGAATTTGCTCCCCGAGTGAAGCATATTTCACGCGTGTTTTTCGGTGGCAGTTCAGGTTCAGGAAGAGCCCGCTTGTATTCAGACACAATTGTGGCAAGCGGGCCAATGTCCCTACCAATCACGCCTCGAATATCTAGTAATGGAGCCAAGAGCCTCCAAAGTCGAACACAATTGCTACGAAACGGTCCGACTGACACTCCAGACGCGGAGAGCAGCTTGCGATCGAGTCCAACCTCTATTTGTGATTCAGACGAACCTCAATACGAGATGGAATGCAAGAGTTTACTTGAAATATCATCTAACTCGTACGACGAGCAAGCCAGCAGGAAGACAGGAGCCATTAGGAAAGCCTCTTATGTAAGCTGTCACAGAAAAGGCCCTCGCCGTTCCACGAGCGCCGATAAATTACTAGACGATCCCAAACCAAGACGCCCGTGTATATTGAAAGCCCGTCGTCGGTGGTCGACTGTGGACGTTAAACACTCACACTCTCAAGGCAGTGGCCCTTTATCTCTGTCATTTATGAGTGAATGTCGAGACAGCGAACACCAGCAACATGACCACCCTAACCAAGACCTTCCTCTCAAGCCCATCCTTACAGAGCCCTGTGCGTTAGGAGGCGCGATCACCAAAAAAACTAACGTCAAGAGGCTCAGAATCCATCCCACCGCACTCGCCGCCGAAATGAAGTGAGTGTCCGTTCTCTGAATCTTTTCTCTTCAACTGTTAATTATTTCGGTTTTGTATAACTTTTCTGTTATTCTGTTCAACGCACTGCACTGCTCACAAGGATTCTCTCTTGTTGACTGAACTTTTATTACTAATTTTAATGACCAAACTGATACGATAAAAACAAAAACAGTTGTAAGCTTACAGCTAGTACTCCATTATAACATATTTTTAAAATACTTTTACAACGAATCAGATGTAAGTGAAGTTTAATGCATGTGACAAACTATTATGTGAATGATTGGTTATGGAAATTGTCCTCGGGTGTAGTTAATTTTCCTTGTGATAATGGTTACTTTATTAATTTTATCATCGGAATATTTTGTGCGGCATGCCTTTTACTTTAAAGTGGGAATATCTGTTGATTTGTCCCGCCTCTCAGCTGAATAAACATCGTTACCAAATATTAAAACGGAACCGGATATGTTTCATTTATGCAATGCAAGAGGCTAAATTTACTTTTTTGTGGAAATGTCGAAATGTCGAAACACAAAGAATTGCCATTATTGATCTATTGTCGTATGAGCTAAAAAAAATGGTTTGCAGAGCTTATTCCTAATTTTGCTCGAAATTGCTTTCTATAATCTTGAACAAGTACAAGCAACAGTGCAATTGCTACGAAAAAAGAAACTATACACTGTCAGTAAAGACTAAGTGCTTTACGAGAGTTGAATTTTAGGAGTAAATTTTGAAAATTGAGCACGACTCAGATGAAGATTTATGCTCAAATGAACTAGCTTAATCCAAGCAATTTAACAATCAAATTGATGAAGCATGAAGCCTTTTCTACAAAAGTTATGGGGTTTCTCATTTGCCCCTGCCTCGTGTACCCGATTCATTGAGTTTCCTCTGATTCATTTTTTTCTCGCGTGTTTTTAACTCCTAAAATTGTGTTTTAATCATGCATTGCAATCGATCAATTCCGAGTTCACATGTGCACCTGGCTTTAAGCTTCGCGCTACTAACGGCGTGATGTTGATACTAAGCTGGTGTACTGGTTCTATTTTGGCCAGTGCATCTGGCGTCCTTTTGTACCTTACATATTTTCATGTAGAAGATCATCCTTAGCACCGTATTGGGCAGCTAGAGGGCTCTTCTAGAGTTCATCCTAACGGGCCCTGTCAAAGCATCAGCATTTCCATCAGTGCGTCGTAATGGCATTTTCGCGCTTCGAAAAGCCATTCAAACGACCCAGAAAGCTCAAGAATCTCATCATCATTCACGTTGAAGGCGGCGCGTAAATGAAATGACTTCGGCTGCATAAAATGCAAAGAAAAGAACCTGCTCCCGATATGCTCAAAGTTTTGCGGCGACAAAAATTCCTTCCCCGTTGGATGCATGCATCTAAGGCGGCAGATTACGCTTGTCACCATCGAGATCAAGGCTCTTCGAAAAGTGATGTATCACTCGGTCTTGGCGCGGCTGACAGAAACTGATTAAAAACGTCACGCGATTCAGACGCCTTCCTAAACGCCTGCAGCCGCCAATCGCTCTCCGAGTGTAAATTTTGCAATGTCTGATTTGAATATACAAAATGCCAGACCCGAGGTTTCAGTTCACTTGGAATCGAAACCGATCATATTGACCTCTTAGTGTAAGAGATGACTTTTCCAACCAGAATGCGGCTCCAATTGCCCTTGACTGCATCGTGTTTCTTAGCCTTCATGCTAGCTTCATGCAGGCACCGTACTGTGTGTACTCTTTGTGTTAAAGATTTTCATAGCCCATTAATTATTGCAGCTTCTTAGTCCAGCCCGCTATGCAAGAGCGAGTCTCATCGCAGATTTTCCTCTCAACTCTCTAGGATATAAGAGCTTAGTCCAGGTCTGTAATATTTCTGAACGGTTTGTCTTTATCGGCGTATTTGAGGTCTTCTCGTTCCATTTCAGTAAAGTTCAGAGATTTATTAAAAACGCGAATAAATTCTGCAATGTGAAGACACATGAAAACGATGGTGAAAACGAAACGGGTGATGGTGGTACATGGGTGCTTAATACAAGTGTTTATTATTTCAAATTTGTATTTCAATTTTTATGCGAAAGATGATCTTGATTTAGGAAAGTGGTTTTAGAGCGTACTCATTTATTTCTTCGTCACCAGCAATTTGTCTGCCCTAAATAAGCAAGCCGGTACAATAGCATTAGTAAATTTTTCAATCAATTACCTGATACATAACGAGTTGCGTTTTAATTCACTCAAACTCAGAAAGTTGCTATCATTCACCTCGCCTAAAGCTTTTACTACAACCTTTTTCTTTCAAATCCTTCTTTTTCCCTCTCATGAGTTCAAGTTAGGATAAGAAGCACTCGTTCTTCCCTGCTCTATTTTTGCGGTGAATTGCATTTCTGTTTGAAGACTCTCGTTTCACGGCTTGCACGCCCATTGCGAGGACTGTCCTAAGTCTGACCTTGCACAATTGAGGTGAATAACCGTGCGTCAATATTGACCCATCACGAGAGGGCAACTTTACTAATGGCAAACTCAGGGAAAAATAAGGCGTCTTGCAAGCAGCTGCTCCAACGTAGGCGCTGAGTTGCGACGCTAAACACTGATGTGTTTGGTGAGAGAGGCGCCGCACGCATAGCTGGAGCTCGTGTTCCCCCTTGTCGTGCTTTCTGCTCCATTTTTAAGATTTTCGTTGTGATTATACGTTTCGTTGCATTTGTGCGGTTTTTATTGCAATTTTATGAGTATGGACCCATGTTTTTTCTGGTGTTTCACCTTGAATAGGTACACTCACGATCTTTGAATATTAATTCAAAATATTGCAGTGTCTTCGAACAATTAGCTGTTTGGAAAATGACATCTTAACACGGTTTGTTTTGCAGTGTACATGATCATTGACTCATTATACGAATAGATGCCCACATCTGAAAACTTCGGTATTGAAACTTACCAGTAATTTGTATAAAATTACTGTTACTAGGAACATTCGATTTTTGTGCATTCTTGATCCGAAATAAACCGTGATCATGCCTCTGGAACTTGCACTCCTCAGGATTGTTTTCATCAACATGCAAGATCTGCTCATGGGCCTGTGTTGTCAGCACGGCTCGATGGATTTAACGTTCCTCACGGTAGTTGCTACACACATCACAGCCAGCAAACTTACCGCAAGAGGTTGTAGTAAGTTTTGTTTGAAGTTATTTCTGTGTACATTTTTCTCTTGTCCGGGAAGTGACCACCATCTTGGTGCGATTCAACGCCTCGACTTTTTTTCTCTTGTCACAAGTGTTTATTTTTCCAGCCTTAGAACAAACTAACTGAAAGAGGATATACTTTATAGATTTGCCCTCAGTAGGCGAACAACTTACTTTGATGTTTTATTCCCTAGTGTGCAAATCAGGTGACCTGTTGACTTGTTAATGTATTTTGAAGTACTTTGTGCCTCCCCTAGTGCAGATTTTTACAAGTTTCCCGATCAACTCATCCTTTCTTATGAGGTGGTTTGCTGCTGTGGGTGCACAGAGATACGAGGATCGAAATATTTGCGAGCAATCAGTGTAAAAACTGACAGAAACTAGAAATGAATGTGAATATCTTCATCTATTATAAATTACGGTCTTCAAACGTTTGGTTACAAGAACCTGTGGAAACAAGTAAGGAGTTCAGAAGCTCTAGAACACTAACAACGGATCTGACACTGAATGGCTATCCGTCATGTGATACTTGAAATTAAAAATACTCCTAAAGATATCTAAAAAATCTAAAAAATGTGAAGGAAATGCGGGAAAGTATTAAAATGCAAAAAGTACGGAATGATTTTATATAAAGCTTCTTACAGAAAATTCAACGACCAAAACTAAATTTTGTAGAGACCTTAAATCGAAATATTGATGCTTAAATCTCTGAAAATCAAAATATTTTAATTTAAACCTTCACGAATTGGAATACTGGAATTTTAACGCTAAATGTTAAATCTCGAAGGGGTTGAATCTCTCAAAATGATAATAAAACAAATTAAATCTCCTGTTGAATTGAGCGTGAGCTAAAAATGTAAGAACAACGTTTGAATCGCAAATTAACTTAAAATTGCCTAGTAAAAGTTGTTTTTGAATACTTTTTGAATGCTTTCCCTCGAACAGATACACGCCAATCACCCTGGATGACACAATGCAGATACCATGAATAGTGTAGTAAGAAAACTAAGAAAAACCCGTGATGCTGTATCACTTCTTCAAATAAAATTGCTCACAATTATCCAAAATATAGAGGAAAATGTCCAAATGTAGTACCCATGTTACGAAAGATTACAAGGTATAACCAAAACTTGCGAGACTTTCCTTTAAATAAAATTGCTAACAATTATCCAAAATATAAAGGAAAATGTCCAAATGTAGTACCCATGTTACGAAAGATTACAAAATATGACCAATATTTTATAGTACACGTGTCCACAGTATAGTCGTACGTGAGAGTCAAGTAAATATGAACATCAGGAAGAATAAATCTCAAGCCCTACAACTTTGCCATGTGTGGCAGCAGCTGCGTTCCGTGGGGTCATTGGAATGCCAAGAATTGGACAAACAGACGTCAATTACTCACGATGTTCATTGCTGTTTTGCATTCTATATGTAAAATCCTGCCACAAGAGAAGAAGTTTGATTTCCTTCAGTCTTCTTCCATTTTGTTATGTAATTTTTTTTCAATTATCTAATTTTAGCTATTGTACGTTGGTTTATCTTTAATTTTTTTTATTCTCAATATTCCCATATTTGCTTGCCCTAATTGGGTGTACAAGAATTGATCCCCCTTCGTCATCGAGCGTCAAGAAGCCTACATTCTTATTGGCTATTTCCCTTTTTTTCAAATTGTGATCAATCCAAGCTCTCACTAAGTCATATTCTTTCCTAATACACAAAGATATCTAAGAACATCTTGCTTCAATCTCACTGATCATCAATTTTCTCCAGTGTTACTAGTCCACTTACTCTGCTGGGGACGTGCAAAACTCAGAGCGAATGAAGCAGACCCACGCTGCTACAGATTCTTTCTTTGAAAACCATGGTCATAGGTGACTTCTCAAAACAAGAATTAGTTAACATTTTCAGTTGCAGGACGATGAGCGCATTAACTTTTTTTTGCTACCTTATAAGCAAATATAATCATGTGGGCACTTCTTTTTAGTCGGTAACTTTATAAATTGATCTGCCAGCTGGAGCAGGCCAGTATTCTAACGTTGTTTAATGTCAATAGATCCATGTGTAGTGAATTGCGCTGCTGTTCCAATGTAATGAAGGCTTAAAAGATTGTGTTATTGGGTCTAGCATTGGGCCTGGTTTGCCTGTTGCGTTCCATGTTCTTGCATGTCTGTTGCATTCAGTTTTCTTTTGCAGCTGCCATCTTTTTCTAGTAATTTTTATCTACTGAAGAAGGTAGTAAGCAACTATTCTACAAACGATGTCTGCCGATATGAGGGCGAAACTATTCTTTGCGCGATGTATGAAAAACAAATATTTGCTCAAAATTATTTCCGCATTTATTACAAGACAGTATTTTATTCGTTTCCAGTTGAAAACTTCTTTGCAACTGGTTTTCCCGGACTATCATGTCTCAAGTAATTGCTTATTCTGTAGCATTACCCTGAATACTAGTTTGGCATAGGTTTTAAGTCGTTTTTTCCAGTTCATTTGTGTTGGGGGAATTTTAAACTTATGTAAATTTTAAATATTTCAGTCCAAAATTTCAGTGACATCATTTCTGGCTGACGTTTTTGATTTCCCTATCGCTAGTTTATTTTTGGTTAAGTAATGAAATATTACAGTGAGATGCTCGCGCTTAGCTGGTTTATATTTTAGCTCAGTTCTCCGGGTAGTTATTTGTCACTAGCATTCAATTAGATCACCTTGCTATGCCTTGGCTCCAGAGGGGGTCCTTGTTTTTTGGACCGCATCGCTCTGCCTCACTCAACGCATCAATGGACACAAATGTGCAGAAAAAGCACGACGGTAGCATCCCTCGAGAATTTTTTTCGAAGAACATGAATCTCATCTGCGCAATGAAGTCTTTCAAGCGTAATCAAACCTTCAGATACAAGACCAACCAGGCTGTCCCACTTGATGCATTGGGAGACTGAAGCGGGTGACTGCATTGGGGAGCGTAAACTGGCATGGTTGAGTGACTGCAGTGGAGAGTTGGCTATAAATAATGGGTAACTCCAAACCTGCTTCAACTTTCAGGTAGAAGCTCTCCTTAATTTCCAAATTTCCGACGACTAAATTGCTGCTCGCAACTTCAGTACTTAGTGTGAGAAAGAAAAATTGTCTACAGGCAAATACACCAGCTAGTATACTTGCTGCAGGTCCTGCTTAGAACACTTCAGTTTTAACGATTTGAACTTTATCGTCTTCTCAGCTCTTTGAAATGCAAAGCAGTGAGCGTTGTCGGCAGAAAGTGCCTGAAAATAACGCCTGCTACACTGGGTTATGAATCGCAGTGTCTTCAAAGAAAGGACTAACGAACCTTTTGATTGCATGGTATTCGTGCCGAAGTGCATGCATGCGAAGTCGTAAAATCACCACAAAGTATTTGATTGCATTTCTGTAGTTACGTGGTATTGAACTTCAATTTCATTTACTTCTGTGCTTAATCACATCCAATAGCATATTTGTACGCACCCTCGTGGGGTTTGAAATATTTGGATTACTTTTGATAGTGTGACCCCACGTTCCAACTTCTGCGGCACTGTTTCGACACGAAAAGCGCATGTTATTGGGCGATTTCACTTACGTGCATGACGGGTTTTTGATCTCGGGTTGCGACATCCATTCTGTCTTGGCTCTGTCCATGTTTATAACGAGTTAGAATGTCTACTGATAGGCTGTTCATAAAAATCAGAGTTGCAATACCAGAAAAATAATAAGCGAGTTGTAACCGAAAAATACCTGAACAAACACCCTTCCTGCAGCTAGTCTATTCTGCGCCTTCCATCGTAGAAATTGTTCCATAAAAACTCTCTTAATCGTGAGTGTTATAGTACTTATTTTTTCACATTTTTCCTGGCCCAGATCACTTCCGAAGATTTTCATAAACGTTACTAAATAGTTTCATAAAATAAATTAGATATTAAAAACACGTCATCGGCCAAAAAACGCTGGCGGACAATTCATTAATAAATACACTAAGGCGAATCATGCATCACATCAATCTCAAAAAATAAATAATATCCGCTTCGAGCAGCAGCATCTTCTATAATTTAATTTTCACTACTTATATTCCATTGGCAGTTAAATTTACTCATAATATGCAATGAAGAATAGTTTCGGTAACCATCGACTAGAATGACAGACGGTGTTGCTGTGGTAGATGCAACTGCTACGCGCGTCCCCGACCGTCGGTGGAGATTGACGGACCTCAACTTTAGGTGCTCCGGAGACTTGTCCCTGTCTGTTTGTTGAGCAAATGATTCGAAACACATTTGCCGATGAGTAAACGCGATTAGGTGTGCATTTCCTGCATTGCGCTTACACTTCTTCTCGTCGTGGCGGTAGATTCGTGCGTCTGTTTCGAGCAACGTTTCGTTTGACGAGAATGGTCGCCATTCAGAATGAAGTCCTCCGAAAAAATTAGGCATTCTTCGTCTAAGATTTTTTCACAAGAATGAAAGAGAGCCCAAGCCCTGAAGTTTTCTGTAGAGTTCAACGCCATCTGACAACGAGTCTCAGGGTTTTTATTTGTTTTCTTTCATTGAAGCCTTTATGTAGCCACTCGCCCTGAAGTACGTTTTTGAAACTCATAGTCTCTAGCCCATTGAAAGCGAACTCGTCGTATTCATGTTAGGGTTTCTGTAGTTGCATTACCAAACCTGTAGACGATTCCAACTATTGCAGTAAAAGTTATTTATGTCTACCCCTTATGAAAAAAACTCTTATTTCTTAGTGTAATTCAATCCAATTTGCATAAGTGATAATTCAGAATTCACATTTAAGTTTTTCACAGTGAATTATTTTGCATTACTCTGTGTCCAAGCAACCATGAACAATTGCATGTTTCCTTTGTACCAAGCGTCAAGTTAAGCTCGTAAGTATGACTGATTCATCTTATATGGATACCTAAGATTTTTTCCTCAACCTATTTGCGAAGTTAACTAACCTACCCAAAGTTAACTTCAAATTAAAAGCAGAAAAACGATGGTGTAGCGTAGATATTTTGATTGTATGTTATGTCATTCACTGGAAAAAGTTCACCATAACTGAGCTTAAAATGAATGAAATGTGTTTGTAAAAACCAATCAAGGTAAGAATGTTTATTATCTTAATTTTTTGTTGGTCATGTCAAGACACTTTATTAAAAACATCTGTACACTCTCAAATCCTAGATTGCTGCTTTTTTGGTACTAGCCCCCTTTTCATAAGAACAGTCCTATTTATAGCCAAGTTGGACTACAATGACTTATTTGCTCAGCTCTGTGAATATCGTGTACAAGGGACATACGTGTAGATTTCTGCGTTCCTTCTCTCTGCATTTTCCCCGCATTAGCATTTCCAGGAGGTCAGCCCTATTCATGTCAAGTTGGTGATGAACTCAAATGAGCCTAACTTTTACCAAGCTCTGCCACTTGGCCTTCCCGTTTGTGAAGGTTTCCTTGCGCTCCACCACGCGCTACGCTTGCAGTAACGTACGTGACGGCGGTGAGGCGCAAATGCCACCAGTACGACAGCAGCGTGCATGCGTGTCGTGACCGCGAGCAATTAGCTCTTTCTTCGCCTGGAATCCAGCCTCGCATGCCAATGAGCTCGCCACCACCACCAGCTTTGGCCCCTTGCAAAAACTGATTGTGGGCTTTTTCTGTACTTGGCTTCCACCGTGTGTTTTTCGCTCAGTGTTGGATAAAGTGTAAGGGTATTTGCCTTTCATGCAATGTTTGATAGTGTGTGAGGACGTCTGCCTTGGTTTGCAGCGTAGACTGAGGGAAGTCGCCTTGGTTTGCACTCAAGACTGTGACAAACTTTCTCTGCAACGTCTGTTTATTTTAACCGTTTCTAATGTGCTTTTACTAAAGTAGGTGGCTGAAAAAAACTTTATATTCGGCTTGAAGATAGCTTTGTTCTAAAGCCCTAATGAGGTAAGGGAAAGATGAAAATTTTTCATAGTGAAGGTTACCCTCGGTGTCCTTCCTTCGAGACCACAGCACCTGATTTGTTACCTACGTCTGAGTCAGCAAGCCTTTTTACCTCCCTGTAAGTCGGCAAGACGCGGAGCAAAATATTTTAGGAGTTCTGGCTAAGTAATTAATAAATAAGTTTATAAATCTTGAGTATCTGAACACGATAACAACCATTAAATTATCTCCTGCTTCAGTCAGCCTTTTGAATAATTTCACTTACACAGAACGCTATGGGACGTTATAATTACGAAAGATCAGGTATACTTGACAGACGATAAAAATAAGGGAAAAGAAAAATTAAACTCGTTGCCATTCATTTCTGCCGCCGTTCGTCTCATAAATCACCTAATTTTGCGGTAAAAAGCGGTTACCGGCGCCAACGACCTCAGTCTTGTACGTGCTAGAGAATGAATAACCTTATCTTGCCTTGTGTTTCGTAATTTTATTGACTGCTTTGTTTAACAGTGACTTACAGCATGAGTGACTTGACACATCGCGTATAAGTTTTGTGGTCCATTGAATGCGCAGCAGCAGGGCCTGCTCCTGTGTCGATTCACCGGACAACTTTTGCTACGCCTGCGCTGACGGAATTTGTGGTTCCAGAAAACGATCATTGACTGCCGCAGTGGAAAGCATATGTACTACATATTCTTTGAGTGTTGTGTCGGAGACCAGGAGAAAAATTGGGCTTCCTACGTTTGCTGTTCGAAGAGTTAATTAACCCTAAATGTTTGGATGCATGGAACAAAATTTCAATGCGTTTTGATGAGCTCGCCATTTGGCGTAAACCAGCAAACCATAACACCGATTTCTATTTCTGCGTGACACCGTGCTTGAAGAAAGTAATTAATACGCAGAAGAAGAGGAATATTGAATACCCAGTGACACCACCTGTCATTCGGCCAGTGAAGGATAGAGAAGGATAGCGAGTCCCCGATCCCATCGCTAACGTTCTGACAGAGTGATGTGAAAGATTATGGAACTGAACTTGCTGTGCTAGAAAGTGTTCAAAGCACCAGTAATGCTGATACCTCATTTGAACCGACAAGTACCTCCTGTAACGTATACAGACTCACACAAGGTGAACTTCATGACCTGCTTAAGGTTTTAGAACGCCCAAAGAATAAAGCTGAACTCTTTGCACTCAGATTGCAGCACTGGAAACTCATGGAGGATAAAGTTGAAATATTTACTCGTTGGGATCGTCAAAAAGATATTTTTACATATTTTCCTCTGTGACGATGACTTATTAGTCTGCAATGATGTTGAAGGTTTTATGCTGAAACTCGAAATTCTGTACATAGCTGACGATTGGAGATTGTTTATAGACGCTCCGAAAACAAGACTAATGGCTGTGCTATTGCATAACAGCACTGAAATATCATCATGAATCCCTTTTTTTATACAGCCCTAGGTAAAGAAAGTTATCCAATGTGTCAACGCCTTCTGGATCGTATAAACTACAATCAACACAAAGGGTATGTGGTGATTTCAAATTAATGTTTATTATGCTGGGTCTACAAGGTGGGTACACAAAGTGCTGTTGTTAGATGTACTGTATATGAGGGTGGGACAGCCGCGCGAGGCATGCCCATTACAAACAGAAGGATAGCCTGTACGAGCAGCTTACATGCATGGCACTAAAAATGTTTTATATGAACCTCTAATGAGCCCTAACAGTATTGTTCTGCAACCGTTGCTCATAAGGCGGACTTATGAAGCAATTTGCGAAGGCCTTTAACAAAAATGCCCTTGCATTTGAATTCTTCTGCCAAAAATTTCCAAGCCGAAGTACGGTAAGGATCAAAACAGGGGATATTCATAGGCCCCCAGATACGCAAGCTTTTGAAGGGTGAACAGTTTTAATCGATTTTCAATCCTAATGACAGACATTCCACAAAAAATAGCACTTTGACTCGAAAAAAGCCTCACTTAGCGAAACCAAGTCAAAAGAAGAATTTTCGCTGCCTGCTGTACCTCTAAAACCACGTGAGTTATAAAATTCTGCCCGGAACGCTAAGGGCAGCGTCACGCCCTGTTAGGTTGCCCAGGACACACTGCCTTCTCTGCGATACGAGTATTTCCTGGCATTGTTCTGCGGCGGCGGTGGTCACTTGAAGCTGGGGCTGCTGGGTGCTGTGCTGTACATACGAAGGCTACTGATGCTGCATGCTACACTTCCGTCTCCTTTCTGTCCGAGAAACCAAACGTGAGTTGTGTTTCTTTCTTGATGAAAATGAGAACGATTTAGTCGGGCTTTTTTTTGCTGTCGCATCTCAAACTGATCGCGTTGTATACAGTTGTTATGAAGAAATAAAGCTATTTTTATAATTGGTATTGTAAGCTGTAACGTAATAAGTGTGTACTAGTCATGTTTGTGGTTACGCGTACCTCTCTTAACACATTCATTGCGGTATGACCCACCGGTGGGTCGTAGTTAGGTTTTTCCTGCTGTGAAACGACCCATCGATGGGTCATTTTGAAAAATTCTAACAACCTTTCTAAATTAATGGCACTTAACAGGTCCAGTGAATGTTTGATATTTACAAACTGGCTTATCACTTTTGACTTTAAATTTAATTTTAATATTGAACTTCAGTTTAACCCATCGCAACTAACGTGTTAAGAAATAAACGAGTTCACGCGCGTCGAAAAAAGCAGTCAGAACTTTCCTCTTCGACAAGAGGGTTGAGCGCCAATTTTGAGTTTGACCCGCAGTGCAAGACAAAGAAACCTGCATTCAAGGAGGAAAATTTCAAAAAAATTCAGGGTGAAAGAAAGTGTTCTTAAATTGATTGTGCTTATTTAGTCTTCGTTCGAATTACCGGTGAAGAATTTTTGAGTGCCACAAACAACATTTGAAATTGCAGTGTTCGTTCCTAGAAGCATTGGATGGTGTTACTGCAATGAAGGACTTCCAAAATGTTCAACCCGCGTGCAACTAATGACCGAGAGGGCCACGTAAACAGGTGGTTTTATTACCAACTCTCCCTTGTTGAGACGTAGCATAAAAATTACGTGAAGTGTCCTTCTGTGAGCGAGGATGTAGAGACGTGAGACCGCTGGAGCGTCTTCCTCATTAACATAAGATCGAACGTTTTGTTTGGAGCTCGTCTCGTGGTGATGTGTCTGTAAATTCTTGCCAAATGATGTTGTAAGAAGTGGGTGTGCTGTGGTTGGTTTTGCTTATGCATAAGCTAAAGATTTGGGAAAATACTTAACCATGTACTGTTGGCTTAGAAATTCCTGCGTACAAGTACAATCAGTAAATGATTTGAAGCTTTTTTCTGATTTAAAATTCTGTTAGCACTTTTAAATCTTGATATATGCGTAAATAGATCAGAATTTTTTCTTTAATTTAGAAAGCCTATTGCGTTTCAACTGTAACGCCAATTAGTAGTACGGCGCTCCTATTCCTCTCCAGTGAAAATACAGAAGTAGTAGAAAAATTGAGCCATAAGCCGCCATGCCATACAAAATCAGCCCACGCACTAGCGGAGGTTTCGTGCTCATCAGAACAGCCCGTGACAGAGCCAATTGTCGGCGCGTCTTTAGTGGTCTGAACAATTTTCTTGGTTTCACGCCAGTGAAAAACAAAGAAATTTACAAGTGATTTACTACATTGAACTTTCAGTTTCCTTGTATCTCAGGCATCGCCTGACCTTGCTGCTGCGCCACCTCTCCTGCCCATTGAACATGGTGAAAGTGTAATCTTATAGACATTATTGTTTTTTCCTCCTTAAACCCCCGGAGAATTTCACGGATGCCCCGTGTTTATGGCTTTTATGGCCCATTCGAGGCTGATGTTTGGAGTCAACCTTGAAATTATTCAGGCTTGAGGGAGAGCAAAATAAAGGCTTTCAAGTTTTGTCTGTTTTGAGGAACACACAAGTCAATTTGCGAGAATGTGTTACGTTTGCGTTTGACCTGCGAGTGGAATTGTTATTTTTTGGGGGCTGCGAAAAGTTGATGTTGTGTTAGCTCTCCGTATTTGGAAATATCGACGAGTTGGCAATACGGCCTAGAGTATCATCCCTTTTTAGAAAAATTATTCTTGACGTTATACTAGAGGCAGAATTGGAATCCGACACTTTTAGTGCATATAGGAATTTTTAAATTAATTTTTTTCATGAGTTGACCTGCACGCCAATGGGACATAGCTAATAGAAACTCGACGTTATGGCTAAATCCTGTTCATCCTTCACAGTAACGCAGCTACTGACCCCCAACTCAACAGCATCCCGCTTGAACAACATCAGTGAAGTTTTGACGTTAATTGAGCGCTATTTTTTCTCAGATATTAGTGTCCGATGTGCGAAAAATATACCTTTCCAATTATTGTTTTTCCCTGACCTTTACAATGTCAGTTGCACTCACGCGGAGCGCACGAAAATTAATGGTTGGAACTTTGACAGAAAATACATGCTCTCAGCTATGAGGTAATTATACACGAAAAATTCGGTAGAACTATTCCCTCAGGAATAACTAAAAATACAAAGATAGATCGTTTTTGTGATAACAAATCGCACAGGTTGTAGGTCTTGAAGAAAACTTGTTACTCTCTGTATTATCTTGGATCCGAAAATTGGGGCAAAATTTGTTTACTCTAATGGGCGTTTGCTATCAGTGAGCATTACAAGATAGCTCCAAAAAAATATAAAAAAATAGCTTTAAAATTTTTGAAAAGACAGAAATAGTTCTTATTGGATGGAATATTTGACACTGTAGGAATCAAGGCAGATGATCTGCGAGTGTTTCACCGTGACCGGGATTCGCTTCTACTGTATTACTGTATTTAGGTACGAGACCTACATTGACGTAACGGGCTGGCTTTCCGTACTTTTTATTGTAATTACAATCAAAAATAAATGCAAGGTAATCAAACGAGGTTCCACCGCGCGCAATTCTCGGACTGCACCCACCTTATAATCATACACCGTACTCAATTGTGAGATTCGATTTCGCAACAACGATAATTTTTTTGATTTTTTACTTAGTCATGAAAAGGTCGCTGTTTTGGATTTTTATACCTACTGGCACGAAAGCAAATCAAACACATAATCTGAATCAAAAACACATAATGAGATCTTAGGGTTTACTACCCTTAAGAGGATAAAACTATTGTATATACGGGAATTAGCATTTCCAGGAGGAAAATGTGTGAGGGCCAGAGCTGAGAGTTAAGTGGGCATTCTTTTTTGTTGAAATAAATTGGTTTTTGGTTTTGTAAAGGACCACCTTTTTTTGGGTTGACTGCTGTCCTGTTTTTCGGTACCCTACTTTCTTCTTCAGCTTTTATCTTGTTTCATAAACTTCTTTCTCAACTTACTGTTCCTATGCCTTTTCTGCATAGATTCTGCGTTCCCACGTCTCCATACTAAATGGTGCCTTCCATCTTCCTCTCTTCGGAACGTTTTTTTTTGGTGTTAAGGAGGCTTAAACTAATGTCTTATCTAATCTAGTACCTTCAGGGAGGTACAGTTATTGAGTCTATAGGAATAAGCACGTCCACTCGAAAAATGTGAGGTTGCGAGCTGAAGGTTTGGTAGGTATTCCTCTTTTTGAAACATATGTTTTTGGTTATGTTACAGGCCGTCAATTTTCGGTTTACTGCAGTCCCATGTGTAGGCACCTACTGCTTTCATCAGCCTTTAGCGTGTACCATGAACTTTACAACTTTCTGTGTCTGTGCGTATGGGGTCTTTTGAGGGAAGGTATGGCACCTTGTGTATTAATTTCCAGTTCTCTAAACTCCACACTGAATGGGGCCTTTCTCATTTTTTCCTTTTTTTTCCTTTCCTTCTGTAGTAAGGGAGGCTTTAACTAACTTGTCTAATTTAAAATCTTAGGGTTAATTCAGCCCAACAATAAATCATCTCAGTGGTTGTTTTAAATCCGTCGATAGTTTTCTTTGAAATTCTTCACAGCATGCTAGGTAAAATATTTTAATGAATGTTTTTAACCTAACTCACTGTTTACTATGAGAATTTCAATGTTAACCGCTATATTCAGTACTTTGTTCACGTTAATGAGCTAGATGCTCGCATTTCAACAATCAACCAGGTTTTGGTTTAACTACTCGTAAGTTTGTGCTGCTTAACGGCAATAATAACAGCATGTATCAAGAAAACGTTCGGGAAAGATTTCTCATTATCAGCGTCACCAAAAGAATAAAAAATTACTATAATACTCCAGTATGTTAAAAGTATATAGGAACTACTGAAGTATTCGTTTCAGTCAAACTTTTGTGACTAAGAAATAATTCGTCTGAAATCACGCGTACTCTGATGCTGACGTTTTGAGCAAAGACTATTATTTCACATCGAACGCAATTTCCGTTCTGTTAATTAAAAGAAATTGTCACTTACTCAGTGATTCTAATTAGCTGGAGGAGCAGTAGACCTGGGTGATATTTGTGAATTAAATTAGGAGTCCTGATATAGTACCATGTATTTCCTGACGAACGTTGCTTTGCAAGTCCTACCCAGCATTCAGGAGTCAAAATACCTTGCTACGAAAAGAGCAAAAATCTCACGGGCATTCAGTGAATTAATTTCAGGAGAATGGCCTTTATTTTCATGAGGATGGCCTTTTATTTGATGAGAATGGCTTTTATTTTAATGACCAGTTCTGTAATTGATCCATGCTTTCTGATGAGTTTTCTTGGAAGCGAGAATAATATTTACATGCGGTATGTGTGGTGTAAGGCCACTCCCTAGCGACCTTTTGAGTCGCCAGACTCAGCTAATTCTGTTTAACCTTGTTTTGTCAGCTGAATAGACACATCATCTTCCTTCAAGTCTAATTCGTCTTGATTATCTTCTTCCTCAGTGAGAAAAACTTGACATATCTGCCACTGGTACGCTACCAACCTATGGCCAAAGTTTGTTGATTAATCTCGGGGGTGGTTACAACTTGTCACGTTCTTGGCATACACGATAATCGGTCTCTTAATATAAACATTTTGACTTATCCATATAGTTTTTAAAAATTTTCACGTTGTATTATGCTTTCTCTGAAAAAGGGTTGTGCATCTTTCCATGGATTTGTGTTGATGACTTGAATTGATAATATGTGGCTTGGTCAAGTATATATAATACTTGAAACTTTCGTGTGTAGCTAATACCAAAACAATAATAACAAATTTTAGTTTTAAATTTAGAATAAATTTTCACGCTTGCAAATATTCCTTTTTGTTAGATTTCATTGATATTTAAGGCGCCGTTGAATAAAACCTGCCTGTCCAGTAACGTCATTCAATGTCTCTTGTTTAAGGACATTTGTAATTATTTGTTTTTAACATTTCCCCTGGGAGCGTGTAGTACTCAAACATCTTCAATTATTATTTAATTCTTCCTTTCCCAACGTTTGTAACTTGGTGTAAAGTATCAGTGCCTTCTCTTTTTGACCGACGGCACGGGCGTTCAAGGAAACAGGTCAGTTAGCATTCCATCAGGTCAGTATTCTTGACATTCAAGCATTTCGAACGAAAGGAAGGAGAAGAACGGAGACCGTAAATATGATAAAATTAACTCTCAAAAATACTTGAGTTCATCCTTCCTAGGTTTTTGGATTCCATCCTGACATTAGACCAACTTTTTTCTTCTTTAACCCCCACAGTGGAGGTTAATTATATTAACGGGAAACTGATCATTATGTCATGTAATGTATGGTTAATAAATGCTATCGCTGTTTCCCGCGATGACGCTTTCATTTTCTGCGCAAAACTCCCTCATATTATACCATACATTCGACGTAAATAGAATGAAAGCTCAAGCACCCCGTAGAATATTTGCGCACCTAATTTGACTCTTAATTTTTACCTGCATTAGGATCCAACTCCTAACACACTCGCGCTACACAACTTCGCACGCGTTGTGCGCTGATACAACGCCTCTTAACAAACAAAGGTTACGTCATGCGTTGCCTCACTGGCGCTTGCATCTTACCGCCGCACCGAGCACTCCCCTCAGGTCGGGTATCGTGTGACGAAGCACGCTCGCAGGGCTGTTGCGCGTGTCAAGTGCGCTTTGTCCGGCACGTGTTTCCTCGGGCGCGTTCCGTAATGAGGAAAAACGACCGGCACGTTTTTGTCGCCTCGCTTGTGTACTTATTTGCCCTTAAATTCGTACGTTGACCCGAAAATTTTTCATTATTTACTTGATTTTTGATGAAAGTTTATACGAGGACGTGTTCAGTAAGTGCTGAGTGATAACATGTACCACAAGATAGGTTTAATTAAATCATGGGATTATCGGCAGTGGCCGAGTTCTTGCAGTTTAATGTACTTTTAGAACGTTCTTCTGTCGCTTACCTACTTATCGAACGCTTGATGTTCTGCGAGACAGGCCTTCAGATGTGCTCTTCGACTGCCTCGGACTCCTCTGAAGACCAGGATTTTGAAGCCAGCAGCGAACATCAAAAATTGTTAGTTTAGGCGAGGCCGCGTTCGTTCATTACGCGTTGAAACAACATTGGGTCGAGGTCATTCCGTTTCCCCTCCTAATAATAAAAAGTGAAAATTCAGGCTGCAAATTCACTAAAAAATATTAATAGATTGGTTACATTCAATAACCGCTGAAAACACCATGTGAGAGCAGTGGATGGGATTCTCAAGTTCCTACCGAAGACATACGTTGTAACGTATTCAGGAGACAAAAACGATTATCAGAGGACGTTCATTAATGGAATCCTAAGCTCGCTCTTAGTATCATTAGCATAGCTCTTTGCTGAGGTCTGATGTGAGTTAACTCTTAGCTCAATCAATTCTCATTTTCAATCTGTTTTTCATTTTTTATTCTCTTGCAGGCATGCCAGAATACGAGACCAATGACTTTCAGCACAAGTATTCGAATACTTGTGTTTCTACTTTTTATTTCCTCTTTCACTTTTTCAAGTGTCATAAACTATATTTTACTTTTTAAGCGGCTGATCTCCCTTTTTCTTACTTTTCAAGCGATAAATATACGTGGAATTAGTGTAATTAATACAGCCAGTTTTGAAATTCCTTCAGTTAAGCAATTGCATTATTACAGCATCGTATATGCCGCACTGAGATGCGAGTCGAGAGACAGGATGCTATGTAGACAAACGACCAGTACCAGCGGAATCAAAACACAGGCGTCGCTCGCGCCACTCGTCACATACAAAAGTCATTAATCAAAAAGCAATTATAGAAGGTAGAAAAATCTGCTGACTGCAGAGTTAGATGCATCACTATATAGATAGCTTTTCAAACATATGCTAGAATTAGCGTGTAGTTCAACACAAGAAATTCAAAAATGCAGGCGTTCAAAGAATACTGCAAGATGGGAGATTCGCGTAATTCTTAAAGCAAACTGCATCATTTACAGTCAATTTCATCAGTTGAAAGGATGCTTTTCAAGTGCATAATTAGGTATTCTGTTTTTCGAATATTTTTTTCAGAGGCTTGGCCGCTTTGTAAAGTTAGCGAAGAGAATGTAACCAATTCTGGGATTACACAAAATAAATTTTAAAGAAAAAACTTCAAAACTCAATCATTATTACTTATCGAACTGATTTTTTCATAAGTCTCAAGTGAATGTTTGTTTTTATTTGTACGAGCACGTATGTTTGAATTTCCAGCTACACGTATTCTTATTTTTGTCGTTATCGTTATGGAAACCTGCATGTGTCCATGTTTGATTATCATTTTTGTTGTGAAAGAGCGGCTGTTGCATCCGTTAATTAAGGAGTAACATACAAACCAAAAAAGTGTGAATCTCACGAACGTTGAGCCTCTTGAAAATTGATGACTTAGCGCATCCATTCGAAAAATTTCATAATTAGATCACAGTTACAAGTTTTTCTCAAAATTATGTTTTTTCATGAGTTCATTTATAACACCCTAAATGAGAGAAACTTAAGTCCAACCATCAATTCAGGAAAACTACAATTGAGTCAGCCAGTGCATTGGACTTTCATTCCAATCAGAGCGCCACTGAAAGCTAAGCGTTAGTTTAGACAGTGGTTCAGTTATTTAGAAACATTCCGACGTTACGGGACGGAGAAACGTCACTTCTTTCCCTACCACAGGCCGCTGGTCTGACATGATATGAAATACTGTAGCTGTAGTCGCAGTGCAGACCCACGACTCTAGCATAAAGGTACGACCTGGTTCCTAAAGCGGGCGGGGAGCGTCCCTGACTGATGGGCACCCAGTCCATTGCCGACGTCGTCACCTGAAGTGATTGACAGCTCGACAGTTCAGCTCGTGGCTGCAAAGATGCCCTCTTCCTCAGATCGAGCTCGATCCTTCATCTAACGGTGAACATTTGGTCGTTACGGAACTGTAAGTGCTCCCCATGTTCAAGTGGTTAGGGAGGCTTAAAACTAACTTATCTAAGCTTATCTTTCGGTGTTCAATTGTCAAGTAAAGTATGAACTGTTTTCAGCGTTCCAATTTTTTGGTGTGAGATGAATGTGAAGGGTTATGGATGAAAGGAAGGAAACGATTGCGTTTGTTCTACTTCTAGAATTAAAAATTTAAGGAAGGATGAAAGTATGAAAGAGATGAATTGAATTTAGCAAAATTATTCTATGAGTAAAAGCCCTAAGCGCAAAGGCGCATCACATTTATGGTAAATGCAAGATACGTTCGTTGAAAGAAGTATGAGTTTAGCGAAAGCCGCTGCTCTGACGACATTCTAATTCTATTTTCACTGTTTTTTTTTGTTGCTGGGCCTTGTGTTTACGACATGAAGCACGGATCTTGCTCTGTGGAAATTCTCATTGTTTGAACTCTGGGAAGTGTATAAACGCGTTGTTTTTTAAGGTAGAGCGAGCGTTTACTGCCTTCGCATATAACAGTCAAACTAATTTATCTTTGAGTCAAGTCTGAAGGTTTTCATCAATATTAGTTAGTACTTTCCGTCGAATTTTTCTCCTTAGCATAGGCCAATACCTCCGATATCGCCTTTCACTTAGGGTACAAGTTTATTAACGAGGTACACTTAAATACTGAATCTTACCGTAAATCTATACTAAATACTTCAGTTATTTTGAGCGCTACACAATCATTCGATCGTTTGAGCACCTAATCATTGATGTGAAAATTAAGTGCTGCATTAAACTCTATGAAACGTGTGTTCATTCATTCTGGGCCGATGTTGATTTGGTTTTCTTGACCACCGATAGCCTCCTACAAATCTTTTTTAGTGAAGGTTCATAAAGCATCTTCTTACCTCTGACGTGATTTATTCATTAACCTCCTTTATTGATGGAATATATTCGTACAACACTAGGAACTGTTCATGATTTTTCAGCAGCGATTGAATTTTAGAACTGCGTGCTTCTTAATTACAGTAACTTAAGTACATCGTTTAGGTATATGTCTCAGTTTAACACGTTACTTGCGATTCAACTCATCTTTGGGTCGTGCTTAAGTATTTCTAGGTGCGAAACGACCTCTCGACGGGTCGTTTGAAAATTCTCAACAATCTTTTAAAATAAATGATATTTAATTTACATGGTTAATGTTTGGTATCTGTGAAATTTTCTAGCAATTTTTTACTTTAAATTTGAGTTGAATATTGAGCTTCAGTTTAAAACATCGCAGTCAATGTGATAATTGTACAAAATTCACCTGCAAATCCTACCACAACGCTACGTCTCCAGCGAGTGCAAGCATACAGCTACTGCAGTGCGCTAGAATTACAGGAAAGCAAGTTTAATGCGAGACCATGACACTGAGGAGTTGAGGAGTACAGTGATCCTTGCGGTCGCCGCGCTTCCGACGCGGCTCAACGAAATGACGCGCCAGAAATTGGGCATGTGCTGCCAGCGCTCAAGGCCCAGAAGCTTGCGCGTCGCGGATGAAATTTCTAAGAACCTTTTTTATCGCGTTAGTGCTACAACTCGCTGGGTAAGTTCTTTTAAATGGACTTTGCTACTCTGCGTGTTGTAGCACAGAGCGCACTCAAGTCGACTTGAAGGAACAGTCTTTTCCAGTGGTTCCGCTGCGATGAAATAATTTCATTGAAAACCTGCGCAAAAGACGTCATCGTCCGCAGTCTCTGAGAGTACAAAAATCGTAAAATAAATAGCTAGATGTGCTTACCTTATGACGCACGTGTGACAGACAGTCATCATCATCTGAAATTCAATTATTGTAAATAGGTTACTAAAGTGTGACGATGACATGGTAACGTATAGTTTCGAGTCAAATTTTACTGCATTATGCCATTCATAACAGTTTGTTAATGTATACAGGATAGCACGGTGCATGATATGAATAAAGTTTGATCATTACAAATCCGTCATCGCACTTAACAACACTCTGCAAGTTCACCGATCTTCATTGGCTCCTTCGTATATAATGACAAACGTACACATTGCTTCAGTTTGTTATAGTCTTAATTGTATTTTTGTAGCCGCCGTTTGAATTTTGGCCGTTTTTATTGCTTAGGTAAAAGTGGTAAAGTTTGACGAATCTAAATTTTGTACCATGAGTATTATTAATAGAATAACACTTGAAAATGGCTAACACTGTGTTAATCTTTGTATCTTTTACGGCACCTGCTGAAAATGTATGTAGGAAAATATTTCCCAGTTAACTTCTGCTGAATCACAAATTTACTGACAGGGGGCAGACATTGAATTTACAAATCTGAAGGTAAAAACTTACCTAGCACGCCATTTTCTTGTGAGTACGATTTCTTTAAGCTCTTAAAATTTTTCATCCTTTCTTTGACAAAATAAACATATGGCGAGACCTAAAAGTGTGTGCGAGAACTTACACAAAGCGGAAATGTTCCTTTCTTTACCACAACGTCTCCCTTTGTTCCGATCTTCTCTCGACAAAAGAGAGCAGTGTCGTGGAGACTTACCTCATGGTATCTGATTGACAGCAGATTTACGTTCTTTTCTTCAAAATTTAGTTGTTTTTCATACAGAATCGTTTCGATAATGAATTAAGAAACAGAAGTAGACATGATCTATCTTTTCCTTTAATGCTGTGCGTTTTAGATGAAATTATTTTTATTTTTTAATGCTGTGCGTTTTAGATGAAACACATTATTTACGACTTTTTCAATTCTGATTTGAAATGGCACAAAAAAGCACCGATACCTAATTATATTCAATCGTTTGCTCAGATGTTGCTCAGGTATTAGCTCGTCGATGTTGTCTCCACACCTAGACACGCTGTTGACCAGATCCCCCTCCAGAGAATGTCTGTAAACAGATGCGATGCACCCAATAATTTTCATAGGACTTAGTCAGACACGATAAAAACTTGTCTCTACATCTCACTCCATAGTCGGCATAATTTTGGAGCTCAGTACTATTTGTTCCATGTAATCTGAGTGTCGCGCATGTATATGCGATAGCCTCAGTAGGGTACGGTAAAAACGCGCACGATTCGCTCTAAAAAATTCTTATCTATGTACGGAACTCGCTGTGGCAGTCGGGGTCGCTTAGCCACTGAGGTTTTGAACAGAGTGATTTGGCGAGAATTACATCATGAAAATTGCGCCGAGCGATTTATTGTTCATTGCTCCGTAATTTAATCTTACAGCATCTTGTAATTTGGTGCGTATATCGTCGGCCAGTTCTTAGTGGCAATTATTGATTGCCTTCGCTCTAGTCTTCCATCAGCCTGAGTTGGTCGTCTTTGTATCATCTCTGGGCTCTGCTGGTAGCAGCAGCTGCAGCTGTGGCAGTCGCGATGTTCGAGCCCTCGAATTAATGCTAAGACATTGCAAGAGTTTTTGCATGCGCGTTGACCAAGTGACACACACTCCCGTTACATTCCTGATCAGGTTTCTTTCTATGCCTGCAAGGTGGTTCTGTTCGAAGATCTTAACGTCAATTGTTCTGATCCTCCATTAAGTACTGAACAAAAGAAAATTTAGGAAGCGAATTGAGTAATTCATCCCAATGGTTGACACTTAACATTGCCGTACATTGATCGTCAGATGATAGAAATGTTCACTCTCCCGGGTGTGAAGCTTGGATTGTGTTTCAAACAATTAGCTCTACATATTTCCTCACTCAGAGAAGTGTTCATTTGCTCACATTCTTATCGTTCTTTTTAACTCGTATTTTTGATCTGATACACTCATACGATTTAATTTTTTTTTAAACTTCAATACGAAATTGTTACATCATGCAAAGGGGCTGTGAATAACTTTTATTTCAAAGTACCAGCTTTGTGTTTTCCGGGTTTGTAGAGTTTTTATATGTCTCTGGAAATCCAAGTCCATTAATCTATTTTTCACGGTGTTTAAAGATCTTAAATTCCTTGCTAACTGTATCTCTTGGCTTGATCGATAGGTGCGCCGTTCTTCACGACGTTGTTCTTTGTTTCGCGGCAGTAAATTTATCTACCAGGGCATTTTTCATCCTCATCTTGCTGTAAGCGCCAGTTTTGAGAAGCTCTCCGACAGACAAAGTTCGAGCACGTCGTGCAGGATCTTTTAGCGATCCACACAAACGTAAATGACCTCCTCCTTTCTTCTCAAGCTACAAGTTGAGTACATGTTTTCATACCGCATTATATGCAAATTTATCGCGCTACACCTCAGAATAGCGCCGGCAACCATATCCTGCCCATGCCGGACCGATCTCAACGCTCCTCTGTTGCGATTCTTTTCTTTTCAAGTGGTTTCTTACTATGACTTTTGAAGTATTCTCTTACTACAAAAACCCCTCAGGGGGATACAACTATTGTATCTATGGGAATTAGCGCTCCCAGGGGAAAAATGTGAGGGCCCGAGCTGAGAGTTAGGTAGGCCTTCTTTTTGTTGAAATAAAATGTTTTTTGTTATGTTAAGGACCACCTTTTTTCGGTTCACTACTGTCCTGTTTTTCAGCACCTCTGACTTTCTTCTACAACTTTTATCTTATTTCATGAACTTCTTTCCCATCTTACTGTTTCTATGCCCTTTCTGCATAGATTCCTCATTTTCTTATCTCCATACTAAATGGTGCCTTCCTCCTTCCTCTCTTCGATACGCTCTATTTTTGCAGCGGTTAGGGAGGCTTAAACTAACTTATAATCTAATCTAATCTAATCTTACTACAAAATGAAGTTGTCGAACGTGATTCTAAAATATGATTAATTTGTCTTACGTTGTTGTACCTCCAATTCCTTCTAAATTTTTTACTTCAGGGATGTTTGACGACCTTCTTTGTTGCACAAAAGCGTCTATTTACTGAAGATTTTATATGAAAAATGTAACTCAAAATACGCCCTGATCTCGGTGAAAGTTGTTTTCACCGTTGTTTTTCACGTATCACCGTTGATAAATAAATGGCTGATGTGGATATGAGGTAATCGGAATCAGGGCATGGAAAAAGCACGGACTTGCATGAGTCTCGTGCCTATGGTGACCCAGTAATTGTACTCTTTTCCTCATGCTCTTCGTACAATTGCCGCGCACAAGCTGTCAAATTTCAATTGGAATTAAGGATATTTCGTTCAATAACTTCAGCTAATACGATGAACGATTTCAGTTAAAATACTTAGTATAAGGTGTCAGAGATTTGCCTCCGACAGTAACGATGTGTACACGATCACTTTTTAAATTTTATTGCATCATTTAATGGTTGCCCTCCATGGTGCAAGGTTGATGATTTATTTGTACGAGTGTGTGTGCTCGAATTTTGAGTGAATAGATGTTTCGTCATCTCCAGCTAAATTTCTGCGGGAAAGATGAAATGTTTCTCTCAACTAACTGAGGAGAGTGTGCGTGTCTGCTGTTTGTGTGGGCATCAGCCGTGAGTGTGGTGCGCGAGGCTGTTGCTTAATTCTAATATTATTTTCCAATTTACGTCTTCCTTTTCTCCAATTCATCTCGTTTCCTTATCAACTTGCTCCTCAACTCAATGGTTGGCCCACCGCAATTTTTGTTGCCTTGTATAGAATCGTTGTATGATTTTGTCTTCAGATTTTATAACCACCAGTTCCTATCGTGACCATTGTTTTCGTTTATTGCTTCTTCCCGAGGAATTGGATGCGTGTTGTTCATTTATTGGGGTTCATTTACTGTGGTTATTGTTTATCTACTAAAGGTTATTTTGTATCTACTGTGGTTATTTTGTATCTACTGTGGTTATTTTGTATCTACTGTGGTTATTTTGTATCTACTGTGGTTATTTTGTATCTACTGTGGTTATTTTGTATCTACTGTGGTTATTTTGTATCTACTGTGGTTATTTTGTATCTACTGTGGTTATTTTGTATCCACTGTGGTTATTTTGTATTTACTGTGGTTATTTTGTATCTACTGTGGTTATTTTGTATCTACTGTGGTTATTTTGTATCCACTGTGGTTATTTTGTATTTACTGTGGTTATTTTGTATCTACTGTGGTTATTTTGTATCTACTGTGGTTATTTTGTATCTACTGTGGTTATTTTGTATCTACTGTGGTTATTTTGTATCTACTGTGGTTATTTTGAATATACTGTGGTTATTTTGTATCTACTGTGTTATTGTTTATTTTCTGTGGTTATTGTTTATTTCTTGAGGGCATTATTCATTCATTGATGTTATTTTTTATTTATTTTGGTTGTTGTTTTTTATTACGGTTGTCATTTATTTATTACGGTTGTTGTTTATTTATTACGGTTATTGTTTATTTATAGTGGTTAGAACCATCAATTCTAGCTTTCTGATTCCATCCTCAGAAATAGGCACACAGGAAATCTTCCGAAAGTTCACGTAAGAGTGAAGCTAACTTTATTTTATGGCATACGATTAACAATCGATTTAATTTAATTTCATTTCGATTCAAAAGAGAGCAAAGCTACTGAATTCTGCTATCACCTACATGGAAAAAAAAAGAGGTCCCGAGTTGAGTGTTAGGTAGGCTTTTTTTGTTGAAATAAAATGTTTTTTGTTATGTTAAGGACCATCTTTTCTCGGTTCACTGCTGTCCTGTCTTTCAGCACCTACTACTTTCTTCTTTGACTTTGATCTTGTTTCTTAATCTTCTTTCTCAATTTACTGTTTCTATGCCCTTTCTGCATAGATTCCGCGTTCTTTCGACTCAGTTCTAAATGGCGTCTTCATCTTTCCGCTCTTTGAACATTTTTGTTGTAAAACCAACTTATGATCAATCATTATCACTGCGAGTGTGCTACAGCTGCAGTAAAGTACTGCACGCCCTCAATCATGGGTAAAAAAACTCGAAAAAGCTTTAGATAACCTCGAGTTATCTGAAGACTGAAGACTGAGATGCGCTCCAGCGTCGGTCGTCTCGGGAAGAGTTAAATATATTACGCAGGCGCTGCCAAAAGAAGCGGACTGCAAACGAGAAAAGTAACTTGAAACTTTAAGCGATTATGAAGAGCTTCACTCTGCTTGTTAGAATTCCTCCGAATGCGTTTCTATGATCAGGTGAGTAAGTAAATATTGATGTACTTAGCATCCTCAAGTTCTAATACATTTGCGTTCGTTGAAATTTTTACTTTTGCCCTAGTTTATCGTACTACAAACATATTAGCCGAATTGCTAGTTTCTTATTCTATCCTAAGTCTATCCTGTGTTATGGGTACAGGAGCCCTTCGGAGGATACTATTGAATTACTTTAGCCTTAGCTTGATCTTTGAGACTTCTATCGTTTTTGCGTTCATTGCTTCTTCCTTTTTTCCCGTATTCTCCACTTTCTCTTCTTTGTCTTTTCTTCCTCTTTTTCATAAATTACTGATCCTATGCTGTAAGGCATCCTGTGTACTAACACACCTTGTACTTAAATTCCTCGTTTCCTACAGTCCATACTCAATAATCATTTCCTTTCTCTTCGTTCTATTGAGATTGCCTTTGTTGCGGCTAGAAAGTCTTAAACTAACTTATATAATAATACAATTTCATTCCCAAAATACAAATTTTTTCAGCTGTCAGACTCCCATTTTAAAGTGGCCTGCACTAGAACAGTAATCGAATGGTCTCTCGTGCTTGACAGCCCTGCTCTGGTCATTTCTGCCAGAGGCTCGTGAAATCATTGAGCAGCCAAGGATGAGTGAATCGTGATGTCGACTGTGAGTCGTGACTCTGCTAGACTCAGTTGTCCTTACTTGATTCGTCCTATGAGTTTTATCTGACATCGTGATTTGACTGGAGCACGATTTGATGGACTTCTCTCTTGGGATGCTTTTCGATCAGGAGATGCCGGAGCACGCGTCGTTCTAAAGCTTTTCGTTTGAAATTTGAAAATTGTGCTCCTTTTCGTACATTTGTGTACTTCTATGCATTTGCTTAAATATCGGCCTTTTTTCTCTCGTATTTAATAAATAGAAAATACCTACTCCGAAAATTCACGCCCGTAGCTGCACTCTATCCAGTTTCCACCGACATTTCTCCTATTTTTCGTGTACTTGTTTCTTTATGGCTTCCTGTTGATGGCGTGGTCTTTGTACAGGAGCGTGCTCATGCGGAGGTTTTCGCCTTGCTTGAAATTTCCTGTTTGCCACCAACGCTCGTAAACAAGCTAGCTATTGCATTAGCAGTGCTCCAAAACACCAAAGCTGACCAGGAAGAAATTCTAAAAATCAGTCTCCTTTTAGCAAATAACATCACTTCATAAGAGTGGCTGTGTCAGCAGATTTGTGGGGTCGACATTCTGTCCACTGAGAGCTGGTTCCGCATCGCACTTCTGGCTTCAGTCCTACCCGTCTCTGTTTAGTGAGAGCGTATTTTTATGCTTAATTTGTTTATCATCTTACCGTCAAATAATGAATGCAGTTATTATAAATGTAACATGCAACAACGTGTTTCTCAAAGTTGAACCTATGAAGCAATTGGCAGAGAAGCTAAAAAATTTTAATGTAGGAGTACCTACGTCCCTGAATCCATGTCATCTTTAATTTGGTGCGTCAAAGTCGTGACCACCTCAGCTTGTTCTGCATTTTAAGTAGGCTTCGATCGTGTACTCGACCTTTTATGCGAAAACGACTTGTTTAACGATACTTCTTACCGGACATTCTGTCGCAACTGTTGAACTGCAATTCTTGTTAAACGAAATGAAAATGTTTCACTGGAAGCATGACAGTGCTAGCGATTTTTTACATGCAAAATTCTATTTTAAAAGACAGGCTGAAAATGTTGGAATCCACAGAATAAAAATTCAACTAAGAAAGAATCGCTATCTTTAGTGCGTTGAAAATCACGAATTTAAATGAGCAATAGCATGCATCGAGGGCTACAAATACATTATTTAGATAAGGCTGAATGATGGCTGCGAATTTATTTCTAGCGTGTTTATGTTCAGGCCTTCGAGATATGGAACGCGTCTTTCCAATCTCGAAACGTCATCTGCTTTAGGTTGAAGTCGACCTTGCTCTTCTTCGTCGAGAAATAGCGCAATGCCACGCAATGCCGGACCGAAATTGTGCTCGAGGCTGCAGCGACCGGTCATCAAATGTGTTGTCAGAAAACTTTATTCCAAGTGAGAAAAATGACCGCTGCTTCGAGCTGTAGAACGTGACCTCAACTTTGTATGTCAACACAGTTGTAAGCTTCGTAATGTTAGGCAACTGCAACGCTTGCATTACTGCCGTATCAGATGTGAGTAACAAATTGCACTACAAGTTTCCTACTGAAACCATACTGATGGTCCGAGGTGTGGAACAAGCGAGCATAACGTTCGTTGTCTTAAACGGAATGCTTACGTCGAAAACATCAATTTGCATTGTAGGCATTAAACTAGTGTGTATAACTTAAGATTTTTCTGCGTCGTGAGACAATTTTTTTCATACGCTGTTAGGATTTCTAGTTTGTTTAATGATATAATTTATATCAGTGATATAATCTGTAAAAAATTATTACCAAATCTTCCTTCAGCAAGATATTGATTTTTCGACCGAATATTCACACATTTTTTAGAATACGACTAATATAGAAAAGTGGTTACGACTGAATAACATATGGGTTACACTGATCCTCAGAAATGCCTCTCATAAACTGATTATCAAAAAGTTTCTACCGCCGATTCCGGTTTATTAATGTGACTGCAATGAAAGCTATTTCCCTCACCTCCCGTCACGATTTCATGACTAGCTTTTCCATCGTTTGTATTGCGCGTTTTTCTTTGAATTTCGGCACAGCCTCAGGATCCTAAGAAATAAAACCCAGGACCCCCCGCGTGTCGAGCGCCGCAAGATGCTTGTCTGGCTGTGTGAAGTCTCCTGCATGCCTTCTTGCACTATATAGCGCAGAGATCGATTGCTTAAATGTGTTTAAAATGGTCTACGTAATTAATACACAAACCCTTCAGAGAGATACGACTATTGTGTCTTTGGGGGGAATTAGCAATCCTTGAGAGAAAATGTGAGG
The DNA here is from genome assembly GCA_030386875.1 of Morinoia aosen. Lineage (NCBI taxonomy): Eukaryota > Metazoa > Arthropoda > Malacostraca > Amphipoda > Talitridae > Morinoia > Morinoia aosen. Next base: position 51,701,922 of record CM059567.1, on the reverse strand, counting down.
TCCTGAGCTTATTGATAGGTAGGCCTTTCTTATGTTGATATAAAATAATTTTTTGTTTTCTACCGGAAGTCTTTCTGTCCTGTTTTTACTGCTGTCCTGTTTTTCAGCAACTGTTATTTTATTTCTTGAACTTTTATCTTGTTTCATGAACTTATTCCTCTCAGGGGGATAAAATTTTTGAACTTTGAGAATCAGCAATTACGAAACACGAACGTGAGCAATATATTGAAATAATTAGATGACTCATGCTGAACTTTGGATTCAATACAGATGCGAATAAGTTGGAGAATCATCTCAAATGATTAATAGCTTCATTAATATGCGTAAAAAGATTGTGTTTACTATCCGAGGAATGGTTTTGTTGGCATGCTCAGTGATCTCTCAAAATGTTGTAGTATCGAATTTGAAAGAAGGCAAGTTTTCACCATGCCATGACCTTTCGACCAAAACAACATATCTACTTTTATTCGATTTCCTGACGATTATTTCTTGTTCTCTCAAAATCTTGACCTCTACTGAGCTGTTCTACTTTTCGAGTCGACTTCAATAGTGTACCTCACCATCCACCCATACGCGACACACTTAACGATGTTTTATCAGACGTTTGATCGATTGGCCTTTAACTTTCCTGTGTTACTGTAAAATGATGTTAACTGTGTCGGTGTCCCGCCGCCAGGAACGGGTCGCTGAGCCAGTGGCTGCAGGAGGTGCGGGGCAGGGCGGAGACAGAGTGCATGAACACCCTCCAGAGCAAGAGCCTCGCTACCGAGCCTCACGCTGACCCTCTCTCCGCCGTGGACGCCGTCAGGAGCGTCCAGAGGAGGGCGCATGCGGTCTCCACAGAGTTCGCCAGGCTCTGCCAGTGAGTACAGCATCTCTTTTGATAGATTGCAAGATTTTCTGGCCAGAATTATTGAAATTTGACTTATATAGGGCTAAATCAGTATTGGTAGAATAGAATATTTTCTGTCCAGACTTTTTTTCTTGTTACTATTTAAAAATTTGGCTTCTTGATATTACAGTTTTGACTTTTTAAAATAATCAAATTCAGAATTTTGAGCCTTTATGGGTAATCTGTTTACCCAGTATGATAGGAGAGCAGCAAAACAAGTATTGCGCATATGCGATGGAAAAAGGTATTTCAGAAAGGATATCGTGTCACCGAACCTACATGGCTCAAATAATGTTGGATATTTAATGAAAATTTTGTTACTTGTTATATAAATAAAACACGTAGAATTTCATGAAATTCGTAGACATGCGTTTGTAAAAATTATTGAAGAACAAAACACTTTTATGGTTTTGTTCATATTTTTCAACCTTCAAGGAAAAAAATAGACAAGGTATGAATTTGCGGTTTACCAGTTATGTAAATTGTTCAAATTATTTGATTAATCGTGTTTAGGTCTCTGGGATCATCATTTAGAAGTTCTTGTTTGAATTTGGTTTCCACTAGTTATTGCGTACGAATCATCTAGTCAACAAAGCAGTAAGTATGGAGTAGTAAGATGTAAAACGTTTTATTCTAATATAATTTTGACACATGCAGTGTATTTCCTTTAATTAATATTGTCATAATTTTGACGTTTGCTGTGCATTTTCTTTGCTATTGTCATAATTTTGACGTTTGCTGAGCATTTCCTTTGATATTGTAATAATTTTGACGTTTGCTGTGCATTTTCTTCAGTATTGTAATTATTTAGACTTATGCTCGATGTTTCCTTCACTTAAATTCCTCCAGACGCCTAGAGCTGCGTCAGCACGAGCGCCTCCCAGCCCTGTCGCGGTCGCTTGTGGCACACGTCAACGCCTTCCTCAGGGAGCCTTCGGGGCCGTCGGCAGGAGCGGCAGGCCCTAAGGTGCGCCTTTAATCCTTTAACGTCAGCATTTTTCCACTCATATTTCAGTTACTATAACCACAATCATTAGACTGGCGCTGGATTCAGGTAGTGACCGACATTAGAATGAGGAAGGAGCTGCCACTCGGCTGTGAATTCCAAAGAACACGCTAGGGAACAAATTCAACAAGAAATACGATATACTGAGGCTATTTGTAAAAGTGAACCATAAATGTTTAAAAGTTGAAGGTTTCGAAATCTTCAGATTAATGATGCGAAGTTTTTTGCTGGTTTGATTGGTCTCGCTGTCTACACCAACATCCTGTAAAGTGAATGCCCAAGTTTTAAGTAATGACAACCCATATTCGCTTTTGAATTTCAAGGTTTTCATTTGATGAAATGGATTCTAAAGTTATCTCAAAGAGAAAAAAATTGAAGGAAGAAAACAGACGTCATCATATATTTAATCATAGAGGTTTTCACGAATGAATTTTGAGTTATTTTTTTGACTGAGTAGGTACGCTAGTTAGAAGATTGATGCTAAAGGTCCCGAGGTAAAAGTTAGGTTGACCATCCTTTTGATGAAATGGAATTTTTTTTTGTTATAAATTTTTTTCGGTTCTCTGCTTTTTTTTAACGCACTTATAACTTTCTTCCTTAACTTTTACCTTTTTTTCATAAACTTTTTTTTGTCTTGCTCTTTCTACGCGCAAGGAATCCTGTGTGGTAACACCTTGTGTATAGATTCCCTTTACTCTTAATTTTATTCTATATGGTGCCTTCCCTTTTCCTCTCACGGGACCACATTTTATTGTGAGAGAGTTCTAAACTAACTTGTTATCTTACAATCTAATTTGAATTTTTTCTTCTTGACTCGATAGATTTTTGTTGTTTTTTTTTGTATTTTAATCTTTGCTCCATGTATTTTTGTTCTTTGAACGATAGATATTTTTTTTTTGCGCGATGAATTTTGTTCTTTACTCGATATATATTTGTTCTTTACTCGATGCATTTTTGTTCTTTCCCCCACGTATTTTTGTTCATAATTGTTAATTTTTATCTTTTTTCAGTCCACACTATGTCGGCAAATAGAAGTAATTCGACAAATTTGTCACCGTTTAATGGAAATCACAACCACAAAATCAAACGACTTTGTTACGCCTGATTTGTCCGAATATCATTCATGTACAAATGATGACGACCGAATACATGCAACAAACACACAAAAAATGTTCGAGTCTTCAACAGATTCCAGAAAAGAATCTGAATATTATGAAGAAAATAAAAAATTTTCTTCAATTAGTAACGAAAATTTCGAACAGAAATGTATAACATGTGGAAACGAGAACAGACCAGGTGTGAAAATAACGTTATGTAACTCTGAAGATGCTAGAGTATCTCTTGGCAAACAAGAACAATCACCCCAAGGTGTCACTCAAACACAATGTAACACTGAAGCTACTCCAGAACAATCCCCCCAAGGTGGCACATTGACGCAGTGTAACACTGAAGCAAATTCAGAATTACCACCCCAAGACACCACACTCACGCATAGTAACGCTAAGGCAAATTCAGAATTACCATCACAAGGCACCACACTAACACAGCGTAGTGCTGAGGACGCGCCACAAGATGCCAAGTCAGCTCCACGCGCTGCAGTGGAGGCGCCTGACGGAGGCAGCAGCGCCGGCAGAGGCCGCGCCGCCAGCTGCGTGAAGGAAGCCGCCCAGGTGGTCACGGCACTCGGTCACGCCTTCACTAAACTCGTCGATATTTTGCTCAGCCTTGAAATTAAGGTGAGATGAGCAACCCTCAGGGATTAATTATTTTGGGTCAATGATGATCTTGGTGTGTCTTACCACGGGCTTAGAGTTTGTGTTCTTATCGGAGCATCGCTTGTAAAGTAAACACTGAAGTCTCTTGGTTAATCCATTACTTGGTAAAGTCCGCTAGCTCCAATAGTTGTTACCGTACTTTGTCATACTAAAGGCTTAATTTCCTTCTTATACCGTTTCAGGCCGCTGCCTACATCTCCATGTGTACCCATTTTCTACTCATTTGCGCTAGAACTTTTTTGACATAATTCCGTGGGAACCAATACATGTATAGCATGTATTGTTTTATCCTTTATCTATTTATTGGTTCATCCTCTATTCTAGCGGTGTATCCCTCAAAAGCAGCCTGGTCTCGTGCGCAGGAAGTGATAGCTTGCCTGGAACGAGACTGCTCTTCAGAAGAGAGCGTGAGGAGCGCCTTGCGTCAGGTCACGTCGCTAGGGGTGGACGGGGGGCACATCTGCCGCCTCATCGCGAAGTTGGGGGGCGTGCGGGCCCTGCTGGCTCTGTGTGTCGAGCCTGGCGCCCGTGCACTCCGGGTGGCTGCTCTCCGCGCCCTGGCTACGGTCTGCTGTGTGGCTGACGGCATCGCGCACCTAGAGAAGGTACGAGGATGCACTTATTAGGCTCACTTGACGGTGTGGGATTTTCATTGCTCCCTTTGAGGAAATATTTGTGCGCTGTTTTTAGCTACGTTTACGATAAGTTAACAAAGTCATGCCTATCTTTTTCATCCGGAATTCATGTTCATTACAGTTCGTTAGGATTTAAGTTTTTTCATGGGGAAGGCTTCAATCAGACTAGGAGTTCTTACGACTTTGTGTGCGACGACACGAATGATGTAAAATTCGTTAATAAAATGAAAAATTCTTCTTTAGTCGATATAATTGATCTAATCATGAAATAATGGAAATGTTTCTGGATTACAAATTAATAGGTTAGCAAGTTTTTCTGCCAACATCCGCTGACTGAACTCGAATCGAAATATTCGCGATCATGTTTTGCGCTTGGATTTTCTACAATATTCATGTCCTTAAATGATGGATACGTTTTGGTGTGCACGCTGACCAGCAATTCGAAAAGAATTATTGAAGCGAAGATTTTTGTCTCACGTTGGCGTTTGTATCTCGCTGGGCTGCAGGCAGGCGGCATGGAGGTGATAGTCGAGATCTTGTGCGACGAGAGCAGCCCTGAAGAGGAGAAGAGCGAAGCTGCAGCAGTTCTAGCGCAGATCACGTCTCCTTGGGTCGAGGAGAACCACGGCATCGTCAGCCTCGCCAGACACGTCGCGCCAGTCGTCACTGCCCTCACAGGTAGCGTCACTGCCCTCACTGGTAGCGTCACTGCCCTCACAGGTAGCGTCACTGCCCTCACTGGTAGCGTCACTGCCCTCACTGGTAGCGTCACTGCCCTCACTGGTAGCGTCACTGCCCTAACAGATATCTATTCTGCAAATCTGATGGTGCAATCAACCTTATGTGCATCGTCGCCTCATCGTCATACCAAGTAGTACGATAAACACGGTAGTTGCGTTGTTTCTTTGGCTTTCTCAACTAAAATAAAAAATTCACATGAAATCAATGCCAGTACTTCACTGCTTATACTGTATTCCAGAAGTCTATTGACGATGTCGAGATATTTATGAACTTTGGTCTATTTTTTTCTACCAATGGATTTACCAATTTAAACCAAGAATGAAATTTTTTGTTTAGCTTAGCGTGAACGCTAGCCTGACTAATTTAAAGTGTAGAATGAAGACTTGCTGGAGTGCAAACTACTGGGCGTCACACAGAACCCTTTTGGCATCAAGTAATAGACGTCATCATGAAAATGGATGCTCCAAACACACTGATAGAAACCACCATATTGAAACCATTGGAATCAAGAAGAACTCAAGAACTCTTTCCCAAGCCAATCAACTGACGAATTCGTGTTTCTAATCTTGCATTTTGAAAACATTGAACCGAGAACATAAATTTGTACGTACGCTGTAGGTACTTCACACTCTTACTATTTTAAATTAATGACATATTCGTTCAATTTCGTGAAAGCAATTTTTATTGTACTAACAAATGCATACTTTTATCATCGAATTTGTATTTAATACTTAAAATAAGAGCAGTTACTGCAGTTTGATGAAACTTAAAAAATTTTTCTTCAATTCGAAAATTAGAACGCATTCTTGGAACGAGTAAGCGCCAAATAAAAACTAGCTTTTCATATTTTTTGCTTTTTATTTCCTTACGTATCATTTCTTTGCTTATCATTGCCTTGCTTATCATTTCCTTGCTTTTCATTTCCTAGCTTTTCATTCCCTTGCTTTTCATTTCCATGCTTATCATTTCCTTGCTTTTCATTTCTTTGCTTTTCATTTCCTTGCTTTTCATTTTCTTGCTTTTCATTTCCTTGCTTTTCATTTCCTTGCTTTTCATTTCCTTGCTTTTCATTTCCTTGCTTTTCATTTCTTTGCTTTTCATTTCTTTGCTTTTCATTTCCTTGCTTTTCATTTCCTTGCTTTTCATTTCTTTGCTTTTCATTTCTTTGCTTTTCATTTCTTTGCTTTTCATTTCTTTGCTTTTCATTTCTTTGCTTTTCATTTCTTTGCTTTTCATTTCTTTGCTTTTCATTTCTTTGCTTTTCATTTCTTTGCTTTTCATTTCTTTGCTTTTCATTTCTTTGCTTTTCATTTCTTTGCTTTTCATTTCTTTGCTTTTCATTTCTTTGCTTTTAATTTCTTTGCTTTTAATTTCTTTGCTTTTCATTTCTTGCATCAGGTCTCGTCCAGACGACCGAATCTGCAGAGATTTTCCTGTTGGGGAGCGCAGCGCTGGCGAACCTCACCTTCCTGTCCACGGAGGGCCTCGTGGCGGCTATGCTGGCCGCTGGCACGCCCTCCGTCCTGCTGAGGGCAGCCCACTCCCCCAACGGCCTGTCTGTCTTCACTAAAGATCAGGTGGGACACCTTTTTGGCCGCCCCGACCGTGTAAGCGAGGCTCAATACTGAATTTTTTAACGGAAACTCGTTATATTTTGTCCGCCCTCTACCGTGCAAGCAAGGCTCAACGCTGAGTTTTTCGATAGAACCTAATTTCTTGGCCGCCCCCTACCGTGCAAGCAAGGCTCAACGCTGAGTTTTTCAACGGAATATTGTTATTTTATTCGCAAGGAAATCCCTGTGTGAGGCGTTTCGCTCGCCAAGATCTGGATGTTGATAACATGTGCTTCAGTTGCGTGAGAGTAGAACCCCCTTCGCTGATTTGGAAGCATTAGTTCGGTTACTTGGAGTTGAAACTTCTTTTTTATTTTCCGGGTTAGTATAACATAGCACAACTCCACCTCCGGACCATACGGCAACTTGTCTTTTTTTCTGGTTTTGGTAACCGAATGAATAATAATGTCGGCACATTGACTTATCGACTAGAGTTTATATTTGATTTCTCGAGACCAACAAAGATGCGTCCATGAGTGACTGGTAGTGAAGGCGAGTCGCTTTTGTGTTCCTGCATGTTGCCGAAGCCTCGGGAGTGAGAAAACTAAAAACTCGCTCTTTCCGCGCCATTTATTTCAAAATCGTGAGTTGCGCGATGTAGAGAAGAAGCAAAAAAAGATTAATTCATCTCCGAATGAATTCACATTCAGCTACTCATTCTTCCCTTCGACATGCCACGCAGCTACTCGGCTAATGTGCCGCACATACGTAGAATTATACAACACGCCCGCATTAATCACATAGATGAAACACAACTACATCAACTATAAGGCTTACAATGCTGGTTTAAGATTTTGGAGCTACCTCACTTCTCTGAATTAATCTCAAATTTCTGATATATGAAGTGCTGGAGCTGAAGTCAGCGAATCGTTTCTGACGTAACCACTACGAAATGTTTCATATTTCATTGAAGAGCGCTGCACTCTAGTGCACATTTTCTTTTGATCGATCTGGACGATTGAGAATTACGAGCGCAATGTCTGCAATAGAGTATGAATTAGCCCTGAATTATCGCTTTGTTATTTATTACGCACGACTCTTCGTTTTTTATGAGGTCAGTTTTGCTAATCGAAGTGTCAGGGTCAGTGCTTTTGCAAGAATTATTTCAAATTTCTATTTGATTACATGGTCGTCATTCTAATGATGCTCTTGACCTTGATCAAGCAGGGATTCTCTTCTCTCGCTGCTGCGCTCGAGAATTTTATACTCAATATTTTTGAGAAGATATAATTTATTGTTATAAAGGTTTTAAAGCCTTTCAATGAACCTCGTGATTTTTGTGAGTTAGTTTGAAATGTAATACATGCATATGGACTGCTTTAGTGAAATAGATATGGGAATTGTTGTTCGCTGGGAGAAGATGTGAGGCCCAGTGCTGAAAGTTAGGTAGGCCATTTTTTGCTGAATAGAATAGATTTTGTGTTACTTTATTACGGTCTATCTTTTCTGGTTCATTGCGATCGTTTCTTCAGCCTGTTTGACTTTATTTTTAACTTTGATCTTGTTCCATAAACTTTTATCTCAACTTACTGTATCCATTTGCAAGCGATCGTTTGTGTAACACACATTGTGCATTTGTTTCCTGCTCCCCAAACACCACATCAAATAACGCCTTCCTCCTTTCTCTCTTTAGAACATATTTGTTGTAGTTACGGTGATTTTAATCAACTTATCTAATCTCATCGAAATAAACAGAATGAACTGATGGTTGTGCAAGTAATTAATGTCATTTAATTTTTTATTGGAGAAATGTCAGGTGGAATCACTCAAATGAACAGAAGACGTAGTTGAAAACTTTTTGGTACGTCCTGAAAATATCGATTTGATTTGTTGCATCCTCGTAGTTAGCGAAAATAACCCTTTTTCACTGGCGAAGGTTGAGGGCATGATATGCTGGCAATTTTCTGCGTTAGCCAGATGACGAGGTCATGGACTCTCAATTAATTGTATCATCATTATTGTACAGAGGCGGAAATTATTTGTCTAAATATGAGTCGATATTACCGTAGGCGCACTCAGTTTTTGATTTACGTAACCACTGATACGTTAAATTTTTTCATATGCGTTCAAATACCAACGTTTTTACACGTTTCCATTGCTTGTCTCAACGGTCATTTATGATGTGAACACTTTCAACCCGCTCAACCGAATTTAACGAGTTCCTCCTTCTGTGGCTGTCAGATCGCGACAGTGGTGTGCAGCCTGTGCAGCAGCAAAGAAGGCGCAGCGGCCGTGGCAGCAGAAGGAGGGCTGGAGACACTGGTGGGGCTGCTGCACACGAACCCTCCTCCGCACCCCGCCCGCATGCCGGAGATCACCGCAGCCGAGCGCGTCCAGCAGAAGTCCGCTATTGCGATTTCCAGGTGAGGCCGTGGCTTGCAAGAATGTAATTGTGTCCGGTATTGCGATATCCAGGTGAGACAGTGGCTTGCAAGAATGTAATTGTGTCCGCTATCGCGATATCCAGGTGAGGCAGTGGCTTGCAAGAATGTAATTTTGTCCGGTATTGCGATATCCAGGTGAGGCAGTGGCTTGCAAGAATGTAATTGTGTCCGCTATTGCGATTTCCAGGTGAGGCCGTGGCTTGCAAGAATGTAATTGTGTCCGGTATTGCAATATCCAGGTGAGGCCGTGGCTTGCAAGAATGTAATTGTGTCCGCTATTGCGATTTCCAGGTGAGGCCGTGGCTTGCAAGAATGTAATTGTGTCCGCTATTGCGATTTCCAGGTGAGGCCGTGGCTTGCAAGAATGTAATTGTGTCCGGTATTGCGATATCCAGGTGAGGCCGTGGCTTGCAAGAATGTAATTGTGTCCGCTATTGCGATTTCCAGGTGAGGCCGTGGCTTGCAAGAATGTAATTGTGTCCGGTATTGCGATATCCAGGTGAGGCCGTGGCTTGCAAGAATGTAATTGTGTCCGCTATCGCGATATCTAGGTGAGGCAGTGGCTTGCAAGAATGTAATTTTGTCCGGTATTGCGATATCCAGGTGAGGCCGTGGCTTGCAAGAATGTAATTGTGTCCGCTATCGCGATATCTAGGCGAGGCAGTGGCTTGCAAGAATGTAATTTTGTCCAGTATTGCGATATCCAGGTGAGGCCGTGGCTTACAAGAATATAATTGTGTCCGGTATTGCAATATCCAGGTGAGGCCGTGGCTTGTAAGATTGTTGGAATTGTGTCTGCCATTTTAATATCCATGTGACGCCATGGCTTGTAAGCTTGGCTGTAAAAACTATATCTGTCCCCACACAATTATTACAATTTTTTAATAATTATATTTGGTACATAAATAACTAGAGAACATAATACAGAAAGAAATACCTGTATAAAATAAAATATTTAGAATACAACTGAATGATCTTCAACTCAATAAATCTTTCTCGAAAATTTGATATTCTAGGAAGGTGAAACGCGTCATTTTATACTACGAGTATAATACAATGTCAAACACAAGATATTTAATTATTAGTGGTACGGTAAGCCAATACAACTCTTCGCAGTATCTTTCATTAATGCTTTATAAACCACATTGTTCGAACAGCAAACTCGTTCAATGGTAGGTAATAGGAGCCCAGTATCTCAGTGCAGTACAGCATGCCAGCGATGCTTCAGGACCATTATCATACCGAGACGTCGTACATCTCAGTGTAGTTCATTAGTTCGCTACTAACCTTATAAATGGCAGATTATTATTGCTCGCCTCACAGCCCATTTTGTGCTGGTGCCTTCACTGAGGAATACGAGTGCTGGCGACGGCTTTTTAATTTATTTTAGATAGTGCTTTCTGCGTCAAGTCTCTTGTGCGTCGTGTCCTAGAGTGACTATTTCAGCTACTGGACTTGAAATAGCTGGTGTTTGTCAATATTTCAATATTATATGAGCGTTTTTTCATCTTGTAAATTTAAACTACAATTGGTTGTATCGCATTTCAGGTGTTAACTTTTTAGGAAATATACTTTTTAATCATTTCTTTTTCTTTTCGTGGAAGCATGTATTCTCAGTGCTTTCCCTTGGTACTTCTTCTTTTCAGTTTAATTCCACGAAATTCTTCTCTAATTGAAATTGAATTATAGCTTGAGGTAATTTGACATTGAATTTCATTTTATGCATAGCTGTTACTAGTCTTTTGAAAACAGTCTTTATGTAGCATAATTTTATACATAATTTCGGGGAATAAACGTTTTCTAAAACCACAAAAAAACACAACTCACAGTTTTTGTGAGGAACGTTTATTTTGAGGAACGTAAATACATAAACGGTATTCGTTGATCTGTGCTTTCAGTCCACCATATAACTGTGCGTAACTATGTGTATTGTACCGTAACTGTGCTCATTTCTCAAATTATGTGTGACTTTTTTTGTCTGTGCTCATATACTTCACGACTGTTATGCACATATCAAACCATTTTGTGAGGTGACTGGGATCTTTCTTCGGAATATTTTCTTTCTTCTGTGTGCCCGTAATGCGCCAATGCCCATGTCATGTGTCAAGGCCCCCGTAATGAGCCGATGCTCCCCGTAATATGTCAATGCCCCCCTTAATGTGTTAATGCTCCCCGTAATGTACCAATCCCCTCGTAATGTACCAATCCCCTCGTAATGTACCAATCCCCTCGTAATGTACCAATTCCCCCCGTAATGTACCAATTCCCCCCGTAATTAATGTACCAATTCCCCCCGTAATTAATGAACCAATTCCCCCCGTAATTAATGTACCAATTCCCCCCGTAATGTACCAATTCCACCCGTAATGTACCAATTCCCTCCGTAATGTACCAATTCCCCCCGTAATGTACCAATTCCCCCCGTAATGTACCAATTCCCTCCGTAATGTACCAATTCCCTCCGTAATGTACCAATTCCCTCCGTAATGTACCAATTCCCCCCGTAATGTACCAATTCCCCCCGTAATGTACCAATTCCCCCCGTAATGTACCAATTCCCCCCGTAATGTACCAATTCCCCCCGTAATGTACCAATTCCCTCCGTAATGTACCAATTCCCTCCGTAATGTACCAATTCCCTCCGTAATGTACCAATTCCCCCGTAATGTACCAATTCCCCCCGTAATGAACCAATTCTCCCGTAATGTACCAATGCTCCCCTTAAAGTACGAAGTGCCCCCGTAACCGTGCTACGCGTGTGTGCGCAGACTGTGCAGCGCGCCGAGCTGCGGTAGTGCGGTGCTGCAGCTGGGGGGCGGGGACCGGCTGGTGCGCCTCTGCAAGGATGAGGCAGAGCGCAACCACAGCGACGCGGTCCTCGTCGCCTGTCTGGTGAGGGAGCAAATTCTTCGCTTGTACAGAATACGAATTTAGCGTTTGTGAACGTACTTGATATGTACTGTGTGATCGTATTTAACGTCTGTGAACGTACTTGTGAAGTCACTTCTAGCTTTTTCATATAATACGCTGTACGTGTTGTATTTCAAACAATCGACAGTGTTACTTTGTTATGAATTAGCGCACTTGATCTCTATTGATTATCGATGTAGGAAGGATTCTCTTAACATAGAAATGAACAAAGTAAATGAATAAATATTTCCCAACACTATATTTTTAGGTACAATTGATACTCAATCAAAATTCCCTATTTCGTATGAGTAATTTGTTATTAACGCCTTCTATGCTTGTGTGGACCAGGCCGCTCTGCGCAAGATTGCTTCTTCCTGCGAGAAGGAAAAACTTCGCGACATCGGAGCGGCTGACCTGGTCGAGCCCCGACTGCTTGATTCTTTCCTCAACTTCTCGTCCAGACAAGAAAGCTACGTTTAACCTCTGGTTCTCACCTCATAGCTTTCGATTTCCCTCGGTATTTCAGTACCAAAGGCACATAATCGCAAGCATTGTGTATTCAGATCACTGAAATGCGATGGCGAGTTGTTTAAATTGTTACTCTTGGTTACTTCAATCAGATTTAGAACGTCGATCGTTCAGTTTTTCTGCAAAAATTCGAGAACTCTTTAAAATTTTAACGAAATTACATTAATATTTTCCGAACAACTTTATGAATTTTTCTGAGCTCTCAAGTTTGAAAAGTTTGGGAGAGTCATTTCGGCGTAAATTTTGTGTTTACACTCGAAAATGACTTTTTTTAGGTCACACGTTATTCTGCCAAGTTTGAGGCTTCACATACGAAAATCACTTTTTTCATTGTTTAAATTTTAATGCCTAAATTAAATAATGTATAACTAAACCGATAAAAAATGTTTTATACCTAGGCCATTATCACTGATCTAAAACTATTTAACAGATATAATCATAATAAAAATTATAATCAAATGTAGATATGTGCGTCCGGTTCATGTTCCCACCGACTATGCTGACCATGTTTTCATGGAACATGTCCTCGTATTTACTTGTGTATTGTTCAAAGATAGTCTGACTGAATAACTGCAGTTGTCTCCCAGACAATCGCATTAACGACAATTAATTTTAGTTTCCACAGTTACTGCATTTATGTAGCTCGAGCGCAGTCATTGTAACTTGTCCCAAGTCCATTCTAATTATGGGGCTTTATAAATCTTTCCTCGGTTTATACGACCTTACTACCATATCATTGTGATGCAACCTTGTTTCTCCTGAATATTCTAATATCCCATACAATTTTGATCGGTAATTTACGTCCTTTTTTCGATTTTCTCTCATTTTGCTCAATATTATATACCTCTTCATTTCATTTTGGATGTCCATCTTGAGGCTCTATACTTTCTTTTGTTTCTTTCTTTCTTTCTTTCTTTCTTTCTTTCTTTCTTTCTTTCTTTCTTTCTTTCTTTCTTTAATGGCTGAGGTTCGTACGTTTGGGGCCGTTCAGTACTCTTTTTTAAAGCCAGGGCGTATCTTAGAAGCTATGCTTAAGCAACAGAACTAAATACTGAAGTTGATCTACGATCTGTTTTCGCACGATAGCGGGCGTTATTTTACTCCATTCTTCAGACCATTACCCCATTACTCACACTATTACTCCATTACTCTATTATTCAGACCATTACTTCATCATTTACTATTACTATTTTAAGTAAATTTTTAACTTTCGAGAGCGCGTAACAATTTTTGCAGTGTTAGCCCCCCCTGAATTCGTCTCGAAGATTGAAAAACACACCCAGAATTTCACGAAGCACAATTTTAGTACAAAAGCTACGTGCGTTTCCGCAAGTCCGATGTTGGATGTTTGATATCCAGTGTTGGATGCGTACTGACAGGTATTAAAGGTCTCATACCATCGTTTGCATTCGTTCGTGTAAATACCCGTATTATGTATCTCAAGTGTTTTTGTACGTTAGAACCCTCTGTATCCTAGTCATGTCTCTTACCAAAAATTAACTAATGACGTGTATGATTTAATCGTGTACAGAGCTCATTTGTTTGTATGCTTTGAATATATAATGTCGCTTGACGCAGTGAAAATTCATTTGTTTTATTTTCTTACACTTCCATTCGTAACATTGTATACTATTACTATGATATAGATTCTATGAGATTATAATTTCTTGAAAACTGATGTTGACATTTAACAAATGCTAGATTAAAAAAAAAATATATTTCATACTTATAACCGTGAGACATCTTATGAATATCATTACTCTCACGACTAGCTCTATTTGCTGCACTAGGTCAAGTGCTATTACGGTTCTAACGAAAGGAAGAATATTACAACACGACTCAGTATATTTATGCCAGTCTTCACCTACTTCTTAATGTTACCATTATTAGAATTAGTATTGTTTTAGCTAGTCTGAGATTCCTGAGCCACAACATAGGCGATCACAAGGGAGCGAAAGTGAGGATCATTTGTTTGGTATTGTAGAAATCGAGGAATATATGCACATTGTGAGTTCCCCCACAGGATGCTCTGTGAGTTGAAGCAGCAACAAGTTAGGAAGGCAGATGAACGAAAGATAAGAGCTAGCAAAGATGTCATGAAAACTGGAAAAAGTAAAGTGGGCTCGAAAAAAAGTCCTGATGGCCAATCTACAGCTAGGATTACTTGACCTTTTAGCTTCAAAGTGAATTTAAAAATCTACTTTCATAAGTAACTCTAATATATTTTATTCAATGTGAAATTTGTGCCCAAATGTATTCTTCGAAGTTCACTATCGAGTGGCAGTTCTTTCCTCATCCTGATGTCGGTGACAACTCGATGCCGGTATCACTTAATTGATAGTAGTTGGGATAACAGTAATATGAGTACAAAATTCTGACGTTATAGGGCTTACAGTATTTTCCTTGGAAGCGTCAACTTACCCTAAGCTATTGTCTATCCTGAACCTCCTGAGGGACTTCCAGAATCTCCTCTTCCGCCCAGTCTTACACGGTGCAACTCATCAAGTCCGTAGAAGAACCTGTTTAGTCAACTCCTCGAACTAATTTATTAAATTCATTATTGAGAAAAATGCTTACAAAATTAAAGCTTAGATTTCAAACCTTTTGAAATCACAATTCAATTGCTCTCCGTGGTACAGTGGTTAAGGGATCGGGCTCGTATGTTGGAGTCGCAGGTTCGTATCCCGGCGCTGGCGCGGAGATTTTCCCCGTTGGGTATAAGGGAAAGCTCAAGCATAATACCCCACTCAACCCAGGTGTCGGAAATGGGTACCGGCTTTACGGGGGAACCGTCATGGTGTCCTATATATAGGGTTAGTTATAAGACATTTGAAAAACCAATGCTATAAATAAATAAAGCATCCGAAAGATGCCGATGTTAACCTTTTAATCTGATGTTAACCTTTAATTCAGCTGAACGCAAGCAAGTTTTTCCAGAGAAATCAGACACACATGTGTCCACGCATCCATTACGTAGTGGTGTGATCTGAACTCAGCATTACTGATTTTTAATAGGATCTTGACATAGAAGGGGCATAAGTGAAGGAAAACGATCGCAAAGCGAAATACGTTTTCTGAGAGTGAAGGCCAAATATCCGACAAAATGATATAATTGAGTAGCAAAGCAGTGACAAATAACTCTGTCACGCGAGGAATCGTCGAGTCTTCTTTGATGTCGAGTGTCTTTCGCTTTAGTTTTGAAATATTTTCATTATTGAGAAAGATGTGAGCGACCTTGAGCTAGGTGAGCATATTATTCTTCGCTGCAAATGTGGAACATGCAAGTAATATCAGCTTGGTGTGACAACGAAGGTCAACTTAATTGTTTGCTTGAGAAAGATGGCTTGGTTTTCGCACCCTGTGTCTGGGGTCGGAAAACAGCCTCGTCATGCATCTTCTGACGAGAGATGAGAACAAAAGATTGTTACTAACTAATCGGCTGACAGATCACGCTGACGTAAGGTGTTAGAATACTATTTTCAATTTATTTTTAAGCTTCATATAATTTGAATGAAACTGTTTGCTATGATGTTAATTGTAATTTTCACCATATTTTATTGCATCCAGGGTGGTCCGTATTCTGAGCGGAGCGTAACTAACGTCATCTTAAAATCTTTTTTCAAGTGACGAAACCACGCATACAAAGAAAACACAAAGATCTGGAATCTATATAGTGTTTTGAAAACCGAGTCCAGGTGACCACAATTTTTCTTTAGAAAATGCTCACCATCTACAACACCTCCTCCGTGTATTGCAGGCATCATCTTTTTCCTGGATCTTTTCCAGATAAGCCCCGCCACTAATGAAACGCATAAGTTCACCCCTTTGTTACTTTTGAAATAATGCACCTATCGACTTCAAATTACTCTCAAACGAAAGATTGTTTTAATCTTTTGTTTGAGGGTAATTTTGAAGTTTATAGGTGCATTATTTCGAAAGTTACAAGTGGGCGAACTTATGTGTTGCATTAGTGGCGGGGCTTATCTGGAAAAGATCCCTTTTTTCGTTTGAATTTTGCCATTACACACCTCTTTTCCAACTGCGTCACACGATGTTTCCAATGAAGCATAAAACATTCATTCACCAAAAACTTTTTTAAAGGCTGCCTGCCATGTCACGAGTATCCTTAAAACCGGAAAGTCAACGTAGCCCGACAGCAAAGTATGTACCACTAACCGGGCGAGACGTGACCGATCTAAGCCCTGAGCACGCAGGGAGGCCAAAAGAACCGCTGCCAGCTTCCATGTGACCCGAGATGCTCTTCCGATAATGTCGGCAGTAAAAGTCTTCTTGAAGGGCTCCTATTGAACCACCTAGGCTTCCTGCAGTGAATTTGTCAAGCGCAAGAAAGAAGTGTATTGTTATAAAACCTCGGATGGCAGGCCATAAACTCCACGAGCTAAATCATCGTGTTAAGGTACATTATCTTTGGGCTGTCTTGAAAGAAACCAGGAACAGAAGCAGAAATTGTTCAAACTCAACCTTTAGTTCAGTTTTTAGTGACTTCAGCTCCAGTAGATAACCTCTCGCACTGCAGTAATGAAAACGTGTTTTTCCTCTACGGAAACCGGCGTGGCCAACAGGCAATCAGAGCTATAAGTCGTTTTCATGACCACCAAAATTCTTTGGTCCGTTTTGTCACATTAACCGAGGCCCGGTGCAAAATACTGCTGCGGCTTTGACGTTCGTATCCCAGCTCCCCACTGAGAATTGCGCCTTATCGTCGATCATCGGCCAGTTTCGAAGACACCTTCCCGTTTTATGGTTGCCAATACGGCCCAGCATGACCGCCTTGCTTGGGAACGAATCTTGAGCTCATCACCGATCGGTCGTCCATCATTGAGGCCCTTACAGGTCAGTAAACATTAACCTCCGCAGACTACTATTAGTTTCTTCCTGCTGACAGGGAGCTGTGATAGTCACTCCATTAGCGATAGTAATGATCTTCAAGAGGTGCGACTGGACAATTATACAGTAACGGCCTCATTGTGTTGAAATGTTTCCGTTATTACTTCCAGAAATCTGTGGCAAGCTTATCACTGTTTGTCTTGCAGGGGTCTCTATGAACTCAAATCCAGGTCAATCTGAAGATTACGAACTTTTAAGTTACGGTTTCGTCTTTCTTTGCGGATGCGACTCAAATCTATTCCTCGTAATTCAGTTCTCCTCGACAGCTTTTTCTGGAGTTTCTGAGCACCGCTAATATTTTGGACACTTTAGTGGATAACATGCCAAACTGTAAATAAAAGTTGGGAAGTCCTGCCATTGAGAGTGGCGACATTTCTACGTTAAATTATGACCCGGGCGGAATACAAGTTTATCGCAAAAAAGCCAATTGAATGCGCAGCTGAGTTTACAAAAAAGCACCAAGAGTCGCTCATGTACCAGCTTCATCACAAAGCTTGTCAGCTTTGGCCATGCAAGTAAATTCATTTTTATTCCTAGAATGTGATAAAAGCAGCGACTTTTAACATGTACATGATGCGAATCATCAAGATGTGAACGAACATTCTTGTAGCTCGCTTCCATGAATGCCTCCTCTACCCTCATGCGTTAGAGTTAGTGCGATTAGAGAGAAAAATTTAAAAACATTTCCTTTATATTGCCATAGTTTCATTGTTTTCTAATCTGCAAAATAATATGAAAAGTGTTATTCTGAAAGAGCTTTGCTTACGCAAGGTAACATTGCTATTGGCACTGCTCCTTGTGTAACAGCAATAAAAGCTGAAATTAAGTGTGCATTGCGTAGGTGATTATTGCATAAGGATTCGCGAACTAGGGAATACATTGAACATAGACACGTAGTGCTAGAGGCGCGTGCGAAGTGCAGCGTCATCGTAAAACAAAAAGCAAAAAATCACAAACTTCAGAACCAAACCTGTTCCAAATAATCTTCTCAATTCTTATCCGATCGCCATTGTCACTAGACAGCTTTTTCGGCGTAACGTGTTTTTCACTTTGTTAGATTTACATTTTAGTTTTATTTGACGTTTTTTTGTTTCTAGCGTCATTTTCGTACAACGCTAACCGTTTTGTATTTTTTCACATGACCTTACTTTCATTGTTGGTAATTCGAAGCCATAAACGTCTGTTTTTTTTATCTAGATTCTCATAGCGTTTTTAAGGAATTGCGAGTATTTTCCAAATCTCTTTTGAGGAAGATCCGGATATGTCCAGCTAACGTTTTTGAACTTGCCTTTCGGACTTGGCAAGGACTTGACTTGACGTCTAACTTATTCGGTAGTTTCTGCACATTCCTCAGCGCCCATCCCTATTTGGAAAGCAACAAGGCTTATGCTCGAGTTTTAATTACTGAGCGATATCAAAAGACCACTGTGCTGTATGCTATCACGATCTTTTTTCATTATTTCAGCGCGATCCCGACACTATTTCGCCACGGTCCCCGCACACTTTCAGTAAACACCAACGTTATTTAAAGGCGATTTCGACTCTACTTTAGGATGATGCTAGAAATATTCAAGCGCGATCTCTATGGGTCGTCTAAAGTCATGAGGTTCCATGCAATTGCAGCACTTCAAATAGAAACTGTGTGAGTTAAAATATAATAGGTTTTAAATTACTGAGTGGATGTACATTCTACTCTTTTTACGCCAACTAGAATTTGTCATCACAAGCTCCACGCTCTAGGATAAGAAATATTGAAAGCATGTACTGGCCGGAGATACACTGCTTTAATTCTTTTAATTTAATGTTTAATTCTTTTCATTCCATGGTAATTACCCTATAATGCAGTGCGCGTTTTTTTTTTGCAATTATCCTTGTGTTTTCTGTACCAGGCTTGCATCAAACTTACGCTTGGGCGGATTTATGTGGTCAGAATTGTTATCGAAGGAATTTCCTCTCACGCCACGCAAAAACAAACTCAAGTTCAGAGTTTCTTGAATTAATCATGCGCACCGTTTGTAGGGATGCAATTTGACTGGTCGACGTCCATTGTTAGATAAAAAGGAAGAATACTGCGTAAAAAAACAATAACAATTTCAAACTTGAAGGATGTCGGCCATAAAGGAGTTACACAAAAGATATTTAACTATCGAAAATGGCAACTTAGATATTTGAGATCATTATAGTAAAACCTGAATCCATAGAGAAACGCAAGCGCTATTTGTTGCTTTAGGGCTGCCAGAAAAACCCTGTAGTACGAACTCTTACACTAGACAACAATGTATGGTAGGTAAAATAAAAGCATCGTGCAACTCGAGCTGTATATTAATTTCAGTACTTTTCCTTTGATGGTTGACCTTTGATAATAGACTGTTGATTTTATTTATCTTTGATTTTACAGTGACTAAAGATGGACATCTTAGGAACAAGTTTCATTCACAAGATGCTTGGAAAATATTTTTGTAGTGTTCTAATGCGTTAGAACTTCAACAGCTGATTAGCTTTTTAGGCGTCTCCCTTCCGAATTTATTGATTTACGTTACGTGAAAGACCAACACGAGTTTTGAACATAGTCGTTTATTATAAACACTTCACGTTTCACATGGGATGGAACTCGTTCTCACGACCTCTGCTTGTTCTATAGACTCTTTTATCATTCGTGCGCGAAGAGGAACTTCATCGTTTGTTTCACAGCGATCAAGGTTTGAAGTCTAAGCTGTAATATGTGGGAATCTGTCAATCGTTTGTAATCAATAACTAGATAGTGTTGAAATCCCGAACTTCTCAAACTCGGAATGAAAGAGCCCGTATCTCAGTTGCAGTGTTCGAAGAGCACCCTGTCGTAACCTCCCTCCGTCCTCTCTGATTTACATGGATGACAACTCAATGTGGCATAATCATCTTCTGCTGATACGGACTTCGACTCGTATTTTTCCCTGAAAAAATTTTACTTTTGGTTTTAAGAAACACGCTTTTACCCCTAATCGATGATGATGTCAACCATTAAAATACATAATGTTACATGTTACGTTGCAAATTGAGTTTGAAGTGGTCAAGGTTTGATTCATCAAAACAGTATAATTGCGCAGTCATCCAAAGTGAACCTTTAAAATACTTTCCCAGAAATTGCATTGCCAAAATCTCCCGCTGAGTACGAATTAAGTCGTCCATTGCAAGCGTTGTGGAGATCGTAAGAGAGAAACGAGGCAGAGGCAGTTAATTTAAGCGATGTTCTGCTTGATACCAAGGACACTTGCCCTGCTATCTGATCTCAACTCACCGGGAATAGCGCTTCAGAGAACCCAAAATAATGAGCTGGGTGCAGATCTAGGCCAAGCTCGGGAGCTGGCATTTGCGCTGGGGTTGTTTTAGTTCAGGGGACAAGCTTCACGCGTGCACGACAAGCCCACAGCACAGCTACTTTCTTCCTCCCTAATTGCCAGAACACGACGCCTTTAGACCACGGCTCAAAGAACGGCGAGTTAAGGCCACGCTCAGTGCTTAAAACTCGCTAAAGACCTTCCCTTTGAAACGGCCAAATTCCATGCGGCCACATACGAACAATTTAGCCACTCAAAGGAATGGTTTTTATTTCATTTGTTTAACACGTTGAATTCCGCACCTTTTATAATTTTTTCAGAATTTTTCACGTTTGCTTTTCATTGCGAAACGATCTAAACCCATCACCGATGTTCTGTTAAGAGATAAAGTCACGCTAGAGCGATCTATCTACCTAGTATATTGTTGATCTTAATCAAATTTTTTCACATAAATTGAATTAACATTGCAAAGTAAAGTAGCAGAATGCAATCAAAATTTACAAATTTTTGGGAGAGGAGCAGCATGTTTTACGTACATCAATTGTGGAGCCTGAAACTGAACTTTCAGAACAGAAATCTTCCGATGGAAAACTGCAAACTCCCAGTGCGTCTGCTTGCATTAATTTCAGCTCTGCTGGATACCTTTTCATCAAAAGAGCCTTGATGTAGCGTAGCGAAGTGAAGTCATTCTTTGTGTGGCATTACCGTTGTTTCCTCGGCACCAAATTCTAGGTACCTGCTCCATTGGCTGCAAAGAGTCAATGAAAAGTTGCAAAATAACGGGGATTATACTATGTTTTTGTATCTCAAACCTGACTTCAAACCAAAAGTATCGATCCTTGAGAAAATATTACAAGAATATTTGTAGATAGATTATAGTTCTATTTTATCATAAACGAAATTCAGGAAAAGGCGACATTTTTACACTAAACGTTAACGATCTCCATCATTATTAGTAAAATATAAAATGCAAGCAACTCGACTAGAGGCCTTAGCGTCCTTCATTCAGGCGCTCATAAAAAACATCGCAAGTTTTTGAGTGTTCGATTCGCGTATGAAAGTTTGGTTACAGTCACCGAACCTCCTGGAAAAGCATTAAGTGGGAGCTAAAATATCATCTTACCTGATAAAATGTTAGCATTATTATGCTGGAACGAACATTGAAATTATCTTGCCTCAATAATATTTTCACAAGCGCCAGTCACCAGAGCTGCAGAGTCCATCAACGATAAGAAAAAACTTTTTTCTTTTGATTTATAATTATCATCGTTGGGATTGATTGTTTGAGAATATCGTAGCAGAAAATCTCGACTCATGCACTTGCTTTAAATTTCCCCGAGCAGCTTCATATGGAACTGTCTATAAATACTGACCAATTCCCATAGTAATTCTCTTTGTAGTAATGTTAATTCATTAATTTTTTCGAATCCCTTCCACTCTTTCAGTAATCAATTGGGCAGTTCAAAATGGCAGATGGAATCGAAGTTCGACGAATGGGAATTTTACGAAAGGTATTCTTCCTTTGCTATGCTCAAATAGATCAATACTGTTTAGGTCTTCGTACAAATTTGGTTGATTTTGTCAAGAACAAGTATTTACAGGTTCAATATTTGCAATGATCTCATAAATACTAGACAGCCTCTTTGTATTCAAACTATTTACGATAAAATTTACGGCCATCGCGATGCAAGTGACGCAAACTTGTGCAAGAAACCGAGGAGCAGTTAGCTGCTCGCGTGCACGGCTGTGTTGTGCAGCCTGTGCTGGTTATTTTCGCCATTGCATTCAGGTAATGAAAGTTGCCGGAATTAATTTACATTTTTCAGTGACTCACACCTACATTCTCACACGTGAACTCTTGATGATTTTAATTCAATCCTCTTCTGAAAGATTAATTTCATACTGTGTCAATGTTTGTATCACTTGGTGGTGCTCACAGTGGTTAAACAATGACATTACTAATAATTTCAATTCAATGATAATCTTAAGGGTGCTTGCATACATGAAGGTTACGAGCAAGAACGCAGAGCAGACGATCGTGAGAAAATAGAAATAGCCTCGACCAGCAAGAACAAACCGAACTGTGGTTTTGGGGAAATTCCGGGGAAACAAGTTGGGGGAATTTAGACGTGTTTCACAAGAGGCCATTATGACACTCGGCGTGTCACCAAACGGTGTTTTTTGATATTTTTATCCCTCATTCAAGTCTACATATTTTATGCTGATTTTTTCCGAATACTAACTTAGAATTTTTTCCACTTTTAATTTTTTACATTGATAAATTTCATTGCTGAGTTCATGCCGAATGCAGCGTTAAGAAAACCAATAAACGAATTTATTTTGATTTTTCAGTAGTTCATGTGTCGCTAGACCCGGCTCGAATATCCTCTCTTGAGTGACGTCTACTTGTTCCTTTTAGACTTCCTGTTGGCAATTTTGCGGTACCGATGAGCTGAATTGCAATTACAGAGGGGTTGACTTCTGTGTATTTGCTGGCGATCAGGAGAGTTGTCTCTTCTTAGAATAAAACTGTTTTGATGCCCTTTCTGCGTAGATTCCGCTTTCCTTTACTCCATGCTTAATGGCGCCTTCCTCCTTCCTCTCTTTGGATCGCATTTGTTGCAGCGGGTAGGGAGGCTAAAACTAACGACTAATCTAATCGAATCGAATTATTTATAAGTTGTTAGCCATCTCTTGGAATATAAAATATCCAAGAGATGATATTTTTCACTTCTTATTCAACTACCCCTTGACAGAGTTAGACTATTAGCACGCCACGTATGGTTTGTCTATTAGTACACCTCTTATAGTTTGTCTATTATTATGCCTCGTATGGCTTATCTATTTGTACACCTCGGATGGTTTGTCAATTAGTACTCCTCGTATGGAACTTTTGTTTTAGGACGTCTTATATTAAGAAATTTTTAAAAGCCAATATGTTGCCACGTATCTCATGTTGCAACTTGGAAATACAAGTTTTTTTCTTTCTTTCTTTCTAATCTTCTTAGAGTAAAGGAATGTTGGAAGCTATGCATATGCAGCTCGTTTGTTCAAATAGAATTCTGGTCTGCCCCATGTGAGTTGTTGAAAATTTTCGCCAGAAGCAATCTCAGCCTTTATTAGTGTGGCTAACATCAAAAACCAAAAGTTAAAGCTAAACTGAAGCTAAACTTCATAATTGAATAGGTATCACATTTCCTTACTTTTTGTACCCTTCGCATACACTAAGTCGATACTGTACGCTGGGCACACCCTAAGTCGACAATGCTCACCTACTCTGTACTGGGTACGCATGATCGCGCACATAAGCAAATAAAAGCAAGAGTTTTACGGGAAAAATTTTCAACAAGGCTTATATTTTATAATCTACGGTAGAGTAAATCTGGTAGAGGTTCTCAACTTACTTATGTTTGTAGCTTGACTCTGTAGGAGGCAGAGTTTGGCTCGCATGGCAATAGGACTTATCATTAATATTTTTTACCAAATATTTTACCATTGCATTAGAGCGTTGCATTTCGAATCGAGTTAAATGAGTAAAACATTTCACTTATTAATTACGATACGCAAGCTCTCAGAGGGTACATACGAATCCTTGCCCAAAATTTTTGTAAAAGACTGCCCAAAAGAAAAAAAATTTGTCTCTGAATTGCGCAACTCTTCTAGACATGTAGTGTAGAATTGCAGTATCCGCTGCTACTGGTCTGTTTTAGCGATCATGCAGTCGGTTCGTGGACGAGAGCAGTTCACACTCATGAGGTATTCAATTCACAAGGATAAAAATTAGTCCCACTCACTCTGAACTAGGATCAAGCGCCACATAAGTTGAATTGAAACTAAATTTTGTCCGTAAGTTTCGCTCACGATTATGTGCATGTAACTCGAAAATCGACTGCTTCGCAAAACACTCTTATCTCAAATAGCAGCAAGTTAAAGTTACTGGCATTATAGTGAGCGTACTCAATTAGCATGCGATTAGAACATCGACTGTTCTGTAAAGTGTTCTTTTGGACTGTATGAATATTTCGTAAAATAGCAGTAACTGCCTGTTGCTGGTACTATAGTGAACGTATTCCATTAACATGCTATTAGGACAGTTGACCAACGGTTTTTAGGACACTCGAGAGAGTGGCCCAAGCCGGATGGCTGAGGAAGTTCAACAGCTGTTACGGTGACGCTTCCCCACACACACTCCCCGCCCCCCTACACACACACACTGAGCACCCACTCCTGACGCCAACTTGTACTTATGATTCTTTCACTCGAGATTTAAATTTTTGAAATTTTCACTCTCGGATGATTGTTTGATTTTTTGCTAGGATATTCGGTCGAAAATTAAAAATATAAACTACATTCTTAAATTGTTTTTGAATGTATTTTTATTTCACTAAATTTAGATTATCTATGCATAAATTGTTGATAGCAACGTGAGGTAGTAGATATTTGTAAGTTTAGTACCTAGACCTACATTGCGCAACCGTTTTCAATGTTGACTCTCAGGTCCCGTAATTTTGCTAAATCTTCTTACAAGGTCTTGAAACTCTATAAGCGTAGTCAAGAAACGCTTGACACTATCAAATGACCTTCATTACCCGATGTATTCCCTTCCTTGTGAGCAGCCTATGCTGTTTCTCTGCAGTCGCTGCTAACAGAATCTCTCCATTAGAACATGTTTCTCAATGCCTACTTAATGCGTCGGATATACGGGACACGCGAGCTGGAACAAACATTTCAGCCTAGGTTCATATCAGAGGGGGTAAACTATCGTACCTACGGGAATAAGAGCTTCCCACGGGGAAGATGTGAGTTCCCGAGCTGAAGGTTAAGCTGGCGTTCCTTTTGTGAAATGGAATAGGGTTTTTGTTCTAATACAAACCATCTTTTTCGGTTCACTGCTCTCCTCATTTCTAAGCTCCTATTACTTTCTTCGTTAACTCTTTTCTTGATTCATAAACTTCTATCTTAATTTTCTGCTCCTGTGTGCATGCGATCTTGCGTAAAAACACTCCTTGAGCATAGGTTTCCTGTTCCCCTAATTTCGTACTAATCGGTGCTTTCCACCTTTCTCTCTTTGAACGCCTTTGTCGTGCTCAAAAAAGCTTCAACTAACTTATATACTCTTATAATTCAACATATGTGAATGAATGTTCTCCGAGACATTTACTTTCAAATTTTACCTTCTTATTTAAAATTTTCTATTATGATGCAGCAACATGAGCATAAGCATAAGACTGGTTCAGGACAGTGCCCCGTTCTGCTGTCTTGCTAAGAATTATTTTAGGTTGACTTCTTATAATCCAAATCTCTTGGTATAATTGAGACCTGATTCAAAATTCTCCTGAAATTCAGTAACTCATTGGTTTAAAGAGTAATACTGTATCTGCCAGAGTAAAGAAACGGTGACCTTAATCTTCGTGACAGTTTTCATGTTCATGTCACATGTTGATAAAATTCATTCTTGTGGCACCAATGTTCAATTATATTCATCCTTTGGTAGCGACTGAAAACCACTCCTATTCAAAGGCAGTGAGCGATAGGGTTAAAATTCTCTCATTACTCTCAGGCTTAGTAACGAACCTAAAGACTAACATTAACACTATGACTGCAATTGGTCAACTGAAAAGGGGGAAATGTGAGGGCCCGAGCTGAGAGTTAAGTAGGCGCCTCCTTTATGTTGAAATGAACTGTTTTTGTTATGTTAAGGACCACCTTTTTTCGGTTCACTGCTTTCCTGTTTTTCAGCACCTACTACTTTCTTTTTCAACTTTGATCTTGTTTCATAATCTTCTTTCTCTGCTTAACTGTTTCTATGCCCTTTCTGTATAGATTCCGCGTTCCCTTATCTCCATAATAAATGGTGCCTCATATTTCCTCTCTTTGAATTGCCTTTGTGGTAAATAGGGAGGCTTAAATAATAGTCTAATCTCCCCTCAGGGGGATACAACTATCGTATCTATGGGAATTGGCGCTCCCAGGGGGACTATGTGAGGGCCTGAGCTAAAGTTAGGTAGGCTTCCTTTTTGTTGTAATAAAATAGGTTTTTGTTTTGTTACGGACCATCTTTATTCGGTTCACTGCTGTCCTGTTTTTCAGCACCTACTACTTTCTTCTTCAACTTTTTTCTTGTTTCATGAACTTCTTTCCTAGCTTACTGTTTCTGTGCACCTCGTGCATAGATTCCGCGTTCCCTCAACTCCATACTAAATGGTGCCTTCTTCTTTCCTCTCTTGGAACATCTTTGTCGTAGTTAAGGGAGGCTAAAACTTTCTTATATAATAATAATAATAATAATAATAATAATAATAATAGTCTAATCTTATCTAACCTGGTCAAACTGAAGCTCAATTTTCAACCCAAATTTAAAATCAATTTTGGTAAATAATTTACGATACATTAATCTCTAACGGGATCATGCCCTCATTTAGCTTTATTAAAGAATGTATGAAAATTTAGTTTGTGACTACTGGTCAGTCAGCAGCATTTTAAAAATCCCCTCCGCAGACACCGGTGGCGCACGTTGCGGTCAAAGTGTTAAACCTAAAACTGTCCTCCACAAATAATCCATCGGACGAGACGCAAGAAGTAGCAGCTCCCTCTATTTAACTTGGGCGATCCCTTCCCACTCATTCGTGTATTTAGTTGCACATTTGGGCGGGCAATTTTGTGTGTCGCGGTGTCACGTTACCTCACCTAACGGCTTCACAACGTCGCTCGCATTAGAAGCCACTGCTGAGGTTTTTTTCTCTCCCTCATTAGGTAGGCACCGAAGTTTTTGCAGGATTGTCTTGCATAAAGCTGGGAGCTCTTGCTCGTGTTAGGCTTTTAATTGGAGCATGGTATGAATGGAAGTAGACTTTTTTGGTAAAGTACGGTGCGATTAAGTTGACGAAGTAACAAGAGACTTCTGTCAAGGACTGCTAATTTTTATAGCGTCTTGGTACGTAGATTGGCAGTACTTCTTTTTGTTTTTGAATTGAACTCATGCAAATAGAGAAGTGTTGTTTCACTTCCTAGAATATTATTCACCCTAACCATTAACTTTTAGAGACTACATGAATGATCACTCATAGTTGAAAATTTTTGAAATGTTCATTGGGAAATGAACAGACTTCAATGATTGAAAAATGTAAGCTAGTGTATCGGGTGCAAATCTGTTTCCTGACCTCCTCGAAATTTTTGAGTAATATTTATATGTATGTTTATATAATATATATATATATATGTTTATTAGTGTCTATATAACTTTAAATATGTTTATACATACGCGTTTATTTGTTCATATGTTTATAGATATGGCAAGGATATATGTTAAGATACATATATTAATATAAACATTTATATATATAAGGTTCTAAAGTCATGATCGTTTACAGCGCTCATCTGTGTTGCCGTGAACGGCCAAGTTTCTCAGAACCGCAGATTTTGCGGTTCTCTATAAAATCTTGGCCCCGCGCAAAAAGGGCGACTTGCGACTCTTTCTCCCGAGAGGCGGCATGATGGCCTCTTCTATCTCGCGGAAACTTGTGGTCCGAGGTCAGCGTTTAGTGCAAATATTTGGCATTTACATATCTCATCAATCTTTGAAAGCCATGAGGGGTGACCGTATAAATCCGATCCTCTCTCGCGCAGCGCCTGCAACAGGGCGGCATTGACGGGGTCCTGGTCTTGTCTCGCGTGATGCTGCGCAGCAAAGGGACTCGATCCGTGCAGGAGCTGGCTCAATTCCTGAAAGTAGCATTAAAAGAATTTGTTCTTGGTTTGTTAGCTACACAAACGAAAAAGCAACTTGACCCGTACGTGGTCCTCGTTCACTTCGTTCGATATCATGTACGTAGTTTCTTTGTGCTGCACTGCGACGGGCGAAAGAATGAAGAGTAGTAGTAGATGTACGACTACGCTGCATCAACGTTGTAGAATTGGATGTGTGTTGGGAAGAAACAAGGAGGAGATACACGAATGGAAGTACGCTATTGAATATAGAAGCATTAATTCCTCTGCAAAGAACCTTACGCGTTACGAAGGCAGCTCACCGAATGCGATACATTCGCTTAGTCACAATTTGGCACATAAAAAGGCTGACGGGCTAAAGCTCGGGTACCCCATATGCTAATGCAGCGATGCCCAGTATTCTGACACTGCTGCTGCATTCTGGGTTAGTGGTGCCTCTGGTGGGAGAGTTTGGAGCGTTCTTTTTGTGACTTGCACTTGAGGCATTAGCAGCTTCTTTCCGCAGCGGTTGCTTGGCCCACTGTTTGCAGAAGATCTTTCACGGTAACGGTTGGTGACGTGGAGTGCCTGGTCGAAAATAATGCTCAACAGTCGGCATGCAACTCGAGAGAGTTCCGTAACCGTGAAGGAAAGCTGCGAAGTATCGAGTTCTCCCGCCTCATGGCGCTCTCTAATGTGGGTTACGGGAAATTAAAAGATATGCTTCTTATAAAACAATAATCGTAGAACTTCATGGAAAGAACTATAAAAATTATTCATGGTAAGATCCGGTAAGAACTATTATGCGAAAGCAATTTTGTACACCGCTGCTTTCTCATCACACATAAACATTTGATAACAATAATACATTGGTTAAAGCAGCTTTGGGGCATCAGTGAGGGAATCGTAGCGCATCTGAAACTACCCACTACGGTCGAGAAGTGAACATTTGATGGTACATCCGTAATGTAATCTTGTCTAACACTGAAGACAGTGAAGATGTATTTTAAATCGAAAATGAGGACTTATTTATAACTTTGCTCGAGCATTCTTTCGGTAAATTATGTAATACTGCAATACCATACCTGTTCTGTCAAATATAACGGCTAAATTATTATGTAGCGGTTTATGGGAAAAAATTTTTTACTGCAGAAACCAAGTTCAGCTAAAATAAATTAAATTTGTTTAATTTGATTACTTCCCTAATTAAGTGATTTCCGAGCTACATTTTTTTCATCGAATGGCCTCATTTTTACGGGCTGTGTACGCTGGATTACTTACAGTATACAAGCATTTCTTCTAAACTGGTATTAAATTATTCCTTCAATCTAGAATTCCACGTCAAAGCGAATGAAGCTCGCCGCACTTCACGACGTTTATATGCATATGCTGCAGAATTTCAGGAACAAACCAGCATGCGAGTTTTAAAGTCATACGTTCATTTCTTCAATGCTGTGCTCAACTTGACCGTATATTCGTGTTTAAACAACTTCCATTATATTCATATCGTATTTTTCGTCACCAAAATCAAATAGAGTTTGTTGAGGTATAGTGCGAAATGCATTAGACCAGGCATTCGTATGAGATTGTGTGGCACATCAGTCGGGAAAATTGTCGAATTGCTACGCCTCTCCGTAAAATTTTGCATCGTATTTCGATAATTTTTGCCACGTATTATAATTTTCCATGCCACAGTATTTGCTAAATATCTCGTGTTGCATTTATATTACTTTCGCGGAATATCTGGTATCGTACACGAAATTTACTAAGCATCTTGTGTTGCATTGATATGACTTCTAGAAAACTTTTGGTGTCATAACTACGATATCGCTAAATATCTTATATTGCATCAACATGACCGTCAAATATTTGTATCATTGCTATGACAGTCGCTAAATATCTCGTGCCGCACTAACATGACCTTCGCCAAATATTTGGTGTCCATACTTGTACAATAAACCTCGTCTCCGTTCTATTTTAAGCAATTACTTGTTTTTTATTGGCATTTGCGGGACAGCTTCGTTTTATACTTTATTATTATCATAACGTTCTCCAAACATTTGGAACCTAAGTGTGATTGCTACTAAATACATATCTTTTGTGGACATGTCTATCACATGGTCGTCACCATTTTTTGTGCATTTTTTGAAGAGGTAGAAACATTAGGTGTCGGATGAAGAGTGTAATTTAAAGTCGATTCAAGAAAAAATGGCGTAATTTCCCATTTATCGAAGGGCTATTATCTACTTAGAGAGATGCTCCTAAGACTTAGATAAGAATAATGTAAGTCTAAATAAAAGCTAAATAGTATTTCTTTTACTCTGAAAAAACGAAAGACATTAATATTGAAATAATTTTAAATGAACGCAAAAATTAGCACCTACTTCCACTCTTTTAGTAAACGATTTTAGTGTACTTATGAAATGAATTTTGTATTTATCTTTAACCTATGATTAAAAAAGAATTAATAGCTAATACCCCGCGAGTTTAATGGTCGCTAAAATCTGACGAGTCTTGTGAAGAGTTGCAGTACTTGTGGAGGAGGAAAGCAGTTTTCATTCGTAGCTGAGCTCTTCCCAACAATTACTTGGAAAATTAACTTTCGATGAAGGCATCGTGAAACAGTCGTCCTTCGAACGTAAGTAGAGATTTTCTCGGCTGCAAAATATGCGAGAGCAATTGGAGCGTAAGTGTGTATTTTCAAGTAATAGGCATGCAAGTATATGCAAGCAATAGGTATACATTTATACACAAACAATGGACAGGCAATTGACAAACAAGAGACATGCAATAATTTGCAAGCAATTGACATACATTTATATACTAACAACAGACATGCAATTATATACAAGCAATAGGCATGCAGCTCTGAAAAGCTTTACGCCATCAATGAGATAGCAACAGAATACTGGCCTAAGCCTCGGACGCAGTTCGATTTCACGTAGGCCCGGTCGAGGTGCTCTAACCAGCATCTCTGGCACTCCAGCCCCCTGTCGGTTGCGTCAAGGTTGATACTCTTATCTGCTCGAGAGCAGTTGACACGTCTCTTGCGTATATACGAAGTGAGAACCACTCTTTGTCTCTTCATGCTAAAGGTATGGAAAATTATTGCCGCTGCGTTTTTTTTCATGCTCGGCCAATGGTGGAAATTTCATCAGTTTGTTAGACGCCTGACGCCACCTGCGAGGAGGTGTCATTGGCAGCCTCCCAAGCAAACTGTCGTCGCTGACCTCCAACGGTTCTCGGTCTTTAATTCTTTATTGCTCTTCCTCGAACGACGTCTAAGCGTCTAAATTATGCAGCTTTTACAGAGATAGGCATCCGTGATAGCGATATCCTCAGGCGAGAAAAAAAGCCAACCAGTCAAGTAAGATCCTTGCCCTCACATCATCTTATTGAGAGATGTTCTCGAAAATATTTAATCGCTAAATATTTGTTCTCTGATGGTGCTCAGTTATCATGAATTCAATTGTTAATCACTCTATAATGAAAGCTGAAAAGAGTCGCCTGGAACGTGGATCTGCATTTTTAAATTCAGCTTCAAACTGAATTGTTTCTGACGTTTGATGTCTTCGCTCGATTAAAAATTATAAAATAATACTTCTATCAGCTTGCCTCCGTGGCTGTGCGTTAGCTTTGTTTGGAATATGTTTGTGGATCACTTTTACAAAATCTGTGGCACA
Source organism: Morinoia aosen (assembly GCA_030386875.1). NCBI lineage: Eukaryota > Metazoa > Arthropoda > Malacostraca > Amphipoda > Talitridae > Morinoia > Morinoia aosen. Next base: position 51,669,826 of record CM059567.1, on the reverse strand, counting down.
ATTAGCATTTATTTTTTATTTTATTGTATAGCAAAGGCTTTTAAAAGTTAAAATGAGCAATCACACTCGCGTTATAGATTAGTATTTTCTATAGATAAAAATACACACACACCAATTTTTACTGCTTTTTGCCTAATATTATTTCGGCCCACGTCTCCTTCACTTTTATCTTTCGTCGGGTCTAGCTATCCACTCCACTCAGCTCAACAACATAGCCAACATTGCAATGTTGTCGCTGTCTCACGGTTGAGAACGCTACACCTTCCCCAGTCAGCGCCCGATAACCAGTTCCCTCCCATGTGTCGATAACTTTTCGTCGTTGAGGTATCTTTTATGGGCCTTTTTGTTCTCAGCATCTTCCTCTCCCGCCGCTTCCCATGGGTTCTCCACGGAAAAATGATCCATACTTTTACGTTTCATCTGTAATCTATCTGTAAGTTTTTCCGAGCGGATCCTGCAATAACGCCTTGAAAATGAACAGATGGGTCATTGACAGTGCTATTCTGTTCTGGCGGGGATCTCTGCATCTGATAAAAATTGATAGACGCAATGTAGTCAGCAAGGATCGAGCTACTCGGTAGCAGGCCACAGGTACTGTATTTTTTCAGTAAGTACTTTGAACGATCGCGAATTGAAGGTTTGAGTTTCCTGTTTGGATCTTTGTTTTACTAGGATTCATTTATTTTAGTTTATCAATTTATTAGTTCAAAAAATATCAGTTGTTAAACTTCATAATTTCCAAGTTAATTTTTGGAAGGTAAACTTAAATTAACTCAACGCATTACCAGAAACAACTAAGAGAGGAAAAACTGCGGTTAAAAGTTAAAAAATTATGTAATTTTGAACGTGAGTAAATCCGAAACTTGTGGGCATGTTCAGCTTTTTCTGTAAATTTTTGCCGTGATACGAGCACGCAAAGATTATTTTCTCGTACAGATCTTCATGCAGAGCTATACGTGTTGACGAAGAAGACAGAGGAGCAAGCGACACTCAGGCGCTAGATTTGCTCCAAGCTGTCATGTTGTCTTAGGCCGAACTTTCGCTTTTAAGGGCAAATTCTTGGTCGTAAAATGTAGCGTGAGCACCCAATGTTCCCCTGGACATGACTCGACATGCTGCACGGAGCATCAACTGAGTGGCCAGTTGTCTGCTCATTGATTAATCTTTGTGCTGCCTTCAATTTTCATCTTATATATAACACGTTTTTGTGTTTATGATGAGCTTAGATGAACTTTTTTCTCAACACAATATAATTCGCTGCCATTTGTGTGAATTAAATGACACTTCTCTTGGATTCAGAAGCTAAGATGTAACCATACTGGACCCAGTGTTTCATCGTCATTTTACCTCAGTTTCGGACTTGTAATTACACTATTCTGTGATGAATCTATCTACAATTCATTATAAATGGAAACAACCTCAGCACCATTGAAATCATGTAATGACGTCTTAATGCCATTCCCAACCCTCACCAGACTTGTGTAAGAGTTCTATCATTAAATAAGGATATTGGTCAATAAACAAGGTCTCCTTCCATGCACTAGTTGTTACGCATTGAGTCGAGCTATACAAACCACCCATTTCAACATGTTATATTAGTTTTATATGATAGAAGAAATCCATTACTGCATGATCTAACGTAAAGTGTCACTAAAATCGCACCCAAAAACCAGTTTCCATTTTGAATAACAACTGAACGACACAGCTTCATCTAGCGCAGGACTCGATTCCAGGCTGTTAGTTAATGATGAGATCCCTTATCTAGAAATTATTACCGTGTTATTAATCTTGATATTTAGATATGTTGTTATGAGATATTACTTTGTAATGATTTGTTGTTATGGGATATTACTTTGTAATGATTTGTTGTTATGAGATATTACTTTGTGATTATTTGTTGATATGAGATATTACTTTATAGGTACATAAACACGTTAATCATATGGGATATATAATATAGGTATATGAGCTTTGCGTAATTACATTCAGATTATTCAATGATTTATAATAATTACAAATCATTTATATGCTGGACACTCGAATATTTCATAATTTACCCTTGTCTTGTCAACATTTTTTAATTCAGTGATGGTGCATTAATTCATAATTTTGACTGTAGGGTCAGTAAAATAAAGAACGCTTTTGAAAGTTTATTTTGTTACTTTAAGTTCTTGGGAGAGCATAAAAAAAGTTGTAATAGCTAAAGCTTATTGCAGAATTTGCATCAGCCGTCATCAGGAGCGAATATACATATATACTTGAAAACTATCTCAAGTGACGCAAAAGGAACGTTTTTATATCACTCCATGAAACAACGTCATACCTGCATTCCACCATGAGATTTCAATGAACAAAATAATAACTTAGGGCGGAATGTCAAGATGGAAATTTTATTGGGTTCATGTAAACGCTATGAAAAGGTTGTAAAATTTCCCTTGAATATTAATTTTGGAAACAGTGTAAATTATAAAATTTTAACCCTAAACACATCAAATCGAAACACTTTAATTAGGTCAAACCGAAAAAATTGTTCTTATTTATCCATATTCTTGCGTTCCTCGGTCCTCAGCACGTTTTCATAAATTTCTGCAAGTGTCCCTAATGAAACAGGCTGAAGATGTTGAGCCCAAATATTTTAAAATTTAACTGTAAAGATTACTCAGCTTGTATCATTGGGAAGACTAGAAAAATCTTACAAGAGCCCACTAACGAGCCCTTAGAAAACTTGACGTGAAATAATAGAGTGTATCTTATCTATAAGCTCTCATTATAAAAATAGTTATTTTAAAGTATTTTTAACGTTATTTTAACGCTATTTCGATTTCAAAATGGGCTTAGAGTTAATATGCAAGGAAATTTGTCGATACTTCTTACAGCGTTTAGTACCCAACAAAATTATGTGAAATAACCCGACCAAATTCTTCTTTTTTTGATTCAACGATCTTGATAATATATATGTGATATTGTTGCTTAAAACAATGTATGATTATTTTTTATTCTAGATGCACGTTTATACGAAATTTTATAAAATTCATGCTATAATAAAAGATATTTTCTCCGTTTCCCTCGATTGGAATTCTGGTTTATACTGACTAGTTTACGCTGATATTTGCGCACATGCTTACTTGTGTAAATGTGTACGTGTCCACGCTATGCGTATGACACTCTGTAGAATGCGTATGTATTGCCTCGATGCATAGAAATGCATTTGCGTATGCTTACGAGTCAGGTGTAAATATGTGCGTGGGTATATGTGTGCATGTGTATGTGTAAATATTTACATGTATACGTGCATATATGTGTGTACTAGACTGACAACTAGCATTTTACTAGAGATAATGGTCTTTTTTTCAGTGCACTCTCAACTTGTAACATTACCTAACTCGTCATATCTTTAGTATTGTAAAGCATTCATGTAAAAACTATACATTTGTTGTGCGATCATCCATTTATATTTAAATAAAATGCTTGTTAACTAATGACCGTTATGTTAAAATTGTTGAATCAGAAATACAAAACCTATAATCTTCTTGGTCCTCTTGCTTATATGTACACACGTGTGTGTCCATGTTAACGAAACCGGTGTTTTTCGTAACCTAGGCACACACATTGCCGTAAAACGCGTGTATATATATATGTGTGTGTGTGTGTGTATGTGTGTGAGTGTGTGTATGGATATATACACACATGCATACGTATATGTACATATGTGTGTATGTGGGTATACATTTATATATATTTTTCTTTTTTTTATGCTTCCTCAAAATGACACTTGTGAACATTGACCGAAACAAGCGATTTCATACTCGTATATTATTTCCTGGCGTCAAGAATTGCGAAGTCTTATGTCATGTACATGTAAACTGTCAAAAGTGTTTTCACCCCACAATGAAAATGCATCGTCCATGAAATTGTGTTATCTCTTACAATTTTCATTACATGTATTATCAGATGTAGATTAAGCTAGATTAGGAGTTCATTGCCCTCAATCATTTCTTTTGACTAGTGACACGAGTTTTTCAATACTCGTGTGTGTGTATCATCTAAGTGTATTAATTTTAAGATATTTTAAAAACCAATGATGGTACTTTTGTACCATCTCTATTGGAAATAAACCATTTTTTTTTCTTTTTTATGTGTACATATATGTGTATATATTAACATGTATGTGTGCACATATGTGTGTACTAAACTGACAACTAGCATTTTACTAGAGATAATGGTCATTTTCTGTTCACTCTCAACTTGTTACATTACCTAACTCGTCATCTCTTTATTATTGTAAAGCATTCATGTACAAACTATACATTTGTTGTACGATCATCCATTTATATTTAAATAAAATGCTTATTAACTAACGACCGTTATGTTAAAATTGTTGAATTAGAAATACAAAATTTATAATCTTCTTGGTCCTCATGCTTATGCGTACATATATATATATCTGTATGTGTGTGTGTATGTATGTATATATATATGTACGTATATATATGTATATGGATTTGTATTTATATTTTTTTTTCATGCTTCCTTAAAATGACACTTTTGAACATTTGCCGAAACAAGCGATTCATATATTATTTCCTGGCATCAATAATTGCGAAGTTTTATGTCATGTACATGTAAACTGTCAAAAGTTTTTTCACCCCACAATGGAAATGCATCGTCCATGAATTTGCGTTATCTCTTATAATTATCATTACATGTATTGTCAAATGTAGATTAAGCAAGATTAGGAGTACATTGCCCTCAATCATTTATTTTCGACTAGTGACACGAGTTTTTCAATACTCGTGTGTGTGTATCATCTAAGTGTATTAATTTTAAGATATTTAAAAACCAATGATTGTAATATTGTACAATCTCTATTGGAAATAAAGTTTTTTCTTTTTCTTTCTTTCTTCTTTACAAGAGAGTTCGAATATACATTCTGCTCTGACGACGGCTGAAGAAAATTCAGTCGAAAGTTTAGGCTATTTTTTTCCGAGACTGGAATAAAAGCTTAATTCAGAAAATTTCGATGATTAGTTTCACAAATTACGCAGGTAAATTACCACAGAATAATAAATGAAAACTCTCTTAAATAAGTTACGTAAGTACAAACGTTGCGCCAAGATCAATTTCTTCGATGCGACAGAAATTGCTTTGATAACGTCATTATGTTCGTAGCCACCGTGATTTAATGGTTGAGAATGTTTGCCTTGCGTGTGGAGGTTCGAGAGTCCGAGGCCCATAGTGAGTCCCTTTCCATCGGAGAAAAAGTAATGTCTCCTCTCCTCACCAGAGTGTTTGAAATGGGTACCGGCTAGATCAGGAAAACCGTAATTGCGTCTTAGCGTTAGTATATTTGAAAAAGAAACTACATACGTGATATGTATCAACATAATTGAAACTGAGCAATTTTACAGATCACCCGTATTATCAGAATCGCGTTTTACATTGAAATTTTACTCTCAAATCAACGCGAAGGATGCGAATTATGATGGTATTTTCTTCATATCTTCTATAATCACTAAAGGAGCTGCTTTGCTTTGGTGAGAATACCACTGCCGCGGGGAAGGATTTAAACTAGGACGTTCCCTAGTTCATAAAGGGGTTCTCTCATCACGGGCAACGGAGAAAAATTTCCGTTCCTAACGATTTATTGTTTCATGAATTTTAAATGCCTCTGAGATGTCAATATTGGTGAGATGTCTAAGGTTTCATCAGAGAAGCAAAAATTATTTTATTCTTTTTCTATTTACAATTTTTGTCCTTGGCATGAAGAATGTATGGCTTGTTAAAATACTACCACCATTTATATTGTTAGTGAATTAAGGAAAATTTGCATGCACCTGTTAAGGTACTGGCTGTGTTTTATGGAGAAACTGGTCTTTTTGGTAGTGAAAGAAAGAAACTGTGCGACTGCAAATATCAACCTTAAGACATATTAACGAACCAGCTCGTTTAAGGTTGACATTTGACCTACATGGATTCACCAACCATGTCTACCTAAGCGTCTAAAACGAGTGAGATTCTTCAAAAAGGTTCACTAATGAATGTTTTCATTAGAATATATGAAGCAAAACACGAGCGGTAGGTCTCAGAGAGGACAACAGTCATTCTGAGTCGAACACAGGCCACATCCGCGACGAAAGGTGTCGCGGATTCAGCAGTTGATCCGGTTCAGGAATGTGGACAACTCCCTTGCCTTCAGAGAAGTTGTGGCGAACAAATTATTACATCTGTTTAGTATGTTGATTATAAAAGATGGATTATGAAAAGTGAATTTTTGATAAATAGAATGGCACCAGTAATCCTAGTCTTAACGACTAGGATGCCTCGTGAACGTGCTGTCCCACAATGTCTTTCATACATTTCCTTGGCAAACCAATTTTGCCTCCTGTGGTGAGTTACATTATTACTTCACAGTTCAATTTTTACTTTATTGGTAAGTTTCAGTTTTAATTAAAAAAAAAGGCATTTACTTACCCTGCTAGTAAAATTGAAATTCATACTGCAACGTTAAAGATGACATTAGATTACGAGTTAGTTTGAGCTTTCTTAACACAAACAATGGTATTTTTAAAATTGAGAGGAATGAAGCATTGTTTAGCTTAGTATTTAGGGAATAGAGAATCTATGCATATAGTTTATTCCACTTATCCTGCTCAAAAAAAAGTAAGGGATGAAATTTATAGAGTGAGATTAAAGTTAAAAAAGAGTGATTAAAAAGAACAGGGTAAGCTGAAAATGATACATAAAAATTATTGAGAATCTATTCTATTCCAGTGAAAAGAAGGCCTATCTAACCTAAAGCTTAAAACTTCACATCTTTCTACTGGAAGGTTTAACTATCATGCTCCAGTTGTATTCTTATACAGGGCTGTCTTGAGATACATGCTTGCTTATTTAGCATGTAAGAAACAAAAGTAGCTTAGTTATGAAAAATTGCTAATCTTTAGAAGCTAATATGTGATTCCTTAATCTGAATTAAATGATTTGTAAATTTGTCTTAACTTCTTAAAATTTTTAATATATAAGTTTTGAAATTACAACTCAATAAATAGGAGTGTTCTTCATACTTGTGCAATAAGGTGTTAAGGTTTTGCAATGCATAAAACTGTACTCTGGTTCATTTTGTATACATAGTTTTATTAATAAATAGATGCCAAAAATATAATTACAGTTGCTTAAAAACAAAACCAAATGGTTCCATTATTAAATCTGTATTTAAGAAGTGTTACTTGCAATGTTATCATTATTTATTATTTTGTCAAATTTTCTTTTACTACCCACTTATTTTACTTTTAAAATTTGAAAATTTGCTTAAAATTGTTTAACTCAATTTGAAAACTTTGAAGTTAAGCTAATTAATTTTTAAATATTATTCAAAAATAATAATAATAATATTGTTGGTGGACAGGTAGGCTTCCTACCATCAACATGCGTGACCTAGATCCATAGCACTAATGTACATTGGTTGTGAGAGACCTAACCTACCTATGACTTCTATCTTGTCTCAAGGTGAATAATTGAGCCGACACTCCCAGGTAATGGGTTTAGAATTCTCTTTCTTTTTTAGTTTATTAGTACTCTTTTACAATAATTACACACATATATACATGAAAAAATAACCAGGAGCAGACAGTAATAATTTACCTACCTACAATAAATCCTACAAATGAACACCTTCAATTACCACACAGTGGGCAACTATACCAGGAACAATTTAGTACAGCAGCAACCCCAGAATGATTTCCTACCCAGCAATAATGGCTGACCCAAGGCTCAACCTGTAGGAAACGCAAGAGCGGCAGATGCCGGAGTGCGGCAGCGGCAGGATATGCCGGATTATGGCAGCAGCCGAGTAGGCCGGGGTGCGGCAACAGCAGGGTATGCCGGGGTAAAGCATCAGTAGGAAGTGCTGAAGTATAACGGCAGCAGGTGGAGTACCGCAGCGGCAAGAGACGCCGGAAGGTGTTGTATTCTCTTTTCTTTATAGAATCCGAGTTTATGATTTTTCAAATTTTCTTTCTTTTCAAGTCTAAAAATCAAAGGAATTTTTTTCCGAAAGGAAACACGATTCTTTCAACGTGGCCACGTCATTTTTACTTGTTATGATGAAAGGTGTACACAAAATATGACAATGGGGTAGATGAGACTAGCAAATATATAGGAACAATTGTTACTTAGGTCTCACGCAACTTGAGTATGCAGCGGTGACGAAGTTTTACAATAAGGTCTCGAATTGTACGTTAAATTATTACGTGATGTTAACACAGAGTCAGAGTCAAATACGGAGTGCCTCGCCGTATGCAAATTTAACACATCTAATGAAGTGGCACGATGAGACCTTCTAGCGTCGGAGTTTCGCTCTATAATGATGATGCCCTAGCCCTCGTCGTGCCCTTTAAGTAGACTCGCGCCGTGACCGTTACTTCTGGAGCACGCAGCAAGAAGCCGCAGCTGAACACCGTTGTCGTCGCTTAGGCTCAGCCGCGCCCTCGGGTAGCGCCAACCGTCGCCATCTACTGTTGCCATCCCACCGCTGCCACACTGGTGCCACGTTGGTGCCACGCCGGTGCCATGCTGTTGCCACGCTGCCCCTGGGAGCCGGTGTTGCCTCTTTTTTTTTGTAACGGCCGAGCCCTCGCTGGGTACACATCGACATCTGGCGCGTTGTATACTGCTGAGCTTTGAGATTTCCTGATAGCAGAGTTCGGTGTAAGCTCTCACGTCCAACCGCCCTTTACTCTTTTTTTTGTGGCGAAACTTAACGGTTCGTACTCGGGACACAACAGAATCCCCCCAACCTATATTAATCAACATCCTCCTGGATGTAAAATGGAAGTTTCCGTCTACTGAAGTCACGCATCTGAGATTCGTACTTCATTGCAGGGGCGAAATTAGACAAGCCTTGAGATTTGTGCTTCTGACGCACTTCTGATTCGAAGATCTTGAACAAGCGATAGCTTATTGTGGTCGTCGGGACGTCCTATTCCAATTCACTATCGAAGACCTTCTCTCTTGGCTAATGACGTTCTATCAGAGGCCTTCTGAAGACGTTCAAAGGGGTAAAAACCATCCTAATAAAATATCGAATATGCAATCGATCAGTCTATACTCGACCTCCTGCGTGTAGTTACTACGGACATATTGCTGTCCAACGGTATCTTCTTTATTTTTCTTCGCCGTTGTTGAATCCGTGTCTGGCGAAAATATAGATGTTCAGGGGAAAGTCCAGTCCTTTGTACGAGTGGGTGTACTGTTGCTGCAGATGGGAAGCTGGGTCCGCCTATTGCGCCACGTCCAGCTGTGGTCGAGGCGTACCAGGACAGCTGTAGCGGGCTCTTTAATAGCAAGGTCGTCGCTGACGGCGCGTAGCAGAAACAGCTGGTACGGAGAGCGGTGTTGCCATAGCGTTGGTAGTGTACTGTGCGCCTGCACACAGCTTCTCAGCCGCGGCGCAGCTGCGGTGGAGAGAAGAGGGTGTGTGCTGCCGCTGCTCAGACCCCAGTCGGCGCAGCATTGCTGTAATCAATCGTTCCACGTTAATCTCAGGCTTTGACAAAAATTTTCTCTCGGATTTCTTCGACTTATCGTAATCAATTGTGTCCATCTACTCATCACATCTCCCCCATGCCATTTACAGCCCGGTGTATCATCCTTCGATTGTGTTTTAACTAGATCAAGTAATCTAAAGCAATAAGCTCAAAGAAATCCTTTAGAGAACATTATAACTAATACAAATGAAATAAATGAAAGGTAAATTAAATTGATGAGAGATCAAAGTAATCTAACGCAATAAGCTCAAAGAAATCCGTTAGAGAACACAAAATGAAATAAATGCATGGTAAATGAAATTAATGAGAAACACATAATATGACATTCAATATCTCGAATAATTAGTGGGCTGTAAAGGAAAGTTCCTACGTATTAGCACACACTCCTGGGGAAAAGCTATAAAAGACATACGAACGGGTTACAAATTTGACATCGAGTAAAATTTTTTCTGATTGATGAGCATCATCAAGGTAAATACATAAATTGATTTATAAATCGATATTGATCATGTAATACATCCTATCTGCATTTTGCTGGAGAAATCATTTAAATTTAATTCGAAACACTTATCCTAAAATTGAAATATGAAAGAAATGTTAAACACAAGGGAAATAATTAGAAAACATTCTTAATATTAAACATAGTACATTTGGAAATGAAATGAGGTAATCATTATTGAAGTTTCGGGACGTCCTTGTGAGACACAAGTAATCATACATAGTTTGGGCGTCTCGTCCGATTCCTCAGAGAATATCTGGGAATCATTCCTTCATTCCTCTGGCTTGTGCTCGGCACTGTAGGAATGTCGTTCGTCTCTGCCCCTTGCAATTCGTCCTTTTCTTCGTCGTTGTTGAAAGGGAAGGCCATGGCGTCGTCAAGATAAGCACGTTTCACACGGTTCAGGTGTACGGTCTGCTCCTTTCGGTCTGAATATAGACCTCTGATAGTGATGTTATTTCCACGTCTGGAGGTAATTCTGTACGGGCCTCGGAACCTCGATGGAAAAGCTCTGTCCTCGACACACCCTCCTTCATTCCTCAACATAATAAGGTCCCCAGCTTGGACATCACATTCTTTGGCCGTTCGATTGTAGACCTTCGCCGCAGCTTGCCTGGCCGCCTCAGAGTTCTTTCTAACAGCAGCAAATGCTTTGGACAGTCGGAGCAAAACTTCTGCTGAATACTCTTGGTCACATGCGTAGTTTATAGGCTGCTCCTTGAAGATGTCGTGGTAAGGAAGGTTAGCATCTCTACCGTAGAACAGAAAGAACGGCGTGTCCTTAATCGCAGTCTGATAGGAAGTATTCACCGCGAGAGTCGCTAAGGGAACGCTCTCGTCCCAAGTGAACTTATCTCCAGCCGCTAAGTGAGAGATTGCAGTCTTTAAGATACCGTTCATTCTCTCGCAGCAACCGTTCGCCATCGCGTGGTAAGCAGTCGTCGTTTGTGACCTCGCTTTGAGATTTTTGCAGACGTCCTGGAATAACCTATTGGTAAATTCGCTGCCTCTGTCACTGACGATCGTATTCGGGGCAGAGAATTTTCCGACGTATTGGACAAAAGCTCTGGTGACAGTATCCGCAGACTTATCTGTAAGGGGATAAGCATCAACATACCTAGTAAAATGATCAACTATCGTTAGAAGGTATTTGTTGCCTGCGTAACTAACAGGAAGCTCAACAAGGTCAACTGCAACTCTTTCAAGGGGATATGAAATTTCAGGGAATTTTCCCAAGGGAACTTTAAATTGACCCTGCCATTTTGTTCGTTGGCAAGCTAGACATTTCTTTACATAGTCTTTGACGTCACGAATTTGATTAATCCAGAAGAATTTATCTCTGGCACGTTCAAGAGTTCTTAGGAAACCCATATGAGCGGACAAATCGTTGTCATGGCTCAACTTTAAAGCTACCTTAACTAAAGACTTAGGAATGACTATTTGTACATTACTTCTACCGTTTCTGCGTTTCTTCCTCGACAATCTACACAGGACATTGTTCTCATCAATAAAATATTCGTCAATGTTTGAAATCTTAGTATCACCCAAGTCATTGCCAGTTAACAAGTTTCTTACACCAGACCAAAGTGAGTCCTTCTCTTGCTCTGAAACAACATCATCCAGGCTCAATTGCTTTGCCTCGACGGCAACACTCTTATCACGTTCACCGTACACGGGTGGAGGGCACACGTCGTCGACGGGAGCATCTGTCGCATTATTATTAGAACAAGGCTTAATTCTAGAAGGAACATCAGCATTAATTTTAGGATCATTCTTATTACTACAGTTGGATTCAGCAGTGTCAACGATAGCGTTGACGATTCTTTCGGATCTAGACAAATAGTCGGGCAAATGGTGTTGTGCTCCCGGCTTGTACCGAACAGAGAAATTATATTCCTGAAGAAGCAGAGCCCATCTTGAAATACGGTGGTTACCTGTTTTATTAGCAAAAATGAACGTTAAGGGACGGTGATCTGTTACTACGACAAATTCATTTAAGTACAGGTACGCATCATAATGTTTGATTGAATCATGGATAGCAAGAGCTTCGAGTTCTGTTGCAGAGTACTTAAGTTCGTTTCCTTTTAATTTACGACTATAATATGCCACAGGCAACTCAATGCCGTCGTGCATCTGAAGTAATGCCCCTCCAATTGCAATGCCCGAGGCATCAGTGTGCAACACAAACTCTCTCTGAAAGTCAGGAAATTTAAGTATAGGCGCAGACACAAGTTTATCTTTCAAGTCATCGAAAGCTCGCTGATGGACGTCAGTCCACTTAAATACATTCGCCTTTTTTGTAAGCTCGGTTAGAGGTGCCGCGATATGAGCATAATTTTTAATGAACTTTCTAAAGAATCCGGTAGAGCCTAAGAATCTCTTCACCTCTTTAACACTCCTAGGTCTCAAAGCATCCGCTAAAGCTCGCACTTTGTCAGGTCTGGGAGTTAGTCCCTCTGAACTGACTTTGATACCAAGGAAAGTCACGCTGCTCGCCGCAAATTGGCATTTCTTAAGACTTAATTTGAAGCCTGAAGCAGCTGTTTGAAGCAGCGCCTTATCCAGATGTTCGACATGAGTCTCGAAATTTTTTGAATAGATGATGATGTCGTCAACGTAACAGAACAGAAATTTTGAAATGAATGGGGAAAAAGCCATATTGACTGCTCTTTGAAGTGCAGCCGCAGATGTGATAAGACCCTGGGGTGACCGGCAATACCTATAACTACCTGTCGGTGTTTTGAAAGCGGTAATGTCTCTGCTCTCTGGGGCCAATTCGATCTGATGATAGGAACTTCGCATGTCTAGAGTTGTGAACAAGTTTGAGCCCTTAAGACTTTCTAAGGTGTCAGTCATATTCGGGATAGGAAAAGAATCCTTCCTACAAATCTTATTGATAAGTCGGAAGTCAACTACGATCCGATGTGAACCATCACTTTTACGTACAGCTAAGATTGGGGATGACCAAGGCAAAAAACTTGGTTCAATAACTTTTTGCCTGAGCATCTCCTGGACATGCTCTTCAATCAATTGCTTCGTCGCGTGGGGGACTCGATACTGAGGGGTATTTATGGGGGAGTGTCCCTGAACGTCTAATCTATGCACAGCATTTCGTGCATGACCAATCTCGTCTCTCACCGCGAACGCATTCCTGTGTTCATTAATCAAATTTACCAGGGTCGTTCTCTGATCTAAATTCAAGTGAGACAAATCAACCTCGTCTATCATTTCATTGAATTCAGGCTCCCGACGCCTCTCTGCGTCACGTATGAGCCTGCTATTCCTAGCCTTGGTCTGCCTATCCAGGTCAGTCTGACACCGGGCTGACTCGCTCGCTTGCCCACCGTCCCTGTGCACTACTGCTGTCACCGCATCATAGGCCTTGCGCTGTGCCTGAGCTCGAGCATCACTTTCGCTTTCGTCTGAGCCAGACTCCGGCTCTTCAATAGCAACATCTAGGGTAGCACAAATTTTATTTCTAGGTACAAGAACATTCTTATCATTATAATTTACAAAAACTACAGGCACGGTACCATCACGGACAGTGGCTAACGTGCGAGGTACTGCTATTCCTTTGCACGTAACGCTCTGTTTTAGGACGACTGTTTTTCCATTCATGTGCTTGGGAACTCTCAAAAAGGAATGACATAACGTGCCTCCTTCAACAGTCAGATCATGTGACATTCTTGCGACACTGAATGATGCATCCTCAGATTGTTTCACAAAATTCACTGAATTAGAAGCAGCAACTGATTGAAATGGGTAAACTTTATCGTTAATTCTCACGTGACCTTTCTCACTCTGACTGTATTTTATTTCAACGCCGAACCTCTTAAGGAAATCTCGGCCTATCAAGACAGCTCCAGGGAAGTAAGAATCTTCCACAATTATAGCAGAATGGCAATACTCAGCATCACCTAGTTTAAATTTCAGGTCAATCGTACCTCGAGTGTGGAGATTATCTCCATTTACAGAACAAAGAACTTTAGTGCATCGTTTAATTCGGGGAAGAGTTTTGAATAATTTGTTAATTACACAAGATTTCACAAGAGTCACGGAAGAGCCTGAATCAACGAATGTGGAGCATTTTTTCTGTTCAACATTTAATAAAATTACGGGGGAAAAGCTTTTCGGTTGCTGTAGTAGTTTTTTGACTTTACTGCTGCGATGTCACCATTCTGACTCGGATGGCCATTGAATTTGCGTTGATAATTATTAAACGGACGAGCATTTTTGTGTGAAGCACTTTGCCATTTGAATGGATTTTTAGGCTGGTACGCTCGCTTTTGTGGTGAATTGTATTGGTACTTCTCAACCACCACATCACTCTCATGGGCTCGCCTTTTGCGGTTCAACAAAGATCTTTCTTCGATCAAAGATTCCTCAATTGACCTCGCTTTGTCTAGGAGTTTTGTCACACTCTCAGGGTCAAAATCATGTGATAATTTTTCACTGATCTTGGGGTTCATATTTTTAATGATAGTCGGGATTAGAATTTTTTGTGCATTGGCATCCTCGTAGTGCCATTCTTGGCCGAACACGTCTTTCCAGCTAGCTAGAACGCGAGTTGCAAATGCATTGACACTCTCATCATTCTCTTGACGCAGACTAAATAGGATTTTATGAACGGTTTTTCTATAATTTACAGCCCCCTTGTACACAGAAATAAGCCAAGTCTTGACATCTTCCAGAGTGACTAATTGGTCGGACTTAAGAACATACGAATCCCAAGCTTTGCCAGTTAAGGCGTTCTTCAAATAACGACATTGCAAATCGATGTCATTCGTGTAAATGTCAACCCTGGTCTGAAAGTGTTTTAAAAATGAAGTTACACAGCCTTCGCCGTTAAATTTAGGCAGATCAATTGCATGATTTAAAGTGACAAAGTTATTTTGAGTATTCTCACCGTTGTTATCTTGGTTATTTTCATTATCGTTCCCTGCCATGATTTCAACAGTTATTAAGGGCAAAATCGGCGAGGCAAAATAGGTTCACAATGAACACTGATAGTAATTTAGAGTTTCAAATTAGAAGTTTAAATGCAATATTTCGTACAATATGTTTCCAAATACACAGACATAATTGAATTTTCACACAATAAGTTTCCAACTGCACAGAAATAATTGGATAGATCCAACAAAAGCAATGCACATAGACACGAAATATCAAAAACAGAATACGCAATAATCTTACAAAAACGGATCAGATCAATAGGAAAACGGGTCAAATCAATGAATAAAACGGGTTAAATCAATGAATAAAGCAACACACATGAATACAATGGCATCAAAATAAAGAGCACAATAATCTCATTACAGAAGCGGTTTTGCATGGATTAATACACGTCATAAGGAAATAAATCAAAAGGGCTAAATTAATAAAACGGATTAAATGGATTAACACACACGGTAAGGAAATAAATGAATTAATACACCCGGTAAAGAAATAAATCAATACGCAAATGAAGTGACATGAGGACATACACATTCCTAGTGAAATAAAACAAATTATAAATGAGATGAATGGATTTTTAAATAATTACTTGGGCCATTTAATTTACGTTACAAAATTTTTTTTTTTGAATAGGTAGCGTGGCAGTAACGGTCCCTTGCGAAGACGTTGAGCGTTAATGGGTTATGATCCCACGTTCGCTGCCCACCATTTTGTTGTATTCTCTTTTCTTTATAGAATCCGAGTTTATGATTTTTCAAATTTTCTTTCTTTTCAAGTCTAAAAATCAAAGGAATTTTTTTCCGAAAGGAAACACGATTCTTTCAACGTGGCCACGTCATTTTTACTTGTTATGATGAAAGGTGTACACAAAATATGACAATGGGGTAGATGAGACTAGCAAATATATAGGAACAATTGTTACTTAGGTCTCACGCAACTTGAGTATGCAGCGGTGACGAAGTTTTACAATAAGGTCTCGAATTGTACGTTAAATTATTACGTGACGTTAACACAGAGTCAGAGTCAAATACGGAGTGCCTCGCCGTATGCAAATTTAACACATCTAATGAAGTGGCACGATGAGACCTTCTAGCGTCGGAGTTTCGCTCTATAATGATGATGCCCTAGCCCTCGTCGTGCCCTTTAAGTAGACTCGCGCCGTGACCGTTACTTCTGGAGCACGCAGCAAGAAGCCGCAGCTGAACACCGTTGTCGTCGCTTAGGCTCAGCCGCGCCCTCGGGTAGCGCCAACCGTCGCCATCTGCTGTTGCCATCCCACCGCTGCCACACTGGTGCCACGTTGGTGCCACGCCGGTGCCATGCTGTTGCCACGCTGCCCCTGGGAGCCGGTGTTGCCTCTTTTTTTTTGTAACGGCCGAGCCCTCGCTGGGTACACATCGACATCTGGCGCGTTGTATACTGCTGAGCTTTGAGATTTCCTGATAGCAGAGTTCGGTGTAAGCTCTCACGTCCAACCGCCCTTTACTCTTTTTTTTGTGGCGAAACTTAACGGTTCGTACTCGGGACACAACAAAGGAGAATCAGCCGTTGTGGGCTGTTATTGGTCTCACGCTGTGGAGGCTGGTACCACAGGGCTCTGGGTTATGGCTCTGGAGTATCCTGGTTGGCCTCTGCTTCGGCTCCCCAATTGGAGGTTGATCCGGAGGTTTGGAGCAGAGGTCTGTAGGTCTTCCTGCCAATCCGCCACGCATAATAAATAATAACTTCTAATGATAACACAGACAATAAGGGACATAGTTTCTCACTTTCACATAACAAATAATCAATATCATTTACAAATAAATATTTCAATAAATCACTAAACCTATCCATTCTTTCATTTCAATCCTATCGCTGCCTATTACTCTTACCCTTGCTGGATGATGTAGCTTTGAATATTTTGCCTGTACGCTATAACACTGCGCTTAGGAATTTTCTGCTTTAACTATTTCACATTGATATAACTGTTCTGAAACAGAAAAATAGGGGTTAGGGGAATAGGCAGATTGCACCATCTCATCAGAAAACACGGTTTAGGAGACTGGTGAATCGCCCCATTACAATATAAATCAGAAAATAATTTTAGGATCAATAAACAATAATTAATGAAGTAGATTTATAAAGTTTGAAATTAATTATTGTAATGGTTAAGTTTTTGTATTATTTTTTAGCTGAAGTAAAGGAAAAAATTTGGTAAATGTTTAGGATTATCCGGGAATCGAAATTTAATTTTTCGGTGCCAAAATTTAGTTAATTAGATCAAAATAAACAAGTTTTCTTCTATTCACCTTCCGTTGTAAATAAGTATTTTACGAGTTATAGTGGTGAATTAGTAACCGCAACTCAAGTGTTTGAAGTGGGAAGTAATTCAGGTAGCTCGGCAAATAGCAACGCTGCATTGAAGTCTTGCTTCCTCCGCAAACGTCATCAAAGACGAAACTAAACTTACCAAGCTAACGCGTAAAATTTTCATTTGACGAAGAAAGTGTATAGAAGAAAAGTAGTTTATTTTGATGTTATTACCATGATTCAAGCAACAAAAATTAAAAAATCAATGCGTAGCTGTTTATCCGAGCGCATTTGTAATCAAAGACGAAACTAAACCTACCACTATAATTCTTAAAATACTCATTTACGACGGAAAGTGCATAGATGAAAACTTGTTTATTTTGGTCTAATTCACTATGTTTAGGATTCGAAGAGTGGAAAATCGATTCCCGGATAATCCTCAACATTTACGAAAAATTGTACACTCCACCTCATGTATTAAGGTTCTTATTTTATCTGAACAAAATGAAGCGAAACCAAATTCTTAACTGATATAAACCATCAGGCATGTCTGTAAAGGTTTTGGAATATAACAGTCCCATCTCTGAACAGCAATACTTTGTGTCATCCCCTCGAGGGGATACAAGTATTTTATCTATAGGAATTAGCGCTCCCAGGGGGACTATGTGAGGGCCTGAGCTAAAGGTTAGGTAAGCTTCCTTTTGTTAAAATAGAATAGGTTTTTGTTTTGTTACGGACCATCTTTTTTTCGGTTCACTGGTGTCCTGTTTTTCACCACCTACTACTTTCTTCTTCAACTTTTTCTTGTTTCATGAACTTCTTTCTTAGCTTCCTGATTCTGTGCACCTTATGCATAGATTCTGCGTTCCCTCAACTCCATACTAAATGGTGCCTTCCTCCTTCCTCTCTTAGAACATCTTTGTCGTGCAGTTAAGGGAGGCTAAAACTTTCTTATGTAATAATAATAAATTCTTTGTCATATAGCAAATCTCCCAAATGAAAAAGCGCTACTCAAGCCCAGACAAATGTACTAAATTATAAGTATACTTGAGTCTGTTAATGAAAAATGAGTGTGTAGTAACATTTTTAGCTGTATATAGAATTTGACAAAGATTTTGCATTTAATAGAAGCAAAATTTTAGTGAAGGATTCAGAACTTCAGAGACTATGATAAGTCAGTTTCTCAAAAAAATGCCCATTGTCAAAGTTGCCTATATTTGATCCTCAAATTATTTTATCCTAAAATCACTAAAAATCTTATTATTATGAAATGTAGGAATAGGTACAAAAGCTTATCTCCTGGTTGCCAGGATATTGTAGGCATATAGCATTAGACTTGTTTGATATATTACTATTTGTGTGTGTTTGATGCCTGTATGCAATAGTGTATACAAAAACTAACAATGTTATCACTTTGTTTAAAAAGAATTAGTCATTGCAGTGTGTCAGATATTTTTCATGTTCAGTATTAAATGCATTTTGAATACAATTAACATTTGGCTTATTGAAGGCATACTCTTTTGTATTTTATTGTCACTTATTTATGAATGAAAAAGAAACCTCATAGAATGAAAAGGTAAAATAAAGTTAGTGTAATAATTTTAATTTTCTGCCAATAGAATTTTATCAAAATAGATATGAATAATTATTACCTAATGTTAATATGCCATTTTTTGTTTGAATTTGTATTATATTAAAATTGAAATATTAAAAAACACAAATTTGATATTGAAAAGTTTAGTAATATATAAAGCTAGACTACTAAGAACCTGCTTCATTTTTTATTTTTATAATAGTATCTTCATCAAAATATTGGTGTGAAATATATAGTTAGATCTGCAAACTTCTGCTACATCTAAAGAGCATCTTATATTTTAATCTACACTTGATATTTTGCATTATTTGCTTCTAAAGAAAGGTACATACAGCTAGTGCCTGTGTTTAGAGTTATTTGTCTTTAAAGGAAATTTAAACTATAGAAGTGATAGTTTTACTAATATCACACTTAGTGAGATCTTTTGAAGAATATTGTTATTGCAAGAGATGATTTATTATTCAATGTTTGATATCCTTATAATAACATTCTGTATGCAGGCATTTACTTGTCCATATTGATAGATTTTTTAGAAAATAAATTTTTGTAGCCTCAAATAACACAGCACTCAAGTAATATTGTTTGTGATGCTTACAATATGAGTTTTTTATGTTTTAGTGTTATGCTGATATATTTTTTCTGTCATTCTTTCTGCTTATTTTCTTTGTTTTGATTCATTTGCATTCATGGTTTTATATAGAACTCATTGAAAGCAAGCATTTGTTCAAATATATATTTTTTTATTCTATATGACTTACGTAAATGTACTAAAATTTTACTTAGTTTTGTGTCCAAGCAAATGTTAATAATGTTGAGCCTTATATTAAAGTGTCTTTTTTAATTGCCTTCAGCTGAAGGAAAGGGTACAAAAAGCTGACAAAAACAGGAAGAAGGTATGCCTGCCATATACAAACATGGCTGCAATGATAAACTGCCATTGACGCATGGTTTTTAACATTCAATGTATTTTTGTGAATGCAGCATCTTTAAATATTTAGACTATTGGCTTGCATGGCATGTTCCAGAGGGATTTTAGAGAAATTAGATATATTAGTTGTCAGTGAAATGTATAGAATGTGTTTATCAGTACTTAATTATTTTGTATTAGTATTAGTGAAGCTTTGGATTTACTGGATAAAACAAGTTTCTGCTTCTTCATTGTACGTTCAATTATTTAAAGGTGGTGTGGGACCTTAATTAAAGTTATTAATTCTTTAGCTCTGCTTGTTACTGCAGCTGTCTCTTGAGATATTTAGTCAAGATTATAATTACCCTATGTGGCCCTGTTGTTTATGAACCCATAGTAATTTAACAGTGGGCTGCTTAGTAGCAAAACAGTTTAAATGCATTCTTAAATGACATACTATGTGTTGCTCTTGAAGAAAATGTTTTTTTCAAAGTTTTATATGCTTGTGCTTCTAATGGAATTCATTGAACAATATTTGAAGTTATGAAATGAGAAAATATTAAATTCAATTTGGTCTAAGAACCATTTCAATTATTTTTTTTTTCACAAGAATATTAAGAATTTATTGCTAATGAGTATATATTATTATCATTTGTGTGAAGGTGCTTTGAATGTAATAAAGCAATTTTCCCTATGAAATTGAACCATTCTCTCATTTCTAGCATAAAAGTTCATCTAAATATTAAAACTCAACTAAGTGGAGAGGTTCAATTTTTCTAGTGTTAAAATATGTTAGTTCTGATTTGTCTAAAAAACACTTTATTTGAAATTTTGAAATTTTTAGTAGTTCTTTCAAAAGCCATTACTGAACCTGTATCTATATGTATGGGTTTTAAGTTAGCTCTATTAGTTTTCTTATTTTCTTGAGTGTTTTAATGTGGAGTTCTTTCTATGATATACCAAATTGCGAAGAATATGATTAGGCATGAATGATTAGTTTTTAGCGTGCATTTTTCAACTAGGATTTTATTGTGGTTGAAAAGGTTATGTCTTGCATGTAGTGAAATATGATTTATGATAGACAATTTGAAACCCATGCTGCATTTTGTGTTTGTATGGGGTTGTATGTTTTAAAATTTTGATTTTGTAGTTTGTTTTTGATAGATCATATAATTTCTATTGCATTGTTCTCTGTAACTTGTACCATGCATGGGATGTAGCAATGTAACTAAATCACTGTGATTTCTGCCCATCATGGTCATTGTGTTGAAAAGCATAAGTTTTATTTTAATTTTTGTCACACAAACAGTTTTGAAGCAATTGTTTACTCCTTCAATACATTTTGCTTGCTAACCTTGATGTAACAACTTACAGAGAATTGATGTCTTATCAAACCACTGAGAATTCATACATTTTCTATTAATTTTAGAAAATCATAGAGAATGAACTAGGAATAGAGATTTCTTTTTTTTTTATACTTCTTATCTTCAGGGATTGGAAGCCTTATTGTGAAAGGCTTATGCATTGCTTTCATAGCTAGTGCTCCAGGTATCTATTGCTGTGTTGTATTATTGTAATACAAAGCTTTGTTTCAAACTTGATTGATTGGAGGCTATATTTTACTTACAAAGTTCATGATGACATTCAGTATAAGCTTCGATAAATATTAACCCTTTAACGCCCACATTTTTATACTCATATTACCGTTAAAACAACCACTATCACTAAACCGACACTGGCATTAGGTAGTCACTGTTATCAAGATGGGGAAGGAACTGCCACTCGGCAGTGAAGTTTAAAGAACACATTAGTGAACAAATTGAATAAGAAATAAAATATATTATTTTTGAAAGAGGACCGTACAGTCCACTTGGGCGTTAAAGGGTTAAAATTGTGTGTGTGCATAATTTATGTTATTTTTTGGGTTAAATTAAGTATTGTTTGGAATTAGTGAATTTGTTCATGAAAAATTTTTGTAGCAACTAGATTGTGTGATGTATAAACTTCAATTTGAATATTTCAAATTTTTAATGCTATTGTATAAATAAAATATGCATTAGAGAACAGTTTCTTTGTTTTTTTAGAATTTTCTTCTCACTTTCTACTTTTTTAAATTACTGCTTGATTTATGCACAGTTTTTGTTTCAGGAGAAAAAAGAAGACGAGTGGTTGCTATCGCTGAGCCAGGCTGCTGCTGTTGATGTATTGCTCAATGACCCAACATATCCTTGCCAAGTTAGGAAGAAAGCAAAGTCCAGCCTAGCGCACAATAAACAGAGGTATGAGCTTCCAAGTATCTCATCATCCATTGAAAGTGCTGATCTGAATTACTCCAATGCAACTTGGCACTTGGGCAAATTGACAACTTCTCTTCATCCAAGTCCTTCAACAGTGAACCTTGAAAAAAAGTCTCGGTTTGGAATTACTGATCGTTGTAGATCTGGCCTGATGTTGAGTCCTCATCAATCTCCTGTGAGTCAACACTATGCTGATGCCTCACCCTACCAAGTTCAGTATACTCAGAAGCATCAGGTCCAGGAAGAACAGCCTAAACACTTACTGCAGCAGAAGCAGAAGGAACAACTACGTTTGCAGCAGCTACAAGAACAAAGATTAAGAGCTAGAGGCTACAGCAATAGTTTTCAACTGGTGCGTTTCAAATGATAGTTGTTCAATGTTTGAACTAATGATGGCTGTAACAATCTTCTATCCCTGCATGAGTTGGGGTGTTGTGTACAACTTAGTTTTAAACTCTCAAGATTAGACTGAGCAGGATGTTCTTTGTATGGGATGTTGAAAGTATTAGCATTTTACATTGCTGAAGTGGTACAGCTGCCAGGATACATTCCAAGTAAATGTTGTTGCTTAGTCATTGTTATTAAGTACAAAACTCATTGTTGTCGAAGGATTTTTAAGATATGTTACTAACATTTAGGTAAGGATAGGTTGTGTTTTGTTGGGATATCTCAGTTGGCATAGGATGGGCAATACGTTTAGGTTAAATAGGTTTTGCTTTTGGGGCTGGTGCTTTCAGTGGGAGACTCTAAAGTTAGCTCAGCAATGAACAAGTCTTCAGGACTCTTCTCAGAGGACACTGAATATGCAAAAGATTTAGGTTAGCTAAGTTTGTCTCTCGCATGCTATAGGGACTGACTTCCCAGGGAGTACATTGTTGAGTTACTTTAGCTGTAGAAAAACTTTTGGAACCTCCATTATTGTGCACACTTTGCTCCTTGCAGTTTTCATAACTTATTTGCTATCCTTTCTTTGTCATCTCTTTTTATTCCTTTTTAACTTATAGTTTTTATGTGCAGGGCATCCTGCACATAAATAGCTCATAATAAACACGCCTCATGCATAGATTTCCAATATTTGTCGACTCCATGCTAAATAGTTTATTCTTTTTGTTTTGTATTTTGAAGATCAATTTTTTGTGCCAAGAAGTCTTGAATTAATATAGTAAGTATGCTAAAGTAGGAAGGTTTTGTTAGGTTAGGAAAGGCCAGGTTATTTTTGAATAAGTTGTGTTAGTTAGTTTTGATTAGTTTAGTTAGGATAGTTTAGATTAGGACAGAATTGGTTTGGTCAGTCAGTTTAGATTGGTTAGGGCATTTACCTATCAAAAATAATAGTGAATTATCCCAAGTCACCCCTCAGGGGGATACAAATCTTGTATCTATGGGAATTAGCGCTCCCAGGGAGACAATGTGAGGGCCCGAGCTAAAGGTTAGGTAGGCTTTCTTTTTGTTAAAATAATATAGGTTTTTGTTTTGTTACGGACCATCTTTTTTCGGTTCACTACTGTCCTGTTTTTCAGCACCTCTGACTTTCTTCTTCAACTTTTATCTTATTTCATGAACTTCTTTCCCATCTTACTGTTTCTATGCCCTTTCTGCATAGATTCTTCATTTTCTTATCTCCATATTAAATGGTGCCTTCCTCCTTCCTCTCTTCGATACGCTCTATTTTTGTAGCGGTTAGGGAGGCTTAAACTAACTTATAATCTAATCTAATTATACCAAGTCATAGATAGGATAGATTAAGATAAAATAACTTTAGAAAAATGTGACTAGGTTAAATTCTTCACTGTGAATAGTAACTCAATTTGTTTTGTGCACTAACAGTTTCACTTTATATAGGTTCTCATTCTACTAATCTTGCAGTCCTCTTACTCTGATCTTAAAAAAAAAATTAATTTTGTTCTATCTATTATTTAATTCAGTGTTCATTATTAATCAATACATGATGGTAATTCTAAATGTAATGATTAAGCTTCAGAAGATTTATTAGCTAACTCTTGCAATTTTGTGCAGGCTATGAGCCGCAGCTGTGGTGAAGCTGAACTACCACTGTCGAGGCGCCGTTCGCTCCCACGCTCTTCATTGCTGAACTATTCCACCACGACGCTCGTGTCTAGCAGTAGCAGCAGCAGTGACTCGGGTCAGCCTGCCATGGACCCTTGTGAGGATAAAATCCCTGTTGTTCCCCCTCCCGTTGTGCCTTCGCAGGATGTGCTGGATGATTACCTTCTCCAGCTCACTGGCCAGGCCCTGCCGCCACCCGCCTCTAAGCCCCAGTGCATGAGCCAGTCTTGGTCTCCTTGTGTCCAAACTCAGTCCCATCTTCCTGATGCTCGCTTTCAAGAAAGTATGTTCAGCTGTTCTCAGTCCGTTGGTTCTGAGGAGACTAAACATGATTTGAAAACAACCTCTACTGTAGAAACTCAGTTGGGTAGCTTAGGTGTTTCAGAGTCTCAGGTTTCCAAAATGAAACCTCCAAGCTGTGGTGGTGAAGCGGAACGATCAGAATCGCTGCTCGATAGTCCTTCTGGTGAAGAGTTACCCAAATGGCTCAAGGAAGCCAAAACAAGGAGGCAGAAAGGTGACATTAACGGCAGGAGTGTGGGAAGCAACTACCTTGACAGCTACCTTGGTAATCTCACTCAGCACTCTTGGCTCAATTATGCTCCATCTACTCCTGTGCAACCTGCCGCCTATTCTCCAAAACGCGTTTTCATATATCCCGAAGTGTTCTATAAAAAGGATCCTACTCCTGGCGAACCTTTGTTCATGTCTCGTTCATTCACAGAAGGAGTTACAAGCACTGAGAGCTTGAAATACCTTCATGGACTAAAATGCTCACGTGGAGGGAAGGCCAGCTCTCCCTCTACAGTTGTAGAAGGTGTTGACGCAATGTCAGGTGAAGAAAGGATTTCAAGTGACTCTCCTGTTGATACAGCTGGTCGAACGTCTGCGATTGGAACTATCGATGACGTGTCTATTACTCGATCTGTAGGAACAGAGAGTGGCATGGGCACTGACATAGGAGCAAAAGCTCTGTCTTCTCTATCTCGTACATCGAGCTCGCGTTTTTCTGATATAGCTAATGTTATCACCGAAGCGGAACACAGTTTTGCTGTTGATTCATTGGAAACCGATGTTCCTTGTGGTACTGAAACTTCTGGCGTTATCACTCATGGAACCCAAAGTAATGGTTCAGAAGTGCCGCCTATTGCTATTGATGAGGAGGAAGTTACCATCTCAGAAAGCTTCCCAGATATTCCGTTTGAGAACGAAAGCCATGAAGATTCTTCTGCAGTCAATGCCTTAGTGGACAACACTAGATCACACAGCAGTAGTGACTCGGAGAAAACGTTTGCTAAGAACCAAACTGATAATTCTGGATCACAAAGTGGTAGTGACACTGAAAAAGAAAATGTGAAGCCTGGTTTGAATTTCCTAGTTGGGGGCCGTGTGAGCTCCAGAGATGACCAGAGCTGCACGTCCAATGCCTCCGATGAGTCTAGCTGCTGCACACAACCCAGCACCATCGTCATGATCCGTGATGAAGCCAAATACTGTCTAAACTCCGCACAGACGGGGAATACAGCATCCATTCAGAAGAGTGAGATCTTGACCAAGTCATCTCCAGTTTCATTAACCTGCCAACAAACGGATCGTAATGTCAATGAAAAAGGCTTTTCTTCTCTGCAAGACAATTTGGTGAACAACAACAATATCCTCAATAGCATGAATAATATGAAGT
Source organism: Morinoia aosen (assembly GCA_030386875.1). Classification (NCBI taxonomy): domain Eukaryota; kingdom Metazoa; phylum Arthropoda; class Malacostraca; order Amphipoda; family Talitridae; genus Morinoia; species Morinoia aosen. The sequence continues at coordinate 51,643,994 of CM059567.1, read as the reverse complement.
CTGAGACAAGCTCTCAATCAAAAGAGATGATTCAAGATAGTCTAAATTCAAGCTTTGATTCATTATCAAGTTTGAAGAAACTGTCACTGGACAGCAATAGTAACACGACTGTTGCCAAACCGGACAGGGATAAAAATATAGATGAAATGGATGAAAATGGAAGTGAAGAGACTGTTATTTCTCAGGGGAAGATTGTTAGCTTTGATTTGCCCCATTGCACCTCGGCAGCAAGCACACCTGACATGAGCCTGGTCAGTGCTGCGAGTGTGTGCGGCACTTCTGCTTCTCTGGCCGAGGATTCCGAGATGACTGCTAGTGATATATGCCGAGATGATCCTGAGGAATCTTTTGAGGACCATGAACAGGACGCAGAAATTAATTCAAGGGAAAAACAAGCGGATCTTCCTGGAACACTAGATGCATCTTACCCTGAAGTGACTAATGAGGGTTTGAAGCATGAAAATTTGGCTGACGATTCATGCAGAGAAAGAAAACCTGAAGGTTCAGATAATTTCCAGCAGAGAACTGCTGAAGTTAAAAATATAGACGCTTTCAGAGGGAACTTGTCTGAAGAAGGGAATAACTCCACCAATGAACCAAGCTGGACCAATTTTGATCAGAGTAACACACCAGCAAGAAAGAGTGAAGCGAATGAAGAAGCATCTAAGTTTAGCAATCTGAGTGTCCAGGAAAATAGAAATGTCGGCCACAGCATGGTCGCAAATCAGGAAAAAATTTCTGTTACGAGTGCTAACCAGGACTTTACGTCTTCCCCATCACACATGATACTCAGTAATCGTTCAGTCGTGACTGCTCATCAACGACCAGTTGCTGTGACTGCTCCTTTGGCAGTTGTTAGCAGCACTGCTGAGAAGCGAGGGAGCAGTGAAGGCATTGCATCTCCCGTCACCTCGTGCAGGAGTTTGTCCTCTATAGCAGCACCAGGCAACGAGCATGTGCAGGCCACCTCCCCTGCCCGCACCCAATATTGTCCGATTACGTCGGGCAACTACACCAACACGTCTGTTGGGAGCCCTCTGACTGGCAACGGCAGCAAGCCTAACACTCCTAGCAGTCCAGCCCGAGCGTCGTTCAATGCTACAACACCAACAGCTGCCAGTACTTGCTTTTACCAGCAGCAGAGCTCGCGAGTCACGACACCTATGAGCTCCCCACACCGCCACAGCACCCCTACCACTCCCAGTGGGAGCTTTTATTCTCCTGTTGCTCCAGGAGGCTCTAATGTATTAGGAAAGTGTTCCAGCAGACAACATCAAATCAATGCTCTGCTTCAGCTACTGCGTGTGCAGCACCACCACGAGAGGGAGCAGCTCATTGCAAAGCAACAGGAGGAAATGCAGCAATTTATGCAACACTTGCAGAAACTCACACCTGCTCAGCTGCAGCACATTGTCAGCTCGCAGGTCAGCTCTGTGCAGAGTGCTCGTGGTGCGGCTCGCTCGTCCGAGCTTGAAATGAGCAAGTCTCCTAGCACCGGTGAGAGCGTGCCTACAGCCTCCCAGGGCTCGCCGCCCAACCATGATTCTTCGTCACCTTGTGAGGACAGCTATGCCAGTAGTTCCGTCACTGCGTCTCAGTCAACCCCATCCCTTTCTGAGGGCGCTAAAAATGCTGCCAACAAGTCTCCCACTTCCTTCTACCTCCACAATCCTGCCAATCCCGTTGCTGCCACCACTCCCGGGCACCTCAACAAACTTTTCTTGCAGTTTCCATCCAAGAAAATGCCATCTCCGCCTCAGAAAGCAATGTCTCCCTTGTGTTCAAAGCCTATGGTAACCCGCCCTCAGGTGCCTCACGTTTCTCGCACACTATCTGAGGGCGCAGAGAACGCGATGGACATACCAACGACTGTGATCGTTAGTGATCACGATCCCAATGGTATGATGAGCACCAGTCAATCCAAGCATGTCAAGCAGGTCATCAATGAAAAGCAAGCAGCACACTGCAAGAAAAGTTCTCCAGCAGTCATTAAAGAGAAAATGCTCAATGCTCCTTCCGCCGTCAGTGCGACGTCACAGTTGGCTCCCATCACGCCGCACGAAGACATGGCGGAACTGTCTGCCAGTCTTACCAACTCTGACATCTTCAACAGCCTTCAGTCCAGCCTCATATCGGAGGGTGGTGGCCACGCTAATTCGACGTCTCTCCCTCGCAGCGCCACTGTGACGAAGCTCACAACCGAGACCTTCCTGCCGTCACAACGTTCTGAAACTAAGGTTTGTGTTTTTGTTTTTTTTTTAATTTACCTCAAGTTGAAAAAACAAAATTTACTTGTGTCGGTTCTTGGAAAAGGTATAGAAGTGACTAAGTGTGGTGATTGTGGCCTGCTGTCGGCTACCCTCCTATTTGGAGGATAAGCCCGTTATATGTATGTATGCTTTACTCATATGTTATAGGAAGCAACCTTGCCAAGTTATTAAGCTAAAGCTTTAACCAGGTCATGCAAGGTGAAGAAACTGATTTCTGGCTGATTGCTTCTGCTTCTGTATGATATCCCTAGATCAAAGTATTGTTGAAAAGTTAGTTTGAAAAGAAGCTGTATATGAAGAGTTTGATACCTCCAAGAAATGAAGAGGGGATTCAGTTCTCTCATTTCCGATGTTATTGCTCTTTATCAAATTAATAGTCAACTAAGCCGCTTCTGTATAGTCAACACTCGCCAATGTTCCTTTTCTCAACCGTGATGCAATGAAACAAAGGCACTTTGCCTGACCTTAATGATTGTCTTATCGAGTCTGATAATCCAGTATCAGTATTAGCAGAGAACATTTACCCTCTTTTTCGCCCAGGACGCTGGTACCGCGCGGCCAGCGCTGCCGAACAAAAGGCGGAGCAACAGCGTTGTGGTGCAGGGGGTGACGAAACTGCAGGCAGCTGTGCGGGGCCGACACGTGCGGCGGCTGCTGCGGTGCAGCGCTGTACAGCAGCACATCCTCACCCTCGCTGAGGTCAACAAACTCGCAGCTCAGTTCCATAGGGACATCCTCACTGACAACGTCAACAAGGGCGATATTGACTTCCACAGGGCTCTCTACCAGCAGGTTTGTGTGTGCTGTCACTCACTTGAGTTGTGGTCTTAAAATCTGTTATAGTAGTGCTGTTGTAAGTAGTGTTGTTATAGTAGTGCTATAATCTGTTATAAGTAGTGCTGTTATAATCAGTTGGTGACTTGCGTGCATCCCTGTGGGTATAGGTGCGAAGAGTGATCTATGAATTGGATGTTGTGATGCAAAATGTTAATCTATTGTAACATTTATTTTCACATCTGAGGAAAGAATATTTCTGTTACAGAACTTGTTGAACATTTGATAGTGAAAAAGGAAGAGGTTTGAATGAGATTGGCAAAAATGCGCAGTTACGGCTGGAGAGTTGGATTGAGCAGATTAATACCTTACAGTTTAAACCCATGCATGAGGTGAAGACTTATTTTTTAATGAATGGATACCCAAGTTTCAATGTTTGAATGAAAGAACTACTCCATAACTCAGCTATGTGAAAATTGCAACTTTAATAAAATGTTCACAGTCTGTTATCTCATTTCCCAGCAGTCAGATTTTGTTTTCTATTCTTCGCTATGCCGTGCTCTTAACTCAGCACACTCGCTGCTACTGTAGCACACGCCCTAACTCTCACACCACGTGAGCAGGAGCAAGTTGCCCGGAGCGAGCTGCGCCGCATCTTCGTGTCCTGTTCCTTCATGGAGCAAGTGAGGCTCATCCGCCGCGACCGGCGCCGCTCCGACGCCAAGGTGCCTCGCCTGCCTCGGCCTCGTGCCTCTGTGGCGGGCAGAGGCGGCGGTGCCCCGCAGCACCGGCCTGCCAGTGCCGGCAGGGGGGCCTGCTCCGGTGCCGCCACCCTCCCGCACGCCAGGAGCCGCAGCCAGCCCAGCCCCAGACAGCTCCCGCTACCCAAAAAATACCAGTCAGTTGCCGCCCTGTCCATACGGTGTTTAGGTTGTTTATGGCCACTTTTTGCGAGTTGCTTTTGAGTCTGCAGGGAATTCAGTAGGTTGTAACAAAATAATACCTGTGAGTTAGTGACCACATGGTGTTTGGATTGTTTTTCACGCCCTGCCAAAGTGAACTAGTTGCTCTCGAGTCCACACAGAATTCAGTAGGTTAGTTGTCAATTAATTACCTGTCAGCTAATTGCCTCGTGTGTCCACACGATGTTAAAGTTTGACGCTTTAGTAAGGAGAACTAGTTGCCTTTGAGTCTACAACAAATTTAATAGGTTGTTACAAAATAATACTCGTCAGTTTGTTTGTCTCTGTGCCCAAACGGTGTTTAGGTCAAGCTTTGGCGCCTTGCTAAGGAGAACTAATTGCTCTTGAGTCTACCGGGAATTCATTTGGTTTTAACAAAATAAAATGTCAATTAGTTGACTTATAGTAATCACTAAATCGACTAAACTAAACGAAACCTAGAAAAACGGAATATTCTAATCTCTATACAAACACTCAAATACTGTGTGGGTTATTCACTGTTGAATCGCCTCCGTTGCGTCTATGGTGGTTAAATAGTAATTAGAATAATAATAATAAGTTGACTTGTGTGTGTGTATCCCCTCAGGGGGATACAACTATTGTATCTATGGGAATTGGCGCTCCCAGGGGACTATATGAGGGCCTGAGCTAAAGGTTAGGTAGGCTTCCTTTTTGTTGTAATAAATTAGGTTTTTGTTTTGTTACGGACCATCTTTTTTCGGTTCACTGCTGTCCTGTTTTTCAGCACCTACTACTTTTTTCTTCAACTTCTTTCTTGTTTCATGAACTTCTTTCCTGGCTTACTGTTTCTGTGCACTTTGTGCATAGATTCCGCGTTCCCTCAACTCCATACTAAATGGTGCCTTCCTCTTTCCTCTCTTGGAACATCTTTGTCGTGGTTAAGGGAGGCTAAAACTTTCTTATATAATAATAATAATAATAATAATAATGTGTGTGTGTATCAAAGTTTTAACAAGTGTCAGTTGAATCGAAATTTGTTTCCTTGCTATGGTATCAATAATATTGTACTTGTGCATTTTCATCAGTCAATGAGGGAAAGTGAAGTTTTATTTGACTTCAAAAATTTCAAATAAATGCTAATATGGACTAAAAATTTTAAGAAATACTGGCGGTATGTGAATTTAATAAACCTTTAATTTCAATTATCTCAGTTTTGATTGAAAAATTGTGCTCTTTGAAAGCCATAAAACAACCTTACCGTGGTATCATTTTGCTTCTTTAAGAATTTTGAAATCGTCCATAAAAATCGCAAGTGTCAGGCTCTAAAACCACTATATATTGTTTACGTATTTTTGTTGTTATATTTTTATTTTTAACGTATTTTTTTTGTTAACATATTTTTATTATTGAGGTATTTTTATTATTAACATATTTTTATTGTTTTATGAATGTCCTCTATATTGTTGTCAACCCATCCCCTACTGCATTACCGTTTCCTATGCTCTTATTAACACTGTGATGAAGTATTTATGAAACAAAATGGAGACTCTAGAATTTAGGTGTTATAAATTTGTTTTAATTCCTTGCAAATCTTATCTGCAATGCAGAGAATTTTTTATTTTCTTACAATGCATGTTAACGTGGGGACATAGCATACGCAATAGGCTTAGGTGGGTAAAGCATGTCATTTTTGTGCTGGGATGTCGATCGATCCTGGAGGGGCGCTTATCGTCGGTCACCTGAAATCTCTTTTGTTGTAGACAAGAAGTCGTGAGTTTAAATAAAAATAGGGATAATATTATACATTTTAATTAGTTTTTATTATTTTTCACTTTTTCTATGGAATAGGTAATGCTTATCATTAAAATGATGAAAGTGACATAAATTCAAACATTTCTCTACGTCACAGATTCACGTTATAGCGGTAAATTCGATGCATCTAAGTCCTCATACCTAAATGTAAAAAAAAGTGATACACTGAAGTTGCACATAGTTACCGCAAAACAGCAAAGGAAGACTATTTATTTCTAATTTTATTTTAATTGAGGGAGTTCAATCCACAAACAAGGAATTTGATTTCTAATAATGTCATCACACAGAAGTAATAATGTAAAACATGCAATTTCAGTATGTATTGTAAATAATGCTGCAGCTGTATTGAGTTACATGTAGTCGACAGACCACACTTGCTGTAGCGAATGCTGCTTTGGCTATTATGTGTCAGAATAGCCATACTATTTCATCTTTATCAACTACTCTACAAAAGTAACTAATTGATTGTGTTAATTTCAGTCAACAAGTTCCCTCAGAACACTCGATGGAGAACGCCCCATCCGTGTCACAGTCATACCCTCACGGCTCCAACAGTGGCCACTCTTACGGGGGAGGTTGTAATGGAGGTGGCGGGGTCGGACATGGTGGAGGAGTTGGACATGGTGGAGGGGTCGGACACGGTGGAGGGATCGGACATGGTGGTGGGGTCGGACATGGTGGTACAGGCAGTGCTACTCACACTGGCAACTCGAAGTCCGTCGCCAAGAATGGAGGACGGACGTCTGGCGGCTCTCAGTACCGCTACGTGCAGTCTCGCTACCTCGGCAGCGTCTCGAAAAACTCGTCTCAAAAGAACAATACGAGTCGCAATAGGTGCTTGTCCGCGTCTTCCACTCGTTTTACATAAATCAAACTTGGTTGACGAAGTATTTAGCATGCCACTGATCAGTGAATGCTGTTTTTAAATCCCTCTGTAATTTTATTCGCTTACTACGTATCCTAGCTTCACTTGAAGTCTTTACTAAGTTCAGAAATAATTCTCAAACGATTTGTTGACTATTTTTTTTATTGTATTTTGTATTAGTATAAGTATCTTTAAAAAAACTGGTTTCTGAGTTAGATTTTGAGAGGAACTGATCTGAATTTTTGTTCAAACTTGATGCAGTTATTTATCTTTCCTGGGGCCGGATTTGCCAAACACTTCATGTTCACACGACGTACAGCTGGCACCGTAACTCGACTTGGCGGTGATTTGTGAGACGACCAGAATGTTTTGGATTGTGATTTTTTGTAATTTGTTAAACGTATTTTGATACACCGCATAAGAGCATTAATTCGAGATATGTCGTTCAGCTGATAATGAACCCATAGTTTAAATGTGTGACTGTGTAAAAGTAGATAAATACATAGGATGAATAATTTCCTCTCCTTTGATAGTGGCCTTCGTGTACACTTTTCTTAGAAAAGTGTTCATTCCCAGCTTGCAAAAAATGAGTACTATGCGACATCTTGCAACTCTCGCCATGTAGAGCTGCCAGCTCTCGTTTGCTCGAAAAACTCCAATTCAAAGGCTAGTATTGGAACAAAACTTGGAAATCAAACCATTTATTAACTTACTCAAGGCTTTAATTTTTACCAACAAACATTTTGTCTTTATCTTCACGAAAATGTATTAGAGCCATTTATCTTAGAGGGAAACAACTATTGTCTCTAAGGAAATTAGTGCCCCATGGGAAATAGATCTTTTGGATCCTTTTTATTGAAATGAAATAAGTTTTTGTTTTGATACTGGCATTTTTTTTAAGGTTCACTACTATCCTGTTTTTTTAGCGTCTGTTACTTTTTTCTACAACTTTTTATCTTGTTTCATGAACTTCTTTCTCAACTTACTATTTCTATGCTCCTTCTGCATAGATTCCGCATTCCCTTATCTCCATACTAAATGGTGACTTCCTCCCTTTGGAACGCTTATTTTTTAGCGGTTAGGGAGGCCTAAACCAACATCTAATCCAATCTTCCTCAGCAGGCCATCCAGCGGCGTGCCGAGGCGCGTGGCGCTGCCCAACTGTGCAGCGAGCGCCTCCTTCTCATCAGGGGCCGCCGCTCCCACCGCCAAACCGCCGCACCACAACGAAAAAATCTGCCAGCAGCGCGCCGCCGCACTCGCTGCCTCCTCTGGCGGCGGTGCTTGCTATGGCAGAATGAACGGCTCGGGTGGTGGCAGGCGGCCTGTGGTGGCCAATGGCTCTGCTGCGCCTGGTAATGGAGGCGGGGCAACATACGACCGTCGTGGCAGCAGGAAGTTGTGGAGGTAAACTGGTCGTGGCCATCCTAGCTTCTGCGGTGTGAGGAAGGGAGACGTGTGCGGGTGGCGGCAGCTGCAGCTGCTGCAGGCGGGAGTCACTTTCATTACGAGACATTTTGTAGGCTTGTGTGATTCTAAATTTAGTCGTCGAAGTATTTTTCTTCTTCAGTTAATGAGTTAGTGTTACACTTTACAACCCAAAGCATCAATGTTTTTATCTTGTCTATTATGACACGTAAATTGTTTTAATTGGCTGACTGAGTAGTAAAATTTCATTTCACTTTACATTGTTATCCTGATTATTTAAAAAATACATTACGATGTAATGCAAAAGCCCAAAAAGAAACTGAAGCGCAACTTGAATGCTCATATGGTAAGTTTTGTTGCTTTAGTTTTAATAATTTGAATATGTTAACATAGATCCATGTAACTAATTCTTCCCGCTCAGAGACTGCTCATAATAATGTTTACTTTTACGAATTTCTTATAAAACTATAAATTTTTAGAGAGTTCAGATGATTGACGAACTGATGTCGACTGTGAATGCTACTTGCAACTGTTGACCTTTGGCAAGCATGTTTGAAAATTCACCAACTTTACGCTGCTAAATAAGTCAGCTTCTGCCAGGGAATCTTTTTTCTATTTTTGACAGCATGATTTTTGCTAACTATCTTATAAGAACATATTATTGCTCATAACATGATCTGCTCTTATCTTTCATCGCACCTTATGTATATACGCCATGTAGCATTTATGCTTTCGTATCAGGTTTATCGAGTGCAGCACTGAAGAAAAATTCTCTTAAAATGCCTGTAGACCTCAATAAATCAGTGTCTGCACTCTATATTGGGTTGGCTCTGGATCACGAAACCGGTGACGAAGTCCGCTTTCTTCGTCAAGATATCGGCATTGTTTTGCAGTTATGTTGTATGAAATATTATGAATCAGGTTCTCATGCAAAAGGTAAAAATTAAGAGATAGGGGTGTCTTTTGAATCCCATGTATTTTATAGCTTTCTTACGATAATTTACTCATTGTCTAACTCACCAATTAAATTAATTTACGTATATTTTATACTGATAATTCATTGCCACCGTTTTAAAAATTGTTGAAAATTTCATTTTCGACCTCAATCGTGAAATCTTTTGTGTGAAGAACCATTGTACTTGTTTGAAAACGCTTGTTCATTTCACACAGTTTCAGTTTTCGGTGTAAGTTAACCTTGAATTTCGTAAATTTGAGTCATTAAAAGTTAAACTTTTTGAATTAGATGAACTGTAAAGGGTCTGGACTACAAACGTTTTGCTTTGTCGTACTTTACCTGTAGACTTGGTGATCCTAGATGCTGTTTTATTTCTGTCGGCTATTGCCAATAGCAGAGCATCTGATAACCCTGCAAGTTTACCAGATGCGGTGTGCTCAAATTTTATCTGAAAAAAAAAAGAAACTAGTAGGGGATTTTAGCCTAAAAAATTCAGCTCTTAGAGTAACCAAGTGAACTGGTGGACATTTACTGCGAGCTCTACCCCTACGCCAACACATGTTCGTAAATCCGATCGCAGAACACTTTTCTGCTAAACACACTGTAATTCATTTGAACGGTGTTCTTCCATTATATTTACTACCTGCATAATATTATCCTAGTCTTGCATATTTTAGCGTGGAGCTGAAAAAGCGAGAACATCTTTATGAATACGATTTTGAAAACCTTTCATCAAATCGTAGTATATTAATTTTATGACATCAAAGATGAATCTTAAGTAATATACTTTCCATTAAGATGTGTAAAGCGTAAGACTCTCGTTGCTTTTTTTTTTTTGTTGGTCATCACCATCTTCCTTCACTGCCAGCTTTAAGAAGTGTAAGCTTGTGAGATCGCTGTGTATTTTACTTGCAATCATAGCTTGAAATTTGTGGCGCACTTGCTGTTGCTTAGCACCAATTCTTCCCATTATTTATAACCCGCGCAAAAATCGCACTCTGCTAGGTCTAAACTTGAAGGAATTCATCTCTCAGACGAGTCATCATCTAGTTAAATAGGACTACGTAACCTTACGCTATTTTCTACTGATGCTTAGACCCATATTGTCTCGCACTTCTATTGTTCCGGTGTTATATTGTGATGTAAGCTAGCCTGCACAAACTTGGCTTGTGGCCCATTGAGGTACAGGCAACCGCAGGCTATGTATCACCGTTAAGCAGTGATGCATTCTGAGATTCTCTCTCGATTCTTTCCTGTTGAAAGTGTAAATTTTCTGAGAACCTGAAGCTCTCGCAACATGTAATGCATCCTTAAGCTTGGCCAGCCTATCTATTCTGAAGAGTTGAGCCGCGAATGTCGCACTTGAGTGAGCGAGCGACAGAGAGGATGGTGGAGTGCGGAGAGTGTGCTGAACAGCTGCCTGTCGTAAACTTTGGGAGCAAATTTTATGTGAGCAGGATGTATGAAAATAAGGAAGGTAATTTTATGTGGGCAATATGTATCATACTGGATTGAATATCTATTTAGTCGAATAAATGATATATGAAACATTTCTGGGCATATTGCTTTGAAATATCTTGTAGTGAACAAAGTAAGAGTAAGTTAGTATTCTCATTCCTTCGAGCTGGTCCAATATTCAGCCTTTAGCTTAGTAGTCGTGCTTATTCTTAATCATCGAATATTTCCTTGAAGTACTTGCCTGTTCCTTATTCTCGACGTGCAGCAATTTATTAGTTCCCATTGTTAATGATAATGCTTTCGAAACGATCGTCACAAAAATGTGTTACACTATACGTGCAGTGTGTTGAGTATTTTCTTCTATTTACTCTGTAGGTGTTATAGAATTCTTCATTATTAATTGTAGACTTAGTTCTAGCGAGTTAGTGATGCTCGTATTTTATTTTGCGTGCATTTAAGCTGTCCGAGTTCAAATCGTATTAGCTTTGTAGCTGTGCTTAGGAACTTATATTGTTACCTATTTGGGATCGGCAGCAATCATTTTTAATTTTTTGGACGACTTGTTTACTGGCCTAATTCAGTTTTCAGCATCTTCAAAAAGATAGAATGACTTTTTGGGTGGCAGTAAATATGAAGTATCCCTTTGAAATCTACTGACTCCCATCGGCCCTGCTGATGCTCGCAAGAAACTCAAATTAGATCCTAACGAACAGATATTTAATCAAAAAAGTGACCGCCACATAGCGGACTCGCTCTCCAATCTGACTAGCGTCCTAGAAACCTCCTGAGCAAATCCACTCCTACTGCGCATCACTGCTGAGCCTGTGAAAGGCATAGCCGGCTGTGGTCGTTTAACCAGAAAGCCTACTGTGCGTCGTGTTGAAAATTCTCTTAAAGCTGTTTTTGTTCTCTCAAAACTGTCGTAGGTTGCCTAATCGGTGTCTGATTCTCGAATAATTTAATTAATTGTAGAAGCTTCGTTCCTTAGTCTGCGGATGTTGTTGAACGTGAGATTACGGAAGTTATTTGTGTTCCCTTAATATTGATCTCTCATTTGTGTTAAGCAGTTCCTGTTATCCAAAGATTATTTTTAAGTGCAATGTTAATACTTGTGTTTATTGTTTACAGTATTACTAATGTGATCAAACTATATTATAGAGCTTCTTTTGGAATTCTATATAGTCTTAGTTGCTTTCGTGAATTGTGTAGTAAAATTGTACATCAGTGAAATCAAAAGATTTGGTGGAAGTTGTTCGATAATCATCTTTGTTCCCCTCAGGGGGATACAACTATTGTCTATGTGAATTAGCGCTCCCAGGGGGAAATGTGTGAGGGCCCGAGCTAAAGTTTAGGTAGGCTTTCTTTTTGTTGAAATAGAATAGCTTCATGTTCTGTTATGGACCATCTTTTTTCGGTTCACTGCTGTAGTTTTTCAGCACCTATTACATTCTTCTTCAACTTTTTCATGTTTCATGATCTTTCTTAACTTACTGTTTCTATGCACCTTGTGCATAGATTCCGTGTTTCCTTATCTCCTTCCTAAATGGTGCCTTCGTCCTTCCTCTCTTAGAACATCTTTGTCGTGGTAAAGGGGGCTAAAACATTCTTATATAATAATAATCAACTTTGTTCACAACGTGTCGGCCTCATGCTACCTCGTATCCGGAGTAGTCGTGCTATGGACACTGCGCTCTCTACTCGCTGAGAAAGCAGTGGCCTCAATTCTCTATCTTTGAAGTGCTATAAGGACTTCACGCTCCTTTGCGATACCTGATATGACTTGCCATCTGTGGTTGTGGGTATACTTGTGAGCTGTGGACGGTAGATGTGCTGCGCTGGTCGGTCGTATGCTGGATTTCATACTCTTATTTCTTTCGTCAAGACTAACCCTTCCTCTAGAGGCACGGTAATTAGATTTGCTCTTGAGTTTGTTTACGAATTCCCTCCCCATGTCCTTACCTTGTCGTGGTGGGAGGGCTTGCGTGCTGCCATGAAGGTTGAGGCTATACTGCCGGGGCCCCGGTTCTGGTAGGTTCAACCATGGTAGGCTGGCTCAACTGGAGCAGCCTGACAAAAGGGGGACCATGGGTGAGGTTTCCCATGTAAATATAAACCGGGCCCCGGCAGTTACGGGTTATAAAGTCTCTGTTATCTCGGGCGTACTTGGAGACTGCCACGGGCCGGGGTCGACGGTGGGAGGAGGTATTTACTTCCTAGTGGTCAGCGTGTGCCCGCCTTAAGTGCAGAGATGCATCAGAATGCTGCTGATCGCCCGAGGGGTTCTTTTCCGGCTTGAGCGAGCCTGGATAGGTGAGGGGCAACCCTCACTGAAAGAGAATCCTAAACCACCGCTTGCTTCCACCAATGAACCCTCTTCTCGACTTTCTGGTGACGACCTGGCCCCTCCTCTGCTTCCATCAGAGGAGCCTCCCATGGATATTTCCACTGATCATTCCGCCGTTCTACCTGCGAGACAAGCACCATCACAGCTTATGGCTGAGAGTGGAGCTGGGTCCGGTGTGAACCAAACAGAACCCAAACAAGTACTACAATCTATGGCCTCAGAAGATGCGCCCACGCTGTCATCGACCGCCCCCCTGATGATGGTGGGGACAGCCATCGGGCTCATGAAGACAACAGAAATCGAAACCTAACTCAGATTCAGACGCTTGAACCTTTCCAGCCTGCCTCATCTAGAGGGCGATGGAGGAGAAATAGGGGGGTCCGAACCGGTAGTGACGCCCCTACATACCCTCCCCTTCAACAGTGGCAGGAGACTGACTACAAAAAGTTCTTCTGCATATCATCTCCATCTAATACAAATCTGGGCACTATCAACGTCATCCGAGCAAACGATGAGATTTTGCGAACTATTGGGGGCCGGCCCAAGAATATTAATGAGACTCGTTCCGGAGGTGTGATTGTAGAGGTGGCGAATCGAATGCAGAGCCAGGCTATTGTTAATTTGAGGACCCTGGACATGAACGAAGTGGTTGTGGAGCCTCACAAAACCCTCAATCAAACTAAGGGAACTATTCACTACAGGAATGCTCCAAACTTCACTCCCAATCAAATACTCGATGGCTTGAAGCGGCACAAGGTAACGGATGTGTATCAGACGAAGAAAAGAATTAACGGAGTTCTGATGAATCAACCTGTCTATATTTTGACTTTTGATGCCTGTCAGCTCCCAACTGAAGTCTCCATTGGGTGGACCAAGTGCTCCGTACGGGATTACGTGCCCAGACCCAGAAGATGCTACAAATGCCAACGTTTTGGACATGGCGCTGGGTCGTGCAGGGCGGCCGTGGGTGTTTGCTACCAGTGTGCTGGAGAAGTGCATGAGCTGCCCTGTTCTCTCCCAGCCAGATGCTCGAACTGTGGTGGTCCCCACCCAGCCTCATCGTTCAATTGCCCAACCTATAAGCAGGAACAAGAAGTTGTGGCTCTACAATGCAAGGAAAAACTATCTTTTGGAGATGCTAGAAGGCGCGTGGCAGCCCGATATGTCCGTGAGGGGGTCACGTTTGCAGATATTGCCAGGCCCATGGGCAGCAGTAGCGCTGGTCGAGGTGACCCGTCAGGTCCTGTTGAGGCTGCGCCCCCAAGAGGAATGGTTGTGCAACAGACCATGAGGGAGCTTGATAAAGGCCATAGACGACAGGTGAACACAGACGACGAGGGTCATGCCGAGGGTGAGGTGCTGGTGACGTCCCGAGGCCGTACCGAAACCGGCTCTCCACCTAGGGCAGTTCCTGTAGTGGAAGGCCCAGTTCTGAATAAGGATGTTCCTCCCGACAGTGCCACCGCGACGCTTCCGGAGGGTGGGACTGGCCAGATTCCGTCTGGCCAAGGTAAACCACCGAACGTTACTGCAGGTCCTAGCGCAACTGCCTCAGCCAAATCTACCACTGCTAAATTACCACCACCAAAAATGCCACCGCCTAAGGTGCCAGAAAAACTTCAAGCCATGGGAATTCCACGCAAGCGCCTCCAGAGTGGAGCGTCGCCTACCAGCACACCTCACTCAAAAGTAGCTCGCGACCAGTCGGGCGAACACAGTACATCCCAGAGAAAATATTCATTTGACCGTGTTAGACATAGACATGTACCCAAGGGGCTGAGTGATGAGTTGCTGAAGAAGTATCCTCCTCCTCCCGGCCTTCCCTCGAAACCACCACCTGATATCGAGGTGCGAACGTGGCGCGAGGGAAGAAGGAAACCAGACGAGGCGAGACCTATCCCAACTCTGGTCAGTCAACGTGTAGCAAGCACTGAATCTAGTGCACCACCTCAGAAGTAACAACTGTAACTTTTTTATCAGACTGGCTTTTACCATCATTCATTGGAATTGTCACAGCTTGCGACGTAACTACAGTGATCTCAATGCTATCCTACTAGAACTTCAACCAGCTTGTGTACTCCTCCAGGAAACTATGCTCGGGGGCAGTGCTCCGCCCCGACTTAAGCACTACCAAGTAGAAACTTACTCTACAAGTAATAATCCTCTTCCTGGAACAGGACTGGCAATCTTTGTGAAGCAGAGCTTCCCATATTACAGGCTGCCCATCAATTCACGCTTGCAGGTGATGGCTGTCCGAGTGGAGACTGCGACTGCACCGTTTACAGTATGTAATCTGTACATCCCTCCTCTTCGCATAGCTACATGTGAAGAGCTTTTGGACGTGATAAGGCAACTCCCGGAACCTTTTGTGGTGGGCGGTGATTGGAATGGGAAGCATGCTGCGTGGGGTAACAACAGCATCGATCAACAGGGCAGAGAAGTGGAACGACTCCTTGCTACCACAGATTTATGTCTGTTGAATACGGGAAGTATGACTCACTTCCACGTCCAAACCGGGACTACTTCCGCAATAGATATCAGTTTGTGCTCCCCAGACTGTTACCCAGATGCTCGGTGGACTGTCATGGATGACGCACATGGAAGTGATCACTTTCCAGTGGTGGTGACTTTCCCCACCTACCTCCCTTTTAACTCGGAGCCTCACTACTTACTTAAACGAGCTGATTGGGAAGCTTTCGAGGCTCTGACAGCCTTGGAAGATGATGAGGACCAGACCACTGTTGACGAGGCGCTAGAGAGGTTTACTAGCACTATTCGAACTGCCGCATCTATTGCTATACCCCGCTCGAAGGGAGGGAAAGTGAATCATCGAGTCCCATGGTGGAGTGACGAGTGTGCCCAGGCTAACTTTGAGCGAAAGAGGACCTTACGCCGGTACCAACGGAGCCACAACCTTGCTGATAAGATACTCTACCAAAGAGCCAGAGCAAGAGCACAGTTTGTGAAGGATACGGCCAGGAAACAATCATGGCAAAGGTACGTATCCACGTTAAATGCTGACACGCCAACTCCAAAAATATGGCAGAGAATTCAGAAGATGAGAGGACGAAGCGGACATGCCCTACCTTGCCTCACGGACAACGGAGAGATCACCATGAACCAGGATCGCGTTGCCTCCTTGCTGGCGGAGCATTTTGCCGACGTCAGTAGCGGAAGGCACTATACACCCGGCTTCCAGATCATCAAACAGCGCCAAGAACAATCTCACCTCAATTTTGCATCGGATGAACAATATCCATACAATTCACCCATAACGTACCTTGAACTGTATCATGCACTCCGACAATGTAAGAATACATCCCCTGGACCAGATGGCATCCACTACAAGATGCTAAAGAAAATGCACTCATCAGCAATCACCTACCTTCTTCATTTGTATAATAAAATCTGGACAACCCATGTATATCCTACAGAATGGCAATCAGCCACAGTACTTGCCTTCTTGAAACCCAATAAACCATCCACTGAAGCATCTAGTTACCGCCCCATAGCCCTAACAAGCTGTGTGGGAAAGGTACTGGAGAAGATAATCAACATTAGATTGATGCGCTTTTTGGAGGCCGGAGATCATCTCTCTCCAGTTCAGTTTGGGTTCAGATCTCTTCGTGGAACCACGGATGCCCTCCTCAGACTGCAGAACCATATTGTTAAAGAGCGTGCCCAAGGAAGACACACTGTGTGCGTCTTCTTCGATTTGCGGAAGGCTTATGACACTGCCTGGCGATATGGGATATTGGAGCAACTACATAAGATTGGTGTACGAGGTCACATGGCAATGTATGTACGCGAGTTTATAAGAGAACGTCGGTTTGGGGTTAGAGTGGGCACACGGTTTTCTGCCCTGATGACTCAGAACGAAGGAGTACCTCAGGGCAGCGTTATAAGCTGCACGCTCTTCCTACTTGCAATGGACGCCATCACGAAGGACCTACCAAGGCATGTTTCGTTTTCCTTGTACGTGGATGATTTCATGCTATATGCATCCTCTAGATACCTACCCGCCCTGACTCGTCGAGTACAGGAAGCCATTAACCGTATTGGAGCCTGGGCCGACAAGCGAGGCTTCTCCTTTTCAGTTGAAAAGACTGTGGCACTCCATGTGCAGCCCCGTCGCACTAATGAACCTACGCCTGAGCTCTTTCTCGGTGATAGGTTGGTCAACGTCTCGCCCACAGTCTCCTTTCTGGGCATGTTGTTTGACAATAAACTGTCATGGAGACCTCATATACAGGCTTTAAAAGGAAGATGTTCTAAAGCTCTGAATCTCCTGAAATGCCTGTCCAGATTAAGGTGGGGTGCTGATCGAACAACCATGCTGCGACTTTATAGAGCCACCGTTCGTGCCAAGATTGATTATGGCTGCGTCGTCTACCAGAGTGCCAGCCCATCATGCTTATCACTCCTGGACCCAATCCATAACTCTGCTCTGAGGCTGTGTACGGGGGCCTTTCGGACATCACCGGTGATGAGCTTATTGGTGGATTGCGGTGAACCAGCCTTGCAACTTCGTCGAGTACAGCTTACTCTACAGTATGTTGTACGACTCGGACAACTACCTTTCACGGCCACGTGGAATAGCGTGATGGAGGGAGTAAGGGGTCGGGAGTTGTTTCCGTATTATATCCCCTCCTCTACTGACTACGAAGCACTAGCGGAGATGATGCAGTTGCCCTCGTTCAAAGTTGAGCGTGCCCCCACTCTGGAAGAGCCAACCTGGCAAATTCCGATTCAGACTTTCTGTCCAGGACCGCAATACCCAAAGAAAGAGATGATGACAATATCCATACTGCGACATATTTTCCAAGATCACCTTCACAGTGACCACGAGGGAGCTTTTCATATCTACACTGACGGTTCTAAAACGGATGACGCAGTGGGCTGTGCTGCAGTTTTTGATGGCGGAGTGGTGGAGGAAAGACTGCTGCCTGAAACGTCAACCTACTCTGCGGAGCTGATCGCCATCCGTGCCGCACTCCGCATGATTGAGGAGCGGCCTGCTTCGGGTTCTTATGTGGTGTTCTCCGATTCCAAAGCTGCCCTCCAGTCACTGAGATCCTACAACTCCACACATCCAATAATTTCCGGAATAATGTCTAGCCTTCTGCGACTTGCAAGCTCCCCAAAACTTGTAACTCTATGTTGGGTACCTGGCCATGTTGATGTGCGTGGCAACGATCGGGCAGACGAGTTAGCGCGAAATGCTGCAACCTCTGCTGCTAACCCAACAAATACCAGAGTACCCGCCCGAGATTACTACCCTATAATTAAAGCTGCATTAATCCAACTCTGGCAGCGACAGTGGGAAAACACCCAAGACAACAAGCTGCGCAAGATTAAGAACAGTGTCCGAGCCTGGCCTTCTTCAGCATGCCGGAACCGCCGCGTGGAAGTCCTCCTATGTCGACTGAGGATTGGTCACACCCGCCTCACTCATGGCCATTTAATGGAGCGTCGCCCGGCCCCTCTTTGCGATCGCTGCTTGGTGCCGCTGTCGGTGCAGCATATATTGGTTGAATGCCTTCACTTTTCCGATGTACGTTCCCGTTATTACCCTGGTTTACAGGGCGCTGACTCTGATTTTGTTTTGTGTAAGATGTTGGGAGAACCGACTCGTGGGCGTTTTAATCATTGGCGGCTTATTGGTTATCTCTCTGACTCGTCTCTTTTGAACAAATTATAGTGCCTCTGTACGCTGAGAACTACGAAAAGTTTTTCATGTTTGAAGTCTTTTGGAAGATTTTAGATGAAGAAACTGCAATATGGCCGGACGCGCTACGTTGGTACCTTGGGGGGTTTCAGCGTGGGTAAGGCGTCCGGCCATAATGGGTGGGCAGCTGAAACCCCCTAAGGGGTTTGGCTGCCCAGTGATTTGGATGTACTGTAGTATGTACAAAATTTCAATGAGGAGACAATTATAATCTTGAGTTGTAATTAAATCATGATCATGTAATTTGTGATGTTCATATAATGTTGATGTTCACCTTGCGTGGACCTCGTCCAGCTGCCGTAGCCGCCGGATGGAGGTGGCTTTGTGCCGTCTGCGGATTGGTCATACGAGACTTACGCACATCTACCTCATGGAGCGGCTCCCCCAACCGCTCTGTGAGCGATGCAGGGTTCCTTTGACCGTTGAACACTTCCTTGTCGTGTGCCCGTTGCATGCAGGTGTCCGGCGCGCGTGCTTTCCACGTCTGCGCGGTAATGATCCGGATACAATGATGCGCAGCATTCTGGCGGAACCTGAGCGTGCCCCTTTCCATACTGATGCACTGAGAGCGTTTATTGAATCGTGCAATATACTTTCAAAAATTTAATTTTGTGATGAAAAATAAATTTCAAGCCTTGCTATCTTAATGATAAACTGTAATACGGCCGAGCGCTCCCACGTGATGCCCAACGGGGGTTTCAGCGTGGGTACGGCGCTCGGCCGTAAAATGGGTGGGCAGCTGAAACCCCCTGGGGCTCGGCTGCCCAATGAATGCATATGTAACCTGATTTTCTGTTTTTTTTTTCGGAATAATTCCGGGGACTTAATACTTTGATTTAATTACTGAACTGGTGGAGCGGTTGTGTTTGTAGCAACTGAATTTAATTTGAGCTTATCATGACTGACTTTTTGTTGTGTTTGTGGCTGCAACGTCTAACCTGTTTGCGTATTTCTTAAATATGTTACATGGAGCTCCGTGATGGCGATTAGTGGTTATTTTTGTACCACAACGGTGATGTGACCGATAGGTCGATAATTGTGACGCGAGACCTTCGGCGCGATATAGTAGGACCTACTGAAGCGCTAGCAAATTCATGGTACTACTACTACTACTCACCTTGCGTGGTAAATCGGAAAAGCTTGATACCGATTAAATTATGTGACCTTCGGTGCGATATAGTTTAAATAACTGAAGCGCTAGCAAACCTATGTTACTACTACTACTACTACTACTACTACTTGTTTACGAATTATTTGCATATTGTGCTGCCGTTATAGGCAGCCGCAGCGCATCTGTTGTTCAGTAGGCGTTGAAACGGTGTTTCGACCTATGTTTGGGTGAATTAGGCTTAGTAAGCTCTGTATCGTGTTTCATTGAACTGGATTACGTGATTTCATTTTATTTTTTACTATGCCGAGAATAAACATGGAAGATGAAGTTACTTTATGTGAAAGTGTTAGAAATTAAATTAAGAAAGAGGTTTGAAAATGTTATCTCGTAATCGAAGTTGAATTAAAAACTTTCATTTTCATAATGGAATATTAGCTTACTTCAAAAGTAAAATTCACAGGTAATCATTTCAGCTATCTTGGATATTTTTAACTCGTAGATTGATGATGATAAAAAGAAAGAAAAAAAAAAGAAAAACAGTATATTTCCAATATAGATGGTACAAAAGTACCATCATTGGTTTTTAAAATCTCTTAAAATTAATACATTTAGATGATACACACACACGAGTATTGTAAAACTCGTGTCACTAGTCGAAAAGAAATGATTGAGGGCAATGTACTCCTAATCTTGCTTAATCTACATTTGATAATACATGTAATGATAATTATAAGAGACAACACAATTTCATGGACGATGCATTTTCATTGTGAGGTGAAAACATTTTTGACAGTTTACATGTACATGACATAAAACTTCGCAATTCTTGAAGCCAGGAAATAATACATGAATCGCTTGTTTCGGCCAATGTTCAAAAGTGTCATTGTGAGGAAGCATGAAAAAAATATATGTATATATAAATATACATCCGTATACATATACACACACATACATATTCATACATATACATACATGTACATATACACACATACATATACATGTATACACGTACACATAAGCATGAGGACCAAGAAGATAATAAGTTTTGTATTTCTAATCCAGCAATTTTAACATGGCGGTCATTAGTTGATAAGCATTTTATTTAAACAAAAAGTGGATGATCGCACAACAAATGTATAGTTTTTACATGAATGCTTTACAATAATAAAGACAAGACGAGTAAGGTAATGTTACAAGTTGAGAGTAAACAGAAAAAAGACCATTATCTTCAGTAAAATGCTAGTTGTCAGTCTAGTACACACATGTGTGCACATATACACGCAAATATACACATATACACATGCACGCACATAATTACACCAAACTCGTAAGGATACACAAATGCATTTCTATTCATCGAAACAATACATACGCATTCTATTTAGTGTCATACGCACAGCGTGCACACGTACAGATTTATACAAGTAAGCATGTGCGCGAATATCAGTGTAAAACCAGTCAGTATAAACCAGAAATTCCAATCGAGGGAAACGGAGAAAATATCTTTTATTATGGCATGAATTTTATAAAATTTCGTACTACAAATAGTGGCACAAAACAGTCTACCTAAGTCTGAAACATGAAAACGATTTTGGGATGTGAATAAGAAAGAAAACATTAATGTCCTATAAAGGTTTCATATTAGAAAAGAAAATCGCATTATCTTTGAAATATGGCGCAAATTGTCGGCAATTGATAAACAGACATAGGAATCACATTATTATAAGCATATAACTATAAGCATAATACTGCAGTTTAAGTGGGTGATCACGCAACGAATTTATTGCTTTTTATACATGGTTGCTTTACAATTTCAAATTAGAGAGTAAATCACAATATCTTTGTAGTATGGTGCAGAATGTCTGCAATTGATAAACACACACACACACATAGGTACCATGACGGTCTAGTTTGATGCTTGCACAGAAATGGAGAGGAATGACATAAAATGCAACCTTCGATTGGTTTATCTACTCTAGTGCACACAGGTGTACGTGCACATGTGCACACCCATTTGCCCACATACACCTATATACGTACACACATATTCAAGTAAGCATGTTTGCAGACGGCAGCGTATAGGCGATCAAATCACACTACCTACGCTTACTCTAAAACTGTTTTGTGATATCTTGTATTATAAAACAATAAGCGAGGGAAATTTTTGAGCAATGGAGATACCAGGCAAATGAGATTCGACAGGACTTATTTTGTGTGTTCTGTAACTAAGAATTATTCTTGAGACGCTAGATGACGAGTTATTTTGGCTTTAAATTCTCTCGGTCTTTGAGGGACTTTAATACTCAGGGGAAGTTTGTTCCACAGTAAAGCGCCTGATATGGACAGAGCCTTCTGCCCTAAGCGAGATGAACGATAGTTGACTAAGACATTATTGTTTCTATTCGGTTTTTGATTGGTTGCAGTGGGTGGATGGAAACACACTATCTCAGCATTGCTCTGAGGAAGATATAACGAGGAGAATACGTATTGGGCCTTCTGCAAGAG
The DNA here is from genome assembly GCA_030386875.1 of Morinoia aosen. Lineage (NCBI taxonomy): Eukaryota > Metazoa > Arthropoda > Malacostraca > Amphipoda > Talitridae > Morinoia > Morinoia aosen. The sequence continues at coordinate 51,621,821 of CM059567.1, read as the reverse complement.
GAGCCTTTCTTGGATAGGAATCCAGCCGAGTTTATTGAGGAGAGGGGTTACGTGGTCACTTCTTTTGAAATTACCGTTGCATACCACCTTCGCTGCAAAATTCATGCACTTTTGTAAGTCCCTTTGAAGGTATTTAGGTAAGTCTCCCCATACTAGGCTGCAGTAGTCAATGCGTGATAACACAAGGGATTGAATTGCTAATAATCTGGATTTCTCGTCTAGCATACTTTTTATACGATGAAAAAACATTAAAGTTCCGTAGATTTTGTTGCAAGTAGTCTCAACGTGAGATTTGAAGGACATATTTCTATCGAACCAGATTCCTAGATTTTTAACTTTTTCTGATGCATTTATTTTATCATTTCCAACTGCAAGAGTAAGATCTGAAGTTTTTTTAATTGCATCTTTGGATCCAAAAATAATGCATTGTGTTTTATTAGCATTTAATTTAAGACCATTTCGGTCGTACCATGATTTCAGGCTAGTCAGTAAAGTTTCGGCTTTAATTTGCGTCTGTGGTATTTCCGATACAGAACTTGTTATTGCAATTTGAACATCATCTGCATACATCGAGATCCGTGTGTTAGAAGGCATTGGAGGGAAATCATTTATGAAAATAGAAAACAGTAGCGGACCAAGAATTGATCCTTGGGGAACACCAAAATTGTTTTGAATGAATGGGGACAATTTGTTTTCTATGCGGACTGCATGAGATCGGTTTGACAAGTAACTTTCAAACCATTGCGTGTCTATTCCCAAGTTCAGTATTTTACGTAGAAGTCTATTATGTTCGACGCTATCGAACGCCTTAGAGAGATCGAGTAGCAGCAAGAGTGTTACATTCTTTTGATCGATGTCACTGTATATTTTTTCAGAGATATTGAGCAGAGCGTCTTGAGTGCTAGTATTTCTTCTATAGGCATATTGATTTTGGTGGAGTAGATTTGACTCGTCCAGGTGAAACGACAGTTGATTCGTCACCACTTTCTCTAATAGTTTTGACATGACAGGCAAAAGACTGATGGGCCTGTAGTTTGATGCTGTATTTAGGTCACCACTTTTATGCAACGGTCTAATAATGGAGTGTTTCCATTGGTTTGGAAACATGTTGGTTGCTATTGATGTATTAATTATCAGACGAATCCATGGTGCTGTAACAGGGAAACTGTCTTTGATATATTGAAGACTGATACCATCATGTCCAACTGCCTTTGTGTTTTTTAGTGAGTATAAGATGTTTCGTAACTCCGGTAAATCGACAGGGCGTGGTCTCCACTTGACATCAGTCCTCGAAAAATTTGTCTCTTTTATCTCTTAATAATCTCGATTAAATTGTACCAGCAATTTTGCCTTACATTTAACTTTGTAGACATGGCGTCAAACTGCATAGCCGGTCATGTATATTACTAGTGCACCTTGTGAATGAACGATCTCTTTTGAACTCGTGTACCAGCACAACTTTTTTTTGTATTAAATGAATTCTGAAATTTTCTAAAACATGCGTAAAATAATTTCAATCTAATTTCCGTTTAAGCTTAGTTTTTCATTCTAATAAACCTCCGTTACTTCAATTTCTATCTTCATGCCTTACCCAGTTAATCGTTAAAATTTACTTAATTTTCATGTTCGCAGTCCTGTGAAAAGTTAAACGCGCAGCAAATTGCATCTGATACGTGAAAGTAAGTAAAAGCTCGTTCCGTAGCTTAATTAGGAAGACCTTCAATTCATTGCATGAAACTTAAAATCACTCCATTCAAGGATAAGAGAAAGACGTGTATATCTCGAATATTATGCTCGCCATGAAAGGCACGCTGTACAGAGGCATCCAGTCGGCTCGTCGGTCTAATTTTCCTCCAGAAACGATCATAATCTCAATTATTCTTATGTCTGCACGTACAACTTAATCTCTGAATTCATCATATTTGTAACATTAACCGCTCACTTCATGTGAGCTTGGGTGTGAGAGCAGTCCCGGGCACTCGCTGCATCGTTTGTAATAATGCTAACTTAAAAATATCTTTCGGACACATCTCTCCCCTAACAACAGCAGTAAATACAACAAAATACAAGTCATTGAGTATGCGCTTTCGTCATTCACATAAACGGCTGGTTACCAAATGTCTAAAAAAAGTACTTTTTAGAGAAAAATAGTGAGATTGACCAAGATAGGTCTTCTTGAGTATGTCCAATATTGATAACTAACATGGATGCATCGAGAATTATTTGCGCAGGAAATCCTACACTTGCCAATACTTGAATAGAGACAAAGGAAACATCGAAATTTCATAAAACCACGAATGATCTGCTCTCCCAGATTGCTTGACTGGCTCAGCATTGATTATAAGTCAGTTTCGGACACTCTTACCACAACAAAGATATTCAAAGGGAATCAAGGAAAATGGTACCATTTAATATGGAATTAAAGGAACGCGGAATTTATGAACAAGGAGTGCTCCCGCACAGGATCCCAGAGTATAGGAACAGTAAGTTCAAAGAAAAAGAAAGTCAGAAGTGCCAAAAAAAAACAGGACTGCAGTAAACACGGAAAAAAAGCCCTTAACAAAGTTAAAAAAATCAACAAAAAGAATGCCTACTTAATTCTCAGCTCGGGACCTCACATTTTCTCCCTGAGAGTGATAATTCACATCGATTCAAAGTTGCCCCCACCAGTACACCGAACTTGGTAAGTCGAGTAGCTGTACGCGGTTCTAAGGAGCTCCAAATTTGATGGTGCAGCCGGCTATGTAACATATCCGAGATGCATCGGATGGCTCACAGACGTGCATGTTTTGAAAATAACTGATAAAATAAACGTATAACCATGGTTAGTGCTGTTAATTATTATACATAGTTGAATCATTTTTGCTAGAAATATTTTACACTGACGGAGTATTTCAAATAGACAAAAAATTAAAGAATGCACTAGATAAACGTATCGAAAACACTAAACGAAATCTGTTTACAGAGATTAGATTATTAATTAGTTTAAGCCTCCCTATCCGCAACAAAGGCTATCCAAAGAGAGGAAGGAAGAAGGCACCATTTAGTATGGAGTTAAAGAAACGTGGAATCTATGCAGAAAGGGCACAGAAACAGAAAGCTAAGAAAGAAGTTCATGAAACAAGAAAAAGTTGAAGAAGAAAGTAGTAGGTGCAGAAAAACAGGACAGCAGTGAACCGAAAAAAGATGGTCCGTAACAAAACAAAACCTATTCTATTTCCACAAAAAAAAGCCTACCTAACCTTTAGCTCAGGCCCTTACATAGTCTCCCTGGGAGCGCTAATTCCCATAGATACAATAGTTACAGAACATCGGCTTTTTCAACAAGAAAGTAAGAGAATTAAAATGGAAAGCTACACACGACGCACAACCGCTTCCAGTGAGTAATACTCATTTTACGGCGGGTAGCTTGAGGGAGCAAGGAAACAACGCACAAGGCGTGTCCCCACACCGAGCGTATAGAAATAGTAAAATTAAATGAAGTTCGTGAAACCAGATAAAAGTTGAAAAAGAAAGTAGCAGATGCTGAAAAACTGGAGAGAAATGAAACGAAGAAAATAAAATAAGAAACTTTTTCTATTTCAACATAAAGAAGGCCTATTTAACCTCTAGCTCGGGACTTCACATATTCCCCTGGGAATGTAAATTTCCCCAGATATAATAGTAGCATATCCCCGAAGAGGTTCAATTATTCTAGTTGTGCTCGCAATTCTATTTACATTTATTACAGAGTCCTGTTACAAAACTCCACCATATTTTTTTAGTTATTTTACTCCTTTTACGGTTTCCAAGCGGTGAGACCAAAATTATTATCATTATTTTAAGATTTTCCCGACGTTTTCGATACTCAGACGAAATTACAGCGTAATTTGGTAGTGATGTGGCAAGACCATAATCTGAAATTTCCTCAATTTGGTTGGCACAGCAGACAACCGGGCCCTAAAACATTCAAAGCTAGGCTATCAAAAACTTACGAACGAAGGTACTCAAGAAAAAAGCTATCAGCTAAACACACCGCACTCCCGTCTCTGCATGAAAGAGTAAAAAAAGTCAAAGAAGGACTCCAGGCCTCACATTCGAGGCTACCATCACAGTGCACTCAGCGAAGAAGTGAAAGCGGTCGCAGAAAAGGGTAAATTTCAGTGTTCTTGCTCATAAACAAATATCAGAGTGCGCAGTACGATACTTATATCGAGGATATCAAAGAGACTTACAAGTGACACTTTCAGAGTAATTAAACAAAAACTACGATATTTTGGCAAGAGGCCGGTAATACGGTACGCACATGCTAAGTAGAAGAATAAAGGAATACATCAAACAAAACTCACATATGACTTCTGCAAAAAACGTACTTGATTTCGCTGCAGCCAAAAAAAGAATACCTTAGACGAGAGGCGCTTATTCTTAAGAGTAAAATGACGATCCAAAACGCAGTCACCGTTCCTCGTCGTGTGGAGCTCATGAATGTAGCAGATATGTATCGTGAGGAACGAAAGCTCCTAATTATTATTATTATTATTATTACTATTTAACCACCATAGACGCAACGAGGCGATTCAACAGTGAATACCCATACAGTATTTGAGTGTTTGTGTAGAGATTAGAATATTCCGTTTTCCTAGGTTTCGTTTAGTTTAGTAGATTTGGTGATTAATTCATTTGCGTACATAGAGTCTTAGTGGTGGTAGCTGTTACCCATTCACGGGATTCCAACAACTCACCAATGTCTTTCTGGCCGAGCGACTTACCCACGCTGGAGTCACCTCTGAACAGAGTGTTCGAGTTAAAAGCACTGTGCGCTCGACCATTATTTGACTTATTTTGCTAGTGTGTTCCAAGCTTCATTTAAATTTTAGGATATAGGTCTGTTTCTGTTAGGTACCTGTGTAAAGGGCCGTTGAGGGCGGTGGTAGCAGCTAGTGTTAATATATTTACGAGGAGGTATGGCGGGGCTCCGAAATGACGTCGTCGCTCCTCTGCAAAGGAGGGGCACTCCACAATCAAATGATTCACTGTCAGTGGAACGATACAATCGTCACAATACGGGATTGGTCTTCCTTCTGTTAGGTGGCCATGTGTCAATCTCGTGTGTCCTATTCGCAGACGGGTCAATATTATTTCCCACGTTCGGTTCGTTGAAGTTGCATTAGGTAGAGGAGTTATGTCTCCAGTTATTAGTCTGTATTTATTATTAGCGATGGCTTCCCATTGGTGTCTCCAGCTCAGCGTCAAGACACGCTTTACCAGGCACTTGACGTCGGGTCGGGGCAACTGGAGCTGTGCTCTTTCCGCTGCACAAGTGGCCTCCCGAGCTAGTTTGTCTACTCGTTCGTTGAGTATTATTCCGCTGTGACTGGGAGTCCAGCAAAGAGTTACTGATTTATTTAACAGAATAATACGACATTGAATCATTTGAACAAGTGGGTTTTTAGCTGGAGTATGAATGATTGCTTCAATGGCACTACGCGAGTCACTATATATTGTGATCGAGTTCTCATGTCTTGTAGCTAAGGAATTCAAAGCGCTGTAAATAGCGTATAATTCCGCTGTATAAACACTGGCATTATTACAAATACGCTGGGAATTTTGGACATTAGTATGCACGTAGGCGAATCCAACCCCTGTGGCAGTTTTTGATCCGTCTGTATATACGCCAATAGAGTTCTTGTGTTGATCTCGATGTTGTAGGAAAGATCCTCTTAGCTCATGTGCTGTCACTGAGTTTTTAGATGTTTTGTAGAGGTCTGTGCATTGTGTAATTTTCATCATCCATAATGGGCAGGGTGGAGGTACTTCCAGGAGTATTGATCTCATTGGTATACGATTTACTTTTCTTAACTGTTCAGCTCTATGTAGAAAACTTCTTCCATATGTGTGATTTTCAACATGATCATCATCGTCACTCTCTCGGTCTTCATAGTTTATCAGGTTGTGCAGAGGGTGGGATGGATTTACTGCGATGCGTGCATATGTATTCAATTTCTTGATATTTCGATATGTTTCTAGAGGTTTAATTCCAGAATTGGCATACAGGCTGAGTAAGGGCGAGGAGCGAAGCGCTCCTGTTGCGATACGTATGGCAGCGTTGTGAATTGGGGCGAGTCGTTCTAGAATTGATCGAGGTGAGGAGGAATATATTTCAGAGCCATAGTCCAGTCTCGGTTTTATAAGCATAATGTATAACCGGAGTAAAGTTAGGCGGTCTGCTCCCCATGTTTTGTGCGACAGGTGCTTGAGTAAGTTCAGACTACTGATGCATGAAGCTCTCAGAGTCATGATATGTTGTTTCCAATTTAATCGATCATCTATAATCATTCCCAAGAATTTGTGATGATCGACATTTCGGATTGCTTGGTGATTTAAGGAAAAATTATTCGCGAGTTTGGGACAGTTACGTTTTTTACAAATGTGCATGGCTACACATTTTTCTGTCGCAAAGGAGAAGCCGCTGTGGTTGCTCCAGGTCGTTAGTTTATTAAGGGTTAGTTGGAGTCTGCGTTCTATACTCGCGATTGTTTGTCCAGAGGACCATATAGTGAAATCATCTACGTAGAGAGAATGGTTCACGTTAGGTGGCAAGTTTTCAGTTATGGAGTTAATAGCTATTATGAAGCAGGTGCAAGATAGTATGCTACCCTGCGGGATTCCTTCATTGATCGGAAATGGTGTGGATAAGGTGCGGCCAATTCGTACTTTTATTAGTCTATCAGCTAGAAAGTTAGCTATGAATTTGAGCAAATTTCCCTGGATGTTCCACCTGGTTAGTGTTTTCAACAGCCCATGTCGCCAGGCCGTATCATAGGCTTTCTTTATATCGAAGAAGATCGCTATCACATGTTGCCTATTCTCGAAAGCAGTTAAGACATCCTGCTCAAATTCTGTTATGTTGTCAATGGTACATCGATTTCTTCGGAAACCTGATTGCTTTATGGATATTTTTTGGGTTTGCTCCAGTATCCACATTAGTCTAACATTGACCATTTTTTCCAGGAGTTTACAGAGACAGCTAGTAAGTGATATTGGACGGTAGTTTGATGGATCGTATGTATTTTTTCCAGGTTTTAAGATGGGAACGATTATTGCTGTTTTCCAGGCTGAAGGGAAAAGTTGTTCTGAATAGATTTTGTTATATGTGTTCAATAATAAAGATTTTAAAGAGGGATGAGCGGACTTCAGCATTGAGTAAGTCACCTGATCTTCTCCTGGGCTACTATCCCGAGTTGTGGACAGAGCACATTGAAGTTCTCGCATCGTAAACTTTGTATTGTAATGTTTTTCAGGTTCATCATTATTAAAAATATTAGGTCTGCTTTCTATGTGAGCTTTATGCCGCAAAAAATCGTTTGAGTAGTTATTTTCAGATGCCGAGGCAAAGTGAGCTGCTAATTCCTCTGCGACTTCATTGTGGGCAGCGACTTTACCCCTGCCATGTATTTCTAAAACTGGTGTTGGTTGCAATGTATATTTTCCAATCATTTTCCCTATTTTCCTCCACACTTGATTGATAGAAGTTTGACTGTTAATTGAAGAGACGTAATTTTCCCACGATTCTCTCCGTGATTGGTTGAAGATATATCGGCATCTGGCTTTTGCAAAATTGTATGCTATTTTATTTTCAATTGTATATCTGCGCTTCAAGGCACGCTCAGCACGTAATCTGGCGCGTCGGGCCTCCTTACATGCGTCGTTAAACCAAGGGACAGGAGGTTTCTTCATGTTAGAAGATTTTAATGGTACAGAACGTTTTGCCGCGTCTGTAAGAGTCTGGGTAATGGAAGCCACTAGATTATCGATGTCAGGGATATCTCCTACTGTTATGTTTGTCGACGTCAGTTCTTTGAATAGTCGCCAGTCTGCTCGCCGGATATCGAAGCGGTCTGGTAGTTCAGTATCGACTGATGGTGTTTTGAGACCGAGGAGGATAGGGTAGTGATCACTGTCGTGCAGTTCTGTTAGTGTAGTGCAATTAAAGTCCATCATGCAATCTGAAGAGGTAATTGTTAAATCTATTATCGAGTGAGTATTAGTTTGTACATGGTAGTGGGTTGGAGCGCCATCATTTAAAATTGATAGATTACGCTCGAGAAGCAATTCTTCTATCATTCGTCCCCTCTGATCTGTCACTTGGGAACCCCAGGTCATGCTTTTGGCATTCAGATCACCCATAATAATGAACGGGGGGGTTAATTGATTTATAAGGTTATTAAGATCTTCTTGAAGGACTGGTATATGGGGTAGATATAGTGAGCATATAGTATATGTTTTAGAGACGTCTATCTTAACTGCTGTTGCTTGTAGATTGGTATTTAACTGAACTATGTTGAATGGTATTCTTCGATGGACCAGAATGGCAACGCCTCTCTCATGTCCGTCCTGGTGGACTGGTGCGGATTTTATTATTTGGTATTGTGATGGTGGTTGAGCATTGCGATTGTGTATAAGAGTTTCCTGCAAGCAAACGCATGCTGGTGAGTATTGTTGGAGAATAAGTTTTAATTCGCTGAATTTCGTAAAATACGACTGTAAGTTCCACTGTAAGAAACAGTTAAGGGAAATTTTTATCAATGGGAATGAGTTTTAACGGCGAAAAGTAGAATAAACGGAGTCTCTACTGCTCTTCTTTTTGTCTGGTGTGTTTCTAGGTTTAGTATACTGAGATGGGCCACTTCCAATGACTGGTATTTTTCCATAAGGCGACTTACCCGCGGGTGTTTGCTTTGTCGCCGGCGACTGACATACCGGTGTCAAGTGTTCCACCGAAGTGGACCGGCGTTCCCCCGTCGTAGGCGGGCGTCTCACCACAGTAGTCAAGCGCCCCGTCCCAGTCGGCGGCAGCTCTACCCCAATGAGCGGCCGCCCAGCTCCAGCCGGCGAAAGCTCCACCTCAGTAGAAATGGGTTCTCGTACGGAGGGGGGGTGTTCTATGGCTGTCAATTTAGTAGGCTTCTCTCGACGCAATGGTGAAGAGGAAGAGTTACGTTTTCGCTTGATGTCCGCGGGGGATGTCTCCATTTCAGTTTCAGAGTCATTGTAATTTACTAGTATTTTTGGTACCATTGTGGCTGCACTTCCCTGTGGAGCGCTTCTTTCTTCTGAATTCGAGTTTTCTGTATCAGCCATAGGACGCAGGTTAGTTCCCGGGAAGGGACTAGCTTGCATGTCTGACGACGTAGTTGGATTTTGCATCGTTGGGTGGCAGTCCTTCGTGTTAGTATTAGCGAGAGTCTCGTTGGGTGTGGTAGCTTCTAGTTTTGCTGGAGAAGCTGTCCGTGAGTTCGGTTTCGGTGAAAGTTGATGTCTTGTCTGTGATGTTACAGCTGTCTTTTCGATATCCATAGTATTGCCTATCTCTTCTTCTCGATTCAGTTCCCGCGCTGCTGTTACCGAGGCGAAGGTTTTATGGGGGCTTACACCTTTGGAGCTTTCCAAGGGTTGTGTTTTATCTTGCCTTGAGTAGAGAGGTTTGTACACAGGGTTCTGAGTTAGTGTCACGTCCATAGCCTCATTACGTGGCATCCTCTCTCGCATCTGGAGGTTAACTATGGCACTTTCACATTTAAATTTGGGGCAAGCTCTATCGTTAGAATAATGTTCATTGGCGCAATGAAAGCAGTTGACAGGGTTGGTGCAGCCAGCTTTCTTGTGTCCTGAGAGGCCACATCTGGCACATACCTCCTCTTCTCGCCTACAGTACTTAGCCACATGGCCGTATCTCTGGCACTTAAAGCACTGCTGTGGTCGGTGGTCATACTCTTCAACGCGCTCAGAGAACCAGTTTGAGAGATGCACTGAGTGTGGTTTTTCGTTAAGTTGGAAGGTAAGAATGTAAGTATTTGTTGGTGTGAGTTCGCCGTTTCGTTTGGTTTGTATTCGTGTAACATCTATTACTCCTTGTGAAAGAAGATGGTCTTTCAGCTCCTCTTCTGTGTGTTGAGCGAAGGCTTTGCTACGGACTACACCTTTGACAATATTGAAGGTCCTATGGGGTTCAACTACGACTTCCCGTCCGCCCAATCTTCGAATTGCCAGGATCTTAGTAGACTGCGATGGATTGCCGGACTCCAAGAGTAGTGTGCCCCTGCCTGCCACTCTGATTCGAGATACGTGCCCAACCTGAGTCTTGATGTCAGCATCTGTTTTAATAATATTGAGGTCTGACGAAATGTTAATTCCAGGGAATTTCAAGGTAAAATATTTCTGAAAATATGGTCGTTTTGGTTGGAAGAGTTCATCAAGTGAGATCACTTGAGTTTCTCGGACAGTTTTCCTTCTCCGGTTTCCTCTAGTGATCGTAGTCCATGAGCCAGTTGAATTGTTCGGAGCGCATGGTGGCGTCTCCAAGGTTCCCTCAGTTGTTAGTTGAGAGGAGTCAGGTACATTAGTCTTTGAGGTAGCTCCAGTGGAGGAACCCCGCGATTGGTTATCATGTTTTGTTTGTGTATCGCCTTCACCAGCCTCAGTACGGACCTGGTAAGACAGTTCTGGTGAGTTGCTCATGGTACTTGAAAATACCATCTAACTGGGAAATAAAGAGGGGCCCTTGTCGGGCAAGGGCCCTCGAGGATATAGAAGGTGAAGACCTCTAATTTACAAGTATGTCCTTAATACTAGTTCCGAGGAAAAATAGTGAAAGAAAAACCCTGATGTTAGAGGGCGCCGCCCGCGTTGGTTCTAGCCAGTAACCTATTTGTGGAATAATAATATAAGAAAATGAATAATTACAATCGAAATTGTAAACATACGACAGCTGGCTATAATAACAGTATCACCTCGTGAAGGTGCGGGTCGACTAGGTACAAACAAATTAATGAGGGTACCATATATATCAAATCCTTGTCTGTTTTCGTTTTCCCTTTAACACAAAATATGATCGTTGAAGTTGATACCAGTAAAACGTGGTAAAGGGAACAGTGAAAATTCCCGAAAGCTCCTAAACAAGATTCAACACGAATACCTCTTCCTAGAGCAGTGGCTCTTAACCTGGGTTTGATCGAACCCCTCGATTCGGCATGGGACTGTGTGTGCACTAATTAAGTTCATAGTTATATACACATGTTACAAATTTGAAGATAAAAAAGCACATTTTATTTTACCAACAACGAAAGGTTCGATGAAAGCATGTACGGAACTTGTGGGGTTCAGTACCTCCAACAAAGTTAAGAACCACCGTTCTAGAGTGAAGGGTTTCCCGCCGTTTTCGATACGCTTCTAGAGTGACGGAAAGGGTAAGAAATAGCGAAATCAAATATCTAAATCCACACTGAGCTCTTGAAATGTTCGCTATCAACTTCACTTCGAGTAATGGAATTGCATCACGAGAAAAGACTAGTGATCAAAGGTATCTATTTCTATGAGCATAAGCACTATTATAACTCATCTAATCCCCTCAAATGAAAATGTTTTGGTATTTAAATTTTCAGTGCAACAACATAGGCCTGTGTGAGTATTACTACCAGCGAAATACTGAAAATTGACCTGTCTTCTACTGAACTCAATTTACACAATTGTGCGTGCAACGCTTGTACTTTCTTCCTGTGTAATAGCATCAGTAATCACGTTGGCAAAAATTGGGCTTTTCACAAATCCATTATCGAAAACACATTGAGGTAGAGGAAAAAGTCATTGTCATAGAAAATTAACCATCTTCCGTTGCACAGATTACTTTCCATCATTTTTATTAGGTACATATCGCCACGTAAAAAATGGAACTTCCAAGTAGCTATCTGGAGCAAGATTACTGCAGTTTCACAGCAACTATTTCCACCAGATCCACTGCAGTTTGATGAGTAGGTAATTCAAGGTCAGCTTACGATGCGTTTGGGTGAGTTGAACATATGAATATATTAAAAATGGTCAGGTTTTTTTAGAATAGGATAAATTAGAAGAGATTAAACTATTATCAATTGGTATAGGTCAGAATTAGTCAGGTCAGATAATATTCGAATTAAAAAACTCAATTTCTTCGCGGGTCCACCCTCGAGTAGGTTATTCAAGTTAGAATAATTTCCATGATTTTTGTCTATGATCCCAACAATTGAAGAATTAACGACGAAAGCTCAAGCGAGAGGTCGGTTGCACGGCGCTCCAGCCTCTCTCACAAGGGAAAAAGAGAAGTAAAGAATAGCCTACCCAACTACAAATCTAGCCCCACAACCGACTCTGGCAATAGTTAACGTTGATTTTGTGAGGAAAAAAATTGGGTTAACACCAAGAAGCGCTAGTTCTCCAGGAAACACTGACGAAGATAGAAACTATCAACACAGTAGCTAATCAATTCTACAGTCCCGAAGTCGCAATGAAATACATTCTCGTTTAGCCACACTCACTGAAACGATATAGCTTAGGGTTAGATTAAATAAGAAGTTAGTTTAAGCTTCCCTCACCACAGCAAAGATACTCCAAAAAGAGAAAGGGCGAGAGCACCATTTAGCATGGAGTTATTAAGCGAATGCAGAATCTATGACCAAGTATGTTCTGGCACAAGATTCCCTGTGCATAGAAACAATGAGCTAAAACGGAAGTTTATGAAATAAAATACAAGTTGAAAAAATAGGTTCTGGAAAACGAGACAACAGAGAACCGCAAAAAAATGGTCCGGAACAAAACAGCCAACTCATTCTATTTCAGCATGAAAAAAGTCTACCTAATATTCAGCTCGAGACCTCGTACTTTCCCCTAGTCTAGCTAATTCCCATAGATACCATAGTTGCACGCCCTGAGAAATGAACAAGAAACTTTTGCTTGAATTCGTTCATTAGTTTGGGAACGACAGGTTACACAAATCTAAAATCTCACTCACGCAATAACTAAGACTTGTGTAGTAATGCAAGCATTATGACTGAAATGAGGTAATTATTTTGTACAATTAACCTACGTTAGGGTGAGAGGGAGATACAGTATTTACAAATCAAGTATAGTATAATTGTATAATAGAAAAAGTACATAATATCATAGGGAAAGCTTAAAATAACAAAATCAGGCATGGGTTGCTCAGATGCTGAAGGAGTACGTAATAGGTACATATTTTCTTATTGCTATACGTTCAGTAAAGACGAAATTAAAAGCGGCAAAGAATTACTTATTCACGTAAAATATGATAAAAGGAGTACACAGTAGTAATAGAGGCACGAAATCAAATTTCGATGGAAGCCTCTACAATTTAGCTGCTAAGTCTTTGATGACCAACTGGAAAGTTAGGAGGTGATACGTCTGTTAAAAGAATTTTGCGTTTGTGCTTCAAGAGTTTCCTCCAAATTAACTAATTAATTATCAAAATTAACTAGGACCAAAGCCTAATTAAAACAAGTCAATCGCATATTCACAAACGCTATTAGCAAAAAAAAAAATACCTGATCTGTCTGCCTTCACCACACGTGAAACGAACGTCTGCATTGATGAAATGCAAAAATTATAGTGTATGAAAAACAAAGATCACAATATTAGTATGGTATGGTTCATTGAAGTGGCATTCGCTCCGTATCACTTTTCATAAAACTTTACGAGTGCATATAATTGTCATATTATCAATGCTTACAAATATTTGCGCAGATGCAATGCCTACAGTAAAGTTATGGAGTCCAGAAGCAAAGTTAAAACATGAGGGTTTCACGTTACAGAAATTTTGTCTTAAGGTGACATTATCCAGGCAGAATACCAAGTCACTTCATCAAATCGTTTCACTTCCGTACCCCACGTCATCACACGTATTAAAAAAAGACCAAGTAAAAATAACATGTTTACCGCTCAACGTTTCGGAATATTTGCGTTTTCGCCATCTCTGCTGCAAAAAAATACACAAAAAACAATTTATAGGAACAATTCATTTAAGTGCAAAAGCAAAACCTTCACAAAATGTAATCATTCCGTTTTTCTGAGTAATTGCTTCTTTGAACATTAATTCCGATTATTTTTGCTTCAACACTGATGATAGAATAAGAACAATCTGAAACGTTGCTGGTAAACATGTTCTTGTAATCAGTTTTTCTCTACCCACTATGCATGAGATTTCAAGAAACCAATCAATTGGTTCCACAATACGTTACATTTCCCGTATCATGGGTGCATCACGGTACAGCAACTAACATGAAGCTTCCCTGAATTGAACATATTGACTACAAGACTTACTGCAAAAAATATACAATGGAATGATAAACTGCTATTAAACAGCGTTCTACAACTGACACCAAACAGGAGTTCTGCTTTCAAAACAGTATTATTGTATGTAAACACTAGCCAGACAATGAGTATATCCAACTATGGGCAACTAAGAGTACAGTAAAAAAAAAGAGAACACAGACACATATTCAACACATAGCGATAAACGGACCAGCAGATATACAAACCTAGCCTAAACTGGAAGATGCTTCCAAGCTACTAACGCACAATGTCATCTTTGAAAAATGGGTCCACACTTCACGGAAGACGGTACACAGTGATCTGGATTGACTATAACTGAGTCCTAGCACCTTTGAATCACGTTGTTAAAGCTATACTGCTAGCGCTATATTAGCAGAGACATGTACACAAAATATATATATGCATATAAATACGACTACTTACCTAGTAAATAACTAGAATTAATCACAGCCAGTCTTGACATGACAGGCACGGTAGGTGAATCCCGTCTCCAGGAATTTTGCCTTGCCGTCTCACGCACTTTTAAAATAGCCTTCCTGATCGCTTGTGAATAATGTAAGGTTGGCTGGTCATCTCCCGTACTGAAAACATCTCTCATTTTCTACCGTTCTTACGTCTATACATGAATGGTGAAAACGCACAAGCCGAATTCCTTTGACTGTTGAATAATTGTCAAGGTGCCTCAACAAGTAAATGAAAACTCGTTGAAGAAAATGACTGCTTTCATGAAACCAGTTGTGACAGGTAAGCATGCCCCCTCTCATAACCTTGTCATCTTACAATACCTAAAAGCTATTCACATCTCATGTGTATATAGTAATTCCATATAAGTATCATAAACACAAGTTTCTGCATCACACAGAGAATTATGCATCATCACCTCCAGAACACTAGTAGGTTAACTTGTCAATCAGAAGTCACTTGGTCGATGCACAAAGAAAAAGAAAATGACGTGAAATAACACAGAAAGATGGGGCAAAATAGGGAGTGACCATCAATTCATGTTTCCTTTGATCAATAACTATAATCATGATCACACAAATCAACTATCAACAGCCGCGTAGTCCGGCCAGCATTACATACACAGAGACTGTTGATACATAACGCTGAATCTATCTGTACGTTTCACAGAAGAGAATTTCATGAAATGCAAGGAATCTCATCGTACTAAAACTATTATCTTCACAAAAAAAAATTACAAACCTTTGTAAGCACTAGGTTCTTGATTAATATATCTACTATCACGTTACCCTCAAAGGCGAGGCAAGCACTAATAAACAGCACATTGAAGCAGATGGAGAACACACTTGATCCTCAAGTACACGTCTTTACTTCATGGGTAGCTACACTTTAAGAGTTGCAATTCAATTCAGCAGCTGAACCTGAGCTTCAATATCGGCGCATCATGTAGCAACACATGCGGTTTTCTGCACGATTTACTGGCGACTACGATGACGTGAAGATAGTGTAAGAACAGCTTCTTGGTGGATGCTGTGAGTAATGAGCTTCAGCGGTCTAACGTACAATTAAAATACAGCACTTATTTATTGAGTGAGAAGGCGGTCAGTAACATTTTTTTTCTCGTTGATGTTCAGCCTAGACATGAAAACAAGGCATTGTTGAAGTCAGACATATGAGAGCATATTGGCACAGGCGACGCTAAAGAAAGTGCGACAGAAGGCACTCTGACACAGCCATCCAAATGACTAAACACATGCCTGGGAGCAAGACTCAAACATTCAAGGAAGAACACGTTCCTCCACTTCTCCAGCTCACAGAATCTGCTTTCTGCAAAGTGTACAAGATGCACTGAAAAAACTCAACCTTATAATTCGTATTTTTGGCATCACATACTTATTTACAGTTCCATCAAAATATAGAAACATCCAAAGGCCAAATTTCTGTGATTCTCATCATGGTGATTGATTCATTAATTGAAATTGCCATGGTCAACTAAGGTAGATAATTCAGTTTTGATTCAACCTTTGTGAACACATGAAATTTATTTCAAACACTGACATTTAATATTCATACCAGGCACAGCGTAATGTACTAAACATGAATTTAGCCGTTCATTGTTGACTAAGAACTGCCAAAAAAGTTTTTTACAGCTGCCAGTGCTTTAAAACGCGTTGAGTCATGACAGAAACTAATAAAGTGGGCACTAATACAAACTATTTTGTATGATCATACGAGCTACCCTCAGCAGCTTTCCTATTGATGATGCGACACTAAGCCAATCTGGAAGTGCATCATTGAATGGGATCGCGGCGCATGAAGACCATAGTACCAAGATTAGTTTCAGTGCTCTTCACGGGAGTTGTGGGCAGAGTGAGGTCAGGAGTGATCGGCCGGTTTTGGTAGCGCAGGACGTGCTTGGGTAAGTTGTACTGACCACGAGGATGCAACAAACGAATGGAAGAGGTCGTCAGGCGCTCGATCGTCACAGGTTTGCAGGTCATCGCCACAAAATCAATGCCAATAACTAACACAATGCCATATGCCTTGAGAGAGTAAGTGCCGTCATGGTGTATCTGAAGAGACCCACACTCTCCTGGTGCATACCCTCCAACCAGCTTTTTGTAGCCTACACCATTGTCGCACATTTGGTTGGGGTCCTGAAATATTTCAGTTTTTGACAAACCACTTCCATTGTGAACTGGGATGAAGTATGAAGAAATTGTTTCCATCATACACAGGCTACCAAGAGTACCTGTGTGCAAGAAGTTAACTACCGTGTCAGTGATAAATGAGCAAGTTTTTCTAGTCTCTGCTTCAGGTTTTATGCTTAAACTATCACGGAAGGATTCCTCTGGGCGAGGACCTCCTTCTGTTTCTACAGTACCGTTTGCCCACTGCAACGTCTCCTTGATTGATATGTCTTTCTCTCTGTAGGTCACCTTCAGTCCTTCCAGGTATATGATGAGGTTTTCCACAATAGCCCTGTGACCATATGTCTTCGGAATGACTTGCTGTCTCGTGACGTACCACATGAAAATCTCCTTCATCTCGGCCAGTTTATACGCATATTTTCTGTCATCCTGAATAGATGGAAAAGATAACATAGAGGATAAGGGAGGCACGGTCAACATTTTCAGTGACCTCCTTTCCCGATCGTCGGCATTATGAAGATCACCAAACATATGCTGCGCTGGCATCTGCTGAGTATTGGCGTAAGGTATAACCCCAGCTCCAGTTCTTTGATAGTGAGAGGCAGCTGTGGCATTTTGCTGGTACTGAAGCAAGTTTTGGTAATTGTTTACACTGGACTGGGCTAGACGGGCAGCCCCATTGGCAGCTGCGTAGGCTCCCAATGAGTGCAAGGACTGTCTGTGTCGAGTGAGTGGCGCATTGTAAGGAGCAGAAGGGGGGTGAGGGGCAAGGAACAGCTGGTCTGGATATTGGGCCATGGTCCTCAGTTTTCCACTTCAGTAACAACAGTTTCAATACTGGCAACACAGGATCTGGAAAAGAAGTTACAAAGTTGTAAATCAATAAAATGCCCCCAAAAATCTTGTAGATATATAAGGGAATTAGTTGTTTTTTTCCTGAAGACAATCTTTGAGTAACTAATGAAATTGAGCTCATCTGGAAACTTATGTATTTCAAACTGTTCCTCCTTAATTATACATTTTTTGACTAAAGAGACATAGATAGTACAGGGTGATTCAAAAAGAATGACCCCGTTTCATGTCCAAATATTTTATGAAAGCAAAATAGCAAAAAGTGAAACTTATAATACAAGTATTCCACTGTCAAATTTTATTTCACACGTTACAAATGCTCATCATGGCCATCCCTTGCAGCATGAACATCAATACGATATGAGAATTCTTCCCAAATCCGTTGAAACACATCAGGATTAATTGAATTGAATGCTGTTGTTATTCAATGTTTCAAGTTTTCCAGGTCAGTTGGTAATGGTGGAACAAAGACTATCTTTTATAAACCCCCAGAGAAAAAATCCCAAACTGTTAGGTCAGTAGATCCTGGAGGCCAAGCACAAAGAGCAATGTCTTAGGCCCCTATCCAACTAATTCATTGCTGAGGCAGTTTTCCATTTAAAAATGCTGTAACTGATATGCTCCAGTGGTAAGGCATCCTATCTTTGAAATCTGATCTTTCAAAGCCGGCCTCCAACTGTCATTCTGATTCCTACATTTACTTACAAAATATTTGATCATGAAATATGGTCATTCTTTTTGAATCGGCCTGTATTACACGAATAAAATAAATTCAAAATAAAAAAATTCTACCTACATTAATTTAGCATTCTTAACCTTTTTGATACAGACAAAACAAATTAGCACCTCTTCATTTTTATAGCACAGAAAATAAAAGACAGCAAATTGCATCTTTGCACTGATGGTTCAATCTAGTACCAGATCAGCTGTTGCGTTAAAAGAATTGATCACAACTCGTATAACCAAAAATATAGCAAACTGAATGCAGATTGCTTCTTGCCAAAATGTGTGCTTGCCCTGATCTTCTACTTTCTTTAATCTTTGAGTTAAAAAAAGTATCTTATATAGCAGCATCTCAATAAGAGAACAATATTTATTTTACCACAATATAAATTTTCTAAAATTTTTTCTACTGATTTCATGATAGATTCTAAAAACCTAGTACCATACATGCAAATACAGTAACATCACTGCACCTGCATGTGTCAAGCCCATGTAGTGGAAATTAAAGTAAGGCTTATAACTGGTGTAAACAATTTACCTAGCCTAACAAAAGAAAAAGTATTACTTTTAAATTAAGAGCCACATCTAAAATTCTTGAAGAAAAATTTAGAAAAAATTTCTTTATGCCTTTACATTTTTAATCATCACAATATATTAACATGACTTAACATAGCCCTCTCTCCTACAGTTGATATAAAGGGGACAGTCTAGTCTGAATCAAAATAATGGCCATTACGCTTTTCCTATGGGATCTAGATCTATGAAATTTGGCATACCTATGTATTTTAGCAAATAATTAGGGGTTGCATTGCAAACTTTTTCTCATTTTTTGCAATAATTATGGAAATAATAATAAATTCAGGAAAAAATGAGTTATTTTAAGGCTGTTTTATCTCAGTTATTGTAGAGCAATGATTTCGGTATCATTAAATATGCAAAGAGTTGGTGCATAACAAGTCAGAGGATTATTTTGAAATTTTAAAGTTTAGTTTTTATAAAATTTCAATTTTTTTTCATGAATCATTTTTTGTAGCTTTTAGATGTAACTAAGAAACTATTATGAATTTCAAAATAATCCTCAGACTCTTTATGCACAAACTCTTTGTCCATCCAATGATATCTATTCATTACTCTACAATAACAACTTTCTGAGATAAGACAGCTTGAATATTGATATTTGCATTGTTCAGTAAATGCATTTTAGTACAGATAAATTGATCTTTTCATTTGAAAGCTATATTGCTTCAAGAAACTGATGTGATTGATGTTGTGAAAGCTTTTCTGAAATATTGACTTAACTTTGGCTATCTTTCAACAAAGTATTTTGTGGTTCCTTGAAGAAACTGGTGCCACAAGTGGTACCAGGGGCTGGTACTGAGCGAGGCGTGCATGAGGCTCAGGGGTAATGCATCGATCAGGTGCACCTGAGGTGCGCTTCAATTCTAACTAAACTTAGCAGATGCAGTACCAGCTTCTCTGAGCTTGACAGGCAGGTTCAGCTTGTCATTTGACACTGTATATCACTGTTCATATCACACTGAGCTCCTGCTTGGCCAGTAGTCTTATTCATGCCTACAGAACAGGAAGGCAGGAGAGGGGGTCCATGGGAGGTACCAAGCACTCGACATTGTCAAATCATAAAATCTTGAACAGCTGAATGATTAGTACATATTTCATAAGCAATAAACAGTCAATGAGCAAAACTAGCTGAAATGCTATAGCACATAAGCACTGACGCACCATGCAACCCTTCCCGCCGCTCCTTCTTCCCCCACCCCCGTTTACTCGTAATAGGTGCTCCAGGTGCTTCTAGATTTTTTACTGCATTAAGTAATGAAATGAAATTTGACAAATTTTGGACTTCTGACTAGACAGTGGCCTTGAATTGACAAATGAAAACATATTGCTTATCTTGGAATTTTTCGGTTCTATTTTCTTAATTCATAAAAACTTGTGAATGAAATTAAAATAAATGATGGATTTAAAATAATCACATTTTGATAACAAAAATTGATCCAAGTCTCATAAAAGATCTTTCAAATTTTTAGACAGAATTGGGTAAATTTTTAACATTAAATTTTTATTTTTTAAATCAATCTGCTTTTGTACTCTCAGTTAAAATATTTTTGGCTGACACATATGTCTTTGAAAAATGTCCTTGCACCTTAATGCTGTTAATATATTTAACATAAAAAATTAAATTATTTGGTCCAAGTTGTTATGAAACTTACTTAACCCTTTAACGTCCGAATTTTTGTACTCATATTACCGTTAACACAACCACCGTCACTAAACTGGCGCTGGCATCTGACAGTCACCGATATCAGGATGGGATAAGAACTGCCACTCGGCAGAGAACTTCAAAGAACACATTAGGAAACTAATTGAATAAGAAATAAAATATATTGAAGGGGAATTTTGAAAGAGGACACTGGTGTCCTCTGGGGCGTTAAAGGGTTAAGGGAACCGTACTCCCAAAAAATCGAGACACTCTCAAATTTCGTTTTCATTCATTAAAATGTACGTATATACGTAGCGGACATATTGGTGACGTTTTACACCCTGAAGACCACAGGAAGTGGGTCAAAAAGGGGGTTGTGTTAAAATGTACGTATATATGTTATATGTACGTTTTCTTTGAATAACACGTTTTCTATGGGGAAAAAAGGAAAAACACACGAGTCCAAACTTAATCCTTGTTCAATTTTACATACCTATACCAAGTTTCATGGAGATCGGTCGAATAGTTTAGGATTTTTTTTGGGAGTACGGTACCCCTCTTTCTCCTGGCTCTCCTGAACAATTGGCTCTCCTGAACAATTGAAATTTACAGCTTCTACACCTAGGGTAGTTTTCAGTTTTTGAGCTACAGTTATGATTTTAGTATCAAAAGAACCGGAATTTAATCCTCTACAAGATGACGTGGGCTTTTATTCATTTTCGGAATAGAAAATGAGCTACATTTTCTTTTGTCGGGAAAAGTGTGAAAATTTGTCAAATTTTTGTATTTTATCATTTTTTCCAAAAAGTATTTCAAAAATTCAACATAACTCCACGTCACGTTGTAGAGAATACATTTCTGCTTCTTTTGATACCAATATTATCTCTGTATCTAAAAATCTGATTACGTCCATAGATTTTCCTTGGACCCCTTATTTTGACGTTTTCTTTGAATAACATGTTTTCTATGGGGAAAATGGGAAAAACACACGAGTCCAATCTTAATCCTTGTTCAATTTTACATACCTACACCAAGTTTTATGAAGATCGGTCGAATAGTTTAGGATTTTTTTTTTGGGGAGTACGGTCCCCTTAAGCATATGCAAGAAGAGTATTTATCAGTTTTCTTGTGATGCCATTCACAAGTGTAAAATTAATATTTGAGAAGGGCAGTAATTAATAAAACACTTGCGAGATTCAAGTCGTTGGCTGGAAGATATTAGAAATGAGGGTCGTTATGGAGTTGAATGCACTAATGAAAATTAAAAATTCTGTTCCAAAGAATCACTAAAGGAATACGTTTGAAAACATTTCACACGAATGACATTCTACTCGCTGATGCGTTATTTTTGTGATACAATAATCACGTTCAGATAAGAAAAACATCATACAGTCGCTTGCTTAGTCGCAGCATTGTTGGGTCATGCCCACTTGGGTAAATGTTAAGGGAATAAACAATCGATTTTTCACTTTTGGTGCCTAAACATAGTTAATTAGATCAAAATAAACAATTTTTGTTCCATGCACTTTCCACAGGAAATGAGCATTTAACGAGTTATAGCGGTATATTACTTACCGCAACTCTAGTGTTTGAAGCGGAAAGTAATTTATCAAGCGCGTCGGACGGAAACACTACAATGGACTCTCCCTTCCGACGCGCACGATTAATCAAACGCATTTCCGCCATCTAAGACGAAAATTAACATACTGCTATAATTCGTTATTTATTGGTGATAACCTTTATCGTGTTATTAACTAAACGTACTCTTAACAGCTCAATTGCGCAACAACTAAACCTACCGCTCTAACTCACAAAATACTCATTTGCCGCAAAAAGTGTATAGAACAAAAAATAGTTTATTTCAATGTTATTACCGTGGTTCAAGCAACAAAAATTCAAAAAATCGATTAGTAGCAGTTTATTCGACCGCATTCGTCATCAAAGACGAAACTAAACCTACAGCTATAGCTCATTAAATACTCATTCCCCACAGGGAAAGTGCATAGAAGAAAAATCGTGGTTAACATTAAGGAGATGCAACTAATTGATTTTTGAAATTATGTGGCCTGTATCATTGAAATAAACAACTTTTCTTCTATGCATTTTTTGGGGCAAATGAGGGTAAATCTAAAGGATATGACAGTAATCGATTTCCCACTTTTTGGTGCTTAAACATAATTAATTAAAGCAAAATAAACAAGTTTTCTTATATGCACTTCCCAACTGACATGATTATCTAATGAGTTATAGAGGTAGGTTTAGTTTCGTCTTTGATGATGAATGCGCTCGAATTAACAGCTACTCGTCGATTTTCGAATATTTGTTGCTTGAATCACGGTAATAACTTCGAAATAAACAACTTTTCTTCTATACACTTTTTCCGTCAAATGGGTATTTAACAAGGTAGAGCGGTAGTTTAGCTTCGTCTTTGATGACAAGCGTGTTGAAAGCGAGACTCTGCCATTTCGCCCGATCGATAAATTTCTTTCCGCTTCAAACACTCGAGTTGCGGCAAGTCATTTACCGCTATAACCAATAAAATACTCATTTCAGACGGAAAGTGCATAGAAGAAAACATGTTTGTTTTGATTAAATTAACTATGTTAATGCATTGAAATTTACAAAATGGATTACTGTCATATCCTTCAGATTTACCATTTATTTCACAAACCTAACATTACCTAAGCTAACCTCACCCATCGTTATATCAATCCCGTATTACAGCATATTTACGACTCCATTCCTTCACTTTTAGATACGTCGTAAGGTACTATAGCTTCAAAGTTGCATAACTCAAAAACTATGCATCAGCAAGCAGAATGTCATTCGTATAAAATGTTTTGAAATGTGCTCCTTAGTGATTCTTAGGAAAAGAATTTTCAATTTCCGAGAGCGCATGAAACTCAATATTGACCTTATTTTGTTCTAATTACCATGATAAAAGCAACAAAAATTCATAAGTTGATTAGTCAGTTCGGTCAATATTTACTTCAATGTTGAAAACGATTTTCATAATTTTGTTGCTATAGATAGGTAATATAGTGAATTTTAAGACGTTTTACATGAATGACAATATGCTCGCAAATGCTTAGTTTTTGAGTTATTCAAGTTTGAAGTTATACAAACGGCGCTCCCGAATGGCTTTTCTTGCCCAAAAGCAGTCATTGTTTTTGCAGTAGAAACGGAAGCTAACCCCCTATTCCAAACGTAAAAAGGTTGGGTGGTGAGGGGTATCCACAGTTCTTCTAGTGAAAATTATAAATAAAGGTTTCTAGTGACGTCCGTTTACATTGACTCCAAGATGGCTGCTGCCATCTTAGGTACCGGGTGGCGCCATGGCAGCAGTCACCTTGGAGTCCATGTAAATGGACGTAACTAGAAACCTTTATTTATAATTTTCACTAGAAGAACTGTGGCTACCCCTCACAACCCAACCTCTTAACGTTTGTAATAGGAGGTTAGCTTCCGTTATTAATCAAACTACGCTAGGTGCACGCACTTCCCTGGCGTGCACAAGCCAACTTCAAAGTTGAATAATTGAAAAATAGTGCATCAGCAAGCAGAACGTCATTCTTGTAAAACATTCTTAAATGTGTTTCTTTATTGATTCTTTACAACAAAATTATAAAAATCGTTGACAACATTTAGGTAAATATTGACCGTCAGTTCTCAACATGTATTACATTCTTAGGTAAATGTTGAGGACTTGACCATAATTGATTTTCAAATTTTCGATGCCTAAATATTGTTAATGAGATCAAAAGAAACAAGTTTTCTTCTATGCAATTTCTGTCGGAAATGAGTATTTTTAAAGTTATAGCGGTAAATGAGTTACCGGAACTCCAGTGTTTGAGGCAAGAATAAATAAATAAATAAATAAGGGAAGCATCACCTTATTACAAACGTAAAGAGGTTGGGTTGTGAGGGGAAGCCACAGTTAATTTAGTGAAAATTATAAATCAATTGAAATTCTACTATGCATAAACATAGTTAATGAGATGACGAGTTATATTTTCGATGCGAAAGACTTAATTCAGACGTTCCCAGATACGTCGAACCCACACTATACCGGGGTTGAAGTCACGGACGGACCTGCGGTCATCTCAAGGCCACCAGTTCCTCGAAGCAGCGGTGATGGCTACATGTGTTTTGTATCATTCGACGTAATGGGTCGGTTACAACCTTTCTTTATAATTTTCACTGAAAGAACTGTGGCTAACCCTCACGAGCCAACCTCTTCACGTTTGAAATAGGGGATTTGCTTCTCTTATTTATTTTTTCCCGCCTCAAACAGTGGAGTTATGGCAAAGTCGGCTTAGTTGGCGCACGGCAACGCCTGTTTACTTTCACGTCGGACCACGCGGTATATTTTTTTGGTAAATCTGAAGGAGATGACAGTTGTCGATTTTGCAAATTGTAATGGCTAAACATGGTTAATGACACCAAAATAAACAAGTTTTCTTCTATGCACTTTTCGTCTCAAGTGAGTATTTTATTAGTTATAGCGGTAAATGACTTACTGCAACTCCAGTCTTTGAAGCGGAAAGAAATTCTTTGATCGAGTTGTATGGCAATACTGCAATGGCGTCTCGCTTCCAGCGCTCTGTCTTTGAAAGACGAAACCAAACCTACCACTATACCTCGTTATATACTCATTTGACGAAAAAAGTGTATAGAAGAAAAGTCGTTTATTTCGATGTTATTACCATGTTTCAAGCAACAAAAATTCGAAAATCGATGAGTAACTGTTTATTCGAGCGCATTCGTCATCAATGACGAAACTAAACTTACCGCTATAAATCGTAAAATACTCATTTGAGACGAAAAGTGCATTGAAGAAAACTTGTTTATTTTGATTCAATTATTTAGGTTCAGGCACCAAAACATGGAAAATCGACAACTGTCATCTCCTTCAGATTTACCATTTTTTTCTGCCTCAAACACTGGAGTTCCGGTAACTCATTTACCGCCATAACTTGTAAAATACTCATTTCCAACGGAAAGTGCATTGAAGAAAACTTGTTTATTTTCATCTCATTAACAATATTTAGGCATCCAAAACTAGAAAATCAATTATGGTCAAGTCCTCAACATTTACCCATCCTTGTTTAGGTCAATATAGAGTTTAGGTGATGTGGGAAAATTAAGCATTCCATTTCACATCATCACCTAAGAAGCCCATTTAAGAACGTAATTAATTAAATTCGCTTGATGCGCCCGCTTCTTTTGGCGTGCTAATTTACTGCTCTAACCGTTAACTCAAAAACTAGTTAAGCATCAACTGAAAAAATGTTATTCGTGTAAAACGTTTTTAAATGGGCTTCTCAAGTGATTGTTAGAAAATGGAATGCTTAGTTTCCCCACATCACCTCAACTCAATATTGACCCTTATTTATATTGAAAAATTCAAGGAAATAATTTGCAAACCTATCAACTTAGCATTTTATGTTCTTGATTATGATTTATTTCACTACCTAGGCAAGTACACTGCAAATGGGGCAATTTTATTGTTACTTATTGACCAAGGTAATATGAATAAACTCATTAAAAAAAAACTATTTTGGACATAATAGTTGTTTTTCTTTAAATATGCGGAAAAAATGAGTAATAATTGCGTTATTTGGCACACAGCACATGCAAAAACATGCACATATGAAATATTTACGACACTTACTCAGAAGTGATGATGACAAGAAGATATTTTCTGTGCGGCGGATCTTGCTTTCAAGTATACTAAATTAGAGCACGAAACGCCAGTTTATCTTACCAATGACTAGTAATAGCACGCAATACTAGTTGCAGCAGGAAAATCCATGAGTTACGTTCAGTTCCGCGAAAAACCCTCACAACCAAGCTGCAACAGCTCACGTTCATGGACGTTAAATTACCTCAGACGGACATAGGAACGTGCAACTGCTGTGAGCACATGCAGTGTAAACCTAATTTCGGTACACACTGATCTATTATTAAATCAGACAGAATTAAATCATGTTTCACATTTCATATCGAAGAAACGCTTATTTTATGAATATTTGACCAATTAGTTTTCATGAAGTTTGAAATCAACCAGACGTTTTTTATCTGAAGTTCGGTATTTGTGTACATATAAGAAATAACTTGATGGTGCATAATGTTTTAAAAATTTCCCAATGTTCCTTCATTATTCGCTGACATATTTTAAGGGTGGGAAAACATGAATATTTTCTAATTTTGTATATGTCTGTTTGAGTTATTTTGGTACTGACGTGCTCGCTGATCTAGCGAGCTGTAACCCGACACTGAAGAAAGTTTCAACCGTTGTACAAAAATAAAGTGTATTAAGTAATATGCTATGCATTAAATTAGCTTAATAAGTAATCTGGTGTTTTTTAGAGATTAAGATAGGTGGTATTCTCCCTTGAGGCTTAGGTTCAATGTTCTGCATGAAAAGCATGTTTTAGCACATATGGGAATGCATATGACATATATATGGGAATGCGTTGTGTTAAAAAAGGAGAAAATTTACTAAAAATACAGGAAAAATGTACGCATGTGAGTGAGACGGACAACTCTGGGCCGTAATAAATGCCCCTTGTTCGTGTCTTCGACTTTCGCTTTCAAGTTCATATACGAGAGCATCGCTAAATGGTGTGCCCACTGCAAATAGTCATAGACGATTATTTTAACCCGTCTCCACATGGTCGACCTACCAAGAGGTTTGAAGAAAATGGGTCAACTGTGCAACTTGCTGTACATTCATTAATCATGTTAGATGTTTCATTGGGGGTTCATTGTAAAGAGAGAGAGTTGCTCTTTCTGTCAGTGGGGAAAAAAATACTGCTACCCCAATGAAAATCTACGAAATTCGAGTTTTTATTTCGGTAAAATACAAAAAAACAAAATCAGAAAATCACTGGCCATTTTTTATTTATTGCACTTTTATGTTTTTTTATGATGCATTTTCATAGATTCTGAGTTGCTGAATCTTGTGGTATGTGAATTTTTTTCAGGTCCAATAGTTCCGGAGTTATGTGCACTATATGTAAAACACAGTTATTATTTTTAGTTAATTTTGTGTATAGGCTGTTATCTAGCAGTTTCATTGTTTGTAAAGAGTTTGATATGCATAGAGCTTTTCCTCCCGAATACAATGGTGGTATTATTTTTTGCGTAGTAGTAAATCTGTGGATTTGGACTCCCATTTTTGGAACAAAAAACATAAGAAAATAAAAATGATTGCGACCTTCTTAGAGGCAGAGTGTGTGCTGGTATGCCTCAGCTACACTGCTGGCCTTCTAAGAGGTTGTGCAGCGCCGGTAGCTACACTCCAGACTGAGCAGAAGAATTCATACAGATTTGAGCTTGATACCTCTCCTTCCCTGTTCCTCCCACCTAATTTTACCTTACACCAATGAATAGCGCTCAACGAGACGCTTAAGACCATATATGGCAACCCTAGGTTTGCTGATGTGAAACATGTGCTAGCTTTGCCGACCTTCTAAGAGTCCAGGACGTGGCGACGGGTTAACTGACACTACGCTTTAAATGTATCTGATGCATCAACTAGAGCATAAAAATTACTGAGCTTCTCAGAAAAATGACTCGATAGAAGAATTTTTTGCATGTCATGTTATAACAAACAACAAAACAAAACAAAACCGTTTATTTCCAAGTTGTCACATGAGATACATGCCAACATATTGGCTTTTAAAAGTTTCTTAATATAAGACGTCCTAAAACAAAGTTCCATACGAGGAGTATTAATTGACAAACCATCCGAGGTGTAAAAATAGATAAGCCATACGAGGCATAATAATCGACAAACTATATGAGGTGTGCTAATAGATAAACTATCAGAGGTGTACAAATAGATAGACCATACGAGGCATATTAATAGACATAATATACGAGGCGTACTATAATAGACAAACCACACGTGGTGTGCTAATAGTCTAACAAAGTTCCATACGAGGAATACTAATTGACAAACCATACGAGGTGTACAAATAG
Organism: Morinoia aosen; assembly: GCA_030386875.1. Taxonomy (NCBI): domain Eukaryota; kingdom Metazoa; phylum Arthropoda; class Malacostraca; order Amphipoda; family Talitridae; genus Morinoia; species Morinoia aosen. Next base: position 51,593,288 of record CM059567.1, on the reverse strand, counting down.
ATAAGCCGTACGAGGCTTAATAATAGACAAACTATACGAGATGTAATATTAGACAATACTATCATAGGTGTACAGATAGATAGACCATACGAGGCATATTAATAGAAAAAATATACGAGGCGTACTAATAGACAAACCATACGGGTCATGCTAATAGTTTAACTCTGTCAAGGGTAGTTGAATGAGAAATGAGAAATATTATCTCTTGGATATTTTATATTCCAAGAGATTCCGGTACAGCGCTTCTTGCCTTTTTCCTACTTCGATAATTTCAACTAAGAACTTGGCAGTTTCGAAGAATTCTTTAGTATTTTTCGAATTATTTGTAAGATCATCGAAGTAGGAAAAATACAAAAAAAACGCTACACCGTACTAGATTGAAACAACACCGTAAATGGCAATTAAGTATTGAGAAAAAAAAAATCTCGAAATAATTTGTAAAGAACATCGCGCAACACAGCACGCACATCTAGGAATGCGTAAACAAACTTACACTCAAAATTGAAATGCATGGCTTGTTCGGCATACAAATATAGAGATAATTTTTGCACGAGTGCTTTATTTCCTTTGTCTGTTTATACTTTTTAATTTCTTCTGTTCACAGAAATGCCCTTCGGGGTCGTGATAGATCGATTTATAAATCATAAAGCAAGCGCAATCAATTTGTTTATTTCTGAAATTTGGTGCAGTGTTAACTGATCGCAGAGCTTTAGGTAAAATGTAATGTGTCTTGAGGTTTTGCTTTTTATGCAAAAAGTAGAAATAGAAACCGATATATGTACATGTGCGCATATATGTGTGCGAAACGTGTACATGTTTACACTGATACATAAACATTTATGTTTGCGTGCGCACACGTACATACTCACGCACACACCAACACACATATTCATATATATACGTATTGAAAACGAATATAAGAAAAATGTGTGGTGGTATGAACACACACCACCACAACCTTCGCACGCTTCATGGTTGGAGATGAGACCACACGAAACTCCAGTGTTTGAGGCGGGGAAAAATACACCGCGCGGTCCGACGTGAAAGTAAACAGGCGTTCCGTCGCATGCTATCGCGCGGTCCGACGTGAAAGTAAACAGGCGTTCCCTCGCACGCTTCAATACACCGCGCGGTCCGACGTGAAAATAAACAGGCGTTCCCGCCAATCAGAGACCCGGCCGGGTGGAGTCAACCTCCAGCGAGGCCTATATAAACAGCCGCGCAGCCAGCGGAGCACAGTACACTCTCAGCGGCCCTGATATTCACACTAAGCCTCGACGCTCCGCCAGCACCTCACCCGTCGGCTTCACCACCTCCTCGACAGCCAGCCGCCACGTCTGGTTGCTTGCTAGTCGCACCAGTTCTCCGCTACCGCCTCTGGTACTCCTTGGTCGGAGACCTTCGGCCAGCAGCAGCCTCACCGGTCTGCTCTCGTCCCTCAACCACGCAGCGTCTCCCCGACAACCGTCGGTCCGCCAAGACGTCATCTGTCACTGTATTACTCGACTGTAATATTTCCTTGTGCCATTATTGTCGGCGATCTTCATAATAATACGGCGTTTATTCCAGTTGTGTTTTCCTCACCTTGCCGGTTCGTTTGCACCTCAGGCACTCACTTCGGGCAAAGATATTTCACAAGTCTATCGATATTCACAAGTCTGCCCGGAGTGTAAAGCAGCCTGAGGGAGAACACCACACTGGTGACCCCAGAGTGACCGGCAGGTGGAAGCATGGCTGGGAGAGATGTCCGGTTACCCGCCTTCAGTGGTGACATCAAGGGATGGCTCCTTCACTGCGATGTTTTTCTCGCACAAATCCCGAACCTGGACGACGCTTCGAAGTTCGGGGCGCTCCTAGGAGGACTACCCACGCACATTGTATCCGGAGTACAAGAGATACTATTGAACCCCCCGGCAAACGATAAATACGACGCATTAAAGGCGGCGTTGACGCAACGTTTCGTGCGTCACGACGAAGAAACAAACTACAACGCCATCGTTAAAATAACGCTGGGAGACAATACTCCTTCCGAGTTGCTCCTGGAAATGACGCGTCTCAACAACTGTAGACAAGCTCCGCTACCCCCGTCAGTCATCCGCTCGATGCACCTTTCAAAATTGCCAGTGGAAGCACAGCCACTGATTGAAGCTTTAGGAAGAGGAAAAACGGACGAAGAGTACAGGGAGATTGCCGATCAAGTCACAGCAAGGCAATCCGCGTGTCGGTCCTCAACTGCCGAGCCCCTCACCGTTAACGCTGTCAAGCCATCACCGTCTCCGACAGTGTCAAGAGCCGAATTCGACGCAGCTATGAAGGAGATAGCAGAACTCAAAGAAATGTTAGGAAAGGCGTTACGCCCGCAAGAAAATGTCCACCAAGCAGACAATTGGCGGAATCAAGCCCCGGCACCCAGAAACGTCCAAAACGCTAACAAAGGAAGCAGGCTCGAACAAGTTTACTGCTACTACCACCGTACCTTTGGCGATCGTGCAAGAAATTGCACGCAACCGTGCAGCTTTGCGGGAAACGACGGCCGCGGAGGATGGTAAGCGCCCCATCTTTCGCGCAGGCAAGAGCAGGCGAGCTGTTGTACGTTAAAGACGCGAACAACGTCCGATATCTGGTCGATACTGGCTCGGCGGTCAGTCTAATCCCGCCCGACGGAAAATGTTCGACCAGACTTCCGTCCTACGATCTGCTAGCAGCCAACAATACTCCAATAGCTTCGTACGGGACGGCAGGAAGAAGCATTCAGCTCGCCCCTCAATTGTTCGTGAGATGGGATTTTGTGGTGGCCGATGTCGGTCAACCAATCATAGGCATTGATTTCCTACACGCGAACAAAATCAACGTCGACACAGCAAATGCAAGATTGTACATCCAAACTACACAAACAGAAATTCCTTGTGAGCGAGCAAACTTGAGTAGCGCAAAAATTCACAGGATCGATCATCAAGCATCGCCGGAGTTCAACGACCTTTTTAAGGTCGTTTAAGGTCGTGTCCTCTGAGACTCCATATGGTGAGGATGTGCGTTGCGCTCGCTCCGCTCGCTCCGAAACAAAGTGCCTATTGTTAGAAAGAATGTACTTCTAGCCTGAATGGGTACCCTCTCTCGCCATGAGGATTCAAATGTGATATCAACATATTAATCATCAAACTAAGAATATAATATTCCCTCATAGAGTGTGAAGGTGTTCAACCCTCGTTTATACAAGAAAGCCAACTCTCTAAACCTACAAGATGGGAGCGAGGAAGCAACGCAACAACATCAGCAGCTGCAATAACAGCTGTGAATATCAACCAAAGTTTGGTCAATATCCTGATGTGTCTAGCCTAACGCAAGACTGCAAAGAAGTGGTATCTGTTCTAATAAAATATTTCGACTCAGTGATGACAAAATTTAATAGTGATATTGACGAAATGAAAAGTGAAATAAGCGACCTTAAAACACTATCTGAAACAATAGCAGGAAAAGAAGCAGAACACAAACAAATTATTGAAGAGCAGAATGAAAAAATACAAAGCTTGGAGTCACGTCTCGATCGCTTGGAAAAAAATGATCAGCGCCGAGACCTGAAAGATAGAAAATGTACTCTCGTCATTTCCGGGGGGGAACTACCTCATTCACACAACAACGAAAATTGCAAAGAAACAGTCTGCAAAATTCTGAAGGACATCAACATCGACCTCAGTGATGCTGACATCACGTCAGCTAACAGAATGGGAAGAAAACCACTAAGTGGAAACGAGGATCGAAGAAACATCGCTTTCGAACTGAAACATTACAACAAAAAACGTGAAATTCTCTCTGCCTGCCGAGTAAATAAACCAACGTTCTATATAAATGAATATCTAATACCTTCACGAGCCAAGATCATGTACACCTTGAGAGTAGCCAAGAGAAATTTCCCGGAAAAAATCGGAACCCCGAGGACCCAAGATGGAAACATCTTCGCATTCATCCCTGGACAACCGGATTCGAGACGTCAGATTAACACGCCAGAAGAGCTCGACCAATACCTGATGCGGCAACTGGATAAATCATCGAATCAGGTCTTGGGTGTTCACCTCAATTAGGTATCAAAACATGTACCTGTGTCAAATTATATACTCGTATGCCAATAACGCCTAGAATTCTATAACTTTACACTAGATCTTCAAACTGCATAACTTCATGTCATGAATCAGTTCCAACCTCTAAAGATATATACGGCAGTTTTACCTCAATTTTGACAATCTTATGACAGATATATATGAACATTTATGACAACTGTATTGGAAATTGCAACAACACCACCAGCAATTTGTACCTACCAATATTATGATGGAATATTGATATCCACCTTGTTCACCTTTCCTCGTAAATTGTATGTAATTTTTAACCAACAAACTATTATTATGTGTAAAACATATTAGCTGATTAGATTATCATCGTCGCTAAATTTTTTTCTATTTATTTTTATTTTTTTTAAAACTTATTACCTGTTGTATGTGAACTTTGTAACAACGCCTTCAGCAATTTGTACGCATCAATTTTGTATATTAAACTCCAATATTAATCGCTCTTGGCTGAGTATTGAGTGTACCCACGAAATCACGCTAGATTTCTTACTCTTTTCTATACTTTCTAAGCTAGTTTTTAGATAGATATATCCTTTTAATCTTGACTCTTTATTTCGTTTTAAGTTGTACAATAGTACTTACTGCCTACTGTTTACTAATTTTGAATGACTGATCACGCTGATATATTAGATGAAATCGACCCGGATCTCAATCATTTGAACAGAATATTTCCAAACCTAAACGACTCTGAAAACTGCAGATATACTAATATATCAAAATTCAACGAATCTATACGAATAACCCGGCAGGATTTTTCGCTACTGTGTTGGAACTGTAGGTCACTCTATCCAAAATTGGAAGAGATACAATGCACTATTACTGAACTTAAGTATACCTTAGATGTGATTAGCTTCACCGAAAGCTGGCTAGATGACTCGACCAAAGACATGATTAAATTTGAAAATTATCATAGTTACCATTCGCTACGAAAAAACAAGCGAGGCGGGGGCATCAGTACATACATTTCTAAGCTCATGGATTCGAGAATCATAGCAAGTGCAACACTGAATCAGGATCATATAGAATCATTATTCGTAGAACTGTCTAGAGATGGCAAACGAATTGTGCTTGGAACGGTGTATAGGCCGCCTACAGCCTGTCCTATATCCTTCCTTAATGAGCTTAATCGAATTATTTCTCAGTTCAACAGGTCCTTCTACAATGACATAATAATATGCGGTGACTTCAACTATGATTTGCTGAAACATGAAAGCTATGAACCAATCTCTAATTTCTTAAATGCATTTCATTCTAAATCTTTCCTTCCGATCATCACAAAGCCAACACGAATAACCTCAGAATGTGCCACGCTGCTTGACAATATCTTTATGACAGACCCAAGTGATTTTCTTGCTGGAATAATTACTTCTGACTTATCAGATCATTTTCCAGTTTTTCTTATTAAGAAAAATGTCTATCTTGCGTGCACCAAAGCACGGGCTGAAACTTATTCATATCGTAAAATAAACGAATCAAATTTAGAAGAAATGCGCACCGTTCTAGAAGATTTAATGCCAACATCGCACATCACCCAACAAAACAATAATGCAAGGAGCATTGATGAATCAGTAGTAAAGTTGACTGAAACTATAATGACCGCATACAATCAGTGTTGCCCAATTATAACTCGTACAGTTACTCCGAAAAATAAACAAAAGCCCTGGATTACTAGAGACATCGTGATAAATATAAAGAAACGCCAAGCGTACCTAGCCCTCCTTTGCGAAGGGCGAATATCTAGAGAAACATATAACCGATTCAGAAACTATGTGACAAACCAGATAAGAACATCAAAAAAGAGCTACTTTACCCTCAAGTTTACTCAATTCAAAGCTGACGTTAAAAAGACTTGGCGCCTCCTTAACTCTTGTTATAAACCGAATAACGCCGAAAAAAAGAAAATTGGTTATATCACTCAAGATAATGTAAAATACCATGAGAAGAATGAAATTGCTAATCTCTTCAACAACTTCTTTGTAAACGTAGGGAAAACTATAGCCAATGGTATTCCAAGTGAACCTACTGATCACCTGGAATTTATGGATCATATTCGAGAACACAACTCCTTTTTCTTTACGCCTACAAACTCCTCCGATGTAATTGCGTGCATAAACAACATGAAAAATAAATCGAGTGGGTTACAAACGTTTCCAACTAAAATACTTAAAATAATTGCTGATATTGTGGCCCCGCTGATATCCAATATTATTAACCAGTCTCTCTTACTAGGCACTTTCCCGAACTTCCTCAAAGTTGCTAGAGTAACCCCTATCTTTAAAAATGGTGAAAAAACCTGTGTAAACAATTATCGACCTATCTCCATGTTACCAATTATTAGCAAGGTATTCGAGAAAATTGTGTATAAAAAAGTGTACTCTTATTTTGAACAAAAATCATTTCTCTATGATAAACAATACGGCTTTCGCTGTAAAAAATCAACAACACAGGCAATATTAAATCATTTACAATTCCTTTATTCTAATATAGATAACGGAAAGACTGTCTTCTCTGTATTTCTTGACTTTCGAAAGGCATTCGATTGTGTGGACCATAACATATTACTCTCGAAACTTCATTGTTATGGCATTCGTGGGGTTGCCCATGATTGGTTCAGATCATACCTAACAAATCGGAAGCAATACGTTGTCATTGACGACGCAAAATCAGACCCACAAAAAATTAGCCATGGAGTTCCACAAGGATCTGTTCTTGGGCCTCTCCTTTTTCTGATTTTTATCAATGATATTATTAAATCTACATCATTTTTTAAATTCATACTTTTTGCCGATGACAGTACACTTTCTGCGGTCCTTCCGAACGAAAATCCCACTACGATTGCGGAGAGTATAAATAATGAACTCCATAAGGTTTCACTGTGGCTTAAAGCTAATAAAATAAGCCTCAATATCGATAAAACAAATTATATTACGTTCTCATACAAGAAAAATATATCTCTACCATCCATTAAAATTGGCGAAGGTGAAATCAAAGAAACCAACTCATGTAAATTTCTGGGCATCATAATAGATAAACATCTGACCTTCAAAGAGCACATCACTCATATTAGTTCTAAATTATCAAAATCCATCGGAATCCTGAATAAAGTTAAAAATTTCCTGCCTGAAACAGCCTTACTAATGCTTTATCGAACGCTCATTTCACCATACCTGCAATACGGAATAGAAGCATGGCATGGAACTGATAAAAATAAAACCAATATAATTTTTACTCTGCAAAAAAGAGCCATCAGAGCGGTAAAGAACCTAGAATATAATGCTCACACAAATGATTCATTCAAAAATTTACAAATACTTAAACTCTCGGATCTCTACAAAATCTCCATCTGCAATTTCATCTACAAAACATTAGCTAATGATGGCGACAATAGCCTTCAACAGTTATTAACTGCGCAAACTGGTCATCACGACCATTTAACACGAAATAAAAGTAAATTCATGCTTCCTTATTATTCAAAGGCCCGCTCGCAACATAGTATACTATTCGTTGGAACTAAAACCTGGAACTCAATACCTGCGGAGATCCGTGAAAGTAATTCTTACAAGGTATTTAAAAGAAATCTTGAGTCTCACTTCTTATCAGAATACTAGTCGTGTAAGATCACCAAGTCAAATCCTGCCTCCTACATGTCTGGTCCTAATAATGCAATTTGCCATGAGTAATATCGCCGATTTTCAGTCTGCTCCCAAATCGTTATCGAATATACTGTTAAATATTGTCCATGTGACCTATATTGTAAAATTAAACATCAATATCGAGTTCATTATCCTGTTGATCAGTCTAATGCGAAACTAGGCTAAGTGAATTAGGTTAAACATTATTGTACGCCCTAGAATAATGTAACGGTAGGATGCCCTAGAAGTCGCTGAACTTATTCGGGCCCACAGGTAGCTATACTCAACTCTGACCATTGTATTAGACTTAAGAAACATTCTACCTCTGTATCTCCTGTGTTAAATAAATTGTTTAAATTGTTTAAAGGAGTTCCCACTTCTCCTCTGCGTATCACCGATACCACCTGCATAAATGTAAGGCAAGAAGTAAACAGGCGTTCCCGCCAATCAGAGACCCGGCCGGGTGGAGTCAACCTCCAGCGAGGCCTATATAAACAGCCGCGCAGCCAGCGGAGCACAGTACACTCTCAGCGGCCCTGATATTCACACTAAGCCTCGACGCTCCGCCAGCACCTCACCCGTCGGCTTCACCACCTCCTCGACAGCCAGCCGCCACGTCTGGTTGCTTGCTAGTCGCACCAGTTCTCCGCTACCGCCTCTGGTACTCCTTGGTCGGAGACCTTCGGCCAGCAGCAGCCTCACCGGTCTGCTCTCGTCCCTCAACCACGCAGCGTCTCCCCGACAACCGTCGGTCCGCCAAGACGTCATCTGTCACTGTATTACTCGACTGTAATATTTCCTTGTGCCATTATTGTCGGCGATCTTCATAATAATACGGCGTTTATTCCAGTTGTGTTTTCCTCACCTTGCCGGTTCGTTTGCACCTCAGGCACTCACTTTGGGCAAAGATATTTCACAAGTCTATCGATATTCACAAGTCTGCCCGGAGTGTAAAGCAGCCTGAGGGAGAACACCACACTGGTGACCCCAGAGTGACCGGCAGGTGGAAGCATGGCTGGGAGAGATGTCCGGTTACCCGCCTTCAGTGGTGACATCAAGGGATGGCTCCTTCACTGCGATGTTTTTCTCGCACAAATCCCGAACCTGGACGACGCTTCGAAGTTCGGGGCGCTCCTAGGAGGACTACCCACGCACATTGTATCCGGAGTACAAGAGATACTATTGAACCCCCCGGCAAACGATAAATACGACGCATTAAAGGCGGCGTTGACGCAACGTTTCGTGCGTCACGACGAAGAAACAAACTACAACGCCATCGTTAAAATAACGCTGGGAGACAATACTCCTTCCGAGTTGCTCCTGGAAATGACGCGTCTCAACAACTGTAGACAAGCTCCGCTACCCCCGTCAGTCATCCGCTCGATGCACCTTTCAAAATTGCCAGTGGAAGCACAGCCACTGATTGAAGCTTTAGGAAGAGGAAAAACGGACGAAGAGTACAGGGAGATTGCCGATCAAGTCACAGCAAGGCAATCCGCGTGTCGGTCCTCAACTGCCGAGCCCCTCACCGTTAACGCTGTCAAGCCATCACCGTCTCCGACAGTGTCAAGAGCCGAATTCGACGCAGCTATGAAGGAGATAGCAGAACTCAAAGAAATGTTAGGAAAGGCGTTACGCCCGCAAGAAAATGTCCACCAAGCAGACAATTGGCGGAATCAAGCCCCGGCACCCAGAAACGTCCAAAACGCTAACAAAGGAAGCAGGCTCGAACAAGTTTACTGCTACTACCACCGTACCTTTGGCGATCGTGCAAGAAATTGCACGCAACCGTGCAGCTTTGCGGGAAACGACGGCCGCGGAGGATGGTAAGCGCTCCATCTTTCGCGCAGGCAAGAGCAGGCGAGCTGTTGTACGTTAAAGACGCGAACAACGTCCGATATCTGGTCGATACTGGCTCGGCGGTCAGTCTAATCCCGCTCGACGGAAAATGTTCGACCAGACTTCCGTCCTACGATCTGCTAGCAGCCAACAATACTCCAATAGCTTCGTACGGGACGGCAGGAAGAAGCATTCAGCTCGCCCCTCAATTGTTCGTGAGATGGGATTTTGTGGTGGCCGATGTCGGTCACCCAATCACAGGCATTGATTTCCTACACGCGAACAAAATCAACGTCGACACAGCAAATGCAAGATTGTACATCCAAACTACACAAACAGAAATTCCTTGTGAGCGAGCAAACTTGAGTAGCGCAAAAATTCACAGGATCGATCATCAAGCATCGCCGGAGTTCAACGACCTTTTTAAGGAGTTCCCACTTCTCCTCTGCGTATCACCGATACCACCTGCATAAATGTAAGGCAAGAAGTAAACAGGCGTTCCCGCCAATCAGAGACCCGGCCGGGTGGAGTCAACCTCCAGCGAGGCCTATATAAACAGCCGCGCAGCCAGCGGAGCACAGTACACTCTCAGCGGCCCTGATATTCACACTAAGCCTCGACGCTCCGCCAGCACCTCACCCGTCGGCTTCACCACCTCCTCGACAGCCAGCCGCCACGTCTGGTTGCTTGCTAGTCGCACCAGTTCTCCGCTACCGCCTCTGGTACTCCTTGGTCGGAGACCTTCGGCCAGCAGCAGCCTCACCGGTCTGTTCTCGTCCCTCAACCACGCAGCGTCTCCCCGACAACCGTCGGTCCGCCAAGACGTCATCTGTCACTGTATTACTAGACTGTAATATTTCCTTGTGCCATTATTGTCGGCGATCTTCATAATAATACGGCGTTTATTCCAGTTGTGTTTTCCTCACCTTGCCGGTTCGTTTGCACCTCAGGCACTCACTTCGGGCAAAGATATTTCACAAGTCTATCGATATTCACAAGTCTGCCCGGAGTGTAAAGCAGCCTGAGGGAGAACACCACAAATGCTAATAGACATGAAAAATAATCTTACTCTTTCAATATTTAAAATGACAGCCCAAGCTCTGATGAATCGTAAGAAATAACCTGAGGAAAGATAAGGAATAGAAAAGGACTTCGAAAAACGTATAAATGGAATGGTTTTTTAATTTCCTAAAGGAAATTTTAAGAAAACTCAAGTTACCGCTGAGGAACAACAAAAAAAAAAAAACATATATCTTCAATATATCATATCATTTATCATATCTTCTCGATATTCTCTGCAACATCATGCGGACATGGGTACATGGGATAAAATGGAGATACAGTGTAGGCCAGTTACCACTCATGATTGACAAATATCTACAAAATTTTGGCAGAAATGCGCAAACAAACATATACTCAACATCAAAATTTGTACAACATACGGACAGAAAGATAATTTTACCACGATTCATACGCTCAAATTACGATTAATTTCATTAATTGTATTTGTCATTAATCCGATTCACAGAGACGTCCTCTGGAGTAAGTGGGAGATCTATTTTTGAATCATTTCGCTAGTGCAATAAAATTTATTAACCGGATGGTTTTTGTGTAAAGAAATGAAATAGAAACATGTATATCTATTTATGTAGATATATATATACCTATATACGTACACACACATATTAATATATGTACTTATTGAGAATGAAATATAAGAAAAAAATACAAATATAAAATAAGAGGATAGAAACAACCTACCATCTATTACACCGATAATGACAGTTGAGCTCATTGTAATCCTAAGAAATTATTCGAAAAAAAATAACTAAAAGGAAAAGAAGACTTCGGAAAACGTAAAATGAACTGGTTTTTAGTTTCTTCATAGAAATTTTTAAGAAAACTCAGGTTACAGTCAAGAAACAACACAACTCTTCAGCATTATACAGACATGTGTACATGGGATAAAATGGAGTAACATTGTGGCCGGATATCACATTTGAGTGGAGAATATTTACAAAATTTGGCACATATAGGTAGATTAAGCAATGGTCCAAAGTGATAATTTTGATAACACAAATTAACAGTTTTTTTCGATTTTAAAGTTTAGTGCTGGTGTGCACTGAACGCACGGAAAAATATTAAAAGACTAAATGAAAATGCTTAAATTAACCCCTCCCCCCAGCTCAGCCGAAATTGATTGAAAACATCTTCGAGAATGATTTTGAAATAGCGAGACAACGTTAGCCAAAATTTAATTCATTATAAACTTTGCACGATCCTCACATTTATAAACCTGTATATTGGTGTACACACAAAATGTATTTCAGAGTATGTTTTCCATACGGATGTTAAATATTAAAACAGAGAAGAAAAAATAACAAAATAAAGATGAGGAAATACTCCTAATTATGGAAAAAACGTTCATTCTGCTGTATTGAACTCACGGCTGGGGTGCTCATTATTGTCGACAGAAATAGTTAAGATGAATGCACGAATGGCTTAGCAAACGTAAAATGAAATAGTTTCTAATTTTCTAACAGAAATTTCAGGAAAATTAAAATTTCTGGTAAATGGGAAATTCACACCGAAATGCTGCAGGTCTATAGAGATGCAAAATGACGTGACACATTTACTCTAAATTTTTTTACAGTTTTAGAGTTTTTGATATGCTGGGGAAGCTTGTTCCACAAAAAAGCTCCAGAAACTGAGAGCTTTTTGTCCCACGTTAGATGAACGGTAACTGACTTAAACATCATTCCTCCGATTTGGTTTTTTGTTTGGGATATTAGATGGAAAAAATTTTACCACCTCTGCATTACTTTGGGGGAGGTACAGAGAGGAGAACACTCGTCGAGCTTTTTGGATCATGAATCTGTTCGGTATTGGGATCCAGTCGAGTTTTCTTAAAAGAGGGGTGACATGATCGTATTTATTGAAATTTCCTTTGCACACCACTTTGGCGGCGAAGTTTAGACATTTTTGCAACTCTTACTGACGATATTGAGGTAAATTTCCCCATACAAGACTGCAGTAGTCCAGGCGCGATAAAACTAAAGACTGAATCACTAACAATCTAGATTTTTCGTCAAGTGTGTTCTTAATGCGATGAAAGAACATTAAGGTTCCGTTTATTTTGTTGCACATTGTTTCGACGTGTGAATTGAAAGTCATATTTTTGTCAAACCAAACACCCAGATTTTTTACCGTCTCTACTGGTTCAATTGTATCGTCTCCAAATGTTAGCTTGAATGGTGGTAAATTTTTAGTCGCATTCTGTGATCCAAAAATAATGCATTGCGTTTTACTTGCGTTAAGCTTGAGGCCATTATGGTCATACCACAATTTAAGGTTTCTCAGAAGGTTTTCAGCGTTGGCTTGTGTTTCTTTTAAATCTTTTTTCAGTGCACTCTCAACTTGTAACATTACCTAACTCGTCATATCTTTAGTATTGTAAAGCATTCATGTAAAAACTATACATTTGTTGTGCGATCATCCATTTATATTTAAATACCTAACCTAACTCGTCATATCTTTAGTATTGTAAAGCATTCATGTAAAAACTATACATTTGTTGTGCGATCATCCATTTATATTTAAATAAAATGCTTGTTAACTAATGACCGTTATGTTAAAATTGTTGAATCAGAAATACAAAACCTATAATCTTCTTGGTCCTCTTGCTTATATGTACACACGTGTGTGTCCATGTTAACGAAACCGGTGTTTTTCGTAACCTAGGCACACACATGGCCGTAAAACGCGTGTATATATATGTGTGTGTGTGTGTATGTGTGTGAGTGTGTGTATGGATATATACACACATGCATACGTATATGTACATATGTGTGTATATGGGTATATATTTATATATACTTTTCTTTTTTTTATGCTTCCTCAAAATGACACTTGTGAACATTGACCGAAACAAGCGATTTCATATATTATTTCCTGGCGTCAAGAATTGCGAAGTCTTATGTCATGTACATGTAAACTGTCAAGTGTTTTCACCCCACAATGAAAATGCATCGTCCATGAAATTGTGTTATCTCTTACAATTTTCATTACATGTATTATCAGATGTAGATTAAGCTAGATTAGGAGTTCATTGCCCTCAATCATTTCTTTTGACTAGTGACACGAGTTTTTCAATACTCGTGTGTGTGTATCATCTAAGTGTATTAATTTTAAGATATTTTAAAAACCAATGATGGTACTTTTGCACCATCTCTATTGGAAATAAACCATTTTTTTTCTTTTTTATGTTTACATATATGTGTATATATTTACATGTATGTGTGCACATATGTGTGTACTAAACTGACAACTAGCATTTTACTAGAGATAATGGTCATTTTCTGTTCACTCTCAACTTGTAACATTACCTAACTCGTCATCTCTTTATTATTGTAAAGCATTCATGTACAAACTATACATTTGTTGTACGATCATCCATTTATATTCAAATAAAATGCTTATTAACTAACGACCGTTATGTCAAAATTGTTGAATTAGAAATACAAAACTTATAATCTTCTTGGTCCTCATGCTTATGCGTACATATGTATATATATATATATCTGTATGTGTGTGTGTATGTATGTATATATGTATGTACGTATATATATGTATATGGATTTGTATTTATATTTTTTTTTTCATGCTTCCTTAAAATGACACTTTTGAACATTTGCCGAAACAAGCGATTCATATATTATTTCCTGGCATCAATAATTGCGAAGTTTTATGTCATGTATGTAGCATACAGCTACATAAGTGTAAAAATTAGAAATTCGCTATTCATACTTGAATAAATTAATTAGCAGCATCAAAAATATTACTCTAATTTATTATTAATTATTTTCTACTTCTAATTCGTAATTATTAAAATTTTTGTGTAAATACATGAGAGATCAAATAATCAATTTACATTTCGAGTTCTTAAGAAGCCCGTCTGGCAACACACTAGCGCGTCGCCTAGTCCACTTACTCTTGCTTGTGGCGTGGTTGCGCAAACATCTCGTAAGTGCAGTGATATTTAGGGTAAAATAAGAGTAAAACCGGGTAAGAATATGTGCCATGTGTTTCGGTGTATTGTGTATTTCAATCTGAAGATCTGCTCAGTGTCATGAATTAGGGATAAAAATTAGTGTTAAGATTCTGAGATTGGCATGTGTTTTTATAGAGTGAAAATTGCGTGTCATTTCCCAAACTCTCGTGTAAATTCATACTAGATATTCAGTTTAACGTACTGGTTTTCTTTCTCTCTACTGCAAGCATATTGCGGTTCTTTGCCAGTATCATATCGCGAATCTTCAGGAACTACTGGTGGACGGACGCGGCGAAATTGCCGGCGTTCGTTCCCGATAGCTTCTGGTATAATGGCGGAACACTCTGCCGTCTTCTGTCATTACTACGTGATTTTTATTTGCATTTTAAGCATGTGTTCTAATAGTATTTTCTCTTATTCTTTGTACTGAATACTTCTAGCAGTTCTTCTTAAATTTGTTTAAACGCGATATAATCATTAAAGATGCCTTTTAAATAATTTTAATAAATTACGAAGTTATTCATGTCTACTTGCTAAAGTTTTGAACTTCAGTCTTAATTGCCATATATCTACATAACTCCACTTAATTCGATATCAATCATCTCAATGAAATTAACGTGCCTCTTCGCATTCGTGTGACAAACACCCATTACTATCTGCCTATCATTGAGTGTGTGCAAGACGCCGGCGGCTTTGGCTATGCCGACGCGTAAAAGCCGCTGGGTCCACCGCTGCACGAAATATTCATGCTTTCGTTTTCTTTGCGTATTTTCCTTCTGTGAGATCCAAAACGCATTTTTCCTTTTTATTTTATCAGAGGAAAAATTATCCCTTTTATTCCTCCATTCTTGCTAACGATATTTTACTTAATTGATGTAATTCACCTTTTTGCTCCCTAAGCCATGCCTTGTTAAATCATGTGCCTTCCATGATTCCAGGGGAATTTTCCCCGGTTCCTTTTTGAAAAAAAATTCAAAATAGCCTACTAAAAATTCTTAAATCTCATGCCTTGCATTTGAAGCAATAGCGGTTGTATCAGACTTTCTTGAGTAAATTCTTCCTCTCTCTTCTCGAGTTTAGCTGGAGTTTTGAACTTGTAGGAGTTTCTCGGATTTTCCCCGTGTGGGAAGAATTGTCATTATTGTGTGGATATTCAGTAGTGCCATGTCTTGATGTCTCTCCTGAATCGCGTAATCCAGCATCCTGGAATCCTGTGCAGGACCTCTACAGCCTCGCCCTACACAAAACCTTCAAAATCAAATCTCCCTGGGTTTCTGGTTTTCCTGAGCGCCATGATGATTGCTTAATGCCATTCTCACATTATCAGTGACTAACTTGCTATTACTAATCTGGACAAGTAATTCCACTTGAGTGTGCCCCCTGCTAATGTGCCACTTGATTCTGCTCACATGAGCCTGAGTTTGCTTGCTCATTCACACCCCCATCTTATTTTTGGAGTCATTAGATATTCTTGAACTACGTCATTGACTCTCGCTCAATCATCTCAAGTTACTTAATTCCACTTCCCCAAATTCAACTCATTCACCACGCTTAACTTCATCGTGTGCCGGCCTTCGTCGACTCCAGCCTGTTCCTCCGGCACGGATCGCCAATTTCACAAGCTCTCCGGGATCAAGAACCAAGACAGTTCCTGGTGTTCGCTACCCAAAATAAACTACATCACGGAAAACCAAGCTGAGTTATCCAAACGTGTTTCATTATCATCTCACTATTTTCCCATGCGCTTCGAGAGAAAATCGAGTTTTTGTCTTAGCCGTCAAATCAAAAATAACCACTGAACCACTCAACGGCAAACCCCAAAACCCGACATGTACATGTAAACTGTCTAAAGTTTTTTCACCCCACAATGAAAATGCATCGTCCATGAATTTGCGTTATCTCTTATAATTATCATTACATGTATTGTCAAATGTAGATTAAGCAAGATTAGGAGTACATTGCCCTCAATCATTTATTTTCGACTAGTGACACGAGTTTTTCAATACTCGTGTGTGTGTATCATCTAAGTGTATTAATTTTAAGATATTTAAAAACCAATGATTGTAATATTGTACAATCTCTATTGGAAATAAAGTTTTTTCTTTCTTTCTTTTCTGCTGTTGAGCTTGTCATGGCAATTTGTACGTCGTCAGCATACATTGAGATTTTTGTGTTTGCCGGCATGGTGGGGAAATCATTGATGAAGATTGAAAATAAGAGCGGGCCGATGATTGAACCTTGAGGAACGCCAAAATTGTTTGGTATGAATGACGACATTTTGTTATTCAAGCACACTGCATGAGAGCGGTTTAGTAGGTAGCTTTCAAACCATTGAGTGTCAATTCTGAGGTTTGAAATTTTTTGTAGAAGTTTCTTATGCTCAACACTGTCGAAAGCTTTGGAGAGATCAAGCAATAGTAAGAGAGTTAGTTTTTTTTGGTCAATATCATTGTAAATTTTTTCTGTTATGTTTAACAGGGCGTCCTGAGTACTGGTATTCCTTCTGTAAGCATATTGATTGCGATGCAGTAGATGTGACTCGTCTATGTAAGACGAGAGCTGGTTTGTTATTACTTTTTCTAATATTTTGGACATAACAGGCAGGAATAATCCATTCCTCAAAGCGTAACTGAGCTGTAGTTTCAATAAATTAAACACATGTTTTCGTTTTCAATAATGCACTGAAACGTAGGCCTAATACAGAAAAATAAAGTTGTGTCAGTCAATCTCTGTAGCACTACTTTGGAAGACTTACTGAATAAATCGTGACAGAAACTCAGGAAAAAAATGTACATTCCCTTAAAAAAGGGATTAACTCGGTGTTTGAAAAACTGGAGATAACATAAAAATGCACTTTCCTGAAAATTTTTATTCTAGCTCAGAAAAATTTATGAATACTGCCGACAAAAAAAAATTTGGTGAGACGTTGATTAAGATCATGAAAGATGCCGACTTCATTTACATTGACACATGCACTTCCCAATTATCCGTGTCACGTCGTACAAGACGTGAGGAAATTTGAAGAATTTTGATAAATTCATTCCGGCAACATTCCGCGGATCCGCACTTCGTCCGCAAGAATGACGCCAACGTTTTGTTTGTTTGAAGTGCGTGGAAGGAACAGGTTCCCGGATAATCTTAAGTTTATACGTCCTTTAAACGTGAATTCGTGACAGGAGATTATTTTTTTTGAACGTGTTACCTTAGTAGCTATATTCATCGATCGCCTAACATATTTGCGCTTGGATAGCGGTGAACAGCCGGCTTCTGGAGCATTCGAGGATGCTTCCGGTGGCCGGTGAGTCACCCACATTAAGCTGGACTAGCCGGCGTAACGTTTCATAATCAGTAATCTACAGTGTAACGCTGGGAATTAGCTCAGGTTCTAGTTTAACGGTTTTTTAGCTGGACACTGTGATTTTACCAATGAACTTCCTATCTCTGTTCCACTGCTCCGAGTGACTTTGTGTTAACGTCCAAGTGTCTTCTTGTTCAACAACATTTACATAATAGCCAAGCCATGTAAGCTATGTTGTCATATATAATTGTAAACAGTGTCATGGGCAGTAAATGCAACATGGAGATACTGACATTTCAATGCCTCTTAGTCTACACAGAGGATTACTTGAAGTTTATTGCATTTCATAGATTAACACATGATAGCAAATTTTATATTTATTTGATAATACAAACCAACCACTGCTTCACTATTAAAAGATTTGTATACTGAAAATAAAAACTGTGGTGATTCTTCCATAGATTAGACATCAGTTGTTGATGAATTTTCTTGTCTCTGTATTGTTCTTGTCTTTGGATTATTTATAACATCCATTAATATTTATAGCATTATAACATTCATTAATAGAAGGATGTGAAGCAAAGTAAAACGCATTTAGTCAATTGGCTTCTTACCTATGAGCTGTGCTGGGCAAGTTGCGCCAGTCAGCAAGGTGGAAGCCTAAAGTTACGGCATTCAGTAGACTGAGTATAGGCGCAGAAATTTGAGGCCACTAGCTCATATCAGTTGTATTTTCAAAGCGACGCTGGCAAACGTGCACTTGCCTCTCTCATCTTTTATAGTGGAACTTATTGATAATGGTTGACTTGATGACCTGAGTGACTTGCCCCTGCCTTAGAGACCTAATTTTTGCTGTCTCTCTTCCACAGATAGGGTAAAGAAAGCCAGAGTAGGCACTTATTTTGCAGACTAAAATAACCTGTCACAGGCCTAAAACTGAGGGACCTTTCCTCATCGTCTGTAAGTATTTTAGAGTATCCTCTTTCAACTTGTGATGTTACCTAACTCGTCATCTCTTTATATCGTGTGAAAACTTTATATTCATGTGAAAACTACAAACTTGTTGTGCGATCGTCCACCTTTGTTCAAATAAAGTGCTTATTGACTAATGACCGCTGTGTTAAGACTTAGATACGGATGTGTATTCATGTATATATCCTTTTATGCTTCATCAAAAAGACACTTTGAACATTGGGCGAAACAAGCGATCATGTATCATTGCCTAGCGTTAGTGACACGAGTTTTACAATATTCGTGTGCGTATCATAAATGTGTTCTTTCTAAATGTGTTTCTAGCTGTGTGTCTTTGGCGGGGCGTTCTTGATAATGAGTTCCTCGACTAGGTACTTATTCTCTTCCTTGCCAACGCAACGGAAACCTTTCTTGTTTCGTGAACTTATTTCCTAGCTTGCTGTTCCTGTGCACCTTGTGCGCAGATTCCGCGTTCCTCCAACTCCACACTAAATGGTGCCTTCTTCTTTCCTCTCATGGAACATCTTTGTCGTAGTTGCGGGAGGCTAAAACTTTCCTATATAACGATAATAATTGAGTCATGGAATATCATTGTACTATGTTGTTCTGAGGACTATGCCCCGTGACCACTCTTATCGCCCTCCCGTCATTGAAATGTCATGCCTAGCGTTAGCACTACCCGATTGCCTCTTATGTCTCCGGTGTGAAGTTTCTTTCTTGTCGTGCAGTGATATATAAATGGTGCCTTCCTCCTTCCTCTCTCAGAACATCTTGTCGTGGTTAGGGGAAGCTAAACCCCTCTCGTGTAACAACGATTACTGTGTTATGAATTCCGTCACTAGACTATCATACCTAGTTCTAACATTATTTAGCCGTTATCTGTGTTTTGCTCAAGATGTAGGATGCTCCTTTCTCGTCATGCAGCACCGTATAAATTAATTGTTCATTCGACTATAACCTTAAATTGGGGTTTTTTGTCACGTAATTCCTAGCCCGAGTCTGAATCATATCTGTCTGTGCAGATATACGGCTCAACGGGATAAGAAATAAAAAACCTGAAGAGACCTCGTTTCCCTTTGGGCGTCCTACTGAGTTCCGTTCAATGGCGTGCCGAAGCGAAGATCAATTCCGCTAGCGCACGACATTACAATCCGGTTAGATTATTAGTTAGTTTAAACTTCCCTATCCGCAACATAGGCGATTCAAAGTGTGGAAGGATGAGCGAATGAGGAAGGATGATAATAAGGTGTATTTAGCATTCCTGGATATTGAAAAAGCGTATGACAGAGTGGATCGGGTTAGGCTCTTTGAAGTTTTGGGAAGAGTTGGGTTTAGCAGAAAAATAGTAAAAATTGTACAAAGTCTGTATGAGAACACAAGTGCTATATACAGGTTAGGAAATTTGGAAACGGGGCAAGTGAGGAGTGTTAAAGGAGTGAGACAGGGCTGTACTCTGTCTCCCCTGTTGTTTGGATTGTACACAGAAGAATTAGCAGTTCGACTGAGAAGGAGTGGCTTAGGACTGAAAGTTGGTAATGAGAGACTGAGCCGTTTGTTGTATGCTGATGATGTGGTTGTGGTTAGTGAATGTGGTCATGAACTGCACAGGATGCTTGACATTGTGAACGGATATAGTACAGATTTCAAGATGAACTTCGGTGCCGACAAAAGCAAGGTGATGGTTATAAATAGCGATGAGACTGATAGAGACAGACTGTGGAATATTGGAGAAATCAGAATAGGTAGAACAAAAGAATACAAATATCTAGGTTGTATGATAAGTGAAGATGGATGCACTAGAACAGGGTGAGAAAGTGGTAAAAGCTATGCAGTGGAGTGGAGGATTAAGTAGAGTGGCCAGATACAGAGCAAACAAGTATGAATGTGTGAGAGGAATGTGGAAGTATGTTGCTGTACCTAGTGTCATGTATGGTATGAGTGCTCTTGCCTGGAATGGAAGTGATCTTGAAAAGCTGGATGTAATACAAAATAAGGTAGGACGGTTAGCATTAGGTGCTCCGAAATGGACAGCTACAGAAGCCATTAGAGGTGACCTTGGGTGGAGCCTATTTTCAGAAAGAATGATGAAAGGGGTGCTGAATTATAAGGTGAGAATTGAAAGAATGCAGAATAGCAGATGGGTAAAGCGAATTTTTTAATGGAATCTGAGTGTAAGCTATTGGGAGAAAGTGTGTTGGGGGCATGCAAGGAAGCTTAGTATGCAAAAGATTATTCATGTTAGAATTGGGAGACCTGTGGATGACTGGAGTTTATTAAATCCTGGAGGTGTAGGGCCTGAGTGGGACTGGAAGAGGTGGAAGAAAGAGATTGAGAGGCAAACAAAAGAGTATGGATTGAATAAGTGGAGGCTTAGCATGATGCGGAAACCTACACTAGACTGGTATATGAAAAAAGAAGCACCTAAGTTTGAGATGTTCTATGATGGTAGTTTTGGAAGTCAACTCTTGTTTGCTGTGAGATGTAAGTCATTGAGTGTGAACAGACGTACATGGAGGTGGAATGAGAATAATAACAGATTATGTCGGCAGTGTATTAGTGGAGTGGAGGAAACAATTGAGCATTTTGTGCTGGAATGTAGTAAGTATGAGCAAGAGAGAAAAAGTTTTATGAATGTGGTGCTTGAGCAGTATGGAGAGAATGAGTGGTATGCCAGATGTGCTGAAGATGATTGCGGTATGAGCTGTCTCGCTGGATTGGATCAGGAGTGTAATTTGAGTATCATTGAAGCTATGAGAATGTTTCTTGTGCGTGCCTGGAGTAAGAGACAGTGACTGGAATGAGCCAGTCAGGTAAAATGGTCAGTATTGACCCAATATGCCTGAGGATGGTGTTTTGACACACTGGCTATCCCAGTGATGCCATCCAATGGCAGCTTGTGACAAGGATTGGTAGATCCTGAGTAGTTTAGTGGACAAGTCTGGTACCAGGCGCTGAACTCTTTGTGTGAAAATTGTGGAGGGAATTTTAGGCCGTTACAAAGCCCCCGACGCTGTCGGCCCTCAATTTCAAGTTTCAAGTTCAAGTTCAAGTGGAAGGAAGAAGGCACCATTTATTATGGAGTTAAGGACAGCGTCCCCCATACGGACCTTTAATACTAATATTTAATATTTTAATATTTAACCTAGATCAATGAAATTTGGTTCTGATAGGAAATGCAATTTGAAATCATTTATCTTTTATGAAACAATGCGATTTTCTTAGAAAATGGGAAATCAAAGAAAACGATATTTTAGGGGGGGGGGTTAAAATGCTTCTTGTCTAACAGTTTTTGAGCTACAGTGATAATTTTAGTATCATTGGATGCGGAAAGACAAGAGCTTTTATAAAAACTCAAATGTGATCCCCAAATTTTCAATTTTAAATGAAAAAAGAAAAAAAAATTTAGAGCAAACTCTGTTTTCGAAAAAAATACGGTTTATGACGTCATAACTTATGAACACAAAATAATGTGAAATTTTTTGAGTTTCCAAAAAAGCCCTTGTATTTCCGCACCCAATGATACTAAAATTATCACTGTAGCTCAAAAACTGTTGGAGAAGAAGAAGGATTTTGAAACCCCAGAGTCCGAGGTTTTCACTATAGGCAAAACGAAGACGTGTAAATAATTTTAATTGAAATTTTTGGTTCAGGTTAGACCCTTAAAATCATAATAGAATAATACAGAGACATAGGAGATGACATAGCAATGTCGCGCCGTGAAGAAAGTGCCAACGAGGAGGTGTAACATGATAAAATACCACTTCCCCCTCCCCTCCCTCCCATTCTTCGAAACCCCGTAGCGGGCGAACGAGTGAACGTATGAGTCATTTTTTCACAGGATGTTTCTGACCTACACTTCATATTGCAGCAAAATTTCTGTTACTCAAATGGTCTCAAAATTCTGGATCCCAATGGGGGACGCTGTTTTTAAGGAAACGCGGAATCTATGCAGAAAGGGCATAGAAACAATGAGATAAGAAAGTTCATGAAACAAGATCAAAGTTGAAGGAGAAAGTAGTAGGTGCTGAAAAAATAGGACAGCCGTGAACCGAAAAAATAGATTGTTCTTAACATAACAAAAGCATTTCATTTAACAAAAAGAAGGCCTACCTAACTCTCAGCTGGGGCCCTCGCTCATTTTCACCTGGGAGCGCTAGGACACAAATTATAAAATAATTTTACAGCAG
Organism: Morinoia aosen; assembly: GCA_030386875.1. Taxonomy (NCBI): domain Eukaryota; kingdom Metazoa; phylum Arthropoda; class Malacostraca; order Amphipoda; family Talitridae; genus Morinoia; species Morinoia aosen. Next base: position 51,570,186 of record CM059567.1, on the reverse strand, counting down.
ATAGGAACAATTAAAAAATATATCAACACCTATTAGCCATACTATTATGTTATTTACTGTTCGTATATACTAATGTTACTTACTGGTAATACAATAATTACTAAAGGTATATTAAGTCATTGTAATCGTCAAAATGTACGAAAGAATTTGGTGCACGGTTGAGGACTTCATTTTACATTATAAAATCGATAGCGGCTGGTACATTTGAGAGACTCGAAATAGCCACAACAACTCAAAATCATCAACGGTTGAGAACCCGGTAGTTCAAGAGACATTAATTTAAACCAATCGCAGAAAAAACGCAATTAACATCCCCTCAGATATTGAAAATAATTTCAGAGCATTTGCAGTAGATACATTCATTAACGCATTTTACGTACTTCAAGCAATACACTTCTTGTCCTTTAAATTTTTTCAACTTTACTCACGCAATTACCTCCGTGGCGCAGAGGTAGAACGTTGTATTTTGGATGAATATGTACGTCTCTGATTTATTTGTAAAGTAAAGTATCATTGACCCCTGTAAAGTATCATGTCAATGATGCTAGCCACCCTCTACTTGAAAAGAGGAAAAGGCTTGGTATATACATATACTGATTTATTTCCGGATCTGCATGGATTTAAGCAAGCAATTTAGAAAAAGTTGGACAGGGTTTAGGGTAACCTTTCAGTTCATTGAGCTAGAATTTCATGCCCTTCTCTTCGGTTTAAAACTAGAGGCTATAGTGTGATAGGCTGGTAGCAAACAAGATGAGCTTATGAAATGGAATGACCAATGAAAAAAAGTTGTCTTGCAACATTTGAAATGTTTGAAGCAACAGTGCAATCACACACATATAGTTACTTCGATATTCATTCTAGATCAGAAAATAAGCTTTGTTCAAAAACAATACAAGCAAATGAGAAATTGTTTTACAATCTGTTAGTATAAAAGTGAAAGCAATAAGCCTTCCAAGTATTTATGTTTAGCCGATACAAACTGATGGCGTCTTGGTTACAATGAAAAAAAAACTTGATCATATGGTAATTAACGTTTTAAACATTAGTTAAATACGAGTATTTTTCATTATTTGGTTTTATACATGGTGGGGCAAAAAGAACGCATGGGTTTGACCGTTCTTTTTGCGTTTAGGCGACTTCAAGCTGATTTGTAGATAGTTTCCTCCACGTTTCCCCATCCCTAATTTTAACAATGTTCCTTTTCATTCGACCGTAACAGATTCAAAACATTTCAAAATGAGCTTTGGTGCCAATAAAAGTAAGGTTACGGTTATAAATAATGATGAGACTGACAAAGAAAGACTGTGAAATGTTAATAAATCAGAATAGATAGGACTAAAGAATGAAAATATTTAGGTTATATTATTGAAAATGGATGCACTAGAACTGGAGGTGAGAAAAAATGTCATATGAATGTCAAAGTAAAAAAAAAAGAACAAAATAAGAAAAAGTAAAAATAAGTCAAGTCAAAGTCGAAAAAGTCGGAATCAAGGTGAAATAATTAAAAATTAAAATTAACAAATAAGTCAAAATAAGAGAAAAAGTAAATAACGTTGAAAAAGTAGAGATAGAAAAATCAACGTAACATAAATAAAAAAAGACAGAAGTAAAAAAGTAAAAGAAGTAAAAAACAAAAAATAAAGCAAAATAAGCATAAACAAATAAAACAATAAAAGAAGCATAACTTGAGAAATAGTCATGGAAAGTCATGAAAATTTAAAAAAATTAAAAGTAAAAATGAAAAAGAAAAAACAGTCAAGGAGTAAATTCAAATGAAATTCAAGTAAAAAAACATGTTGAAAACAGTAAAAACAGAATAAAAAGAAATATAAGTAGAAGTAAAATAAATGGCAACTCAAAAAACTAAAAAAAGGCAAAACAAGTGAAAAAAGTGGAAAAAAGTAAAGAACGAGTCAAAAGGAAATCAGAAGTAAAATAAGTCAATAAAGTAATAAAAAATGAAAAAGTATAATGAGTGAAAAAAGCCATAAGGAGTTGGAAATGTCAAGAAGTGAAAAACAGTCAAATCAAAAAAATGTCAAAAAAGTCAAAGGAAAAACAAGTAAAAAACGTGACAAAAAAAATAAAATCAAAACAAGATAAAGTCAAATTAAGTAAAAATGAGTAAACTCAGTGTGAATAAGTAAAACAGGTCAAAATAGTAAAGATGTAGAATAAGTAAAAAACGAGTAAAAAACGTCAAAACAAGTCAAAAACAGGTAAAAAAGTACAAAAAGTGAATAAGCAAAATAAGTCAGGAGTCATGAAAACCTATAATAGAGAGTGAAAGTCAAGAAAAAATCATGAAAAAGTAAGAAAGTAGAGGTAAAAAAATTCGAAATAGGTAAAAAAGTTGAGTTATAGTAGAAGTAAAAAAAGGCATTTAAGTAAAAATAAATGTAATTGGAAAAATAAGTAAAAAAGTAAAAACAATGAAGTAAAAAATTTCTACATAAAGTAAAGAAAGACAAAACAAGTAAAAAAGTCAAAGATATATAGAGTGAACCAAATAAAAAACCATAGAGAAGTCAAAATAGTCCTAAGTCAAATAAGTATTAAAAGACAATCAAAGTCAAGAAAAAGTAAAAAATTCAGAAGTAAATGAAGGAAAAAAAGTCAAACAAGTAAACAGTAAAAAAGTCAGATGAGTAAAAAAAGTCAAGAGAGTACAAACAAGTCATGAAAAAGTTTGATAAGTCAAAAAAGTAACAAGTAAAAACAAGCCAAGAGAAGTAAAAAAAGTCAAAAGAAGTTAAAGAAATTCAAAGCACGGTCAAAAGAAGTAAAAAAAGTAAGCCAAAAAAGTCACAGAAGCAAAATAAGTCAGAAAAGTACAAAAAAGTCAGAATAAGTAAAAACGTCAATAAAGTCAGAGTAAAATTTAGAAAAAAAAGTACAAAAAGTAACAAAGTCAAAACAAGTCAAAAAAGGGAAATAAGTCGAAAAAGTCAAAAAGACAAAAGGAAAATGAGGTGAAAAAAGTATAAAGTAAGTAAAAAAGTAATAAATAGTCGAAAAGTTAAGAAGACAAAAAATTCCAGTAAAATAAGTTGAATACGTCAGAAAGTAAAATAGATAAAAAACAAAATAAGAAGTAAAAGTAAAAAAGTTAATAATTCAAAAAATGCGAAAAAGCAAAAAAGTCAGAAATATGTAAGTCAAAAAAGTAAAAAACAGTATAAAAAATATATGTAAAAAAAGTACAGATCAAATAACTGAAGTTGAAAAATGTAAAAAGTGAAGTAGAAGTAAGCCTATTTAGTAAAGTAGAAGTAGAAAAGTCATGAGATGTAAAAAAGTAAAGAAGTAAAAACTAAAAAACGGGGTTAAAATAGTCAAAAAATAAAAAAATTGAAAAGTAAAACAGTTGATAATAATAGAAAAGTAAAAAAAAATATAAATGTAAAAAATAGAAAAAGTCAAATTAAAAATTGAAAAAAAGTAAAATAAGAAAAAAACTGAAAAAGTCAAATAAGTAAAAAGTCATAGATGTAAGAAATAAAAAAATTGAAGTAGAAGTAAAAATGTAAAAAAGTAAAAGTAAAAAATTATATATGTAAAACCAATATCAACAAGTAAAGTAAAAGTACAAAGAAATAAAAATTAAAATAGGGAAGAAAGTGAAGTAAATAAGTGAAAAAGGAGAAGTAAAACCAGTCAAAAATAAGTAAAAAAAGTAAAACAAGACAAAAAATTAATATAAGTGAAGTAGAGTAAATAAAAAATGGAAAAAACATGAAAAAGTTGAAAAAGTTAAAAATGACTCAAAAAAGTTAGGTGAGTTAAGAAATGAAAAAAGCCAACAAAATAAAAAAACGAAAAGGAAAAAAGGGAGTAAATTAATAATAAAGCAAACAAAATAGAAAAATGTCAAAAAGTAAAAACTGAAAAGGTAAAAAAGTAATAAGTGAAAAAAGTGAAAAAAGGAAAAAAGTAAAAATAAATAAAAAATTAATATACGACAAATAAGTAAAATAGTCAACAGATATAAAGAAGTAGATATAAGTAAAAAAGGAAAGAAGTCAAAAAAGGTTAAAAAGTCACAAGCAGTAAAAAAGTAAAAACTAAAGGAATTCAGAAACAAAATTGTAGAAGTTAAAATGTCAAAAAGGTAAAAAAGTCATAGAAGTAAAGAGCAGTAATAAAAATAAAAAAGTAAAAAAATTAAAAAGAAAAAGTAAAACAAATAATAAAAAGTAAAAACGAAAAGAAATCAAAAAGAAAAAAGTAAAAAAAGTATATATGACAAGAAATAAAAGAATTCAAAAATAAGTCAAAGAAGTAAATAAAAATTTAAAAGTAATTAAAGTAAAACAAGAAAAAAATAAAGAAAAGTAAAAAACAATAAATCAAAGTAGAGAAAAAATAAAAAAAGGTAAAAATAAGTTGAAAAAGTAAACATGGTAAACAAAAGTAAAATAAATAAAAAAGTCAAAACTTCGAAAAAGTAAATAAGAAAATAGAGTAAGAAAAATAAAAAGTAATAATTGAGAACAGTAAACCGCGAAAGAAAAAGTCTACGGTTTTTTACGCCACATTTCAATTGGTGAAAAAGTCTATGAGTTTTTTCATGCCACATTTCAACTGGGGATAAACTCAATTGGAGATAAACTCTACCGTGCCACGAAATAGATGAGGCTGTTGCCTCTGTTTACGTAGTGAGGAATTTAAACCTCTTAGTTGAAGAGGAAAGGGAAGTTAAGAGCTGAAGAAACACAAAGTGAAATAATAGAACAGGTGAAGAATAGCAGTAGTAAGTGTCTGTTCTGCGTACCCATTCCAGAATCAACACGGGAAAATGACAACTACAAGTAGTACATTTTGATTTAATTATATTTAAATTTACTTGGGAACACGTGAATAAATGTCGTACAGGAGAATATAACACATGTGAAATAATCAAAGGAGCAATGATTTGAATGAAACACGAGACTAGAAAGGCGCCTGGGCAATAAAATGGCCAATGCAAGCGCAATAAAATGTATTACGAATGAAAACATAAATCATCTTGAGGAAACACAAATATTGAAACGAGATAGCGAGCGAAAATGCGATCCACAAAACTAAGCCACTGCTGATATTCTTCTCGACGGGGGCTTCATTAGAGCAGTGAGTTTTGGTTTCATAGTCACGAATACTTGTCCCATCCCTACTCAAAAATATAAGAACAAATCTCTATATGACAGTAGTTGATTTGTACTAAAAAGAATAGAAAAAGGGATAAAATAAACAGTTTTGTATTCCAGACTTTTACAGAACTTTTTTACAAACTAATCTGATTCCATTTAGTATAAAATTAAGCTACTATACACACTATACACAACTAGAGTCTATACTGTCACGTGTTCCCATTTAGAAAGAACTGTCCAAATCTGAGCTCACGAAGCAGTGAGCTAAAGTTTAACGCACAACGCAGTGAGCTTAACGTAACCCCTGAGGCGGTGACTTTTAAATAGTAAATAGTACGCATCCACTTGTGGCACACGCTCTCGTTAGCTTGTACTTGAACTCAAATGCTCATTTCCTCTTAGGAACCACCAAAAATACAAGAGAGTTGCAGATTCCTTAAATGTAGACGCAGCTAATAGCATTGCCAGACGGTGCACTCGTGATGGCCAGCCAGTCGTCAAGGGAACAATGGGTAGCGCAGACTCAGATGCCAGAAAGAGCGCAGGGCTCAGGAGGGCGTGGGTGTGGAGCACGCGGTGCCGGGCATCGAGACGTTGAGGCCGGCGGAGGTGCCGCCTGGGAAGGCGTTACCTTCTCTGAATTCGTTGAATTTCTCCAAGTATTGCTGGATGGTGTCCTGCGGCCCATGCACGTCGTGGAACCGAGCCTGCATACCGAGGTTGCTGTTATGGTTGTGCTTCAGCAGCGAGGGAAAATAGATTTCCCGTGGGATCAAGTTCAACAGTGACCAAGACAAAATCAGAGCAAATACTTGTGTCCAGTTCTCAGAGAAAGGTACTTAGCGTCCATTTGAACTAGAATTTAAGTGTCGGTAGGAGGTTGCATGCATGTATAAAATCATTACGACACTTCGCAGCATACAGTGTAGTAAATGAATATTTCTCAAAGAAAACTAAATAACTTCTTAACACAAACAAACCGAAATACCATTCAACGACGCTGAAACGCCAATAACTGCAATCAACATATGCTTCATCAATAGTGATACTACAAACAAGAGTTAACATCTGTTATTTCAATCTGATCATACACTCTGGCCGCTTACAGAAACTACAGACCACACAAAACACAGCGTTGCGCATTGCCACGGGCTGTACACGATCGACCCCTATAGCACACCAACACGAAGAAGCCTTTGTCCTCCCCCTCCTTGACCACATGAACAAGCTAGGGACAAACTTCTACACCTCCACACAAGACCCTGCCCACCCGCTACACTACATACTACATGCAACAACATGAAACAGTCACCTGTAAGTAGGGGGGAGGTTGAGACGACACACAGAAACCCATGAAGCTCTGCAGGAACTCCCTGAGCATGGGCCAGCACAGAGCTGGCACACTGCAGGCGAGGTACTCCACCTGGGCAGAACGCGCGCACTTATAGGTCAATTCGAACCAGGCATCGTGTGACATGAATCATAGACTACAACATTCACAGCCGCAGTAGAACTATATACAGTGGGGGGTAAAATAATACAACGCGTTGAATAAATTGCTTGATTCCACATTTCTAAACAACATACAATTACGAAAATTGGACTATATATAAACAATGGTATAAAAAGTTAATAATATACCTAAAACCAGAAAAGTTTAATAGAAAAATATATAGGGATATGAATAATGAATACGTGAACAAAAGTACCCGACTTCTTTTTCTATTTTATGTATTAAAATTACCGTAGGATTATTCCAGAATGTTCTAATGCATTCTACTACTTGACAATCAAACTTTCGTCAGCATTCATCTCCAATGTCATTGGTACAGCAGCTCACGTTCTGAAAGGTCGTAAGCATGGGTAAGAATAAGGACATCAGCCAAGGTCTTCGCGAACTTATTTTGGAGCATCATAATGAAGTTTTGGGATATTTGAAGATATGTGCACAACTGTGTGTTCCTATAGCCTCGGTTAGAACCATAATACTTGAGAGGAACTGCCAGAATACGACTCTCAGCAAGCCTAGAACTGGCTGTCCACGGAAGATTAACGACCGGGCTGCTAGAAAATTGGTCTGAACAGTAGTAGTACAGAGGCCTCAAACTACTCTCGAAGAATTAAAGGATGATCTCAAGGCATCTGGTATCAAAGCCAGCAAACACACGATCAGCAGAGCACTATGGTCTACCATGAAGGTCTTCGCTCCCGTACCCCTCATACGACACCTCTTCTCCAGAAAAGTCACATCAAGGTCAGGCTGAAGTGCGCCAACGACCATTTAAACATGCCAGCAGCGTTTTGGAACTCAGTAATGTGGTCAGATGAAACCAAAATCAAACTATTTGGGAGAAACAACACAAACCATATTTGGAGGCAAAAAAATGAAGAGCACAAACCAAAGTGCACCATACCCTCTTTTGGGTTTGGAGGTGGCTCAATTACGGTGTGGGGATGTTTCAGCTCATCAGGGGTACGTAAACTTCACAACATTGATGGAACCATGAATGGCGGGAAATATGGAACATTTGAAGAGCAACTCCTATCTTCAGCTCGTTTGTTAAAAATGAAACGTGGATGGAATTTCCAATAAGACAACGATACAAAGCATACTTTAAACTAAACCAAGGAATGGTTGAGGATGAAGAAGATAAACATTTTAGATTGGCCAAGTCAATCCCCAGACATGAATCATATCTAAAACTCGTGGAGGGAATTAAAATTGATAATTCAGAAGAGCGATCCCAATAACATCACTGAACTCAAAGAAACTTGCATTGAAAGATGGAATAAGATTGCACCCAAACTTTGTAAAAGGCTGGTAGTGAACTGCTTTAAACATCTCGAAGCCATAATGAAAAATAAAGGCTATGCAACGAAGTATTAATGTACGTAAATCTTGAAATGTGTTGTAAACTTTTGTTCATGGATTGATCATGCATGTTCCTATATATTTTTTTCATTCAATTTTTGTGGGTTTTTAGATACGTTATTAACCTCTTCATACTATTGTTTATATATAGTCTAATTTTTGTATTTATACATGGTTTAGAAATGTGAAATTTAGTGATTTAATCTACGTTTTGTATTATTTTGCCCCCACTATCACAGAGGCGGGATAATAGAGAAAAGAACATGGAGATAACAAGGGTCATAAACAATAAATTTCTGAACTCATATGCGTAAATGCGTTGGTAATGCCAGAATTTTAAAAAATATGATGGAGATTTTCATTACAGAAATATTTCAAGATAGTTTCTCACAAGCAGGTGCAAAATCATAGAATTCTCATACACACATAAAATAGAAACGGGCTCAATCAAAGCACGGTAACCTCAACTAGTCTACGTTACTTTTTAGGGTCGCGCCTCCAATGTCTTGGTGAACTTCAATATCATCAAAACACTGACAATACTTAAAATAACACTATTACTGAGTTCTTGAATAAATTTAAAAGCCAAGTGGCAACGAATAGCCAAATACACCTAAACAGGGTGTCTACTGATATTTCATTGCCAAATTTTACTCCCTTCAACAGCAAAAAATTAGCACCTAATTTTTACATAATGAATGTTGTCCAAAGATTTAGATGTAAGTAATCAGCCTATAATGAGTAGTTTGAGTCAATGATACACACAATAACGAAGGATAGAAAAATTCAAAGTTTGTTAATGCTTAAATAATAAATAAAATACTTATTACTAAATGAGCAACCAAAGCATAATAGCAATATAAATCACCATAATTTTTAAAGTACCCCTTTTTGGACAGACTCCAACAAATGTTTGGCAAAGACCCTGTCTTAACACGTTTCAACTATGAGAGCAAAAGTTCAGCATATGAACTAGTAAACGCTGGGGAACTGTTAGATCCCCTCACAGGAATATTTCCCATAAACTGCAGCAAATTACTGATTCTAGGAGAAAGAAATTTGTTTAAAATCTCCATGCTCTTTACACACAAACGTACATTACTTTCAATTTTCAGTGAATTATCCTACTTCACAATTTTGTACGCCCCTGACAGGACCCCCCCCCCCCCCCCCCCCCGAGGCAAATTTTACTACATTTTACTACTTTACTACCTAGTAGACATCCTGCTAAATGATGATGTTAAATTGCGTGTGATAAAATTATTTAGTTCCCTCATGTTCTATCCCTTCAATTGGTATTTTTATTTCACATGTTGATTTCATAACTTCTATTAATGTTTTAGTAGGTTTAGATTCACCAAATCAACTGAGCCACAGACTAACATGGCGAATGATTCGATCCTTTGTATGTTTACTGAAGAATGGTAGCATCTGCAGAAGTATATACGGCTCAACAACACGGTCAGTAACAACATAGTCGTAACATTTCTTCGATTCTGAGCTTCACAAAGCCATTCATTCTACGGGCAAAAAGAACATTTTCAAAAATAATCAAATCGCTTCCATATCAGAGAAGAAAAAATTCATCTGAAAGTGAAACGTTCTTCCTTAATAAATGGAGGGCAAATATGCAGTGTCCTAACCCACAAATTCAGAGGTCAAAACTGGCAGAGTGGATTAAGTGATAATTTCACCTCATAATGGCATAGATGTCTTTCAGGCAGAGTAGCCTACTTCCTAGTTCAGTTCCTAGTTAGTGACTTGGCTAGGAAAAGCCAGTTTGGCAACCCTGTGATGGACACCACGCCTCTAACTTTAGTGTCCTAAAATTCTGTGTTTTGTGGATTAGGCCACTCTGCATATTTGCCTTCCAATTAAAATCAAAACTTGACTTCATTCTAAAACATCAAAATTTGATTTCATTACAAAATAACTGTTGAGGTTGAGATTCCAGCTCACCTCAACCAGGATGCCCTTGTATTGGCCGCTGCTCATGGACACAGTGCCGACCTTAACAAGGAAGTCAGCCGCCTGGAAACGGGTTCCTTTGGTCTCCACTTTAAGGTTCTTTTTGGAGGTGTACATGTGGCTGAGGCGTGGCAACAGCAGGTCAAACATGAGGTCGGCGCACAGCGTTACCTGAAATTTAAGCAAATGTGCACACAGTTTGGCACGTCACCAAGGAAGAAACAAATTATTTGGCGCACGTTTAATTACCGGTAAATAACTTCTACAACCAGCACAATAGACAAGGCCAGACTATAGAATTTATGATAATCGTACAAAACGACAATTTACAATTGGATCAAGTGTCTGAAGTACATAAATCTTTCAACAGAATCAATCAAGAAGAAACATACTGACAATTTTGCCTCAAAACAGATTTCTTATCGTAAGAGGTAAAGTTGAACATCACAGGCCAGCGGTCACATCCAAATCCTTTCCCTTGATAAATGGTCAGCCGATAACAAAACAAGATGAGGTGTTATATCAGGAAAAACAGAACAATAACTAGAAAAAAAGCAAATACAATCAATATAAGAGCAACTTCAAATTCACTCAAGCTCCCAACTGTGAGTGATAAACATCCTGAGAGTTTAGTGGACTTTGACCAAGATCAGACAAAAATTATTGAGTTAACTTTCTTAGTAGCAATGGTTCTAACAATGGCGAAATGGATGACTTTCACATGACCAGCACATGGGCTGCACAGCTCAGTCCTCAAATCAGGGCTCATGTAATGGTGCACTCAGCATGAACTCGTTTTGCATACAGCATTATACTCATACTTCCAAATTCTGCATAATAATAACTCCTATTGTTTCTGAGAAAAAATGACCAAACATAACCCATTATGTAGTAAATCCCACATTTGAGAGGACTGTTTGACACCCACTTGAGTCTCACTCATCATTTATTGACCTTTGTTTGCCCAGTGAACAATATAAGCTTAATCAAGATTTAAATAGCATTCAATTTTCACCCCAGTCTAGTTGTCAAAACCGTAGTCCAGTTTCCAACAAAAGAATAATTAATGGAACAAGACAGGAAAATGAATAATAACTCATAGATCACACCTGCTTGCCTGGTGACTCAATGATAGCGTAGGTGGAGGCTGGTGTCTCGGTGTTGTGGAGAATGTGCAGCTTCTTGCTCACGTTTGCATTGTTCCCAGGCATGTCTGATAAAAAAATGAACTTTCATCACCAGTATTGGTAAAATTGAGTGGTGGTTGACCTTTTTCATTCAAAAATACACCCTGTAGGTGAATTCACCAATAGATATAATTCTTATCACAAAAATAGCTATTATTATACTAATTATTTAATTTAAAACTGCTTAAAATGCTTTTTCGAAAGGTCAAAGAGAAAAGACAATTTAGTATGGACTGCAGAGTAATTGCAAAAGATGTGTTCTAACACAGGATCTACTGCACATTGAAAGGACAAGTGAGCAATGAAAAACAGGAAAGATAACAATGAAAATATAAGCATTGTAAGATCCAAAGTGGGCATAAAAGATAGAAGTCCTATGGGCCTAACTGAAGCTGAGGTAACCTAACAGTCTCTCCCTGTGGGTGCCAGTCCCAAAATACCAACTCCTCCAAAGTAACCTCAGCTTATCCTATGCCTCCTGAAGGATTCATTTCTTAATAAAAAAAACTTTGTATAGTCTAAATAGTCATGAATAAAAACTTTATTATTCATCAACTGGAAAAAAAAGTTTTAGTCTCTGTTTCACACTTTAGGATGCTGAAGTTGAGGATGAATGTACATAGTACAATAATAATTAAGATTTCAGTAATAACAAGGATAAAGATCAAACACAAAGTTAACTCTTCTACTGGAATGTTTTTCATCTTTTGCAATAAAAAGTAGCAGAAAAGTATTCCAAACATAACGAAAAAGTTTTAATTGGCAGGAAGCAGGCAAAAGAATTGCACTCACTGTTTGGTTGATTCATGTAGTATGTGTCACAGTCAACTTGGAATGCCCCGCTGGGTTGAGCTCCGAGGTGGGCAACACGGGTATGAAGCTTCTCCACCTCTTTGAAGCCATATCGAAGTGCATCAGGAAATATTTGCAGTCTGAAATAAATGCATGAATAAAATTAGGTATTATCAGCACAAATGTGTAGCTTTGTTTCAACTTAGTGGGATCTAAGTTGGACAGCAAGCACACAGTGTAGTGATGAGTAATGAACTAAAATTAGAATGGAATATTTCAAAAATTCCAAACTGAACCCCATAAATTCTGAATTCCACATTCTAAACTGAACCACATCCATTCTGCCCACAATGCTGCAACTAAACAATTTTTTCTCATAAAATTCTCTACACAGTTTTATCTTGAGAAATGAATTTAAAGCTAGCTTTCTTTTTGCCTATTAGAATACAAATCTAATTTGATTCACTAAAGAAACGCTAAGGAAGTTAAAATAACTACAGATTTTATTTTTGAATATGTTCTATGAGCTATAGGATTTTTTTTAATTGTGAGCTATAGGATTTTTTTTAATTGCAATCATACAAAGGACCAATCTTTTCCAAAATGTATATGTACGGCAATAGAGATCTGTAAGGGAATATGAGAATACAGATAAGATAAGTACATAAACCACCAGTGAGGCATATCGGATGGCTACATAAAATATGGAAGAATTAAGAAATCTTCAATCACCCTCCCATCATAATTTGTCATGAAAGCCATAAACTACCAGTGCAAAGTACTATCATTTATAATAGACAGAATGATTTTTCACTGCAAATTTTTTTAAACACAGCATTTCTTCATGGTAATCAGGCTAGTGGATATCATACCTCTCATTAGTTTAGTTTTAGTCATACCTCTCATTAGACTACAATAACAAATGCCTTGTTATTGAAGTCAGAATTTAAAGACAACTAAAATTTTAAAAAGAAGTATAGATGAAGTGGTAAAAAAAAATTATAGGTAAATCGAATGTAAAAGTGAAAAGTACCAGAATGAAGATTGTTTTTAAATTCTCACTACTAGTCGGCATCGAAGCAAAAACTTGACACTTTTGCATGGATCTAACCTAGCATACATAAACATAAGGTAACTTATCCTTACACAGTCACACCCATGCTGAAAGAATGATCCAAGAGTTGAAAATAGACGACTCTTCACACTACAGTCTTTTCAAAATTCCTGGTTTTCTTTCACTGACTTCAATTCGATATTACAGTATGAAAACAAAGTTCCAGACTATGAGTAATTGACTGTTTGTCTTTCATCCGTCCGCGTAGCAGTGCAAGTACGGTACTGTGTCCGTAAGTAACGCTATAAGCTTGAAGCGGTATCATGGTTACGGTCACGATTACGGTCACGATATACATTAGATTCCTTATAACGTGGTTACGATTGGGTGTCGTTAGGTAACTCTCATTGTCAGGTCAGCAGTTTTAATGATTGGGAAATTCAGGGTTACGCTAAGATGGGTTATAAGAGAGGTCTTGAATTTACTGTTCCCATCTGTGTAGCATACCGCTACATAAGCGTAAAAATTAGAAAATTGCCATTCGCACTTAAAGAAATTAATTAGTAGCATTAAAAATCTTACTCTAATTTATTATTAATTATTTTCTACTTCTAATTCGTAATCATTGAAGTTTTTGTGTAAATACATGAGACGATAAAATAACAATTTCCATTTTTCGAGAGAGAAGCCCTCTGGTGGCAATACTGCGCAATGCGCGTCTCTGTTTCAAATAGAGCACTCTTACTTTGGCGGTTGACTAGCCCGTTCACAGCATCTTCCTCGTGAGTAATCAGTGTTAGAAAATAATCGTGTTCTTTCTTCGTTCTCGTGAGTAATCAGTGTTAGAAAATAATCGTGTTCTTTCTTCGTGTTCAGTGAGTATTAATAGTTGACAGTGCAGTGTTATTAAGATACGTAGTTATGCGTAGGAATTGTGATGTAGCATGTTTTCATTCAGTGCTTTGTTTTTGTTTCTCAACGTGATTTAGCGTAAAATTTTGCGTCAGATGTGCATTGCATTTCCGTGTCATGATTTTATTATCAAAGCATAATCATGTTCGTTCCTTTCTTCACTACAATAGTAGATACCTGCAGTTTTCATTCATGATTCGATACTCGGAACGAACGCGGCGAAATTTGCCGGCGTTCGTTGTCGATAGCGTCTTTGTGTAATGGCGGAACCTCACACCGTCGTCTCTTGTCACTACTCTGTGACTATAAATACTATAGGCATGTGTTATAGTAGCATTTATTCTTTTTTTTACAAACCGACTTGCAGTAGTCTTAAATTACGAAAAGTATTCCTGTCTATGCTTGCTAAGTCTTGGAATTTCATTTCTTAATTCCATACTCTTTGAAACCTTTACGTAACCGCACTTATTTCAATATAAAACATTTCAATAAAGTTTAATTTAACTCATCGCATTCTTGTGACAAAACACCCACTACCATCTGCCTATCTTGAGTGTGTGCAAATTGCTGGCGGCTTTGGCTGAGGCCGACGCGTAAAGCCGCCCGGCTAAATCGCCACACGGAACTTTCATGCTTTCGTTTTCTTTCTTCGCGTATTCTCCGCCTGTGAAATCAACGCTTAGGTTTCCTTTTTTCCTTTTTTCATTGGGGATATTATTCCTTAATTCCTTTATTATTGCAAATGATATCTATCAGGATTCAGTAGGATTTATATCCATGAACTTTAGGATTTTTATGTTTTTTTTTCTTACTGCTTTCAAAAGTGCAGTCACTTGATATTTTCACGATATTCTGTAGATCTCGTGTTTACTTGCCCGTAGTCTCTGTAAGGAATCACGATCTTTATTACCGGAAGTTCTTAAACCTAATACTCAGATTTTTAAAGCCAGAGGCATTAGTGAACAGTTTTGACAGCTAAACAGTTTAAACAATTTATTTATTGTTAAAACCTGTCAACCAAAATCTGTCCTATCTCCTTGAGTTTGCCAAAAGTGAGAATCCTTAAAGTAGCTGGTGTCAAACCTGTAGGAGTTTCTCGGAGTTCTCCGTGTGGGAAGAGTTGTCATTATATGTTGGATTGCCAGTGGTGGAATGTCTTGATGTCTCTCCTGGAACGTTTCATCCAGCGCCTCTGCCCTTACAGGACCTCAACGTCATCACACACACCATTTACAACATTCTCCCTGGGCCGCTTTTGGTTCTTCTACTTGGATTGGATTTGGCTATGCTCTGGGCCTTTAGCCTGATATATTCTCTAATTACGGGCCTTAATTCTCAACTGCCTAAAAGTACGGGCACCATTGAATTAGCTTCGCATTTGCTGAATTCCGCGTGCCGGGATTTAAGTACTATTCAAACCAAGAGTCATCATCGCCATCAGTCTCGGCACCTTGATCAAACTCACCTGCTCCAAAATTAAGCATGCTTTGCCCACACAAATAGCTACGCACCGATTGTTGTGCTTGTTTAAAAATTGCCCACAGTAAATTGAATATTCTGAACTCAATACACTTAAAAATCTCATCCACCGGCCGGAGCGACGCCAGCGCTCACCGAAGCTCACCACCGGCACTCCGGACCTCACTGGGATTTCCAGTCAAGCTCATCGAAGTCCTCCTGGTTCCTCTTCAAATAAAAACCACCTGAAATAAGCTGAGTCCAAATCCGTTTTTCATTATCCCTCTTGTAATTTCCCACAACACTATCGAGAGTTGTTCGAGTTTTTGGCCGTCAAGAACTAACATTTCAGTTCAAACTACCCCAACGGTCATAAATCCCGACACTGGTGCATTGGCCGGGAAGCGTAAAAATAAAAAACTCAACTCGAAGTGTTTGAGAGATTGTGAGAGGATAATGTTGGCGTATCATTGTAGTGATAAATTTTCCCATGTCGTAGTTGTTTGAGAGATTCCTGTGGATTTTGACCGTGCTAATTATTCTCTGAGCAGCTCTAACAAAATTTTTTTTTTAGCGCTATCCTGTCCTTGTTTGTTTGTTTTATGTGCCTCAGTAGGTAGGGAAAATATTTTTTTTTCCTATTTCCGTGCTTACGTGCATTCTGACTACCGTAAAATTCGCGTTTCCATTCTCCATTTTCCCTCCGTTTTCTTCAAACGTTATTGATTGATTGAGTAGGTAGAAAAATGATTTTTCTCACCTGCTTTATTTTTGTGCCTACGCAAATTGCCGCATACCGCAGAAATTTTTTCTCGTTTCCAATTTCATATTTCCTTCCTTCTGTTTCAACTTAACCTGAATGATTGAGTAGGTAAAGAATTAACGCAAACCCTTGCCACTTAATCCCAAGTCTTAGGCACTGATATCATTAATTGTGCATCCCAAAAGTGATCGCTAGCATGACTGAATCAGATAATGAAGATCGAGCCCCCTCAAAACCCATTAGGCTCCCGCCCTTTATTCCGGAGGACGCTCACACCTGGTTTCAACAGTGTGAAGCCGTGTTTAGGTATCATAAAATAATAAATGACATAGACAAATTCTATGCTCTTGTCTCCGCCGCGCCCACAAAACTATTGAATGACTCAAACCAAATATTAGAAAACCCTCCAGCTCTCAATCCTTACGGAATCTTGAAAGGCAAAATTTTGGCAAAGCTTCAGATGTCCGATGCGGACAAATTCCGAAGTCTTGTAGACGCCTCAGCAATTCCATCTGTCTCTGTCTCTTTCTCTCCCACTTCGCTAGTGAAAGAACTGCGGAAACTCGCTACGGGTGTTGCTGTAGCTGAGGGATTTCTGAAGGAAGTTTTCATGACTAAGCTTCCTCCGAACGTGCGTCCATTTCTATCGCTAGCAGGGCCCGAGCAAACGTTAGAAAAATTAGCGGAGTCCGCAGAGACGGTGATGCGAAATATTAATTTGTCACGAGAACCACAAGTTGCTTCCCTGAATGTAGCAGCTACAAATTTTAGCCCGTCAAATACGGCGCAAAATCAATCCTCAGCCACAATAGATAAGATGCAGCAGGACATCGCTGAAATAAAGCAAGCTCTCCAAAATTTTCAAATAGGTCAAAGTGTAGCTCACATTCAGCAAGGCCCAGGGAGATTCCAAAGCCACCAAAATGCCTACGACTATCCCTATGACTATCACTCAAACTATCCTTCTCCTCCTCCTCAACGCTTTGATAGAGGTAGATCTTATGATAGGTCAAATCAAGACCGCCGCTTCAGGTCGCGCTCTCGTGATGCTAGTAGCAATTTATGCTGGTACCACATGAAATTTGGTGACCAAGCTCGCAAATGCGCCTCTAGATACTGTCCTCGTTATACCGAAATGACTTCGGGAAACGCCAACAGCGACGCATAGTAGCGAGTACTGCGTTGCCTCATTCCCAGACTACTCGCCTCTTGACCATTCACGATCCCGTCACCAAGTATCGATTTTTAATAGACACTGGCTCCAGTGTGTCAATTATCCCAGCCACGGTGAAAGACAAAAACAATCCATTGTTGGCGACATTACGCGCCGCAAACGGCACGCCAATTCCTTGTTACGGTGAAAGAATTTTAGAGTGCGGTCTGGGATTGAGGAGAACATTCAGATTTACCTTCTTGATAGCCGAGGTTCAAGAGCCAATAATAGGTGCTGACTTTCTAGCCAAGTTTGGCATAGTTGTAGACGTTAAGAATCGGTGTATTAGGGACGAGGAGACACAGATCTCAATTCCCGCTTGTAGCATAACTAGAGCAAATGTCTTGCATTCCTTCTCGATTGCTTTCAAGGAGGAGTGCATGTTTGAACAAGAACTTAGAAATTTCCCAGCATTAACAAACCCTAACTTAGCTTCTAATAACATGCAAACATGCACAAAGCACTTCATAGAGACGCAAGGTCCGCCAGTTTTCTCCCGTGCTAGGCGACTGCCGCCTGATCGATTGGCGTTAGCTAAGAAAGAATTTGCGCGCATGCTCGAAAATGGCATCATCCGCACCTCCAAAAGCCCTTGGGCTAGCCCTCTTTTGCTAGTACCCAAGGCTAACGGTGAATTCAGACCGTGCGGGGATTTCCGCAGGTTGAACGCCGTTACTTTACCTGATCGATATCCTATTCCTTACCTTCACGATTTTAGTGCAAATTTGGAGGGAGCTCAAATTTTCTCAAAGATAGACCTTCAGCACGCCTTTCATCAAATTCCACTTGATGAAAGCGCTATCGCTAAGACCGCGGTAATCACTCCGTTTGGTCTCTTTGAATTCCTAAAAATGCCATACGGCTTGAGGAACGCTCCTCAGACGTTCCATAGGCACATGGCTGAAATTTTCTCTGATCTCACTTTCGCTTATGTCTATTTAGACGACATCCTAGTGGCATCCACAACCCCGGAGTTGCACAAAGACCATCTTAGGGTCGTTTTTCAAAGATTGTCCGACAATGGACTCCTCGTAAATCCTGCAAAATGTGAGCTCGGAAAGCCATCACTTATTTACTTAGGTCACGAAATCTCTAGCCTAGGTCTAAAACCTTTGCCTTCCAAAGTAGAAGTGATCAAAAACTTTCCTCTTCCACAGACCCAGAAGGAACTAAGAAGGTTCCTAGGTTCTGTTAACTTCTACCATCGTTTCATACGCAACTGTGCTCAAACTTTAGCGCCCTTGTCTGACCTCCTCGAACCGAAACGAAAAGGCAAATCTATTGAGGTAAAATGGACAGAAGAAGCGCGCAAAGCTTTTGAGACAATCAAGCACAAGTTAGATTCCGCGACTGAATTATCCTATCCTCTTGCTAATGCTGATTTTAGTCTCGTTGTTGACGCATCCAGTACCGCCGTAGGTGCTGTGTTGCAACAACAAGTAGGTACTAATATCTCTCCTCTTGCTTTCTTTTCCAAAAAGCTGTCGCCCACTGAGCATGGTTATAGCGCGTTCGGTAGGGAACTTCTTGCTATCTACTTGTCTGTGAGACACTTCCGCTATGCTCTAGAGGCGAGGGAATTTGTGATCTACACAGATCACAAACCTCTGACCTCAGCGATCAAAATGCCTTCTGAAAGACATTCCCCTAGGGAAGCTCGACACTTGTCGTTTATAAGTCAGTTCACCACTGACATCCGTTTCATCAGAGGTCTCGACAATACTGTCGCTGATTGCCTCTCACGCGTTAACTCTGTCCAAACCGGTGGTGAAATCACTTTCGGCAACATTGCAAACGCGCAGAAGGAGGATCCTGAACTTCAGGACCTTCTCAAACCTTCTAACACTTCCCCTCCAAAACTAACCTTGGTTGACGGCGTGTACCGTGATGCCGAGCGACCTTCTCGTTTGTATCTTCCTGCGACGCTCCGCAGAGTAGCTGTCCTCCACTACCATTCCCTCTCTCATCCAGGTATTAACCGTACAGTGCGTTTGATTTCTGATCGTTTCGTCTGGCCAGCGATGCGTAAGGAGGTCAAGCAAATTGTGCAAAATTGCCATGCGTGTCAGAGTAGTAAGGTGGTGAAACATAATCGTGCGGCGCTGCAGAGTTGTGCATTCACAGGTCACAAGTTCGACTCTGTACACCTAGATTTGGTGGGTCCTTTGCCTTTATCGCGCGGGCATTCTTATTTGTTGCCCATCATAGATAGGTTCACGCGTTGGGTTGAGGCTGTCCCTCTTCCTGATACCCAAACTGAGACTGTAGCGCGCGCTTTCTTGTCAAACTGGATCTCTAGATTTGGGGTTCCCTTAAGTGTCACACATGACCGTGGATCACAATTCACCTCCAAATTCTGGAGTGAGCTTAGCACCGCTTTAGGGTGTGCAAATACATCAACTACAGCGTATCATCCGCAGTCAAATGGACTTATTGAGAGAGTCCACAGAGACCTCAAGGTTGCATTGCGCTGCCTTAATTGCAGTCACGATTAGACTGATAGACTTCCAGTAGTACTACTTAGCATCCGAAATTTACACAGACAGGATCAGCAATGCACAGCGGCTGAAATGTTGTACGGGAAAACGCTTCGTCTCCCCAGCGACATTGTTGACCCAAAACCTTTGCCTGAATTTTCATCCGCTGTCCGTTCCGCTTATGTAACCTGTCTCAAAGATTGCATGCGTAAGATCAAATATGTGGCTCCACGAATGCCTCAGACTCAGGACAAACTGGATTCGGCCCTGCAGGACTGCACACATGTGTATGTCCGCAATGATGCTATAAAACCTACACTCACGCGCCCTTATGATGGCCCATTCAAAGTACTTAAACGCAAGCAAAAATATTTCATCCTCGAAAGATTCGGTTCACACGACCCTGTGAGCATTGATCGATTAAAAGTCGCATACACTTCCGATCATAGTGTAACTTATAACTCATCATCCTCTCCGCAGATTTCCTTTCCCACTGAGACTCGATCATATCTACCATCTCAGCTTCCTCAGTTGGCTGCCTTGTTGCCTAGTCAACTTGAGTGTAACCCTTTCTACGTGTCTGTACATTCAAACCCTATCCCTAAGCCTATCGTAGACTCTAATTCTAGCCCTCTTACTGACACAGCGACAAGTCTGGAGAGACCAGACGAGCCCGCTGCAGTAACTCCTGTTCCTAGGACTCTTGCCGATCTAAACTTGCAGACCCGTTTGGTGAAACTTCCCCGCTCAGTATCATTTGCCAATTGCCGAACTCGGCAGGGTCGTGTAGTTCGCCCTCCTTCCCGCTACAGATGATTGCAGCGGGTGGACCTTTCGGTCTGCGCCTTGGGGGGTAATGTAGCATACCGCTACATAAGCGTAAAAATTAGAAAATTGCCATTCGCACTTAAAGAAATTAATTAGTAGCATTAAAAATCTTACTCTAATTTATTATTAATTATTTTTTACTTCTAATTCGTAATCATTGAAGTTTTCGTGTAAATACATGAGACGATAAAATAACAATTTCCATTTTTCGAGAGAGAAGCCCTCTGGTGGCAATACTGCGCAATGCGCGTCTCTGTTTCAAATAGAGCACTCTTACTTTGGCGGTTGACTAGCCCGTTCACAGCATCTTCCTCGTGAGTAATCAGTGTTAGAAAATAATCGTGTTCTTTCTTCGTTCTCGTGAGTAATCAGTGTTAGAAAATAATCGTGTTCTTTCTTCGTGTTCAGTGAGTATTAATAGTTGACAGTGCAGTGTTATTAAGATACGTAGTTATGCGTAGGAATTGTGATGTAGCATGTTTTCATTCAGTGCTTTGTTTTTGTTTTTCAACGTGATTTAGCGTAAAATTTTGCGTCAGATGTGCATTGCATTTCCGTGTCATGATTTTATTATCAAAGCATAATCATGTTCGTTACTTTCTTCACTACAATAGTAGATACCTGCAGTTTTCATTCATGATTCGATACTCGGAACGAACGCGGCGAAATTTGCCGGCGTTCGTTGTCGATAGCGTCTTTGTGTAATGGCGGAACCTCACACCGTCGTCTCTTGTCACTACTCTGTGACTATAAATACTATAGGCATGTGTTATAGTAGCATTTATTCTTTTTTTTACAAACCGACTTGCAGTAGTCTTAAATTACGAAAAGTATTCCTGTCTATTCTTGCTAAGCCTTGGAATTTCATTTCTTAATTCCATACTCTTTGAAACCTTTACGTAACCGCACTTATTTCAATATAAAACATTTCAATAAAGTTTAATTTAACTCATCGCATTCTTGTGACAAAACACCCACTACCATCTGCCTATCTTGAGTGTGTGCAAATTGCTGGCGGCTTTGGCTGAGGCCGACGCGTAAAGCCGCCCGGCTAAATCGCCACACGGAACTTTCATGCTTTCGTTTTCTTTCTTCGCGTATTCTCCGCCTGTGAAATCAACGCTTAGGTTTCCTTTTTTCCTTTTTTCATTGGGGATATTATTCCTTAATTCCTTTATTATTGCAAATGATATCTATCAGGATTCAGTAGGATTTATATCCATGAACTTTAGGATTTTTATGTTTTTTTTTTTTTTACTGCTTTCAAAAGTGCAGTCACTTGATATTTTCACGATATTCTGCAGATCTCGTGTTTACTTGCCCGTAGTCTCTGTAAGGAATCACGATCTTTATTACCGGAAGTTCTTAAACCTAATACTCAGATTTTTGAAGCCAGAGGCATTAGTGAACAGTTTTGACAGCTAAACAGTTTAAACAATTTATTTATTGTTAAAACCTGTCAACCAAAATCTGTCCTATCTCCTTGAGTTTGCCAAAAATGAGAATCCTTAAAGTAGTTGGTGTCAAACCTGTAGGAGTTTCTCGGAGTTCTCCGTGTGGGAAGAGTTGTCATTATATGTTGGATTGCCAGTGGTGGAATGTCTTGATGTCTCTCCTGGAACGTTTCATCCAGCGCCTCTGCCCTTACAGGACCTCAACGTCATCACACACACCATTTACAACATTCTCCCTGGGCCGCTTTTGGTTCTTCTACTTGGATTGGATTTGGCTATGCTCTGGGCCTTTAGCCTGATATATTCTCTAATTACGGGCCTTAATTCTCAACTGCCTAAAAGTACGGGCACCATTGAATTAGCTTCGCATTTGCTGAATTCCGCGTGCCGGGATCTAAGTACTATTCAAACCAAGAGTAATCATCGCCATCAGTCTCGGCACCTTGATCAAACTCACCTGCTCCAAAATTAAGCATGCTTTGCCCACACAAATAGCTACGCACCGATTGTTGTGCTTGTTTAAAAATTGCCCACAGTAAATTGAATATTCTGAACTCAATACACTTAAAAATCTCATCCACCGGCCGGAGCGACGCCAGCGCTCACCGAAGCTCACCACCGGCACTCCGGACCTCACTGGGATTTCCAGTCAAGCTCATCGAAGTCCTCCTGGTTCCTCTTCAAATAAAAACCACCTGAAATAAGCTGAGTCCAAATCCGTTTTTCATTATCCCTCTTGTAATTTCCCACAACACTATCGAGAGTTGTTCGAGTTTTTGGCCGTCAAGAACTAACATTTCAGTTCAAACTACCCCAACGGTCATAAATCCCGACATCTATCACATATTAACTATCTTTGGTTAAAAAATTAGGCAAAAAAAAATGATTAGTCTTATGAGATCCTAGGTAAAGTAAATTATGTTAATCATAACTGTACACTTTAAAAGTAGTTTATGATGATAGGTTGCCCTAGGAGTCGCTGAACTGAACTTTGAAACTATTTTTATTGACTGCTGTGTCGCATTCAAAAGCGACACAACAGTTAATAAAAATAGTTTCAAAGTCATAGCCAGGGCAAAGTTGTGTTCGGAATTTCGGATTCTAGAGTCGCTGTTCATTTTTAAAACGAAACCTGTTTTAAATAATCATCTTAGCTCTTTTCCTTCATCCCTAGTCAATGAGTAATGTCATACATTTTTTGAGTTGTTTTCTTTTTGTATTTTACAGATGACTTTTTGTTCGAATTTGTATTGCTGATGATGAGCGAAAACTCGAAACGTCCAATTTTTACGAGTCTTTTACAGTCTCGAGAATACATTTTAACGAAAAATTATTTATACCATTTTCCTGGTTCTCTCTCTTTTATTGAAAATTCGAAAAAACCGAAATAGCTGCTTCGAACTGATAAAATGTCAAACATATCAATGCATGTAAAGGCCATCTTTTAATGTTACTAGTGCATACGTGCTGGTCGGCATTAATCTGAAGAATTTCATCCCTTCTTTCTTGAGTTAAATTTGCTTGTGCAAGTCGATGCTGTTCGGCATTAGTCTGAAAAATTTCACCCCTTCTTTCTTGAGTTGAATTCTCTCGTGCCACTCGTTGTTCTCCAGCATTATGCCGAAGAATTTCCTTGCTTATTTCATGTGCTAAGCTCTCTCTAACTATTCGTATTCGGTGCTGCTCTGCATTATTCCGTAGAATTTCCAAGCACCGTTCAGGGGTCAATTTAGCTCTAGTTTCTCGTTGGCGAGCAGCATTGCTTCGTCTTGCCATTTCGCGTTGTTCATCCGATCGTCTACGGCGTTTTTCTTGCTGTCGTATTCTTGCTAGTTTTCCCTTGTGGTTGGACACATTTCTATACATGGTGGCATCTTTTTCCGGAATTTTATTCTGAAATGTCGTCTAATATCTCTTCGGAGATTTTCAAAAAAATCACAATTTCGAAAACGATAACTCAAGTTCCAAAATCTTGGGCTTTTTACTAAGTGGTAGCCAGGTTACTGGTCAAACGAATTTGAAACATTTTTTTCGCATTATCGATTAAAAATATCAAAGCAACATGATTACTTTCAACAGAGAAAGCTCCAAAGAAAATTTCTATTTGTAAAAATATGCCGATTGCGTATTCTGGAGACCATAATCTAAGTGAAAGGGAATTGAATCGCCAAAGAAAAATAATGCAATAGAATAATTTCTTGAATTTCTTAAGCTTTATCCTTGATGCTATCCCAGCTATCGATTAGAAGAGGGGGCCAAACAGAATCAAATTTAATGCATATGCAATTTAATTTTTGTTTTATTGCAAAATCTTTAATTTTATCCGAGCCAGTTATTTAGCTTACTACGAAACAACGTAAAATTGCCTCTAATATCAACCTCGTAGTCTAAGACGCAAATTAATTTGGATCTACCCGATTTATTTTCAACCATAATCCCTCATTTCACTAGTTCCAGCGTTCGTGAGCTCAAATTTCAATATGGGAGTGTAAAAACTAGAGTGTTTTTTAACAACGCATCACATGCACAATGTTTTCTTAAGCACTTGTCATAAAATATATTGTTAAAATCAGACCAAGGCCACGAAAGGAATGCATTTTCTACGCGCTTTTCTCCCAACCATTTGTTTCAAAAATTCACCTGTGTAAGTATTACGATCCCCATGCGTAGATATCAAGTCATGGTCTTAATTTTAAGATATTTGAATGAACTTTTCATTCATATTGAAACATCTGAACATACGACGTAGTTCATTGGCAATTTTTACTTTCCTACGCTCGTGTGTGCATTAAGACGAAATCATTTTCGGTGGTTAACTTTTCGTAGTGTTCCAGCTATGCAGCAAATATTATGGACTCATGATCCAATATACGCGCACCCTAACAAGAGTGTTTTCAACCATGTGTCACAGGGATTTCGTTTTTTAGTTACTCACATTTATTTTGCATGTCCAAAACCAAATTAATTACAACAAAGAAAGAAAGGATGTTAATGTGAGGGTATTTTAAAAACTACTTTCTCTTTCGTTGAATTTCCGTTCTAAAAATTTCTTTAATCTGAACTTTTTTAACTTTATGAATAGCAAGTTCTTAGAAAAGAAAGAAAGAAAGAAGAAGAAAAAACATTTTATTTCCAATAAAGTACAAACATGAAATGTCGATACATTGGTTTTTAAAACACCTTAACATTAACATCCTTAAATGATTATAACACATTGGTATCGTAATACCCGTGTAGAATGTTGAAACAAAATGATTGATAGAAAAGTACAACAAAATTGAGTTCCTTTCCTTGCCTAATCTGATTTAGAACTAAGAGAGCACAATCCTCGCGACGCTTATTTGAAAAACACTTTCATTAGTACGCACAAGTATTGAAAAATGAAAGCGAAAAATGCATTCAAATACTTTAGCATAGAAACCCTTAATTGCTATTTATACATGGTTATCGTAATACACATGATAGTTGTCGACACAGGATTTAGGGAGAAGCACAAGTTAATAAAAAATAAACAATAATATGTATAAAAGGATCGTTTGCATTTGGAGGGCGGCACTAAGTTTCAGTTTCTGTGTTTCAATTTCTAAGTTTCAATTTCTGAAATTTTTGCTAGGAAGTGAAAATTTATCTTATTTTACGTTCGCTATATCATTCTAATATTGATCTTACTTATTCCTGTCGAATAAAATGAGCATCACAACTGTTGGTTCCATGCAGCGGAATGAGGTTGCTTTCCACAAATACTAGTACTTCATCTGTGGTGCCCGGAAATGGAAATGGAGCTTATTATTTTTCTAATAAATTATCGACTCCAAATCCAAAAATTCCTTTCGCCCATCCGACAACACTTCACTCCCTTTTCCGGTGATGCCCCGCATCCGGTCATGCCTCTACATTTTGTTACGCTTCACATTTGTTTATATCTTACATCCGGTGAAAGCCCACATCCGATCTTTCATCCCTATGTAAGGTGTCCCAACGATAATATTTGCTATAACAAAACACAAAATGGTTATGATATTTCTTACTTGCGGTAATAGTACTGGCGCAAAGAGTACATCGGGGTTAAAGACATGAAAAGTATTGTTTTACATCGCTAGCTGTAATATTTTCAACATAGGTGGAACCGTACAAAAGTTAACTATCTAAAATTAGTGTTGTCGTAGTGTATTCACGAGAATAAAAAGGTAAGAAGAGTTTACCACACAAAGCTTACGACAGCAATTTGAGACCAGAATGAGAAGATTAAAATGATGATCTTTAAAGTTATGACATTCGTCAGATCCGAGGCCTTTTTAAATGTTTCAATGAGACCGAAGTAGAGAAAGTATGTACTAAAATACCCTCACATTTAACATCCTCTCTCTCTTTGCGGTAATTAATTTGGGTTTGGAAATGCAAGATGAAAGGGAGTCACTAAGAACACAAAATCCCTGTGACACATAACTGAAAATACTCTTGTTAGGGTGCGCGTTATTGGATCACGAGTCCGTAATATTTGCTACATAGCTGGAACACCAATGTACACACGAGCGCAGGAAAGTAAAAAATTGCTAATGAACTAAGTCGCATGTTCAAAAAGCTTCAATATGAGCGAAAAGTACTTACGAGTATCTTAAAGTCAAGACCATGACTTGAGATCGAATACATGAGGATCGTAATATTTATATTGGTTGATTTTGAAACAAATGGTTGGGAGAAAAGTACAAAGAAAATGCATTCCTTCCATTGTGTTGATATCAAATACATGAGGATCGTAATATTTCTATCGGTTAGGTTTTGGAACAAATAATTAAGAGAAAAGTACGTATGTAGATAAATGCATTCTCTCCGTTGTGTTGGTCTGATTTTAACACTGGATTTTATTTCAAGGGGTCAAGAAAACATTGCACATGTGATGCGTTGTTAAGAACACTCCAGTTGGTGCACTTCCATTTTGAAATTTGAGCTTACGAACGTTGGAACTAGTGAAATGAGGGATTAAAGGTTGAAAGTACAACGGGTAGATCCAAAATTAATTTGCATCTTTGACTGCTAGGTTGATGCTAGAGGCAGTTTTACATTGTTTTGTATCAACTAGTAAGCTAAAATACCTGGTATGGATGAAATGAAGGATTTTACAATAACGGAAAAATTTAAATTTCGTATACTACAAGCTTTGGCACAGAAAAATTCACCGGATTCAAAATAGATGAGAGGGACCGATGTACAATGCCAACCGTAACATTATCAAGATTGCTGGGGCAAAACGAGAAAGTCAAAACAACTTCAAATGGTGTGGCCGAAGCATACTGGAAGAGTGTAAAGGACGACACTGCGTCACAACAGGATCAACATGAGCATTTTACAATTAAGAATAATTGGGTATGGCGTTAATTTTACATTTTGCAATTAAGAATAATTGGGTATGGCGTCAATCCTGCCTGAATTTGACAAGTCTAATTCTCCTTATTGCTCAGTTCCTGTCTATTACGAATTCGCCATCGTGCTGCAAAAAATGAGTCTCTGAAGGCTTATAGGCATAATATCTCATCAACGCAGAGTTTTGAACTTTTTTATGGATAAAAAAGTGCTTATATCTTCTTCTAGTAGCCGAAGTTTGTAGCAACAATTTGGCAACACCCTTTATACGCCGCCAACTATACCGTCACGATGGCGTGAATCGTTCGAAAATCAAGCCTCAGAGCTCGGCGTACCCTCCCTCGGCGTATCTTCCCTCGGCGTACCTTCCCTCGGCGTACCCTCCCTGGGCGTACCTTCCCTCGGCGTACCCTCCCTCGGCGTACCCTCCCTCGGCGTACTCTCCCTCGGCGTACCCTCCCTCGGCGTACCCTCCCTCGGCGTACCCTTACTTGGCGTACCTTCTCTCAGGCACCCTGCCTCGCGTGGGCGTACCCTCTTTTCTGCCTCGTTCCTACAGCCCGCTATAGCCTTGATAGCATCTTTGTATTCGCAATTCTCTAAACGTAACTTATAATTTATGAATTAAAATGGTCTGTGATGCGGTTGCTGCATTCATTCAGAGCGTTATGCTGGGAAATGTTCTTTCTGGACCAGAAATTCGTGAGTGCTTTGCTGCTTTTAATGTCATGAAAAGACTTGCATGTTGCTGCTATTTTTGCCTGAACTGTTGTGAGAGAAATTAAAGATTTATAAAAAGGCGAGTTTTAAAAGAAAATTTTGCATTTTACTTATGGCTAAAATTTTAAATAGTAGCCAATTTAAAATTCCCTTTTAAGTTTCTAGTGAAGTTAAGATACCGATCCCAAGTTCTCTACTTTCATGCAATTATTATTTTTACTCTGCGAGTTGAATTCTCAATTCAGCGTAAGCTAGATTTAAGAGAAGGTCATTTTCACTCCGCGAGTTGAATTGAGAATTCAGCATTAAATTTATATTAAAAATTCAGCGTAAGTTAGATTTAAGAGAAGGGAATCACATAAATTCTGTCGTGTCACATGAGAAGGTTTGCGCGCTGAAAATTTTTAGTTCGCCTACTTTAATTGAGGAGGAGAGGTGGGAGAGAGCATGTTGGAGCAACTCCAGGGCGCGGAGGGCGAAGACGTTGTAGGGCGCAGACAACTAGAGTTGTGTGTCCTCTACAAGCGACGATCTCTTGTCAGGCACTGGTGATGAAGTCAACAAGGTCTTGTAGTTACCATTAAGTTTATCTATACAACTATTGTTTATTAAAAACAGAAGGCAAATGTCATGGAGACACGACGTAAAATGGTTACTAGCCTGTTAAGAAATAAAAAATAATTCAAAAATGTAAACAATAAAAACAGCATTTTAGTCTTATTTCAAAATATGAGCGAAGTACCTCTGTTAAGTTCGAAAATGATTCTTTGCGGCTACAGATAGGCTCAAAAAATAATTATGAAAACTGAACTCTACACATAGGTTCTCATTTATACAGTTTTATTCAGCGCAACGTGTTGAGTCTCCCTCACTGGTTTAAAAAAACCTAAAATAGACACTTTTGCTGAAATTCGTTAGTAAAATTTACCAGAGTCACGGTGTATTAGCTACAGTTTTATTAGACAAATCCGAGCTCAAACTGTGATGACCTACACAGGCAATATTTCTGTGATAAAGAGTTATAATTTTCCAATAGTTAATTGCCACACCCATCTCTGCACGCTGCTCCTCACGCTGCACTCATCAGCACACAGAGACGAGAGCGCAGACTGTGCTGCAAGTCTTACGTTCCTCTCTAGCATCCTGCCTAATTGTGATTGCAATTTGCGCACACGGTACGATGCTACACAACCTAAACACCCCAACTTTAACTCTTAATTCCACTCGTTTCCTCATAAACAGAACTCACTTAATTTGTAGTTCATGGAAGTCCTCACCTACAAAAACTTTCATCCCCAAGTTTTAATGCATATTTATAGCTTATGATGTTACGAAAGGAATATTGCGAATAAGAGCCCTGATCAAAAGGGGGAAGGAGGCGAGAAACTAGAGGGTC
Source organism: Morinoia aosen (assembly GCA_030386875.1). Lineage (NCBI taxonomy): Eukaryota > Metazoa > Arthropoda > Malacostraca > Amphipoda > Talitridae > Morinoia > Morinoia aosen. Next base: position 51,540,602 of record CM059567.1, on the reverse strand, counting down.
AGCCCTCTTTATAACTATTCATCCCAAAAACCGTGAAGAAATACAACTCAAAGTTTATCAAAGAGAACTTTTGAGTTTACCTAATTCCCTGATGGCAATTGGGAGCAATTAGGAGCAAGGAGCCCTACTCCTGCATGTCTGGCCGTCCTTCAAGCGAGGGCTGTTGTGCGGTCTGGCGACATGCGGAGTCTGCCTGCCACCGAGGGAAGAGACGGAAGCATTGATCGTTGCCACAGTCTCGCTCGAGCGTGCGAAGGTGTGGTCCGCTACGACCAACTCCGCTGTCGGTAGCTGAATCTTACCCATTTCGAACGGTCAGGATGTGGTATTTACCATGAGTGTGATTTTGTGAAAGTGGTAACGGTATGTTGGTATGTCACGTGACATGTATGGAGGCGTGGGCAGCGGCAGTGCGCCGAGCAGCAAGTCACCTCGTCCATCTCGTCGAGACTTAAGCGCCGACCCGTCGTACTACACTGACGGCCCGCGGCCCGTTAGCCCGATATCCCGACGTTCCCGTTCAGCAAGTACTCGTATTCCGTCTCCTGATCACACATTACCGCCAAGCTACATGGATCCGCACACAGTCGCCATGGAAGCCCGCAGCGGCTCGGCCCCTGGGGTTCACCACAGGGCTGACCGAAGCCGCAGCCAAAGTCGAAGTTTGGGTAGGAATTATCATTCGCTGGACCGGGAAGCTCACGATAGGGAATTCTTGCCCATCCGTGATCCCAGAGACCGTTCTATGGATAGAGTGTTGGACCGGGGGCTGGATCGAGGTTTGGATAGAGGAATGGATACGATGGGCAGGAGAGACCGATCCTTGGATCGTACTGCCATGTTGGAAGACGACATGTATCATGGGCGCACTCGAGTGTCTCCCAGCCATACAGGACTTGGTGGGCCACCCATGGGTAGAGATAATTACCTCATGGAATTACAACTACACAATACCGACCTTAATAAGGAACTTTCAAACTTGAAAAAAGAGTTAGAATTGACCAACCAAAAGCTAGGTTCATCTATGCATTCTATCAAAACCTTCTGGTCCCCTGAACTGAAGAAGGAACGAGCGTTGAGGAAAGAGGAAAGCGCCAAGTATTCTCTCATCAACGACCAACTCAAACTGCTCAACTCTGAAAATCAGGTGAGTTTCATGATTCCTGTGTCGTTACTGGATCATTTCTGCCGTAACCTTGCAACTTAATTTAGTTACTGAACATATATCAGCGAAATTTTACTTTGTAACTAATTACTAGAGTAGAGAACTGTTGCAGAAATTTTCGTACTCTGTGCAATTGCGGGAAGCGTTGAACGGATATCAGGTTCTTTCAGAAATTGCGGCTTATTTTCATCAGAAGTTAAAATTTCACTTGATTCCAGTTACTCAAACTGCGAAGAATTTATTGTATTATTACATTGTTTGTCAGTCTAATTTTTCATGAGTGTAAGTTTTTGATGCCAGAAACCAATTCGTAATATCGCCACATTACATTACAGTTGAATATTTCATGCACATGGGCGGTATGCGAGTGAGGAATGATCACAAGTTATACAGACCTAGTTTCTTGCTTGTGAGTAGAATATTTACACAAACTTGTTTCATGTCACTAATTGTTTGATTTCCTTAAACGCATTGAAGGCTGCAGCAGCGCTAAACTTGCAAAACAATAGATTTTCAGCACGCGTTTGTCTTTGAACAAGGTAAATTGATCGGGTAGGGCAAATTGAATTAGCAGGGCAAATTTCTGGTGAACGTAGCGCGAAGTATTGCAAGTTCCCGATGCTTTATTTTGAAGAGACGTTAAATGGTTCTTTCACCGAAACCAAAATCGCAACTTTTTTACTATGCCGGAAAACCAAGTTTGAATTTAGCGTGCAAGCGTTTTGCTTTACCTGTTGGCGCAGAAAAAAAACACATTTTTTAAGCGTTGAAAAATTCTAAAGGAAAATATTTTTTCGTCATGGAAATTAACCAGTGGAGCAGATATCAGAGAGGCTAAAAAATTATGATTGTCTAAGTGCTTACAACTTCCATCGTCCCTGCAAGATTATTGCAGTTCTAATGTCAGGAAAACAAGATTTTATTGTTCAAGATTTGTTGATAAGATACTATTGTTCAATAAAGCCAAACAACAACAACTGGCATTCTTAATTCATTTGTGTACAATCTCTTGCGTTGTCCTCTATGGTTGCAAGTCATTTTTGCAGAGGTTATGCAGAGGTAGACCTCTGTTTTTGTTGAATTGAATTCTTGTTGTTTCTAAACTTTAGAACTGAGATACATTTTTTCACAATTCATAGGTTACAAAGTCAAAAAAATTATTGATTGACTTAGTGAAGGAGCATATATGGAGCAATATTATTGCACGGAAAATAGCCTCTTGCTCCGCGGTCACATGAAGTCTAACAAAACTCTCATGTTTCGCCCAGGCTGATAGATGATTTATAAGAAAATGAATCTCATCATGCAACACAATGTTGGAGCCGCAGAACATAATAATAAGTGTCATACCACAAATTAACTGAGGTCGTTGAGCAAAATAAAAAACGTATTACAAATTAATTAGCGTCGTACAGCAATACAATGCGGAAAGCAACAAATTAACTAACGTTGTATAGCAATATAATGTGTCAACAAATTAATTAGCGTCGTACATGTCTACCTCATTATATAGCTGTACGACGCTAATTAATTTGTAGAGACTCGTTCTTCTCCCTTATATAATCTCGTTCTTCTTATACTCTCGTTCGCCCTCATGAGTGTTATGAAAGCTAACGTCCCTCAATAAATGCCGTAAGTAGGTTCTAAGTACTCGAGCATGTCTACAAAAAAACAAACTGCATCTACCACTTTTTAACTCACGTCTTTGTTAACTCCTTGTTATATGTCGGTCAGTAGAAACTTGTACTAGTATCGATCTTCTAACCAGCTCACCTCACTAATCTTGTACGCGGATGTCACTTCAAATGAAGTTACTTTAAATTTATTTTATTTTAAAAGACGTAATTTAAAAAGTTTTCATTAGCGCTTCCTAGCTAGAGTGAGCGTTTACGATTTCTATCGATAAATTGAGTTGGCTATTCCATTTGTGAAGGTATTAGTGACGTTATCCCTCTTCTGCTCCAAGTCAGAATGTATGGAAATGATTTATTAGAATTTGGGAAGTATAACAACACTTGGAGCCAGGACATGATGAATGTAAAGTGACATACAGTGGTATACACAGAACTGCCTCCTGGACAACTGCCGTGTACTGTGCGTGTGTTAATGTGTCTTACTTCCTTGTGAGAATCGTCCTTTTCGGCCGTGCCCGCAATTGCAGAATTCAAAATTAGGAGGCCTTCAATCAAAACTTATATCTCGAAAATACATAATGACCTGAATAAGTTGATTCGCTCCTAGACGAGTTTTTCACAAGGAAACAACGAGCTGATAGGAAAAATGATTCGCTAAGCCCACATTATGATTTAGTAGTTATGCACATTTATTGGCCTGCTTCAGTGTCTTGAAATTCCAGCGTGTCTAGCCTCTTAAAAATTAAAGTTCATCAACTTGTGTGACATCATCTTTAGTCGTTTTGCTATACGACAACACAAGTGTATCCCTTACGACACAAATTGTTTTGCTCTACGACCCGAATTTATTTGTTGCACATTATATTGCTATACAACGTTAATTAATTTGTTGATTTACGCATTATATAGCTGTACGACGCTAATTAATTTGTTGACACATTATATTGCTATACAACGTTAGTTAATTTGTTGCTTTCCGCATTGTATTGCTGTACGACGCTAATTAATTTGTAATATGTTTTTTTTTATTTTGCTCAACGACCTCAATTAATTTGTGGTATGACACTTATTATTATGTTCTGCGGCGCCAATAAATTTTTATACGTAGATAATTGTTGAAATAAAAGGTAATTATTTTATAATACGGTCATAATCGCTATGCTGCACGATGATAATTTTTCCTATTCGAACCTGATGCGGTGATAATTATTTTGCTTCACAAGGGCTACTATTTAGCAATTTTACAACCTGTTTTGAAGGGTTAAATACATTTTCACTTAGGTTTGAATGTCTCAAAAGATGAGTCATATTAAAAAACTAATAGAGTATCACAAATACGGGTAAATTTGCTCCAAACTGACGCGTGTTTGGAGAAATGATAGAAAACTCGAGTAGCCTCACACGAGTTATTTAAATTTCTGTCATAGACACAAGAACACGAGATCATATTGCTAAATACAAGCATCACAGAGCTTCACAAATATCATCTAAGCATTTAGGACCATAGACTAGTTTGTAGAGTGATCCGTCGTATCTCTGTATCACCTGTGGTAAATATATTGTTCAAATTGTTTAAATTGTTTAAATTGTAATCTCAAAAGGGAGAACAGTTACCCTAGTCCAAGCATTTGCAGTATCGCCTGAAAATATGCTCACATACGTACAAATACGGAATTGCCTTCAGGAAATATTGGAAAAAGTAGTTAGAAATATCTTTTATCGCTGAGCACATTGCCAAGCATAAGATGTATAAAGTTAATGCTTGTTCAGGTTTGGGAAGGTCCTGTTTCTCGGATTGAATGACTTTAAAATTTGCACGAACACGAAAATTTATTGGCGGCTCGATCACTCCTGTATGATGCGTAGTGATTTCTTAGATGCATGATTACCGAGCAAATACTGGCAGTAGTTGGTTATGGAGAAAAATCCGAGGTATTAATCATGCACCTAAATTTCAACGCAAGGTATAAATTGGAAATGTAATCTTCAGTCCGTGGTTACTTGAATGCGGAGCATCTCGACCAAGGAGCACTGAAATAATTCAAGAATGTAGGAGGTTGTGATGAATAATATAAAATAAAAGCTAACCTTCCATACGCGAAAGGAGGAACAATGAACAAAAACTAAAACACAGGGAAAACAGCTGAGTTAAATAAAAATGCAATACACGTTTGCAAAACCCTTTTAATAAGCTCAAGTACACGGTACACCGCATGCGCGCATGGTAGGCGCTAACGAGTTGAGCCCTCGACGCTCTCGGGCGCCAGAGTTTATCGGCATGGGGCGCTTTCGTCACCGGCCACTAATATACAGACAGCTTGAGCGCTAGTCGAGTGTCAACAAACCGTTATAATCTAAATGCGGCCTGCTGCAACAATACGAGTGGCCACTTGCCAAGAGCTGTGCAGTGACGCGCTCGCAACGCTGTCTCGTCACTCAATGAACGCGCGGTTGTTCCCTATCACCTGTCGCACCAGGCGCCCTCAGGCGTTAGGGGCTTAGGGTCGTGTAGTGTAGCTGGGCATTGAATGATTCTAGTAGCTCGGCTGAGGGACTGATACACGGTGTTATATGAGAGATTTGTTGTGGAAACATGTTGTAATCAAATCTGTGACTTGAAATTCATTGTATGATATCAACATTTAGTTTTAGGTGTTGTTCTTCTCATAAGGGCATCATAACATGATGTCCTTCATAACGTACTATATATATCCATTTTTATAGTAATTCGAAAATTACAAACCAGAAACTAAATTATACGAATAAAGTGCAGGTGTAGTGGTTTCGGCGCGCCTAATGTAAGCCGCTACGAATTTGTCCTTAAATTTTGTTATTATAAAGAGTCGACCTAATTTATAGACTGGAAATGAGACACATTTTGTATACGCGAAGGCAACTTTATTAATTTGCAGTGATCACTTGCGGCTGAGCCTGAAGTTTGGGCGAGTGCTCATTTCGGGCGCTCAAAATCTACAGGGAAATGTTTGAAACTACGTTCGTACTGTGACGAAATTCCAATCGCGTAAAGGTCCTCCAAAGTTGCAAAAACGGGTGACTCGAAAGTGTTAACTTTCAAATTCTGGCCCCCCCCCCCCCTGTAACTCTCGTCCCCGTCTCATGAGATGTTCGACAGACGCCCACTTTGTTGCATCTGTTTTATCATCTTTTGTTAGCTGAATGTTAACTTTCCCATGGTGCTTCAATGAAATTTTTGGTGGATCACTAATTATACTGTAGTCTGAACCTATTTTTAGACTCATTTATCGCACAATTAATTTGCAAAATCGAACCAATTTTTCCGCACAAGCGAATAGTAACTCCAACATGTAAATACTTTTTCAGAATCTTCCCACATGAACAACTATATTCTCATTCGACACGAAACTGCGTCTCGGTTGGCTAATGCCGTCGTGAGCATCTGGCTGCATAAATCGTCGCCGCTAGAGTTGTTCAACTTTATGAAGCAATAAGAAAAGTGGAAGAGGAGGGCGGGGTGGCCTAGGAAGACTCGCTGGCGCCGCACCACAGCGACGCCGGCTCAGTGATGGGAAGACCCGTGACCTGCTGCAGTCGACCATGTTTGCTTCTCTCGACTCGACGCGGCTAGACAACCCAACATTGAAAAATGGAACTTGAGTATGATAAGACTACACGTGGCCTGTGTAATATCAACACAGATTTGGATCCTCCACATTTTGTCTTGAACACCGATTTTAGTTACTCGCTTGAAGCAGTTGTAGACTGAACTTCGTGGTAAAAGTGCCAAGAAACTTAGTTAACGCTATGTAGCTATGCACTCAACAGTAGCCATATTCATTCACGATCTGTTTGTTGATGGAGACAACGAAACTGCTTCTCTTTGCGATTCGAGCAACACATTGAAGGTTCAGTTGCGAAAGCTGTCCGTCTTGGGGAACCTGTTTCGCGAAGCTTTTATTCTGAATTATCATCGCCTTTTTTTGTTCTGATCCAGAACTCTCTTTGCCAGGAATAAGGTCTAGAACGCTCGCTTTAGTGAGGGTCGTGTTACGGAGTTGCGGTATTCGATTATCGACTTTTGCAGGACACGCCGTTGAGCGCTTTGTCGGGGATCATTTGAGCCAGAGAAATAGTCTTCTCTCTGGAAGTTAGGGAGTAAGGAAGTAGAATGCGTCGTGGCTGAGACTCATTTGGCCGCAGACACAATCCTGTCGCTCACTGGATTTTTGCTTACGACAGTGCTTCCTAAATCATATCAATGATATCAAAGTCATAAAAGTCTTCCTTTCTTCCCCTCATACACTTGATTTGGAGTCCACGATTTAAACCTGAATTGAGTCGCCTAGAAGCTCATAGCAATAAGTTGCAATCTTGGTCTAGCTGTGGATGACATCTGACGTGAACTCAATTTCAAATCACGACTTTTCATTTCCACACTTTTCACAATTTTATTTTCAGGCGCTTTACATGACTCTATGCATTCATCTCCTAATATTCAATATGGGAACTATTGTTATATAATGTTATGATTTTGCAAGTTTCACAATTCAATTCTGCACTACATAGATGGTGAAATAAATCACTGATACATATGAGTCAATGCGCTTCAAAACATTAATAATTAATTATTCATACACACTTTCAGAACGCATGTATGTACACTACCTACCTCACAATTATATCAAACGTGATGTTTTTGAGTCATTAGGCTACTGTACGCGTGCTGCGACACATTGTCTCTAACACACGTACACACCTAATGGACACGACTGAAGAAGGATCGTACCTTACAAGACCGTCCCCCTGCCTGGTGGCCACTGAGCAGCCCCAGCCTGTGCTCGAGGTGGGTAGCCGAGCTGTTAAAATCAACGTAAGTTTTCAGAAACAAGGTCGTTAGAGACCGTTGATATTATAGTATTAGTCTTATTTTTAGTTATTGACGGTAACTCGGACTAATAGTTATATAGCGATGGGATTTTTCTTTAAATCCTTGAAAAACTGCTGGTTACAAAATGCGGTAGAACTCATGTTCCAAATAATTTTGATCCGATGTGTTTTCTTGGGTTTTCAAATTTACACTCCATTTCTTGCTCGTTTACGGATCTCTGCAAACTGTTTATTTCAGAATTGGAAACATGATGTCCTTTATGTGTTATTTCATCATTTCATCATATTGAGCTTTGAATTCTTTTGTGTAATTCCAACTATCAGTTTAGTGTGTAATATTGTTACTTTTAGTTAATAGCTGTATTGCCGGATAATTCGGTATTGTAGATTTAATTATGTAATCAATACTCTACTCCATTTATAACAAAAACGATGTCCATCAACTTTAAAACGGTAGCTGTTCACTGTAGAGCTATAGTGATGCTAAGTGATGTCATGTAGTTTACCTGACATATTTTGAAGCGATTCCGATAAAAATAATATTTTTCCGTTCTCACTCGCTGAGGTTTTCGCTTATGACGTTGGTGGGACCAGACCGCATTTTAACGCGGTGGGAATTTTTCGAGAACTCTAGGTTCGCCTGTTCATTCACTTCTAACAACTCCTTGCAAACGTTCCGCTATATTTCACCTCGTTGGACAGCTTGAAGTAACATACAAACAACCCCCCTGACTCCAGCGAGACCAGCAATCTGATTAACTGCCGTCGCTTTGAGGGGAGCGAAACACGTGCGGGGCAGCCACGTGTAATTGAATCATTGTGAGCAACACCAAAGCTAAATTGGTCTCAGGGTCATTTTTCATTCAATGTAGTGGACAACTGCTTCATGTGATGAGAATAGTAATGTCAGATAAGGTTTTTGTTCAGTTTTAGAGTTCGTCTTGCAAAGTTTTCCAGGCCTTATCGAGTGAATGTTTTATGCTGAATATGAACACCAGGCCACCAACTCGATGCTCTTGACATTCAGTGATGAAGGTATTTGCTTCCTTGCGGCACATTGTGAGGATATGGCGAGTGAATAGTAAGAAATATTTTGATCCGTATAATTATAATATGTCTACTAAAATTTATATTTTTTCCTGAAACCGCGATAATATTGAACGGGATCTTTGTTTTTCCCGTATTTTGTTACCTAAATCATACGTAACACTGTTCTTTTTGTTTGCTCACAGAACCCCTCTTTTCATCCTGTCTGAGAACATTACAAGAAAATTTATAAGCGAACTTGTGTAATCTATTAGAATTGGAGTACTTTTGCAAAATAGTCGTATTTTATTACGCCGGTGTTATTTTTATCTTGGAAATCTACTGTTCTGCCAGGTACTATTTTGCCACAGGTGCAAGATTGCACCTCGTCGAGTCATATTGAAGGTCATGTCTACGAGATTCATTTGGAAGCCTCTGAGATTCTTACACACGACAACACGGGCAGCACGTTTTTCAAACTATAGCACAGAAAAGTTTGGATGCAACGACAAGATCGTATTTCTTTTAAACTTTTTAGTCCATAGGCGTAACTAGTAAGCGCTTCTTCACTTCGCTTCAGATGTCAGACGCAGGTTTTCTACGTGCTTCGTGCTTAGCTTCGGAATGCTTATCAGCAAAAGAATCAAATTTCGTACTTTTATTGCGTTTGTTTTTTGTGCGACGCGTGCGTGTCTTGCAAGAAAACAATTAAATGAATTGATATTTTTTAGTCATGCGTAAATGAGTTTAATCAATTTGCGTTAAGTTTGGTAATTAATTATTTGTTTCGTCTTCAAAACTGGTGAATAATTCCTCTGAGGTCAAATACAAAAAAATAACATCTGCCTGAACAAAAATGATGATCAATATCAGGCGTAAACATGACTCATTTTCACTAGTGCAATCGAAATAAATCAGTGCAATAAATGCCAGTTTCAGATTTTCTGCTAGTTCAATGTTTTTGTCATTAGTCCACTACCCAGTCAAACTTTTTCGCCGCAGCATGCATGTCTTTCGTGGCCAAAGCGATTTAATTACTTGGGCGGCGAAAAACATGCACGCAGGCGACGAAAAAGTTATACTGGGTAGTGTGTTGCGTGCGCTCAATTCCCGGTTGTGTTTCATTTTGCATGTTCCATCAGAGCATCTCATGCTTTATAGTGTCATGAAATGTCTGTGGAAGTTTGCGGTTTATCATGGAAGCACACATTCGTTGCTGGCACCTAGATCATCTTTTAAAAAGTCCTTCCCGCTTAATTGGTGTAGAATGAAAAAAGAAGCGATGGGCGTGCATAGTTCACGTCTGTTTCCTATTCCTGAACCTCTACTTTATTTATTTTCCAGAGAAAGAATCAAGAAAATTTTAATTACCGTAGTGTGGTGTATTTTGACGTTACCCTATTTCTCATGAACATAGTTTAAAAAAAAAGTTTCGATACCATATACCTACATAAAATATTTTCAAGTATCCATGAAACTGTAAACTGCTTCAGCCTTAGCTCTGTATTGGCCACTCTCAGAAAAAAACGTCGCAAGAAATTATTTTATAAGATGTGTAACTTTGAAGTACTGAAGCCCAGACTGACGCAACTACCTAAATCAGTAGGGGGGCTCCGGCCCCTGTATTTGCGGGGTCATAAACCGTTCCCCTCCATCCCTGCCCGCAGCAAAGTCAGCAGGACGCCCTGAGTGCTGGGCTGTGCTGCACAGGTTCGTGCTTGCCTGCCCTCTCGGATTTGAAACACTGGGGGAAATTTTCTGCTTGTTTGTTCTGGAACCCACACCACAGAGCACGTACTGCCACGTAGGAATCTGAGACGTCGTCTTGTATGAGCAGGCACTCGTGGTCTCCTTATACCCGCAGTGTCAAGGACAGCAAATTGAGAATCTGTGTTTCTATAGCTCGTTAGTCGCGGGTAGGAAGTTTTGATAGGAAATTTCTTAGGGTAATATTTCTCTGTCTCTGTAGCAATTGATTTTAATGAAACGTCGATCGTTGCGCTGCTTAATACTCTACCTCCATTTCAGTGATGTCAACCCCAATCATTGACTTCAAATAGAGTAAGATAATTATGTCAAAAAAAATTAAGGCTGTTCTTTCCATGTAAATTCGCGTCAGCGGTAAGAAAAGTACCACAGATAAAAATTTATTCTCAGCATGCAACTCACTTGGCGGTGGCAGGTAACTTCTACCAAATTTCCCTCTATGTTACATAGCATCGAACTTCTCTATTCCATCCTTATGATCTCCCTCGTCAACTCTGGAGCATAAGTTTGCTGCTGTAGCAAATATACCAAAGTCGCTGGATTTCGACATGCGTAGAAGAATTAGCAAGAGCAAAGCTATCCCTCAATGAAAAAGGGAACAAAGCCATCACATTCAGGTAAGAATATAATACTACATATTTTAACTATCAAATTAGGTTGTACAACACGACATGGCTTTAAAATGAAAGTTATAGCGAAGACAATCGATTTAAAAGACAGTTTTGTTAATAACGAACGTTTCGAACCCTAAGGTCATCATTAGCGGTTACCAGTAAAACTTTCGTTCTCGGGAGTGCTACGGTGAAGACGCTGTTTTACTGATTACCGCTAATGACCTTAGGGGTCGAAACGTTCGTTTCTTACAAAAATGTCTTTCAAATCAATTTTCTTCGCTCTAACCTTCATTTTGAAGCTATGTCGTGTTGCACAACCCAATTTGATGCATAATATTCGCGAGTGCTACATATGTTAAGTACGCTCATCTCGTTGTAGTAAAATGTTACTTCAATTGGGTGCTTTTCCAAGCACGGTATTTGATCATTTGGAAGTAAGGCGTGATTTATGAGAGTCAAATGTCAACATAAATGACATAAAAAAGACATAAATCTTAGAACTTCAGAAGGTAATGTCTGGGAACTTTTAGAACTTTATAAGGTAATGTCTGGGAACTTTTGAAGTAATGAACTGCAGTAGTTGAGTGAGTGAGTTCTAGGAAATGGTCAATAGTTAGTTACAGTTATTGAAAAATAGCTTAAACAGTCTAAATAAGGCTGGATGCGCTGAACATTTTGAGTTGAAAAATCAATTTTAGCGTTTAAACAATTAATTGAGGTATGAAAACAAAACATGTTCGTGAATAAATCGTACATTTGAAATATCAACCAAAGGAAATCTTCTTGGTCGTGGGATGTTCAAGCAAAGCTTGCCTTATCAGAGTTAGTACACACACGAAAATTAGCATTCAAATAATAAAAAGTGAACCACGGCCATAGAATATCGCAAAAATAATTAAAATAACTTGAATCACTCCCAGCATATGTCTTAGAGGGAAGCAATCTGAAACACTAAGAGATTTCTGAGCTACTCATAAGAAAGCATTTAAATAATTTGTTCAAGCACGAAATGAGTTCCAGATGTGAAGGAAAAACGTTCAGAAAATTGAATAATGCGTAAAATAATGCGTATTTAGCTGATGATTTGGGAAGAAATAAGTTATTTCTCGCCAACGTTGACTTATCTGGAAATCTGAGAAAAGTTATTTCTCAACTACGCTGACTTATCTGGAAATTTATGAAGAGATAAGTTTGTCCCCAACTACGTTGATTTATGCGATGATTTGGGAAGGGGTGAGGTATTTTAAGTTATATCTCCGTGACGCGCTGTAATGCCTCATAACATTTTACTGCATGCGGGATGCTATTTCTAAAGGCCATTTGATGGCCCTCATAAGCTTACAACTATCGCGAGGTATAACCTATAACTGTTTATGACGGCGGGGTGTGCCGGTCGTAGTCCTGTTTGTTGTGCTCTGATTTGCTTTATCTGTCGTGTAGTTTACTGCAAAGCAAACGAATGTATTTCTAATACAATGTGAGGGTGGAACGCTTTCTTCCCAATTTAAATTTGTAAATGAAAATTACTGGAATATGAACTATTTTACTAGGAGTTTACTAACTGGTTCATAGGAATTCGTTTATTCTCACGCATGAATAATTTGCACTAGAATTCTAAACCCGTGATTCAGCGGTCGAAATTTTACCCAGAATGAAAACTATTTTGCTAGAAGTTTAATAACTTGTTTATGGTAATTTGTTTATTCTCACGGATAAGTCATTTGCACTAGAATTTTAACTTCGGGATTCAGATGTTAAAATTTTAAAGTCTGAGTTGCACACTCGTGTGTCAAAGTAGCTAGACTGCCGTGATTTAATCTAGTATCAGTCATTAGTAAATGATTTCATCTTTCCTCGTCTTGCTGGGTTGTGAAATGAAGAAGAATGCGGACAGCTTTGTGAATGCTCTCACACTTGCACCATTCATTCTTGTTACGAACAAAAGACTGCGGGGAGTCCGAGAGGTCGAGGCCGCTTGGAAATCTTGCACGGATTTTCAAAATGAGTTCTAAGAAGTTTTAAAAAGGAAAGGTTACGAAATGCGCTCAAATTTACAACGAACTCCTATAATACAAAAACGTTTTTTAAAAACCTATGATTAGCGACAAATATTTTCAAGTTTCTTGTTGAAAATGGATGTAAAAAAGTTTTACTTCCGTGCTTCTCGGACCTTCATTTGGTGCCATGAAGAGATTTTGTCAATTTTCCCTCAAGATTCCGGGAAATGTATGAATAAGATGCAAACAATCCTGTGAAATTTTAGATGCTTCTTGGCGTATTTTATTGCTCAAAAATTCATTAAATGCTGTAGAGTATCTCAAAAAAAGGCAAACTTGCACTTTTATCCCGTTTCTTCAATGAAATATAGATTCATTTCAATAAACAGCCATTAACTCAAATTTCAGCATTGCGAAGGTACTAGTAAAGTAATGTTTACAGTTAGGTGTGCGCTTGTGTATGTTTTGTCAAGCAGAAATAAATTTCACTAGGTGCATTTTTAGCACAAAGAACTTATGCGCCGAACTTCGATTCTTAAAAGCAAACGAAGGCCTTATTTTATTTGATTTTTACTGCTGCGTTACTGATGGTTTATCGATAGAGGCAATTTATATAAAGTATGAGAAGATATCCGAAATTCACGATAATCGGTCTTAAACTTTGCCTTTGGTTGGAGGTTATTGACAGCGTCATTAACGCTCACCAAACCAAGGAAAACTCCATTATTCATGCCTGTGATTTACTCCTGAGGGCAGTAAAAACAGGATGAGTTTTGTTTTCAAGTGCGTAAGAATAGCACTTTTGACAACGCCCCGCTAAAATGCTCTTTGTCTTGGTGCTGGAGTTCAATAGAGGTGCAGTAATGAAGTTTATAATTAACTTATAGCGAATCGATGCCTCCGGCCAGCGCATTCCGTGCTCGCTAATTAAGATCTAGCGCTGCACGCTCTCAAATATAGCACAGCGCTTAGTTCTGCACTTCTGCCCGCTTTTTCCTTCGCGGCACATATTGTAATATTAAGCATCTGCAGTCGAGTAGATTTGTGCAATATGAGGAACAATAGGCTTGAGTTCTGTGAAGATTTACATCAAATAATCCACAACGCAGTCTCAGTTATTACAGTCTCATAAGCTGACTTTAGAATCCAGTGTAGAATAGAATCCCGTGTGCGCTATCTAAACTAAGCGAATGCTATGAAAACTAATGAATGGGAGGTTCTGAATCAAACTCTTATATTTTGATGACACGAATATGTCTCTTAAATGTGTAAAGTCGCTGCGCTATGCATTTTTTTCAGAGTTATCAGATTGTTTGTTGCCACGTGACGTAATGGCTTAGGAAAATCAGGTTTCGATGAAGAATTTGAATCCTCAACATAAAATATAAACGAAAGAGAAAGAGAGGCTCACCTCACACGTGTATACAAGTATGCATCTTACTTTCGATATTCTACATGCCCTGGGTACACACTAGGCTCTGGGCCCGGGTACATGTTCATGCTTCATGCCATGGGCTCAGTCTACCCTTCTTACCCTAGGCCCACGCAATGCTTCAAGTCCCGGGCCCACTTTACGCTTCATACCCTGGGCCCACGCAGTGCTGCATGTCCCGGGCCCAGTTTACGCTTCATACCCTGGGCCCACGCACTGCTTCATGTCCCGGGCCCAGTTTACCCTTCATACCCTGGGCCCACGCACTGCTTCATGTACCAGGCCAAGTTTACGCTTCATACCCTGTGTCCACGCACTGCTTCATGTTCCGGGCCCAGTTTACGCTTCATACCCTGGGCCCACGCACTGCTTCATGTCCCGGGCCCAGTTTACGCTTCATACCCTGGGCCCACGCACTGCTTCATGTCCCAGGCCCAGTTTACGCTTCATACCCTGGGCCCACGCACTGCTTCATGACCCAGGCCCAGTTTACGCTTCATACCCAGCGCCCACGTACTGCTTCATGTCCCAGGCCTAGTTTACGCTTCATACCCTGGGCCCACGCACTGCTTCATGTCCCCGGCCCAGTTTACGCTTCATACCCTGGGCCCACGCACTGCTTCGTGTCCCAGGCCCAGTTTACGCTTCATACCCTGGGCCCACGCACTGCTTCATGTCCCAGGCCCAGTTTACGCTTCATACCTTGGGCCCACGCACTGCTTCATGTCCCAGGCCCAGTTTACGCTTCATACCCTGGGCCCACGCACTGCTTCATGTCCCAGGCCCAGTTTACGCTTCATACCCTGGGCCCACGCACTGCTTCATGTCCCGGGCCCAGTTTACGCTTCATCACTGGGCCCACGCACTGCTTCATGTCACAGGCCCAGTTTACGCTTCATACCCTGGGCCCACGCACTGCTTCATGTCCCAGGCCCAGTTTACGCTTCATACCCTGGGCCCACGCAATGCTTCATGTCCCGGGCCCAGTTTACGATTCATACCCTAGGCCCACGCACTGCTTCATGTCCCAGGCCCAGTTTACGCTTCATACCCTGGGCCCACGGAATGCTTCACACCCAGGCCCAAGTCTATGCTTCATACCATGGGCCCACGCACTGCTCCATGTCCCGGGCCCACGCTATTCTCCCCAGATCAATAAGAGTACAGCTGGGCAGCCGCAGTACTCTCTCAATGAAGCTCCTCGAGAGTACTCTCACTCTCGCTCTCTACTGCTCTTTCTTTCTAACCGCCGCTCTTATGCAGACTGTCATTAATGTAAGTGAGAGCCTCGTAGCTTTGCTGGAGTTCGATTACTTCATCGCAGTAAGCAATTACGGATATTGTGCCCCGTCCATCCAACTTTAGCTGATGTTGTTTTTAATACTATAAGAGTTGGTATCTTTGCTGATATCCTTGCAGAAATTCAGTTGAATTGAATACATGTTCCCGAAAATTTATTTACGGATTCAAAATGTGTGGAAACTAAGGATGATACTTTTAGAAAATTGTCTTCTGTCCTCGAGCTAAAGGAAATGGAGATCAGAAAATGGAGTGAATGAAATTCGTTTAAAAAGGAACTCGAAGTTATATAAATTAAAAATATGTAAGTGCGACAGAATTTGTTTTGGTGTCACGAAGCTCTAGGGATCTGGAGCGTTTGTTATTGGCCTTTAATTTAGTCTCATTTCATTAGGATTAAAATGCCTCTTGATTCGGGGAAGGAGGATATGTGTATGGAACAAGCCAAAATGTAATTTTCTCTTTAAATAATAAGAAACTTTTGGTGAAATTTTGGTGAACTTGATGTGGTGAGGTTACCATCATCGAAATTATTATTTTATATCAGTTTCCATCTTTAGAAGTTCCATTTCTCGATAAACATCTTGTCCCGTGAGCATCTCGACGTATTTCTTTTCAATGTTCATCCACAAAATCAATTTTTATAGAGCAAACAATTCTGAGCCGTTCAGAAATTGATCAACATTTAAAGTCATAACTATAATTATTTCGTAGGGAAAAATAAGCCTATTAAGTTCCTTCAGTATTTAATGAAAGGAATCAAACTATTGAATTCATCCATACACAACAAAAGGCTTGCGGCTTTAAATTTCCCTTTCACTGACGTAACGAACTCACTAAAGTTAAGTGTACCCAATTGAATAATGACTATATTATTTTTCAATGCACAAGCAAACTTGCACGGGACAGTGAGCATTGAACAGAATTGAGTTCCAATTAGAGTAGAAAAAAGGATAGGGGCTATTCAGGTATCAACATATTGGGTCAAGAGTGGCTTGCACGGCACCATAGTGATGTAACAAGGACAGTGGCGAGCGAGAGAAATGTCTCTGTTGAGCGACTGACTGTCTTCTTCTCGAGGCAAACGTGCATTTTTGTATTTTGTGGGAGGGTGTCCGCGGTTCTCCGCAACAGCACTACACTTTTGCCAGCACGAACAGCTCCTCCGGCGATATAGAAAATTGAGGAGGCCAATACTCAGTCTAACTTTTTCGCCGCCTGCATAGATGTTTTTCGCCGCCCATGTAATTAAATCGCTTAGGCGGAGAAAAACATGCATGCTCCGGCGAAAAAGTTTGACTGGGTATGAGAGGGTATAGGGAGACCCTCTAACCCTATGCCCATACACTTCATCCTTTCCTTCCTTAATCAGGAGCTAAAAACCAGCCTAATTGGAAATTAATGTACTCGTATAATAGATCAATCTATAATCAATGAAGTTTCATAGTATGTTTTAGAACGAAGTATGTACTCGTGGAAGCCCATTGTTTTGACGTCCGTACCAACGCGCTAGTTCTTGTAATCTTTGTAGACTCAATATTCTTGGGTGTGAGAACGTATACGGAGAATGTTTGAGCCCTTTTTGTTCATATTACATACTCTATTGTACCACGCACTTTCAAAGATTTTATGATTGACATTATTTTCCAGCTAATTATTGACGTCCTTCACGCTTCAAATTTAATGTTTGTTTCGATTTTTGCTTATAATGTGCTAACTTTTTGATGCAAATTCGAATAGATGGCAACATCTCGGCCCGTTATTTCTGAGGCCTCGCTCCAGCCAACCGGCTCGATCAGCACGAGCGGTTTCGCTGCATCCCGCACTTTGAGAATAGAGACGCCGTTTGACATCATTTAGAAATAAATTACAGGCTCTGATTCTCTCTAGCATGTTTTCAAACCTCTAGTCGTAAAAATATTTTAACGGAATTAAATATATGACGTTGCTTAAAAGGTTATGATGGACGTATTCAGTGCCTCAAGTACCTACATTACATGGTCAAGGAAACACGAAACGCAAACATGTGCTGAGAGTAAGTTCCTCTCTAGTGTCTTGAGTTTACCGGGGACTGCCTGCCCCAGTTTTTTCATTGATTTGTTCATCAACTAAAGTCCTTTTTTAAAGTTATACATTCGATATTTTATCACTTTTTAGTGTCCTTTCATATCTAAATAGCTTTAATTAAATGGTATAATAGGAATTTTCAATCTAATCATGTACGTTTAAGAAATAATTTTTTTTCAATATCAGCGCTAGCAACATCAACACGTCATTTGATCAGATCTTGTAGTGAAGACACCCATGACCTCAGAGAAAATAACGCTTGAAAACTGTCAGTAGTTAATGCCTCGCAGTCGGAAATTGTACAAAAGATATACGCGCTAGAACTTCTTCGAAACACGTGTGTTTATTTCAAAATATTCCTGATTATTTACATCCTTATGTAACGCTCAAGTGCAGTGCAAGTCAAGGAACCTCCATGAAGCCCGTAAAAAATAAATATTTTTTAATGCAATATGGCTCCTCTGGTCGCTCAGAGGCTCCGTAACTCGAAGGCTTGTATCACGCTGTCAAGGATCGTCTCTCCGGTGTCCTGGCGCTGACTTGAATATTTACAATAAGGTCTAGAGCGAAAGGACTGGGAATTTCTCTCTAGCTAAGAATCCATCTCGCTATTAAAAGATGAACCCTCTCAATGAAATAAATATGCAGAGGTGCAAACCACGCCTCTGCAAATTCCTCTTTTTTATCTGAAACAACATGAATTGTAGCTTGTGGAAAAGTGTCAGAGTCTTGAACGAAATGAAATTCAAGAGCGGGACATTTTTGCACATGGTTATCACACGCGTCTGTCCGCCACAGCACTACTATCCTGCAGAGGCGCACGCGCGGGGCGATACCCACAGAGTTACGTGTGTTCCACAGCGTGATCGATGACTATTGATGAATTGGTGAAGTATCGGGAGTCTTGTGAAGCGAGGCACCACGGCCACGAATGCAGTGAGTTCGTTCGAGGTAAGCAAAGCGCGTCTCGACAATGACAGATGTCGATATCGCGCTGTTAAAAAAGCGTCGCGCACCTCAATATAGAGCGCGGTGTGTGTGTGTGTGTGTGTGTGCGTGTGTGTGTGTGTGCGTGTGTGTGACACTTTCTCTGATGGAAGGCAAAATTTTCCGGCAACTTTAGTGTGTGTCAAAGTTACTGGTGCTTTAAAGCGACGTGAATGCACTAATACTATAACAGTGTGAATGAATTTATTTGTGCTCAGATTAGAGTTACTTGAAAAATCGGAGTATATCTGTAATACTGTAAAATAGAATTGATGAAAGTTTCATACATGCTTAAATGAATTTTCCCGTTTGGAATGCATGTAAGTACGCGGCTTTAAAATAGCTTACTTCATCCCTTTCAAAAAACACTGAAAACAAAGACATAAAATTTATTGAATCATTCATTCATGCATCTTTGAAGAACTCATTGCCGTTCTTGCAGTGTTCGCAGGCATGCCAGGGAAGTGATGCAGCTGTGGCTGAAGGAAAGGAAGCTAATTAATGAAGTCAAACTGACCCCGACCAATCAAGTGAAATTGCCACTAATGAAGAAAGTGATACTACCGCTAATTATTGAAGTGACATTGGTGCTTTTTAATGAAGTAATATTGCCAGGCCCAGTTCTTTGTTGCTAATTATTGAAGTGATATTGGTGCTTTTTAATGAAGTAATATTGCCGCTAATAGTTATTGAAGAGACGTTTCTGCTAATTATTGAAGTGATATTGGTGCTTATTAATGAAGTGATATTGCCGCTAATAGTTATTGAAGAGACGTTTCTGCTAATTATTGAAGTGATATTGGTGCTTATTAATGAAGTGATATTGCCGCTAATAGTTATTGAAGAGACGTTACTGCTAATTATTGAAGTGATATTGGTGCTTATTAATGAAGTGATATTGCCGCTAATAGTTATTGAAGAGACGTTTCTGCTAATTATTGAAGTGATATTGGTGCTTATTAATGAAGTGATATTGCCGCTAATAGTTATTGAAGAGACGTTTCTGCTAATTATTGAAGTGATACTGGTGCTTATTAATGAAGTGATATTGCCGCTAATAGTTATTGAAGAGACGTTACTGCTAATTATTGAAGTGATATTGGTGCTTATTAATGAAGTGATATTGCCGCTAATAGTTATTGAAGAGACGTTTCTGCTAATTATTGAAGTGATACTGGTGCTTATTAATGAAGTGATATTGCCGCTAATAGTTATTGAAGAGACGTTACTGCTAGTTAGTGAAGTGACATTACTGCCAATTATTATCGAAATTACGCCTTTATTCAGTGAAATAACACTGCCGTTAATTATTGAAGTGACACTGCCGATGCAGTGTCACTCCGATGCCGTTTACTGGCCTAGCATATCTGTTCGCATTAGAGCATTTTACAAGCACCGAATGTGCCAAATTCATAGTGAACTTTTGTAGGATCAGCCAAAGCGATGAGAGCGAATAGGACATCTGAAAGTATTATAGACTAGTGTACACAGCCCGTCAAAAATGGCTGACAAGATTCAATGTTTTTCTTCAATAATTTTCCCAGATATTGATAACCAACAAATGCATCCATTCTATTTATACCTGAAATAAAATTATTCTTAAACTTGTGCGCTGTGGAAACTCGTATCACAGATACGATCATTAAGCATCCTTGATGAGCGTCACAGAGAGACGGGAGAAGCAGACACCAAACAAATATATAAATAAGTAAACACACCAAGAGTATTATTAGGTAAGATAGTGGGAAGTTTTCTACACTGGGGTTTATTAGGAACTTTTTTCTCCTGAACATGTATGAACGCTGCGATGTTCTCGCACCCTCAAATGAGCTTGCGTTTCTCATGGCTGATAATTCCTTCCCAGTCTAACTCTTCTACCGGTGTATCGATAACCTTATAGCTTCGTAAGAATAGTTGCTGCACTGGGCGGCCAAAGATGTTCCAGGGTAAAAGTTAGTCGGGGATTGAGTTAGTGGTGCAGTGCGTTGGTCACAGTTGTGTCCCATGATGTGTTGGAGTAAGAAAGTGGACTGTTGCACCTTCAGGAAACAGCAAGTCGTTTTCTAATGAAATAAACGGAAAACAGTCGCCTTGTAGAGTGAGATGTTTTTACAGCACATTGTTTCTTCATTCGTAAGGTTGGTTTTTATAGTCAGCTGAAAAATTTCTATTTGAAATTCTTTTTTCTTTCAAATTGGTGATGGGTGAAGAAAGTTCAGCTAGTTAAAATTTCCACGACAGTAAATATGACACTTCTTTTCATTGAAATCGTGAGGACGAAATGCAAGTGTACAATCTAAAGGCCAGTGCTTAATTTTCATTTCACTTTTCTTCGTTTAAAAACAGATGTTTGAATTGTACAGAAGATCTTTGTTAATAATTTTCAAAGATTGCAATATATTCAAGCTGCGCTTAGGCTCGGAATGATGTCTCCGAAATTTTGATGTAATTTTGTCTCCGTAGAGTTGAACCGAACAGTGCAACACTTGTTTACGAGGCCAACCTCAAGATCAAAGAGTCACGTTTATTATTTCTGGGGCCATTAACATCTGGATTTTAAACCCTAGCTACCCACCGCAGAAACAACAATGCTTGTTGCAGCAGTCTGTTGAAAATCTAGATTCGCACAGTAGCTAAACTCCCTTACCTTTCCGCTCTTTATTTCTCTCCCAATTTCGTGGACATGATCATTGTACATTGTATGTGTATGATCCCTTTTTATTCTCAATAACTTCTCAACTTCTTCGATTAATCGCAACTCTAACGCTTTCTTTTGCCAGCGTTATAGCTGTGACCATAAGGCTTACATTGCGCCTTCGTCGGGCCGCTTGAACTTCTACTGCACCGAGCTTCTCTGTGACGATGCTAGAATTAACAGAGCGAAAACCGATTAAACCTTGAACAACATAAGTTTTGCTTTAAAATAATTTCTAACGTTTTAATGGATCTATTTGATGTTTTCTCAACTGCCAAAAGGAAACCTCGGTTTTTTTGCGCCGTATTCATTTTAGCGCCGCAGTGTTAACCGAAAACTAACAACAACATCGAACACGAACGTTGAAATGTAGTTTATTTTGCTTTGCAGATAAGGAGAAAAAACTGCCATCTTTCATTAGAATTGTTCTCTCTACGAGAACGTCAACGCTCGAATTTCGGCTTCCGTCGTTCGTCCCTTGTCCCGCGAGCTGAAAGTGGCGGTGGGTTGTACGGACGTAGCGTTCGTACGCCATCGTTTAGCGAAATTGCGGAACGTTTCGTGGAGTCCGAGGTGCGAAAGCAACGCCATCGAAGCGTAATTTTAGGTGTGATTGCGAGGCATAAAACCAATGCAATTCGCTGCGTAATTCCGCGGCTGGAAGTACCCTGTTGGAGGCTGCTTGCTCCCCACACACACCAGAGCGTACAGTCCCTGGAGCCTCGTCAGCCTCGTCACGCTTTCACCACGTTCAGTCTGAGCCGAAACGTAAAATACTGATCTAAGTGAGGCTTAGTGGCGATATTTTCAGGCATTAGAAGATTTAGAGCAGATAATTTATTGTTATAGAATGAAGAATTTATTGTGATTACTCGACTAGAGATTATTTGATAGATCGGAAAATACATCAAATTCACCGGTAGGCCTACACACATTTGAGTACCGAATATCACGTATTGGTAGAAAATTACATGCATGGCAGGCGAATTTGTGACGCGTACACGCCAAGAAATTTCAAATAAAAATCATTGATAGGGAACATGAGTGCCAGTTTTTGCGTCAACCAAACAGTGAAACGTCTTATCCTTCTTCCCATGCGGTTATTACATCATTGAATTTTCCATTTGAACACTTCGAGATGATGGGAATAAACGCGTAATATAATGGACATTCGAACCGCGTTTCTTCTTTCGTACAAGCTCATGGATTGCAGTGCACTAGTCTTGAGTCGCTTGTACGAGTTCATGGATTGTGGCGCAGTGCACTAGTCGTGAGTGCTGAGAAATGTCTTTGTGTTCACCCTGTGACGTAAAGAGACAAAACGGACTCAAAAGCTCCCCGAGGACTGCCCCCACAGCTGCAACAGCAGCTCCCAAGCTCCCGTGAGTTATTCTGGACGGCGCTCTGAGTTGCCGTGAGTGGTACGACGCTCTGAGTTGCCTGGAGTTACACGACGCTCTGAGTTGCCGGGAGTTGCCCTGGACGACCCAAGCCCCGCGAGTTGCACGACGCTCTGAGTTGCCGGGAGTTACACGACGCTCTGAGTTGCCGGGAGTTGCCCAGGACGGCCCAAGCCCCCGCGAGTTGCACGAGGTTCCGAGTTGCAGATGTACTTCACACACGCGAGCCCAACTCACTGCAGACCCGAGTCACGCAACGCGTCCTCAGGTCCTCAGGTCCTCAGGACAAGTACCCGGAATACTAACTAAGTAACTCGCCCTGCCGCTCGCGATGTGCCCTCAACTTCCATTTGGGCAGCTCAGGTCACCAAGATCTATTGGGATACGAGTTACACAGGTTATTGAAATTTATCTGAAACTGGGTTAACGAGAGCTCTTAAACAATTCTGTCAACTAAAACTGTCGGAAAACATGTGTCGCATAGTGGTACAATGGAGTTACACTACAGTTTAAAATTTTAATATTTTTTGACACTCTGTCATTCAAATGATGCTTACATATAATCGCTATTACTACCACCGTCATAAAGCGCGCGCTGACATGGGTGTCACCTACATCAACACGGGGAAGGAACTGCCCCTCGACAACTAAATTGAAGCAGCATATGAGGGTCCGAATTCAACGAAAGTTCAACAATGCAATGAGAAAAAATTCCACAATTTAACAAATTAAAAATGTAACAGAACACACATTTAGGCTGTTTCATGTTGAAAGAGTATCATGTTGTCTGTTCAGGCTGCAAATGGTTGAAAATTTGGATGATGAAGGACAAATTCGTTGAAATTCTAACAAAAAGTGTTCTTTCCTCTAGATCTAATTCCTTTTAACAAATAAGCCCCAAATATGGTTTATAGGCCCCAAAGTGTGCAACCATTATGTGATACATGTATCACATCACGCGGCCACCATGAGATGTTCGAACTATGAATTATAAAAAATTGTGTATTTCTTAGAGGAGATTGTGACTTAGAACACAATTGTGACTTAGAGGAGACCTTGTACGCTGCAGGGTGTGTGATGTGGACCTGCCTAGTCTAGCATGCGAGATATAAATGATCCTGCATCTGTATTGGAAAAGTGAAATTACCTTCATGACAGAAAGAATCATTATAATACCTTTATGCCGGAAAGTATCATTATAATATCTTCATAACAAAGTATCATTATAATTCCTTCATGACAGGAAGTATCATGTTATATCGTGGTTTTTCATCACGAAATTAGGATTAGTAATTGTAGCTGCAAACTACAGTATCGGTAGCTGTAACTACCGTAACTGAAGCGTTAGCTTCAGGAGTAGGAAAAGGAAACTCTTAGCTAGGTTCCTATTCTTGTACTGAATCATCCATACACTGACTCTGCTTATAAGCTATAGCGCTCGGAAGTTAAACAATGCTCTTCCGGTGCATACCAATGCGATGCGCCCCGAAGGCACAGCTTCCGGCGGAGGTCACATAACGACATCTGACCTGAACGCGATATGGCATCCGGCAAGACGCGCAAACCTCCGCTCCGGAACTCGTACTCATAAAACCAGTATCACATTATACGATGCACATTTTAATATACAACAATTTCCCTCCCTTTTAGATGAATATATGACACACGGAAGGAAAACTTAGCAACCTATTCGCATTACAGGTTTAGTTATTTTAACTGATTTACAAGGTACATTTTGTACAGGTAAACTGCTGACCGGTGTCAAAGCAGGAGTCTTTTAGTCTTACTAGAACACGGCGTGCTTTAAAAATACAGGAACTGCATCATGCAACACATCTAGATGAACGGTATCTTTAACGTTAGACTGAATCAGATGACAAGTAAGAATCATTAAACAGATCATCAGAGAATTGAGTTACAAACATAGGCTTAGCTCTGGACAAAGAATATTTAGGATGAACTCTATCTCTGGAAGTAACAATTTTACGATTGTTCAGCGCAACAGAGGAGTAAGTTTTGTGACACTTTGAGGAATACAATGTGACTGAAATAACGCGTAATTAGTTTGTACATCAGAGAAATTATGAAAATAGTTACCGTCACAAGTATCGTTCCTAGGCTTTTGTAGAATAACTTCGTTCTTCCGCTGTAGAGGCTTACTTGAACTCTTCATTGACACATCTTCTCTTCCGACGTTGCACTGAGAACCGCTCCTTTCCAGCTGCGTTGTGTAAGTGCGAGCTGCGTCAAATTCTTCTCGTGTAGGTCCCCTTCGTGTAGGCTTAACAGGAGGAGGTCGTGCTGCAGTCGTAAATTGCAAACTTTAGAAATGTGGCCTTTTTTCCACATTTTTTGCATTTTATTAATTTAATTTTAGGGCATAGCAATTCTTTGTAAGGTGCTTCTGCCTAGTTCCGCAGCGAATACATATGTAATTCGGCTGTAGTTTTTCTGTAGGGAAAAACGATGAAGGTGAATCCTCACGAATAATATCTGGAGCGTCGAAGCTTTACTGTTCAATGAGTTTTGCATGTTCAACGCATTCGTTGAAGGACTTGCTGTCACATTTCTGTAGAACCGCGCTGAGAATTTGCGCTGAATGTAGACCAGCCACAAGAGCATCTCTCAAGAGACGATCGCGACCGCAATTTTCGTAGTTGCACGAAGATGCTAAGTCATTTAACGTTTTAGCATAACTTTGTGTGGATTCATTAACACTTTGCTCTCTGTTTAGAAATGTAACAGATGCGCCAACAGTGAATTTCTTGATTTTAAATTGTTGTTTAACTTTCCTTCAAGTTCCTCATATGTAGCATCAGTGAGTAACGTAGGTTAAATTCTTCGCTGTAGATTATTACTCACTGTTTCCACTTCACCGTCGAATGGAGTACAGCCAACTGTAGAATGCGCCATCTCAATTTCGGAGCACTTGTAACCTTCAAATTTACTTTGGAGATTCGAAATCTTCGTCGCCATTTGTTATATCGTGGTTTTTCATCACGAAATTAGGATTAGTAATTGTAGCTGCAAACTACAGTATCGGTAGCTGTAACTACCGTAACTGAAGCGTTAGCTTCAGGAGTAGGAAAAGGAAACTCTTAGCTAGGTTCCTATTCTTGTACTGAATCATCCATACACTGACTCTGCTTATAAGCTATAGCGCTCGGAAGTTAAACAATGCTCTTCCGGTGCATACCAATGCGATGCGCCCCGAAGGCACAGCTTCCGGCGGAGGTCACATAACGACATCTGACCTGAACGCGATATGGCATCCGGCAAGACGCGCAAACCTCCGCTCCGGAACTCGTACTCATAAAACCAGTATCACATTATACGATGCATATTTTAATATACAACATATCATTAAAATACCTTCATGACAGAAAGTGTCATTAAAATACCTTCATGACAGAAAGTATCATTAAAATACCTTCATGACAGCAAGTATCATTATAATACCTGTATGCCGGAAAGTATCATTATAATATCTTCATAAAAAAGTATCATTATAATTCCTTCATGACAGGAAGTATCATTAAAATACCTTCATGACAGAAAGTATCATTATAATACCTTCATGACAGAAAGTATCATTAAAATACCTTCATGACAGCAAGTATCATTATAATACCTTCATGACAGAAAGTATCATTAAAATACCTTCATGACAGCAAGTATCATTATAATACCTTCATGACAGAAAGTATCATTAAAATACCTTCATGACAGCAAGTATCATTATAATACCTTCATGACAGAAAGTATCATTAAAATACCTTCATGACAGAAAGTATCATTATAATACCTTCATGACAGAAAGTATCATTAAAATACCTTCATGACAGCAAGTATCATTATAATACCTTCATAACAGAAAGTATCATTAAAATACCTTCATGACAGAAAGTATCATTAAAATACCTTCATGACAGAAAGTATCATTATAATACCTTCATGACAGAAAGTATCACTAAAATACCTTCATGACAGCAAGTATCATTATAATACCTTCATGACAGAAAGTATCATTAAAATACCTTCATGACAGAAAGTATCATTAAGATACCTTCATGACAAAAAGTATCATTATAATACCTTCATGACAGAAAGTATCATTAAAATACCTTCATGACAGCAAGTATCATTATAATACCTTCATGACAGAAAGTATCATTAAAATACCTTCATGACAGAAAGTATCATTAAAATTCCTTCATGACAGAAAGTATCATTAAAATACCTTCATGACAGAAAGTATCATTATAATACCTTCATGAGAGAAAGAATCATTATAATACCTTCATGAAAAAAGTATTATAGAATTCGAAGATTTTTAACATGCAATAGAAGCCCAACGAAATATCCTTGAGTATGAAAATTTTAACGTTAAATTGGGACCACAGAATTTACTAAAGCACAAACATTTTTTTAATTCAGAGTGAAGGTTTCTTTGAAGGCTTACATCTACTCAACTAAGGTTATAACAAAGGCAGGTTGTGCTGCTGTGCCACGGGGAGAAACTTCGCGGAAGTAATTGCTATGTGGAGGCTGGAAAGCAATTCCGTGAAGGTAAGTGTACATTTACAATAACTTGTAGCACAGTGAAGTTTAAAAAGAGAAAAATAGACAGACGAAGCGAAGGAACAGAATTATAGGAGGTAAAAATAATCTATACGCTCGATAACAAATGATCGTTGCCATTCACGCGCTAGAATTAGTTGAAAATTATTTGAGGCTAGGATTTCTGCGATCTGCAACAACGCGCTCCCGAGATGCACGTAGCAGCGGAGTACGCTGAGCCGTGACGCGAGCGTAGGCGCTGTCTACCCTCAGCCAGGCTTCTCATTGCAAAGAACTTCTTCCTCCGCTCACCAAATCCTCCCCCCTACCCTATCGATTCTCGCGCACGGAAGCCTCTCACATGAGGCTACCGTTGCCTCGCTAGAGCCTGGTGACCCGAACAATCTCCCTCTTGTTGATGTCATACCTCTCATGCAAAATCAATGCTCGCGACGACTTGTTGCATTATCTTCACGTCCAAATTTTTTTAATCTTTACGCTCTAATGCGAGGTTGGCCCTAAACATGGGCCATCGGTTCCTTTCGAAATAAGAAAATCTGGCTACAGAGTTTCAAATTTTCTTGCTGATATCCGCAATGGTTTGTTTTCGTGATGGGGCATCATGCCAGCCGTATCTCGTGGTTCCCTGCGTCATCGTAAGTTTGCGAGGCTCCAGCGTACGTGCCGGGGTGTCTTTACGTATGAATGCGTGAGTTCGTGCGGCCGCCATTACGCAATCTGTGATGGCCATGCGAGCGCTAAGTGCATGGCACTAAGAATAGCAACAGCAACGTTTGTTTCCAGAGTTCAGTGTCGTCTGGGCCCTCCTGTCACTCGTGAGGCTTGAGAGCGAGAGAGAGCGCTACACCACCGCAGAGAGCAACTGCCCAAGGAGAGCGAGGGTGTGCTCTGAAAGAGAGTAACGTAAAACATTTCAAATCTCTTGAGACTAACAATAAGTTGTCTTAATGATTAAAATGAGGTGCTGATTCACTTGTCAGGTATTAGTGAATTTTTCGAGATTTGGAAATCTTTCAACCTTGCCTCAAATGCTACAAAATTTATTCAGAGAGCGATTGCACATTC
This sequence comes from Morinoia aosen, assembly GCA_030386875.1. NCBI lineage: Eukaryota > Metazoa > Arthropoda > Malacostraca > Amphipoda > Talitridae > Morinoia > Morinoia aosen. Next base: position 51,512,007 of record CM059567.1, on the reverse strand, counting down.
ATGAAGAGAGACAATTGACGTACTTCTGGGCTCATTATCTGTGTTCACCCTCGCTTCAGGGTTTTCATAAATACTGACAACTGAGTTAGTATAAATATAGCCTTGTTTCACACCAACGATCCCACGTATAGTTGAAGACGAATGAAGAAAGCAACTGTGTCCTAGACACTGTGTGGGTTACTCAGAAAGAGCTTCTATACCCAAATGCTGAACCCTTATCGTATCGTAGCATTGACTGATAAGCTTGAGGCTTACCAGGGTATTCACGGGTCTGCAAATAGTTTGTTAAGATTGCAGAGCCGTAAAGTTGCTCCAGAGCCAGTACAGCCAGCCTCTCTCGAGAGATCGATAGCCGAAGCTCGCCTCTCTTCTGAGCAGCGCCGACGTAGCGCCGTGCCATGGCTCGCGCGCCGCCCGCTGCTCTGGCGGAGAGAGAAGGAGGAGAGAGGGAGAGAGAGAGAGAGAGAGAATGAAGGCTCTAGGAGAAAGAGAAGGAGAGGAAAGAATGAATGCTCTGGGGGAGAGAAGAGAGAGCGAGCTCTGGGGGAGAGAGAAGGAGAGGAAAGAATGAGTGCTCTGGGGGAGACAGAAGGAGAGAGTGAAAGGCAGAAACAGAAATAGTGAGAACTCCTCTTCTACTGAATGAGGATTTATTCATCGTATAGTTACACTCACACAACTCTTATTCATACTTACACTCATTCACTATAAATATGAAATTAGACGTTGAGCTTGAGATCAGTATTCGTCCTTAGAGCATCATTGAGAATTGAGAGAGCTCTCTATTTACACTTTGATGTTTTATTCAACACATAATTACATTCACGCAACTTTCATTCGTGTTTACACTCATTCACAGTAAATATGAAATTAAATGTTGAGCTTGTTGAATGCATGTTTTGCATAAGTCGTCTGCATACACTAACCTTGTTCTTAATATCCTTTTCCAGCACATAACGTTCGTATTGAACACTTAATTCATTCTTTGACTTTTTGAAGTCTTTGCCTGATCGTTTGTCGTTTTTCCTTTATACATTTTGTATCTTTCTTGCTCCTTCTTTTCCATTTAGTCGCTGTGTAATATAAATTAAATTATCTTCCATAAATGAGTAAGTAATTTGTTGTAACTTTTGAAAATTACTCTTCTTACTCTCCTTTTTCACTTCAGTGAGCAAAGTCAAAGTTTTGTAGCGATTTAAAGATATTTTTTTCGGTACGACCCTGCACTCTACTGCTGAGTTGCTGGGTTTTCCTGCTTTCCGCAAATCTTAACAATTACAATTGTTAAATTGTTAACTTCAGAGTCCTAGGTTTTTGAAGACTATTTCTATGATCAAACCTTGAAGCATTCTAATTTTTTCCGAGGGGAAACAAAGTAACAACTCTCTTTTTGATAATGCCGTGATAGTAAACAAAAAAGACGAGTAGCGAAGGTTAGAGGAGGAACTCTTCTACCCAAATTGAGCCAGTACTTGACTCTCTCACTCCCTTCCCTAAAATTAAGAAACTGCAAAACAAACATTTCTAAGCCCCGATTGTAGCAATGAAGTGGTTCATAAAGATGTTTCCTCATGTTTATTCCCTCCCGTAAGCCCTGGACCATAAATCCTCGAGTCAGGCTCGAGTTAACCCCGAGCTGGGCGCTCCTCAGGATGTCGAGCGCCGCTGGCTCGCTAACCCAGAGAGATCACTCTCCGCCTCGCTCGCTTCAGCCAGGCCTGCCCGCGTTTATCTGCTCCGCTAGTTCTCCTGTTTATTCACCTGCCATTTTCCTCCGTTTATTTAGCTGCCGCTCGAATTCTTTGCGGTTCATTCGAACACGAGCGAAGAGCATATATATCTGTTAACAAGGTACTCGTATAATTTCACAATCGATTTTTACAGATGCCGGTATGTATGATGCCGAATTACGTAAGTTTTTTCTGGGCTCTTCAAACTTCCAACTTATGGTTAAGCATGTCATATGTTGGAAAAATTTTACTTCTTATTTTAAATACTTTATTTTAATACCCTGTGCTATGACCAGTTTTTATTGGAAAAATTAATTCTGGTGTCCTAGCCTATATACTATGGCACACACACGCCTGCTGTGCGTCCTTATACTCATCGTACATGTACGCTGCTTCTGATACTCTATTTTTCCCAGGCTTTTTCTCTTCAAGCTTTATACCTCTACCCAACCTACCCATTTTACCCATAATAACTCTTAACAAGGATCCTATAATAACTCTTAACAAGGATCCTATAATAACTCTTAACAAGGATCCTATAATAACTCTTAACAAGGATCCTATAATAACTCTTAACAAGGATCCTATAATAACTCTTAACAAGGATCCTATAATAACTCTTAACAAGGATCCTATAATAACTCTTAACAAGGATCCTATAATAACTCTTAACAAGGATCCTATAATAACTCTTAACAAGGATCCTATAATAACTCTTAACAAGGATCCTATAATAACTCTTAACAAGGATCCTATAATAACTCTTAACAAGGATCCTATAATAACTCTTAACAAGGATCCTATAATAACTCTTAACAAGGATCCTATAATAACTCTTAACAAGGATCCTATAATAACTCTTAACAAGGATCCTATAATAACTCTTAACAAGGATCCTATAATAACTCTTAACAAGGATCCTATAATAACTCTTAACAAGGATCCTATAATAACTCTTAACAAGGATCCTACTCATTCGTGTTATTCTTTGTTCCCAACATATTAACACCGTATAATGTAGCCATCCATCATCTTTGGAGTAATCTCATTATCTTGGCTTCAAAAACCATCCTCAGTGTGCACTGGGTACCCTCACTCCAATTGCTTGGTTAAGTTTCCAGTTATGTTTCTATTATACATGCTTCGCTTCTTGCACTCCGTCCTCCACCATTAGTGCTGTCATCGCCGCTGTGCCCTTGGTATTTTACCTCATGAAAAAATGCTAAAGAGGTTCGTGAATGTAACATGCAATATCATCTCGCTTCAAGGAACTAACGGTGAAAAGTTTGTATGCAAGACCAGCAAAAAAGCCCTCTTCATCACATAATTGGATATGCCAGAAGAGAGCTGCAGCGTTCATCAGAAAACGGATGTAATTTCAATTTCATGTTAATCACAGCCGTTATGGCTGCACGGACATACACTGGGAAAACAAGACAAACAACGATATTCATTTTCTCGTTTTCGGTTTGTTATTTATTATCTCCCTGCTTCTAATTTTTATGAGTTCTTCCCACGAGCAACAGAATCAGTTCTTCAAAGTCAGGTCTTAAATTTAGGGTTCAATGAGCTCCCCTGCAAAGCTCGCCAGCAGTTCACTACGCTCATGCACTCACCAGAGGCAATTTTGAAGCCTTCGCTCGTATAATGTACATAGTAACTCGCGATGCGGCCTCTTTCTGTCAACAGCCTTGTCCGCTTGCAACTTTTCCAGCTTAGGCAGCGACGTTCATTTACCTCTCGTGGCTTTTGTTTTTATAGCAAATTAGCTTTTTCTTTTGCCTGTGTTCTCGTCTTTCAGGACTAAGAGCTCGGGAAATATGAGGCTGACCAATATTGTCTGGCTGTCGCTCCAGCAGCGGCGGTCCATTTCTGGAAGACTGTCTGCCTCTTAATTACCATCGCGTTAGCAAAGATTATCATCGGTGTCATTTGAGGTGGTCGTCTCTCTCGTTAGATATTGTCATCGGTTTTACTGAAGGTTGTGCGCCCTTTCGTTGGGGGTCATCATCAGTCTCACTGACGATTGTCGTTCCGTTCATCAAAATTTTCGTCTGTTTTATTGAAGGTTGCCGTCTGTTTCATCTGAGATTATCGTCTCTTTTGTTAAAAATTGTCGTCTGACTCATCAAGGGCTATCACCGCTTTTATTGAAAATTATCGTATGATTTATCAAGGGCTATCACCGTTTTTATTGAAGATTATCTTCTGATTCATTAAAAGCTGTCACCGATTTCATCAAAAGCTTTCGTCGATTTTTACGAAGATCTTCATCGGACTTTATTATTAAACGAGGTCACCGTGGCCCAGAACTGTTGAGAGCGCGCGACTTTAAGTGAAGCGTTGCCGGTTAGATTCCAGGCAATGCCAGCCCGGCGTATCTCTCCGTTGGGAAAAAGGAAGAACATAGCCATAACTTTTTACTCCACCCAAGTGCCGGAAATGTGCACTGGCTCTATCAGGAGCAACCGACATTGTGTCTTCACGTTAGTTGTAAGGCGTTTTAAAACCATGTGAGCTCGATGATATGCATCAGGCTTGTTTGAAAAAAACATACTTTTTTAAACGTCTGATAGCCGTTATGAATTAGTCAACACCGTTGTGTTATTCATCATTATTTTATGTTCTGCTAACGAAAGAGAGAGAGAGAGAACACAGTGGGAATAAGTAACAGCCTTCATGAAGATTAAAATCGGTTCTCTTCTGAACAACCGAAACAAGCTTGACCTCTCCGTGCACTTTCCAGATTAAAACAGGATATCGTAATTTGATCTCTACTGCTTCAGTGATAGTTACCTACATTGGAAACATAACAAATAAGCTTGCAATAACTTGCTTGCTTAGGTATCATTCAAGTTACATTCCCCAGCGTTAAGATTATTCGTTTATTTAGGTTATAAACCTGGTGATTATTTATTGATTATGGTGGTTATCATGAGTTAAGCGGTGTATTGAAATCCTTTAGGAACTTACATGCCCGCGTCTACAACCTTATATAGCGACTGCATGACTGAAGGTAGTTACGGACTAACCGCAGGCTCATGTTCGACTTTCTGTCATTAGAGGTTTGTTCTGGAAACGTCGACAAGCGCATCGTCGTGCCCTCTTAGTCGTTCAGAGGAGACTGTTCGTTAAAAAATAGCAGACAATATAGCAGTAGAGGAGGTAGAGTTAGAAAGACTGAAAATTCATGTGTGACCTTCAACTATTCCAGCTGTGCTTCGTGCTGCTGGTTGCGCGCTGAGAGAAAAATCTTTTTGCGTTCCAATTTCTTTCCTGCTCAAGTTCATTTAACTCTACAATTTTCCCCCTGAGATTCGCGTTAGCTTTTTCTTCTTTTTTTGCGGTGCTTGTAGCGGAGACACATTCATTGTTTGCCAGCGAAGCACCCCCTATTGACACGAGGCGCCGGAAGCAAGAGGCTGCTGCTGCGTCCTGTTTTGCTGCTATGTTGCGCGTTTTGGACGCTGTTCTCAGACGCTGTTCTGGCCTCATTGCTGTCGCAGAGTTCGTGCGGTGCGTCTTTAATGTAATTATTTTCCTGCAAAAATAGACCTCTGAATTCCCTCTCAGTTTTTGCTGCTCTCCAAATTCTCCCCTGTTAATCGAGTTGTTTTTTCCTGTTCATTCCGAAATACTATGCTGCTGTATTGGAGTTTCGGTTCGCAAATTATTATGATTTTAGATGAAAAACAATTGCCTCGTTGCTATAGTTTGTCTCGACGAAAGGCTGGGCTCAGCTCACCACAGCACGGTCAATATTTGCGCTTTAGCTGAAATCCTAAATTGCGGTCATCGCCTCTGAGGTCGGCTTTAGAGATCCTCAGATTTTATCGAGGTTTTTCTGAAATTACACCGACCCCCATTTTTTTTGCAGTTGAGCTTACGTAGTAACTAACTATCGTATTCTCTATCTTCAAATATAGCTAAACAGCGTGACTCAAGTAAGAATTTAAGGTATTGGTGTATCTTAGAGATGAATGCAGATATGTGGTCAAGTCTTTCATTTCTGACGCTGGTGATCCGACAGCTCCTGCCTTGACGCTCCTGCTTCCTCGTCCGTCGACCAGCTGATCTCATTACCAGCCACTAAATGTTTCCGAGGTGTTCTTAAGGGAGAACAAGGAACGGTTGGGTTCCTTGGACTCGTTTGTACAACTCAATTGCAGTGGCTGAGTGTGAATGTTCACGCTCTGAGAGTCACATTAATTTTATTTTGGGGATGAAAGTAAATGTTTACGTTACGAGATTCTCTTTCATGTTATTTTGTGGTTTAGTACAAATGTTTACGTTCTGAGAGTCACTTTATTTTATAGTTTCATTTTGCGGCTGAGTGTGAAGGTTTACGTTTTGAGAGTCACTTTAATTTTGCTTTGCGGCTTGGTAACACGGTTTACGTTTTGAGAGTCACTTTAATTTTATTTTGCGGCTTATTGGCTTATTATAAATGTTTCCAATCTAAAAGTCAGTTTAATTTGGTTCCTATGCAGTCTTTTGTTTTGTGAAGATTCAAGTGCGCATAAAGTACGACATTTTTGTTTGCTCAAACTTTTCAGTAAGCTGTATTACGGGGTCTAGTCGTGACTACTCGCATTACTGAGCGTAAGAAGCATAATAACAAAAATATGTATTCTCGCTTTCTCTACCTGTATGTCAGGTGAGATGAGCGCAATACTCGTGAATGAGCACAATACTCGTGAAACGAGCACAATACTCGTGAGATGAGCACAATACTCGTGAAATGAGCACAATACTCGTGAAATGAGCACAATACTCGTGAGATGAGCACAATACTCGTGAAATGAGCACAATACTCGTGAAATGAGCACAATACTCGTGAGATGAGCACAATACCAAAAGAAGAGCTTCTAAAGTTCTACCGCTCGAAAACCTAATAATAGTTCAATCAGAAAATTAAAAAGCCTGCTTATGTCCCCTTAAAACAACAAGAGATTAATTGTGTGCACATAATTTAGCTGCTCAATGATCAACGCAACAGTTTAATTTTTCAGTTAGAGTTATGATCGCTTCAAAGTTCGTAAAGGTTCAGTTCCGAGTTCTTGATGCAACTGCTCTCAATGGCAGGATTTAGACATTTTGGGAGCTTGCAGAAGTTTGTGAGTCAATATTGGATCGTGAACTAAAGTTCTACACACACACTGGACTACTCTGCTTGTACGTATGAGCAAAAGTTCCGACCACACTACTTCTACGTATGAACGGTGGCATACATTTTTCAAACTCAAGGGTCAATAATTTGCCTCATCAACCGGAACCAAGCGATCCATATGAGTAAGTCACGTCGCAGTTTTCTCGTCCCTGTTGAAAGTAGCAGCGCCCAGCCAGTTGGCCATCGAGCAGTAGTTCTTAGGTCGATGAAATTACATTAGTAGCGCCTTACAGTCCCGGTCTGCAGCCGTCTGGAGTAATGCGCATAATGGACGTGTACTGGAGCGGTGATTTCTGCCGTTCCGGCATTGGACAAACTGGAAGGGCACGTTCTCGAAGGAAAAGGGCGGTAAAAGTATTTTATTTTACTTGCCGGCGTCTTTATTTAAAGAACTTTTGGGACAATTGGGGCTTATTAGGAGTGTGTGCAAGGCCCTCAATCTACTTCCCGGCTTTTTTGTGGAGTTTACTGCACACCGACACCGTGTATTGCAGAGCTTATACACTTTGCGGTTTACGCGGATATTCCGAGCCGTTGCGTGCGTCTTAACCTTTTTTAATTGCATGTTAAAATTGTACTAATTTCTTAGTAAAATCCAAGTAAAATTCTGATTGTATGTAAAAGGCATATTGTTTTCTGAAGCTTAAAGAAAATTTTGCGTGTATTTGATGAATATTCCTTTTGGTAAATTTTGTGATAATACGTAGTTTATCAATTCTTTTGTAAGTAACAGTACTATCGTAAATAAAGCTTCATCTCACCACTATCAGGGGGATGGCAGGTGGCTCAAGGCATTCAGCGACCAGAAGAGTTTGATATTCTAGATAGCTAAGCGTTTTGAATAAAACTTTCAATTACTTTTAGCGGCAATATCTGGCTATTCTCAAACCTCTGCTTCAGCCACGACATAAAGTTTGGTCTTCCATTACCCATACTTGTCAGGGTAAAAGGCAACAATGACACCCCAATAATGTATGACAAGTGCTCTCTAATTAACTCTAAGCCCGTCTAATTTCAAGCGCACACTCTATGTAGTCTCGTCGCTCTTTCCCAGCTCGCCTTTTACTAATTCTAACCATTTGGTTGTCTAACTCCAGCTCACCGTATAAGCGTTTGCAAATCCATCTCTTCTGGTCACCGTGGCCGAGTGGTTAAGAACGCACCCTTCCGTGAAGCTGTCGGCAGCTCTAATCCCGGCGGCGCGGATTCGAGCTAAAGGGAGAATTAAATAAAATAATGAAAAAATAAAATACTAAAATTAAATAAAACTTATATAAATGGTAAGGGGAGAACTTAAGCACAATTCCCCACTCTAAACAAGTGTTGGAAATGGGTACCGGCTTGACCGGAGGTAACCGTCATTGCGCCCTGGTGTTAGTTATAAGGCATTTAAAAAAACAATGAGCAAGATGATATGTATCAGGCTTGATTGATTGGAATAGAGCATCCTTTTTTCTCTGGGCTTGTTCTCGCCCTCCTTAAATGAACCTTTTTTTTGTAATTATTTTTTCTATGTGTAATTCAATACATATTTTTTGTTCCTTTACGTGTATCACTCGAAGGTACCGTATCCCACATTACGATATCATTTTCTCTCAGCTTCTTTCAATTTCAAGTCTGCTCGTTAAAAAGCTGTCGGAATTTAAACATTGCAGTGAACATGTCTCAACTGTCTTTTGAACTGCGATCCTTCCCTGTCCTCACCCCTCATCCATCAATAGAAAACCCTTGACACGCAGACAATACTCACCTCCCTTACCGGGAGACGATACGAGGCCTAAAACAAATTAACAAGTGCTACATCGTTCATTAGATAAGGGAAACGCCATTTTCTTCATCCACTCCAAAACACAAACATTGCTGATTCATATCATTGTTATAGATTTTTACAAAAAGAATTACAAAGAAGTGATACAAGCGAGGAGAAGTACAAGAAGTGATACAAGTGTTTCATGAGCAAATTGAATGACGACGTAAAGTACTCCACGCCGATCGTCAGCTGAAGCGCTTGCATAGTTCTGGAATCTTCCATGCGTAATCTGGCAACTAAGCCGTGAGTTGACAGGCAGCCACTGCGGACTTCAACAGTACTCTGCTTCAGCCCTCGAACCTCAAATGAATTACAAACATTTCTCTGTACGAACCTGAAAACACATTATCTGATAAACTACTTCGCCTGACTGTATAACAAAGCCGGAATATTTTCAATGAAGGTGCTTAGATATTTCTGGCTTCAACTATTTTTTTAACTTCTCTTGTCCACAGTTTTTCTGCATCGTCTTTTACGAGTAGTAGCTCACTAGCGGTAGTTTATCATTCGATGTCGAACATAAAAGCACGCACGTGCTGGTTTTTAGATAACTAACAGCACAACAACCAAAATGCACTAAATTTCAACGCGCGTCTGGCGCTTGGGACAGAGTCGAGCGAGAAATCGCGCAAAAATTAACGTGGGCGGCGTCTCGAACTGGACGTCTCTGTAGAGTTCTTTAATGCTCAGGAGACGGATGTTCTCTGCGGGTTTGTTTATACGACAGACGAGGCCTGGCTGCAACGCTCGCTGCAATTTCCCCCGAGGTGTTTAGAGACGGCCGCCCCTGGCTCCTGCTCGCTCCAGGCCACGGTAGAGGAAACAAGGTAGGTTCAAACCAGTCTTTTTTTCGTTGACGGTGTGGTTTTGCTGACGTCACGGTAACGAACCAATAGCAGCGCTCATATTGCATCTGGCAGCACTGCTACCCCCAAATCTGGCACCACTATTGGCCTAACGACATGGCGTTTTGGTGACGTGATACAGTTTGTTTGAAATAAAGCCGTTCTATTGGCTAGCCGAAAAAGAGGAAGTGTATTTACTCCCATAGAAATTACCCTACCTTGTTTCCTCCACCGTGCTCCAGGCTCACTCCCTGACTTGCAGCAGACGATTACGTTCTTGCTTCGGCCAGCCAGAGTTGTGGAGCGAAGTGGTCTTTGGCGAATTTTTACAGTTGTCTTGAGTATGAAGGAACCATTAAATGAAGGGTTGTATTACAGAATTCATAGTAATTTGAATTTACATGTACGGGAATTGCATTCAGTTTGTCGAATTGGTGCGTGGAATGTGCTTTCCGTTAAAGGTGTGGTAGAACTTGATGCTGAATGTATTTGTATAGAAAAAACTAATCACACATTTGGTGTAAGTCATTGATTTTCTTTTCTTGAGAAGGTCAAGGCTCCTGTGTTGTTCAAGTTCCTCTTTTGTTTTGAGATTTTACTTCAAGTCAATTGTTAAACAAAACTAATTAACATAAAAATTTTCTCCAACATGAGCTCAGTGTCTGGAAATAGAAATTTTCCTCATCAAGGGGTCAGTGTCTGACGGTTTTCTAAAAATAAATATGATGAATCGGGTAAACAAGAAATCGTCTAGAAGATTCATGCATGGAAGGAGATATATCATTTCACTACACACAGGTATTATCCACGTAATTATATCTTTATATGGCCACAAGATCGTTCGACGTTTACCTGTTAACATCTTACTGTTCATAGTTTCCATGACAAATTCATCTTTTCTACGTATGTGTTAAGTAATCCTTGGTCTGATTCATGGACCCACCATCACTGACTCAGCTCCTTCATTTCGACTCAATTATTTGCATGCATCACCTCATTGCCGCTCCGATGTTTTGCCCAGCTCGCCTCACTGCAGACTATGTGCAGATATCGTGAAACTAGTAGTTCAAATGTGACGCGTATTGCTCCACAGGGACCGACTGATCTTTAGCTCTTTGTCTCACAGCGTCTGTATAAGATTGTCTTTGTCATCTCACTGAAGCTCGAGAGTATAATATTTGTTCTGAATCATCTTACTCTTTCCCCCCACAATTTTTTGGGCGAATGGATTTCTATCATCATTATACTTTCATCTCGGAAAGTATTTTCTATTCATCATACAACTCATTATAGGGAGGTGCTTTCTGCTTTTCTATTATCATTGTGCTTGATCTGCCATGGGAATTATAGCACCGGTGTCACCCGGCACCGCTTAACCGCAGCACTCCTGCGACCTCCGGCGACCTGCCGGCCACCGCGGCCTGAAGCTTCAATTTGCTGAGCCTCCCGATATTGGTGGCAGATCTCATGATGTGACCGTCACATGGCCGCCTGAGGTCACCGCCGCATAGCCGCATGAGGTCACCGCCACATGCTCAGCTTTGCAGTTTTCCGTTTCTTGGCCGTCAGAGAAAACAGGATGATCCTATACTGGCTTCAGCCTGTGTATTGCTTCTTCATTGGGTATACTGGCACACGGTGGGTATACCGGCACACTGTGGGTATACTGGCACACGGGGGGTATACTGGCGCACGGTGGGTATACTGGCACACGGTGGGTATACTGGCGCACGGTGGGTATCCTGGCACACGGTGGGTATACTGGCACACGGTGGGTATACCGGCACACGGTGGGTATACTGGCACACGGTGGGTATACTGGCACACGGTGGGTATACTGGCGCACGGCGGGTATACTGGCACACGGTGGGTATACTGGCGCACGGGGGGTATACTGGCGCACGGTGGGTATACTGGCACACGGTGGGTATACTGGCGCACGGGGGGTATACTGGCACACGGTGGGTATACCGGCACACGGTGGGTATACTGGCACACGGGGGGTATACTGTCGCACGGTGGGTATACTGGCACACGGTGGGTATACTGGCACACGGTGGGTATACTGGCGCACGGTGGGTATCCTGGCACACGGTGGGTATCCTGGCACACGGTGGGTATACTGGCACACGGTGGGTATACTGGCACACGGTGGGTATACTGGCGCACGGTGGGTATCCTGGCACACGGTGGGTATACTGGCACACGGTGGGTATACCGGCACACGGTGGGTATACTGGCACACGGTGGGTATACTGGCACACGGTGGGTATACTGGCGCACGGTGGGTATCCTGGCACACGGTGGGTATACTGGCACACGGTGGGTATACTGGCACACGGTGGGTATACTGGCACACGGGGTTACTGGCACACGGTGGGTATACTGGCACACGGTTGGTATACTGGCACACGGTGGGTATACTGGCACACGGGGGCTATACTGACGCACGGTGGGTATACTGGCACACGGTGGGTATACTGGCACACGGTGGGTATACTGGCACACGGTGGGTATCCTGGCACACGGTGGGTATACTGGCACACGGTGGGTATACTGGCACACGGTGGGTATCCTGGCACACGGTGGGTATACTGGCACACGGTGGGTATACCGGCACACGGTGGGTATACTGGCACACGGTGGGTATACTGGCACACGGTGGGTATACTGGCACACGGGGTTACTGGCACACGGTGGGTATACTGGCACACGGTTGGTATACTGGCACACGGTGGGTATACTGGCACACGGGGGCTATACTGACGCACGGTGGGTATACTGGCACACGGGGTTACTGGCACACGGTGGGTATACTGGCACACGGGGATACTGGCACACGGTTGGTATATTGGCGCACGGTGGGTATACTGGCAAACGATTCAAACGATTGAAACCTACAAAGTGTGCTTCGGGATGACACACTATTGTAATAAATGAAATAGTATTTGGAAAATATGCCAGAAGAAAACCAACAGCAGCGGGTGAAGTAAATTATTACATCACAAACATCTAAAAACACCCAGTAATACCGCGAAGAAGCGTTGCTTATCGACTAGTCTCTGTTAATCAACTAGTCTCAGTATTGAGGCTGCAAAAAGACATCCTGTGGTTAAATCCTCGCTCTCAAATATTTTTACCGCGATTGGTTTCTGTAGCAAGGCTCAAAAGAACGGCCGACTGCGGGAGATATTTTAATGAAATTAAATAGAAGCTTTCCAACCTGTAGAGCCGTTGGATATTAATCAACTGGTACATCCAGGTCCCTGTAGGCCGCGAAAGGAGGCGCGCGTCGTCCGACTTTTCTTTTTCTGAAACGCAAAAAAATTTCCGTAGCTTCTACTCCGACCTTGCGGGGCTTACCAGCACTCTCCCTGATTGTTTTTCAGCGAAAACTTTCAAGATTACAATGTCAAACAACTCTGCCAACTTTTTTAATAAGAAAATAAAATTTTTGCGAAAGGGGACGTAAGGCAGCGTAGCCCCGAGGTTGTGTTAGCTCCATGTAAACGTTCTTGCAATGATTTGTGGTAGATTTGTTGTTTTCAAAATCGTTCAATGTATAAAGAAGACAACTATCAAACATCAAACCTATCTCGATCCGAATAAGGAAGGTGATTGTTTTTAACTCATAAGTTTCATTGAATATTCGGATCAGTTACATTGCTCACAACAGTGCCACGAAGCCTCTCGTTTACACATAGGACAAATCTTTAAGGGTGAGAGCTTTCTCAGTGTCGAGTTACTTGAAAACATATAAAGGTAGTGACAGTCCTGACGGAAAGGCTTGATGCGGAGGAATCTCAGTGTTGTGAGATGAAGGGAGGTGAGGGAAGAGTCTTGAATCTCAGCGCGCTTGCATGGAATATGACTCGTCCATGCAGCTGTTTGAGAGTCAAACGCGTTTCGTTGTGTGGCGTTGTCATATGTGAACTCGGGCTTCTTATCGGTGCAAGTCAAATCTAAAGATGGAATGATACATTTGGTTGATCTCTATTCTTTTGGGTGCTGTACAGCCATGTATGCAAGAAGAGCAATTGCTGCTGACTAGTTGATGTTCAAGTTGGTCCAAGGCTGCTGACCGTTCTGTTAGGGAAGCAATTTTTAAAACACGTCAGAATATTTATACGCACAGAATTTTCGACCCATTAGCAACTTTTTAAACTATGTTGGAATGATGGCAGCTCCCGCATGAGTACTAAACTTGCACAATAAACATATTAGGTGAATAATGTGAAGACGCAATTAACAAAGACACAGCGCACGGAACAACTTCTGAGGTTCAGTTGACTGTAGTTGGTTAGGAACGAAATTAAGAAACATTTGACTCAGTAAAATTTCATAACCCGCCCTCCGAATTTTGCAAATAATTATTCCACATGAAGCAAGTGAAAGTAAAGAAATAAACTCAACTGTCATGTTAAATAATATTGAAAGGATAATACTACTGCTTCTGACAAAGAGTGGGCGGTTACTTAGTTCCCGGTAATTTAATAATACTGTACTTACTGTACTTTAATAACAATACTTAGTTCTCGGTAATTTTTAGTTATATTTTCCCTTCGAATTCGATTACCAATTACCTCACCACGCACCCTGATGTAGCCGTCCAGTCTATCTTTTTTGCCGGAGCATGCATGTTTTTCGCCGCCCAAGCGATTTAATTACTTGGGCGGCGAAAAACATGCAAGCTGGCGGCGAAAAAGTTAGACTGGGCGGCTCGCTCTTGAGTTTGTCCGCCTTTACACTGCGCTCACTCAGGTCTTCTGGGGCCGAAATGTCCCCTTGCATTTCTCAACATGAGCCCGTTTGACATAATCGCGACCTTTACTTCATTTCGTAAAGGACTTCAAAAATAGTTTAAGCTTCAGGCCTGATTGGTAACATGTATCATCTCGAGAGACCAGACCATTACTGTTTATTTCTGTCGCACTCTTCATGTTTTTCACCCCCACTCATTTCCGGTAATCGATTCTCTCTGCTTTTATGAGGGATATTTGAAAATCTTTTCTTGGGTTCATTTTATTCAAATTGAATCCTAGAATGCACTTAAGTTTTCCTCCGTTAATTCGTTGTAGCGCCGCGCATTTATTCACTACTTGAGACGTTGAAATTAAGTCTTGCCGCGAGCAGCTTCAGAAGTGTCCCCCCAACGCCAGGCAGACCACATCAAGACCTTATTCCAGACCTGACATTCCCCAGACTCATGCGCATTCGTCCGTCTTTTCTAGGTTGCAATCCTCGTATTAGAATTCTGAAGGGCTTTCAGGAGCCAGTGCTGAATCAAGGCCATCAGGAGATTGTCGAGACGTGACTCGCATGCAAATGTATTCTTTTCCATTGCACTTTGCTGCTCAAATTCTAAAAGGAAGTGAGACATACCGCAAAGGTAGGGCATGGCGTGGGTTAGGGGGTAATTTGCATAGAAGTACGCAGATGCCCTAACGAAGTTTGCTCGATACTCTCACGCAAATAAAGGAATCAAATGAATTTTTTAGCTACTCTGTAATGTTTATTTTGAGTATGAATTACGTGTTATTATCAAGTTCAATAAGAAACATAGCATTAGATGGTGCCAAATACCTGGACTCAGAGCATGAAAAAGGTATCGTTATTAGCAGTACTTTTAAATCTATTTCACCTATTCACTCACTCGATTTGTTTTTCGTAAAAAAATATCCACGGACTTTGCACCCCGCATTTAAATTTAGTGGCTTTTAATGGGAATACGTGTACAACTTTCCCTGGACATTATTGTACCGTAGAGGGAGCATTGGTGAAATGTATTTTTTGCGCTGATGTATTACAGGTACTACGCTGATGTAGCACAGGGACTACGTTAATGTAGCACAGCTGCTACACTGATGTTACACAGCTGCTACACTGATGTTACACAGCTGCTACACTGATTTGGTACAGCTGCTACACTGATGTAGCGCACGGGAAAACTGTTGTAGCACGAGTACTAAACTTTTGAATCATAGCTGCAACACTGACGAAGGTATAAACTATATTTTTACTTGACCTGACTTTACATAATCCTTTCACAGTTTCCGATCAGCTGAAGTATAAAACCAGTTGTCGCTCGTAAAAATTGCCCATCTGAAATTAGCCTAACTTTATCTATTCATATGCGAGCCTTGGATCAACTACAAGTCTATAAAAATTCTTTAGTTGTTCTATATTTCCACTAGTATTCTTGGTCGTATATATCGAGGCTTAATTTCCACGTCAGAGCAGATGATCTTTAAGGGAGAAGTTACAGCACCTCTAGCAGGACCTCTGCATGGTCCCCTGCCGTATTTGAATTTTAAGTTCCTTCCCGATTCGCAGTTTGAACTACCGGATTTAGGCTACAAAAACGGCACGTGGCGTAGCCAAATCGGCTGAAATGCTTGTGAGTGTGAGCACTTGTCTGTCATACTGTCGCGTAGACGCAACCAGTAGCCATAGCCAATGAAGTCTTCAGGGCAAAAGAGACCAAAACCGATCAATTCTATTCGCTTAGGTTAGTATCTTTTTCTGTAGTATGGCCATCACTAAACCAACGTTCCTAGTAAATACTTCATGAATAGCTATTGCTTAGCTTGATCGATTTGTCAGCGGTACTCTGTGTTATGTGCGGTGATCAATTCCGATTAGAATTTAACCTTCTTCGATTGAACAAACATGTCCCTAACATTATAGAATTACTAAGGTTACAATGTCGACATGGAAAGGCAAGATACAGACCTCCTTCATACGCGAATTATTCGGCAAGGCGAGTTGAATTTCTTGACTCAGATCAGCCATTTCCCTCCCTACCTGTTGGTTGTCAGCTGTTGATAGTGCAGATCTTAACCAATTTAGAGCTCGTTTTTAAATCTTTTGGACATAGATTATGTACGGCTTGGGTATGGAGCTCATGGACTACCACCACCTCTCGGTAAAGTCTTCTCGCTCGAGTACAATCCTTCACAGGTAACGCGCCTCGCAAATCCCCCTGATCGCGTGCTTGTAAGCGCAGAGCCGCTCAGCTCTAATTTCCTCGTCGTGATTACCTCAGCCATAAAAGCTGCAGTTCGATAGGGCGCCCTCCAATCTATCGGCGTTGTTCACATGGTGGAAAATCGCTTGACTGCAATTGAAAATTGTTTTATGATCGTTAAAGTCTTCGCACGGTATCGAAAATATCTTAATTTTGTCGACCAAATGGACTCTCTGTTTTCTGATCACTTTGGTTTCAAGTTTCACCCGAACAACGCTAGTGGGCGGGCCTTCGCATCCAACATTTATTTCTGAAGGGCAAGTTCCAAATATTCTGCACGTTAGCAACTCCTAGTTTTCTTGCGACCAATTGTTCTAAGCCGCTTCAATTTTTATAGAATTTGGATTAGCAGGTGTATAGGAATCTTAAATTATATAAATAATTATCACTTAGTTACGATTAGCTGCTATACAGGCATCTGCAGGTCCCACCGACTTACGATTATGTGCTCCGAGTGTCTTTAATTTCTTCTGACTTACAATTTGCTGCTCTGGGAATCTACAATTTTCATTAGAAGATCAAATGCTTCTCCCGTGCTGTGCTTTACTTGCAAGGAGAGGCTGCCGCAGCTTCCAAAAGCCTACAGACCTAAAATTCACTGCTCAAAGATCCAGTGACTTCACGCTTCCTTCCAGATGTGCAGCCGCAACCCGGCGTCAATCGCCACTGCTGGACTTGCATATCCAGGATACCAAGGAAGGAGCTCAAGCAAAAAATAACTGGAAAATGCGGATGATGCCATACACAGCTCCTGATTTACACCTCTGTGATTGTCCTACTCACATTTTACCGGCGCTGAGGTGCAACGAGGGCCCGCGGAGATGTGCAGCTGCAGCGGTCGCTGCTGTTAAAGCTGAGGCTGCGTATAGCTGCTCGAGGTCTCCAGGCAGCGCTGCTGCGTCGCCAAATGCTGTAACGGAGACATAAACCTGATATACAGTACAGTCAATGGCCTCGCTTTGGCCAGAACCTTTTCTCTTCTGTAGGATGAAGTTGTGGTTGTGTTCCTTTCATTCTGAGCCAATTATACGAATCACACTGCACCTGCGTGGCTTCTGTAAGGGTCTCTGTGTGAGCACCTTTTTCCGAGTCTTGCAGTTCAGCAGAAGTAAGAAAAAATGGGCATCGACCACCGTGTGGGCCTATGAAAGACGTGGGTCTTATCATTTTTCTGCTGCCTGAAAACATTGGAAATAAACAATACACTATTCACAAAATCATCCCTGCAATTAGCTTTTGGAAATGAATGCATGCACCACTCACAAAATCAGAGCTTTGTGTGTAACTTTATTGGTAGTCAGCACTGCCTCTCTGGTGATGGTTGCCATTGTGGTTATTCTCCATATCGTTGAGTAAGTCGCTGGTAATCGTCTTTGATGTAGCTCCTTGAATCACCAAAAATTTGCGCACCAAAACTGAACTTCAGAACTTACGACAGCTGTCAACACGAATACCGCAAAGATATTTTGAGGGACCAGAGAAAGCATTTAAATCTAGCAGATAATATCAACTTAATTATATTAAATTCTGTATCTTTAGTTTATTTTAATTGAGATACCGTATTGTTACTGAGCGTAATTATGCTATGCCGCTGCTTCGAAAATAGTGTGAGTGTTGCGAATGTAACTGTCTGTCAGCTTCTGAAAGAGAAGTTTTGATTATACTTTTTTTATGTTCGGATGAAGTTCAAGTACAAATTTCGAGAACCGTAACCGAAAGTGTTTTCTTACGGGCTAAACCAAAACAGCATCGCTCTTAAGAAAACGGATATCCGCATGAACAAATTCCGCCAGCAATTTCGCTGCTGGCCCGCCAAATCGTGTTAACATCGCTGTGGACACGGGCTAATGAGCCAGGAATTGGAGCTCGGCTCATCTATTTTTAGGAAACACAATGCTTCTTCACGCATGAATCATATAAGCGGAACACATCCTACGTAATCTGCTTGTGTTCTCTTACAAACGTTCCTCACTAAACACAGAAGAGGTGTGTAGATGCCCACATGACAGTGTTACCTTGCAGTTGGGGCAAGGAACAGCACAAATTGGGCTAGCACCTCTCATACACTTCAAGAGGGTTTAGTGTCACCTTTTTTAACAAATGCTGTCAAAATGACGGAGTTATGCTTAACTTAGTGCCGCAACTTTTTCTTCTTGAATGAAATTTTGAGAACATCTACTTTCTTCCCTCAGGTGCTCTATTTTCGTGTCGGGATGAATTTCAAATAGCAAAGGCGAGTATCAACTCAAAAACTAAATTTACCATCATTAAGTACTGTTCCGTTCACAGGGAAGGAGTTGGGACAAACTGACTAGGCGAGCTAGCCAGCCAGTAACAGACTTTATCATAGTATTTAGATAAATACATCAACATCAAATCCTGTTGACCATAGAGTTGATATAGCTGCGCTTACACTAAAAAGCAATAGGCATAGAATAACAGCTTATGTCTTTCTTAGCGTATCCAGTATCACACAGACTCATACTTCCTCGAGGAAAGTCTACCAGAACTTCATATCATTTTTTTCTGGTCAATCTCCCCTCGCGAAAAGCTGGCACTGGCTCGGCTTACGCGCTCTCGCATGCAGCGACCGAGAAAAAACGGCATCGGTTTTATCACCACGCCGAGCGCGGTCAGAGCAGGTCACGTTCATGTGATCGCTGGAGGACGCGTGCCGTTGTGGTTGTTGGAAAATATTATTCAAAATGAAATCATCTCATGACATCCCAGTCATGATTTGAACGCTTTAAATGATTGCATTTCAAATCACGGCTTGATTGTGTTTTCGGGAAGATTTTCCGTGACACGTAGATTTTACGTGCCCTGGATTACAGTCTTACTTTTTGCCCAATGGTTTCAAATTCCTTCAATGTATTGTTCATGAGCAAGCATGCTCAAGCTGCCATTAAAACGACCCATGCATTAGCAGAACAGAAGTTTCAAAGGTAGAATGCAAACTCATATGATCACGAATAACCTAAACATTCACACAGTATGGCGGCTCGCCAGTATCATAGTTCAAGAACTGGAGTTGACATTACAATCAAATTAAAATATAGCCCTCTAAAATAACCCATTACACTAAAACATTTAAATTTTTTACTTGGCCTCTTATAGGCAACGAATCGAGCAGTGTTAGTTGACTCGATATCGATAATATCGACGAAGAACAGAGCAGCCTCGTAACTCTGTTTCTCTGAACTTGAGGTAGCAAAAATGTTTTCGAGCAGGCTAACAAGCTTCTAAATAAACTTAGGTTAATATCACAGTTGATTACTCAATTCACTCATACTTTGCTCAGACGCAGACCATGTGTAGTTGAAGATCATGTTACCCCATTTAATATGAGTTACTTCACAGCTACGCAGTTTTTAGTTAGCATTCAAATTGAATAAATGCATAAAATTCCTAGAAATCGTTTCTCTCAACTTTGCGCATGAACAAACCAGTTATAAAGTACACCAAATTTGTAGTAAACTTAAGCCCTTGCGATTTCAGTGAATTTATTTCACTATTTTTATTTTTGAGCTCGTGATTTCAAACAATTTTTCTAACTTTTTAAAATTTTTAGGTCAAATCCTATTGGACTTATATCGATGCAGGAACTTAACAAACGATTTCACCAACATTACACGCATTTGAAACACACGACTAAAAGTTACGGGTACTCAATGATAGTTGTGAAAATTGTTTACTAATACGAATTTTTTGAAATTTAAATGTGGTTCCCATGCTTCAACAATCCCAGAGTTACCTGAGGTTCCTCACACGCATTTTAAAATTTACATTTGCAGCAACTTCATGTTTTAAAGTTTGAGTGTTACTCAATTGTTGCCGCTTTGGGGTCGGTGGAAATGCTCGGTAAAATTTTGGCCTCGCGTTTACAGAACCTTTTAGAGTGCATTGCAGACCATCTACTTTCGGTGGGCGTTTCGTTTTAGCGAGCGTTTGGCTCGCTTACGAGTTCAGAATTTTGCACTTCGCACCCAAAATACTCAGAATTTTGCACTTCCCAGCCAAAATGCTCAAAACTTGCCATGGCTATTCTATTTTTATTTCGGTATCATTTTTTTGAGTAACATCGTCGGGTAATTTTGTGATAGTGAAAGTGGAAAAGGTGGAGTCATTCTAGCTGAATTAAAAAAAAATTATTTACGGGAAGCCCTTACCGGCGTCAAAATCGAGCAATTTAGCTTCCCTTTGATTATACAATTCAGGCTCATGCTCAACAATTAATTAAAAGAGCGACTTAGAAATCTAGCAAATTATTAACATATGTAACGTACGAGATGAAAATTTCATTGTTGAGTAACAACATAACTTCGAGTTATGTGTTTGAACTGCATGTAATCTTTTCAAGCCCTTTGTTGTGTTCCTGTCGTACGTAGCGTTCATGTGTTGTTAGAGATTGAACACAGTTAATTCTGCTTAGCGTCGACAATTCATTCAATTTTTAGAAGAAATTGAGAAATCCGTCTCGTGGCACTTGAGCACTGCAGAAAAATCCAAGCGTCTGCATACGATGCCGCCACGCTCCTGTCCTCTCTCACGTCCAGCTTCGTAGTTTTGTGCTTCGTAATCTCAGTTTTTTGTACTTTGATGCGCCATAACATGAGTAATCAACGTTTTGTATCTGAACCATTCTAACTTTCTCACCGCCTGCATGCATGTTTTTCGCCGCGTTAACGATATAAGCGATTAAAAAGCGTAGGCAGCGAAAAACATGCATGCAGGCGGTGAAAAAGTTCGACTGGGGACCCTAGGTAAACACTGTTGGTACCATAATAAAATAATAATAATAAATTATATTCGTTGTTGTGAGTTTGAAAAGTCTATTCATAGAACTTGAGATTTTTCACTCAAATAATGAAATATTCTGCATGAAGTTGCTATATCTCCACTGTAGGCTGTTTTCTTATATTCATTTCACGGGTATCTATTAAATTAACCTTCAAGGCGTAATACATGCGAAGTATATACATTAAAATTATGATTCTTTTGGCCCATGCTGATGTTTTTTTAGCGATTAATTTCCTACAGCTGGAAGTCTCGACGCAGTCCGGATGAGGAGAGGCTATAAAGGCTTATATCAACATACGTAAGCGCTCACTGAGTCTAAAAAATACAAAAGAATAATGAAGTAGTTGGGTTTCCGTTACGTAGAACCATTTCAAAATGTTCTCCAAAAATTTGAAGCACATTTTCGATCATCAAACGAGTAAAATTAAGAGATGCGACGAAAACAAAGCAGATGGACACAAACTGACAGAAGAAAGAAGAAAGAAAAAAACAGTTTATTTCCAATAGAGATTGTACAATATTACAATCATTGGTTTTTAAATATCTTAAAATTAATACACTTAGATGATACACACACACGAGTATTGAAAAACTCGTGTCACTAGTCGAAAAGAAATGATTGAGGGCAATGAACTCCTAATCTAGCTTAATCTACATTTGATAATACATGTAATGATAATTATAAGAGATAACACAATTTCATGGACGATGCATTTTCATTGTGAGGTGAAAACACTTTTGACAGTTTACATGTACATGACATAAAACTTCGCAATTATTGATGCCAGGAAATAATATATGAAATCGCTTGTTTCGGTCAATGTTCACAAGTGTCGTTTTAAGGAAGCATGAAAAAAAAAATATATATAAATATATATCCATATGCACACATATCTAAATATACGTACGCATGTGTGTGCATATCCATACACACACACACAAATACATATATACATATAAGCATGAGGACCAAGAAGATTATAAGTTTTGTATTACTGATTCAACAATTTTAACATAACGGTCATTAGTTAACAAGCATTTTATATAAATATAAATGGATGATCGTACAACAAAAGTATAGTTTTTACATGAATGCTTTACAATACTAAAGAGATGACGAGTTAGGTAATGTTACAAGTTGAGTGTGCACAGAAAAAAGACCATTATCTCTGGTAAAATGCTAGTTGTCAGTCTAGTATACACATATGTGCACGTATACATGTAAATATATACACATACACATGCACACATATACCCCCGCGTCACATACTTACACCAAACTCGTAAGCAAACACAAATGCATTTCTATGCATCGAGGCAATACATACGCATTCTACAGAGTGTCATACGCATAGCGTGGACACGTAATATATCACAAGTAAGCATGTGCGCAAATATCAGCGTAAACTAGTTCGTATAAACCAGAATTCCAATCGAGGGAAACGGAGAAAATATCTTTTATTATAGCATGAATTTTATAATATTTCGTACTAAAAATAGTGGCACAAAACAGTCCACTTAAGTCGGAAACATGAAAACGATTGTGGGACGTGAATAAGAAAGAAAACATTAATGTCCTATAAAGGTTTCATATTAGAAAAAAAAAATCACATTATCTTTGAAATATGGCGCAAATTGTCGGCAGTTGATAAACAAACATAGGTATCACATTATTATAAGCATATAACTATAAGCCGAATAAGTATATTACTGCAGTATAAATGGATGATCACACAACGAATTTATTTTTTTTACATGGATGCTTTACAATTTCATATTAGAAAAAAACACATTATTTTTTTTAATATGGTGCAGAATGTCTGCAATTGATCAACACACACACACATAGGTACCATGTCGGTCTAGTTTGATGCTTGCACAGAAACGGAGAGGAATGACATAAAATGCACCTTCGACTGGTTGATCTACTCTAGTGCACACAGTTGTACGTGCACACATATACACACCCATATGCGCACATACACCTATATACGTACACACATATACAAGTAAGCATGTTTGCAAATGACAACGTATAGGCGGTCAAATCATAATACCTACGCATACTTCAAGACTGTTGTGTGATGTCTTGAATTATAAAACAATGAGCGAGGGAGATTGTTCAGCAAGGGAGATACCAGGGAAATGAGATTCGTCAGTACTCATTCAGTATGTTCTGTAATTAAGGATTATTATTGAGACACAAGATGACGAGTTATTTTGGCTTTAAATTCTCTCGGTCTTTGAGGGACTTTAATACTCAGGGGAAGTTTGTTCCACAGTAAGGCGCCTGATATGGACAGAGCCTTCTGCCCTAAGTGAGATGAACGATAGTTGACTAAGACGTTATTGTTTCTGTTCGGTTTTTGATTGGTTACAGTGGGTGGATGGAAACGCACTATCTCAGCATTGCTCTGAGGAAGATATAACGAGGAGAATACGTATTGGGCCTTCTGCATGAGGAGCCTTTCTTGGATAGGGATCCAGCCGAGTTTATTGAGGAGAGGGGTTACGTGATCACTTCTTTTGAAATTACCGTTGCATACCACCTTGGCTGCAAAATTCATGCATTTTTGTAAGTAGCCGATGCATGCCGGCCGATGCAAGGTAGCGTTGTATATCCACTAACCCCGTCTAACTTTTTTGCCGCCTGCATGCACGTTTTACGCCACCCCAGTTATTAAATCGCTTAGGCGGCGAAAAACATGCACTTTCTAGCAAAAAAGTTTGACTGGGAAAGTTAGCCTCTTTGACGTTAGGGATTCACAACCATCTTTACTACCTTGTTCCTCATGATCTTGATCACTCGAAGGATTTTTGGGACCTCGTATGATTTTTTAAGAAGATTGTTCAATTTTTGCACTTGTCTTTGCGCCGATCTTTCACTTCCGAGAGTATTCCTTAACTGATGCAGTTCCTGGATTATTCCTTGCCTTCAGTATTCGCTAGCTGCATTATGAATATCCTACAGTATTCATCTCCTGCAATTTATATTACCTGGATTATCTATTACCTGGATTATTCATGATTTTGAGCTTCTACTTCTTGGAGTACTCACTGCTTAGATCTCCCATAACTAGGAAAGAAGCAATGAAAAACAGTTTATTTCCAATAGAGATCGTAAAGAAGTACAATCATTGGTTTTTAAAATATCTTAAAGTTAATACACTTAGATGATACGCACACACGAGTATTGTAATACCCATGTCACTATTCGAAAAGAAATGATTGAGGGTAAGGTACTCCTAATCATGCTTAATCTACATTTGACGATACAGTTAATGATAATTGTAAGGGAACACAATTTCATGAACGATGCATTTTCATTGTGGGGTGAGAAACTTTTGACAGTTTACATATACATGACATAAAACTTCGCAATTCTTGACACCAGGAAATAACATATGAATCACTTGTTTCGGCCAATGTTCACAAATGTCATTTCAAGGAAGCATGAAAAAATATATATATATATGTATAAGCATGAGGCCCTCGAAAATTACAAGTTTTGTACTTCAAACTAAACAATATTAATTAATTTAAATAAATATTAATTAAACAAGCATTCATTACCTTTATTTTTTATTTCCTGATGAATTAATTGTATGGACTATTGATCACCTGATACATTTGTAACCTAAATCCATCATGGCATCTGTTCTTTAACAGCTGCGTCATTTATTTTCAGGGTTGTTCATTACCTGCAATGAACCATATTAATGTACGGGTCGTTTTAATGGCAGCTAGAGCATGCTTGCTCATGAACAATATATTAAAAGAATGCGAAACCATTGAGCAAAAAGGTAAGACTGTAATCCATTACCCGAACTGTTCATTACCTGGACTTCATTACGCTAATCCATCAATTACAGATACCTCCACATGTCGTTGCTCACATAATCCAGCCGTCGTAATCAGTGTCAAGAGCAATAACAGAAGTGCTCTTATTCTCTGACGTAAAATTCGAGCGTCATTTCTAACTCATTTCTTTTACATTCGGTTCGGATTATTCTTTCAAGTCGAGAAGTGTGATGACTATTTTATTTTTAAACAAGCAAGCTCCTATTTTGTTCAGACGAACACCAGAGAGCTTTTGTCCAGAGACCTCAGCGTGCAGTGGTGTACTGTTAGAAACCTCAGCTTGCAGTGGTGCACTGTTGGAGACCTCAGCGTGCAGTGGTGAACAGTTAGAAACCTCCGCGTGCAGTGGTGCACTGTTGGAGACCCCAGGGAGCAGTGATGCGCTGTTTGGCCACTCCGATATGCAGCTGTGCGCAGTTAGCGATCCTTTCTGTTGAAGCATCTCGAATTTTTGAAGACGTTGATCGTCTCATGCGCTGCCCCAGCTCCTCCAAGGCGCGCATTATGCATGCCATGACCGAAGTAAGCTTTTACGATACCGCTTCCTGCCTTCCAGTCACAATAAATCTGAATCTTTCATTACGTAGAATCAGAGCGCTGAGGAGCCATGCAAGTGAGCTTTTAACGCAGCCCAAGAAAATCTGTCGAGTTTTCCTTTCCCGCGTGATTGAGGGAAGAGACGTGCATCTGTGTCAAAACTGCGCACTTTTTTGGTGCTTCAAATTTTGTAAAAATACTGTGGGAACACAGAACGTCTCATTTTGCCATGCTTTTCCTTCTCACTCGCAAATTTGGAGTGTTCTTGTACACAAGTAAATGAAAACAGAACATCTCTTTGGCATTGTTTTCTTTCAGACTCGAAAATTGGGGCATGATTAAATTTCACTCACGTGCCATTAAAAATGGCTCATTGTATATTTTTCATTTCCAGTAAGAACAAAGGAGCAGTTAGTGGCTCTGGCTGTTGATCGTATTCTTAGCAGAAACGTGAACGTGAGATTTAGAGCAACCTGATATATTAATCTGAAATCATCTTTACAAATTACTTCCTCGATTACATAGAATATTGAGATTCCTTATTTTTAAAGAGCTAATAAGTTTCGGAAAACCGTACAAATTATTCCTGAAATTTCCTGAACTATCAGACGTTGAAAAGTTGAACTTGAGATGCGTGTTTGACAGCATTATTTTATTTTAAAACACAAGATAATAAAGATTTGAGGCTGAGATATGGGGCTGAAGGCATCATTGTCTTGCTTTGAAATATTAGTCGTTAGAGAATTAAGGTTAGGACGTGTGATCGAAGACTTCTTCATAATCATTTTATAAATAATACAAATTGCTGGCTGAATGAGTGTAGCGCTCGAGGGGCAGTCGGTGCTTGTGCAGGAGGGGAAAAGTTTGCCGTTATTTATGGGTGGCAACTGGCAACGGTCGTTGACAGCCCGAGCACAAGGTACGCGTGTGCGTTGAAGTATTTTCGTTTGTTAGACTTGCACACCACAGCCAGAAATATTAATTTCACAGTCACAGTTTCCCGGATCTTGACGGAGGTAAACTGCTTGCGAGTAGCTAAAAATCTTTGTGTTTTACCGATGTTATTTGTTCGCTAGGTAATTTGATTCAGTTTGCATTGAATTAGACGAAAGAATATAACGTTTTCTTATAGGTGTAAAAATAATCATTTTCATTTAATCGAGACTTGCCATGCGACTACAAAATTACTTAATGTGTTCTAGTAGCAACATTTTCGACCTCAGCAATTAATGTGCAACGAATTGGACGTGAAATTTTTGTTCAGTCATTGAATGTAAATTGTGCTCAGGCTTGAAAATATTCATAAATTTTTATTCGGTCTTGAAACCTCGTGATTTCTTCGTCCGACAGTATTAAGATTTTTTCTCAGTCATTTCATTTTAAAATCTATTTGTGAGTCATGAATATTTTTGACTGCTTGGAGCTACTTTGGATTTTCCTTGTGGTAAATGAATAAAGAATAGTTTCAGTAAGTTATACCTAAGGCTCGACTTAGGTTTGAGCTACAAAAATAAAGAAAACAAGCCTAATTAGGGGGACTCTGATGTCACTGTGCTTCATGTGTCCAGTCCTGCCTCGGGCCTGTCCTCTCTCCAACTTCTGGGCACAAATTTATAAACAAGTTACGTTGTCGAAGTGGACCGCCGGCAACGTGAGTTCTTCTGAATCAACTACGTGCTACAACACGAGTACACATCATGTTGTTGACTACGTAATAAAAATTTGTTGACTACGTAATAACAAGTTGTTGACTACGTAATATCCCGTGTTGTCTACGTAATATCACGCTTTTGACTACGTAATATCCCGTGTTGTCTACGTAATATGACGTTGTTGAGTACGTTATATTACGTTGTAACTAACCAACCACACTTATTTTGTGGTTAAAAGATGCGAAATCTAGTCCGGCTGAAGGCATCGGACTTGCTAAGCACCTGACAGCATCATTCGCCGACTCGCAAGATAACGTAATGGACGTAGCGCAAAAAATGTCCCTTTTTCTTCATTTTTCGAAAAATGTCGTAGAAATATCTACGGTGATAGGAATTGTCAGGCCTGTTCCAATCGTTTCTGCTTTTCTTCTGATAAAAATTAAAATATCCAGGGCATAGCATCACAATCTAGCAATGTAAATCTTTGTATATTAAGGAAGACTATGATGTGGTGTGTGTTGTAGTTTGAGGAGGGCTGTTCCCTGTTCAGTACTCGATTGCCAGATTCGCCTCTGCCTAGTGAAAATTCTCAACCTCGCTTTTTGTGTTAAATGAAGTTGAGCTCAAATAAAGTTAAGCAACAGAAACTGAGTAATTTTTTACGTTCAAGCGTGGAAAAAGCAAAATTTGGAAGTTTTGACGCGAGTACCTGCCGATTTTGGGACCCAGGCTCGCTGTTTCAGCAGGTGTCCTCAGAATTTCCGCGGACGCTCGCCCGTGCAAGCTCGAACACCCGTCACTCGAAGGCGAAGTGCTTCCAAATCTGAACTAGAAACTTAGATATTGTTGCTGATGTGCTTCATATTTTTGGTGGAAGCTTTTTCAGCGCAGGGAAAAGTATAGCGGGAAGAGAACATTTTAAATTAGTTGACCTTTTAAGGCGCAACATGTTCAACATATTGAACTGAAATTATTTTTAGCATCTCATAAGAACAGCGGGATTTTAGAAAACTGTATCGTTCATTATGCGCTGGGCGATATGAATTTGAAACGGAGCACCCTAGCGGACCCCAATGGTTTGGTTGGTATTTATTAAGTTATTTCACATGTGAATGCTCGCGATTAAAAGTGTACACCAACTTCTCTAAGAAAAATTGCTTTGCTATTAAAAAGTCCAAGATTTTCTCATTTTATCAAACTTGAAAACCGGTGAAAATAAATTTGCCCAATTTTTGACACCCCATTATGGGGATTTAACTTTTCGAACGCAACGTGAGCCGCCGGCGGTCACGGGGGGAATTTTGCTAATGCTCCTGAGCGACCAGTAGGCACAAACTCAATTATCTTAAGTACTCTATCAAAACTGAATTAAGGTACGATTCGGCGAATGTTTGCTATTTTCAAAATTATCTACAATTCACCTTTAATTTGGGTTGAATATTGAACTTCAACTTAATTCATTGCGGTTGAAGTGTTATTCTTTGCGGTGTATGCTGTAGCTAGTAATAAGATTGGCGTGCAATTTTTGAGTATCCCATGGGACTAAAACCTCGTGCGTGAGCGATGCTGCACGGCGACTGAATACAGGAACGAACAGTAGCTAAAAATTTATCAGCACAGTGTATAATTGTTATCTTTTCATGTTATTTCATCTGGACGTACACTTGAAAAGAGTGAATATACGCCTCTTAGTAAAACATTCTTAATCTTGTGAGACAAATGAGGCTCTTCCCAGCTCCCGAGGCGTGTATTTTGCATGCCATGACCGAACTGAGCTTTTACCGCTTCCTGCCTTCCAGGATACCGCAGGATACCGCTTCCAGGATACCGCTTCCTGCCTTCCAGGATACCGCAGGATACCGCTTCCAGGATACCGCTTCCTGCCTTCCAGTCACAATAAATCTGAATCCTTCATACGTAGAAGCAGAACGAGGAGGAGCTGAGCAAGTTAGTTTTCAATGCAGCCAAATAGAATTTGTAGTGTTTTTTTTTCCTGCGTCAAAGAAAAAGAGGCTTGAGTTACTGTTATAAAGGGATATCGTCTAACTGGTTTTTCGGTTTCTTCACTATTCTTAAAGAAGTATCAGTACACCATAATGCTGTGCATGAAATTTTGTGATTTTGATTCAAGGCTACAAGATGATTGTTATTTTAGTGTGGCTCAGTCAAATTAATTCGGTTTCCCAAACCCCCCCCCACACACACGCACAGTCGGGACGCCGGCCGATCTGGCAGCCAGCGAGAAGGGCTCTGGAGTTAGCAGCGAGATCGAGGAGTTCAAAGCGGAATAAATTATCGTGTAAGCTGGCGGTCTAGAATTCTTCATGACTCTCCCACTTCAACGCTCTGTGGTAGTCGAAATGCATGATTTACCACTTGAGTTTCTTCGTAGATTTTCTCTTCACAATGAGCAATGTGGTAGTACTAAAGTACGTTATGTGTTACACAATGTGCGTAGAAATTATGTCAGTATTTGAGTCTCGCTGTTCAGTACGATAAAATAGTGAATGAAGAATATTGAGTGGCATATCTTTGTGAAATATGATAATGAAATTGAGTACAACCATTTCTAGAATTTATTTGACCTTGTTTACTTCATCAATTCTGAGAAAATTTGATCGGCGTGGGTTAGCTAGAGCAAAGCCGTCTTAGCCAGTTTCCCTTCGTCGATTTCACGTTGGCGAACTTCGGGTTTTTTGTTCGTTTTCGAGTAGTCTCCGACAGTCCTCCATCTGGTTGATACAATGCAGCTCCTGACGAGGCTTTCTGGCCTAAACTCACGGCACTTTTGCCTGTTCTTCTCAATTGGATCTCAGCTGCCTGCTTTTTGCGTCAACTTTGAATTTAAAGACTCTTCTACCTTCAACCTTTTTACAACTTCAACGTGCAGGACTGGTCTGAGTTCTTATTTACATCTGCAACTTGAAAAATAAAAACTGTCAAGTTGTTAGATTTTTGTTTTTCAAAACGAGGAGTGTAATTCGGCTTTGTTACTTATTAGTCCTGATTTGGAAATTAAGGCTTTGGTCCTAACATCCTTACTGGCAATTTTGAATGCATGGATTTGGCAGCCTTCAGATCTGTCGTAATGATCTGAGATTTAAAGCTTTGTTCTAGTGCTTAGTAGAATCAACGGTTGATTGATTGATTTCGGTCATGCTCTAGCTTTCAGCATCGCAGCTGAGTTTAGTTTTCAGTTTCTAACAGAGAAATTCAATTGTCCCGCTTCAAAAATGCATTGCATCGCCAATGATACAGCACTCTTACCTTTTGTTTTGATTTTAACATTCAAAACTGAGTTTTCGCATTTGTGCCTAATAAATTGCAGCTGTTCCATCTTGACAACTGTGAACTGCAAGCGCCGCTGTCCTGTACCCTCGCCTCACAACTTCGAGTCTCCACGTCTGCGGGCTCTGCTGATACTTCCAAAACACTGATGTCTCGAGAGACGATGGTCGCTAATGCTCAAGAATTTCTCTGCGATTCGCGAATAAAAAAAGCAGTTTGACTCCACTTTGATGTGAAGAATTTTTATCGGAATACAAGATGGCGGCGCATCAAGCTGAGCCTGGTATGCGAGTCTTTTG
The DNA here is from genome assembly GCA_030386875.1 of Morinoia aosen. Lineage (NCBI taxonomy): Eukaryota > Metazoa > Arthropoda > Malacostraca > Amphipoda > Talitridae > Morinoia > Morinoia aosen. The sequence goes on along the minus strand of CM059567.1, from coordinate 51,480,988 downwards.
AGGAGCGCCTTGCCCTTTTCAGCGGTTGGAAGTGAACGTAGGAAAGCCTTGGTTTGAGTAACGTTACTCGTCCGACTGAGCCTGAGTGCACCAACGTTTATGGCAGTGTTATTCATTTCAAATAAGAACTTATTTAGTAGCGGTTGATTATTTCTAAGAAAATTGGCCATAATACAAGTAAGTGCATTGAATTCAATTACAAAATCTATCTGAAATGAATCCAACGAAACATATTATGAAGTGGTATTAATGTCGTTCTCAACAGCGAGCAGCAGGGAAAATTTTGAAATTTAATCCTTGTCTTGTAAACTTACTCTTATAAATTTTTCATTCAACTAAAATTTCCGAAAATGTTCGTCATAAATTCCAGGTTTGAATTGAAAAAATGTGCTTCCCTATCAACTTATTTTGTGCGTAAGCATATGAATGAAATCTGCTCTGGTAAAATATTTGATCAAAACAGCCAACTCTGAAAACGAATTGCAAAATATATGTTTGCAAATCTGTATTAAAATTAAAATTTTTATTAATACAATTAATGATGAAAACAATACTGCTGGTGACCGAAGGCGGCATTTCAAGTATCATCGACGTAGAACTGTGTCGATAAGCTATTTTGTAAGTTATTTTGTATATTATTTTATCCGTTGTTCCTGTCCTAAAAGTTATTTTGTTTATTATTTGACAGATTGTTACTGTCCTTAAAGCGCAATACCAATCTCCCACTGACGTCATCATGAACGTACGTCGGGTGGAAGTCAGACAGAGTTTATGTGTTTTGGTAACATCTAACCATGTCCTTCCGTGTTCATAACTTCTTCTCCTACGTCGTCGATAGCCATTCTTGGGTCCTCCACTCCACTTTCGGCATGCTCATGAGCAAAATGAAAAGAATCGTGGGCCTACAAAATTACACTGAAATTTGCACGACGGTCCAGAACATTTTCAAAATATGCTGTCTTTAAAAATCTTCTAAAATGTTGGTAAAATTTATATCTCATTTTATAACCACCAGTGCGAGCGCACAAGCTGGAGCCGCTTAAGGGCATTCCAGAGACCACAACTGCCGGTTTACGTCGACCTTTTACGATCTCTTAATTTGGGCTTCATTTTTGTGAAGAAGTTTTCAGGATTTTTAGAGTCAGTCGGGGCGCGGGCAGCGTGCTGCCATAAAAGCTTATTTAGTCTGACGAGGCTAGTGTCATCCATCACAGGACACTGGAGCTCCTCTGTCTCCTCATGCCCCGATGTTCCTTAGCTAAATTCCCCCGTTTTGTCTCGTTTTCTCCCGGGCGATGAAATGAGGGAAAGAAAACGTCCAGCGCCGCATAAAATATTGTTCATTTTAAGCCTACTTTTATCATTTTAGTTAACTCAAGGGGAAATGCTGTCAATGTTGCGCATTGTTTTTAGGTTTTGTAAATTTGTGGTTCTGGTAAATGTCACGCTTCTGTTTTTTCGCGACAATGATATTCTTAATATGATGAAAGTTTTCTCTGGTGATCTTGTAAGCACTTCATTACATCGGATGAAAAAGCTTTGCATTGTTGTGAAGGAATATTTGCAGTTTTCATCTTGTCTTTAATGTCTCTAGAAACTTTCAAAAGTTTCTTAATAAAATTCTGGGTGCCTTACAGAATATTTTTTTCCTTGCTATTCCTCATAGCTGGACTGGAAAAATAAATTTATTTAGCTAATTTTTGTTTTCTCAATCCTTCAAATGTGCGTCTGTCTTTTATAACTCTCCCTTGCTATATTTTACAGTTTGTTAAAAAATTATACTTCTGAATAGGACCGTTTAGCAGCTGTACTGTTAAATTCTTGTTCTTTTGCCGGAAAAAATGATGTCAATGGAGACGTGAGTCATGATGGAATTTTTGAGAGAATAATTCAACTTGCTCAAGAATAGTAATAATTAGGACGTGTTGCAGTTATTTAATAATTAGTTATACGCAGCATCAGGAAGCACCTGAGAAATTTTCCCTTTCATAATGAAGTGGAATTTTCTTCGTTAGCAATTGACCTATCTTCGCCACTTTGGTCTACTGGATGATAATTTTAGATGATTTATCCACGCTTGATGATTTTAGATAATTCATGTCTTTATGAGTGACTGTCACTTGAACAGCTTCGTACAGAGGGGCAAACCAAAGCAAGGCTGTTTTTGTAGAAGTGATATTTTTTGAGTCAAGCCATCAAGCCCGCGCCAGTGAGTGGGATAGGCCAGAAAAGAAAAGTTCAAGTTACATAAAGCTGCATTAGTTGCTCCTGCTAATCCTAGTCCATTGATCAAACATTTTTAGTAGCCTAGATCGGTGGAATTTGCGTCGTCCATGGAGCGCTCTTTTTTTTGCCCAAGAATAGCAATGCTAAACAATAACATTGAAGAGGTTTATCTAGCTCCAATTCAACAGGTAAATTTAGTAAATTTGGATACCTGAGATTAAGAGTCAATTCAACAGCCAGGCTTCTGATAAATTTGAACGCCTGAAATCAAGAGTCAATTCAACAGCCAAGCCTTCTGATAAAATTGAACACTTGAAAACGAGAGTCAGTGCAACAGATAAGCCTTCTGATTAATTTGGACAGCTGAAATTAAGGGTCAGAGCAAAATAATGAAAATTTTTTGCATCGTCTCAGAGTAACTTCAGACCAAATTTATGCCGCGACGTGGTGGGGTGGTGACGAAGGAGGGGGAGGCTGAGGCGGCAGGCCTGTCATCAGGCCTTAGCTCATCCACTGAGTTCACTCAAATCTCCCCTCATTCCGTTCCTTTCTTTAAAAACTGTCCATGATTAATTGCTTTTCCAAGCTAAGAAGTGAGGTAAATAATATTTTAGGAAAAAATTGCGCTTCAGATTGCGAAAATATTGTGATTGAAATTTTTTAATCATTTTTGGAAAAATCGGTAGAAAGATTCAAGTGCGGAAAAAATCATTAACCTCGACGACACCATGTAAAGAGTTGTTATCTGACGCAACCTAACGACCATTAGTTGTGAATATATCCTGCATTTACAATAATAGTGAGAGTTAACTTCAAAATAAATATTCTCGTGTGTTTTCTCTTCTTTGGATTGGGATGATCGATGCTAAATACTTTCTAGAAAGCAGTTATCATTACAAGCAAGCAGCGTTTGGAAACCAAAATGCAAAATTTTCTACAAATCGCATACAGTGCTAAAGATTTTTATTTGCTCTGCGAACATAACGTATTCCACAAATAATTTCTCGTCAACAACAACAGTGTCATATCACTGCAACGTGTTGCACGCACTAGCCGTGATCACTCAGCGAGATCCCCAACTGGTGTCCGCAGAAACAAGCGATGCTGGTGCGGCAGCTGGAGGAGGAGCTGCGGCTGGCCAAGCACGCGCGCCAGCCCAGCGTGGAGGTGACGTCGCAGCTCGACGCCCTCGCCACCGAGAACGAGCACCTCAGCAGGGAGGCCTCCATACTCAGGGAGACCATCAAGGTGGGTGCTACGGGGGAGGCGTTTCCTGTGAGGCGTTACTGGGGAGGCGTTATATGGGGGAGGGCGTTACAGAGGAGGCGTTACATGGGAGGAGGTCATTACAAGAGATTCGTTGCAAGAGAAAAGTTACATGGGAGAAAGTTGTTACAGAGGAGGCGTTATATGGGGGAGGTCATTACGTGGGACGTGTTACTTGGAGGGAGGTCGTTGCAGGGAGAGGCGTTACACGGGAGGAGGTCGTTACAAAGGAGTCGTTGCAAGGGAGACGTAACATGGGAGAAAGTTGTTACAGAGGAGGCGTTATTTGGGAGGAGGTCGTTACAGAGAGAGTCGTTGTATGAGAGGAGGTCGTTATAATTCAAGTTGAGGGAATAGGTCATCACGGAGAGAATTACGGTGAGAAGTCGTTACACGGGGAGTCACAAGGAGAGTCGATGGGAAAGGTTGTCGCAGAGTGAGTGGCGGGAGGGGACATCGTGACAGGAGGAGGTGTGGGAGAGGTGGCTGTTACAGAAAGCGGGGGTTATCACATGGGGAGTCATGAGAGAGGCTGTCATTTCAGGAGGAGAAGGTCATTTTGCAGGAAGGAGTCATCATGAGGGAGATAAGCTAAAGATCATGTGCCGTGGGTGGGAATGGTTGGGAGAGTATGGAGAAAGAGGAAGGAAAATGAGACTACAAGGAGGAAAACGGAGGCAGGCTTTGGCTGAGCGGTCCTCAGCTTCACTGTGACTTGAGTGACTTGAGTAACTACTCCCTTGTACCAACCTATAGTAAAATGTAAAATGATTTTTTATCAATTATTTTACTAGCTTTTAAACAAGAGTCTTAGGCTTCTAAGGAGACTGACGAGGGCAAATAGGTGAGGGTGATGCACATCAGAGGGTACTGTGGGCTGCGCGACGCTGAAGTATGGTCGGAATTTAAGTGTACACTCGCCACCTGATCTTGATCTTGTGCTCCTGTCTGTGTCACAATTTTGAGAACACGAGTTCGTTGCTAGAGCAACTAGGACTGATGAGTGATAGAAGGTGAATGCTTGGTGTAAAGGAAGAAAGTTTTAGAAAAAAATGAAATCATATGAAGCTTTAATTCATAGCATATTTGCAGCTCTTTTTATAGCAAAAACTAAGAACTTTGACTAAAAACTATAGTAGTGTTTTAAGCTAAAGGTTATATTGAGCCTGTTTCACTTCAACTATTGTTTTTTTAATGATACTAAAAATGATAATAAATTTTAGCTAATTATTATTACCTCAAATAATTATGAACAAAATCGCATTAGCTACGTGGCTGAAGCGCAAGCTATCGTGTGACAAGTTTAGAACTTTGTAAAATCTTTGACGAGATATCTCGAGTTAATTCGCTGACCTTAAAACAAAGGAATTGTCTGACTACGCAAAGTAGATATGAAATAATGCTAGAGGTATTTATGGTTGTTTAAATATGCATTCTAAACTTGAAGCATTCATTTTATTTGCAAAAAGGGCGATTAAAGCACGGAGACCTTATTTTCTGGTATCATATTTACCAAGTCTGAGGCAGAAATGAGTCCGGGGAATTCCCTCTGAATACGTGTCCGAATGAGGTAACATTTCAATGCTTTTGAAAAGTTCTTACATGTTGACATTAAATAAGATGAAGCAACATTCGGAAGTCTTGAATTTTTTTCATTTCTGCTAGGAGTATAAAAATTCTACATTCATCATTCTTACATAAGTTTCATATTTGCATGGACATCAAGGTACTTCACTGATCACGAGTAATTAAAGACACAGTTAACTTACCTTTAAGTATCAAACTCGATTGTGAAGTCTGCACACATGCTGCGTTAGACAGTCGTTAGGCAAGGGATGCAGTTTCTCAGGAGGTGAAAATAATTCTTAAAGGCCGAGAGGTTCACCTATAGTAAATTACTTTCATTGTTTTTCTCCTTTTCTCGTGTGGCAGCACTTATTTACTAACGTTCCGGTCGTCACACGACATACCGGGATGTGATCTCCGCTCAGAAGACTCAGGGATGGATTTTGCACAGCGTGTTCCTTTCCAAAGCTACGAAAAGTTGTTAGTATACAAATGTAGTACTTGATGTGTGCCATCTAGTGGAATAGTGAGCGGCATCCTCGCTCACACAAGCGATTTAAGGAACAGAAAGGGCTAACTCTTACGAAAAAATGTGCCTCAGAGAAGAGGGTAATATTGAAAATATTCCTCGCCAGTAGAGAAGCTAAATTATTCAGGTCAATAATACAGTTCCGAATTTACAATTTACTGTACTTTTTGGAATATTCCTTTTAAGTCTAAGAACGTCAGAGAGACGAAAATATTGTCGTACTTACATTTTAATGAAGCGTGCACAGCTATCAGCTAGAGCGCACGAGTAACTATAGAGCGAGACTGTCCAGCCTCGGCAACAACGGCGCAAGTGTCACGGGAGAGGAAACAAGGTAGGGTCATTTCTATTGGGAAAATACACTTTCTCTTGTTTTGCAAACCAATAGAACGGCTTCATTTCAAACAAACTTTATGACGTCACCAAAATGCTATGTCGTTGGGCCAATAGTGGAGCCAGATTTAAGGGTAGTAGTGCTACCAGGTGGAATATGAGCGCTGCTATTGGTTCGTTGCCGTGACGTCAGCAAAACCACACCGTCAACGAAAAAAAACTGGTTTGAATCTACCTTGTCCTCTACCGTGGCAGGTGTCCAGCTGAGTTGTGTTGTGTTGGCAGGAGCTGGAGCTGCGCATAGAGACACAGAAGCAGACGCTCGGTGCCAGGGACGAAAGCATCAAGAAACTTCTCGAGATGTTGCAGCAGAAGGGCATCGGTGAGTTTAATTTAGATTCAAGTCTTGGACTTTAAACCCAGTTTGAAGTGTAAAAGTTAAAAAAGAGCCTGAAGTATAAAAGTTCAAGATGAGGTTACACATGAAACCGCTTAAAGTAAGTTTGAAGATTAGCTGTTTAGAGTTTCCTTGAAGAAAATTTAAGTGTTAGGGTGAGTATGAGCATAAAAGCTGAATGAAATTTTAAACATCTAAGAATGCACTTCCTCCTTCTTTCATTCCTTCTATCTTAAATATGAATGAGCTCTTCGTTCATTCTGCTATCTTCATGAGAGGCAATCTATAATTAAGTAATATTTCTTCATTTAAAAATATTATCAGGTAATATTGCTTCATTCAAAAAAATAATTAGTTAATATTGCTTCATTCAAAAATATAATTAGGTAATATTGCTTCATTCGAAAATATAATCAGGTAATATTGCTTCATGCAAAATGACACAAAGATCAACTTACAAGCTTGAGTGAAATGATGACACAAACATTGGGTCCAAACTGCTCTGCCGTCGTAGCTCCACTCGTATGTCGTCAAGTGAGGCAGTTAAGCTTCTCATCCACAGTGGAGGGCGAGGGTGGAGTGGCCGCTGCTTATATTTGTGGCGATATTCTCGAACTGTAAACTTTGGGTGAGAAACTAACTTGTTCAGTAATCGATCTTGCCTACATCTTTCCATAAGTCACATATGAAATAAATAGAGTTGATATCAGAGTATAGATGGTGGAGGAATTAAATCCGAGAAATTCTTGGCAAACTTACACTCAGGCTTTACTAATTCAGACGATGAAGATGAAAGATATTTTCCTCTATGTTAACATCATATTTTACTAGTTATTTCACTTCTAAATAAGAAGCTTACAGATCGACTCTCACCGGTACTCTTCCGTATGCCATTGCAGCGATGAAGTGCAGGTGACAATTACTTCCGAGCTTCTGAATGTTGATCGGAAACTCTATTTCAGTGTATTAAGGTCCCATTCAAAAACAATTCTCGATTCTTGATGCTGCGAGACCAAAGATTCTCTTTTATTTAGCACTGAACGTATACCAACAACAAGATCTTAGTACAGTAACGAGGAACTCTGCCCCGACTATAGAGGAACGACATGAAGGAAACTACACCACTGTTAACACGGGACATGAATGTCAGTGCAAACATCATCTTTTTAAGTCAATAGGTACAAGGCTAATTCTCACGGTCGGCCAATGCTAAATTTCGGTCATTTAAACACCGCATTTTCTCATTTTCCTCTCTTCGGTTGAAGTTTTATTCGCAAGAGGTCACCGGTTGACCGCAGTTGTATCAACCTCAATGCTCAATTATTATACAAGTCCAATTCCATAACCTCAATGATGCGTCCGGATGACATCCGTGAACTTGCATAATGATCATAGATCACCGTAGCGGCAAAATTTAAAAATGCCAGCGTATGGGTGTATGATGAGCTCCATATTATTTGGTGGCTTACCTCAATAATCTTGATGAGATTTATGATATTTATTGCGCAGTCAATACGTATAATTACATGCAGAAAATATCCTGTTCTGATCTCTCAACTTGTTATTATGGAGGAGAAATCTATAGATGTTTGGAATGTAATTTTCTTCTGGGTGTAGAAAATAGTTTTGATTTTTATTTTCTATAATAAAAAATCCCAATTAGTTGTTCGTAATTTTAGTAATCAAAACGCTTAAAACGATCATTTTCACGTTGCTAGAAACATGACGTTACAAAAATGATCGGTTGTCTATAAAAGAAAGCCATCACAGGAACGAATGTCATCAAACCCGAGGTCTTAATAATGACTGCAGTTCTGCGGGAGGCAGCACATTCCTGTTCCTCTTTGTCACTCACGTCTCGGTGTTTGGACTGAACTGTAGCGGCGACTAGGAAGCTTTTCTTCTGCTTCCTTTAGAACGAGAAAATTTTGCATTAAATCTACGGATAATGCTACCAGTATTTAAATTACTTTTCAATGGCTAAACACATTATTCACGTGGCCATTTCCCAATGTGTGGGCTACCTGAAATGAAAAAGTCAACGCTAGATGATAAATCTATTTAAATTGGGCCCTTTGTAAAAACTTGAACTGATAGTTCACTCTAGAGTATCATTGTTATTCTATTAGTTATAAACTAGCACAGTTCTATTTCACAAAATAAAAAGTGAGCGCTATATTTTAGATAAGCATACGTTGTGTCCCTGATGTGGCACTAAAGTATCGCTGGACTTATTTTATTTCGAAAAAGAAATATATAATACCTTAGAATTCATGATTTTCTTACCCCATGTTCTCTTCATTTCCAGACACAAAAATAATAAGCAATATTTGAATCTTCATCTTTTCAGACGTCATACTTTACCACTCGTTTTTGGGAAAATTTTGTCCATAAATTTCAAGTTTGGGAAGCCGTTTAAGCTTATGCACGTCTCTGTTCACTGTATTTATTCTATAACTGAACGTTATAGACTAATTTTAGCTAGTAACTTTCTAATTTTAGAGTCAAACTATTGATACTTTCATTTTTAGAATAGATTTCGTGTTACAGATAAACGAGTCAATTGCCACACTTTCATTCATATTTGTTGTATTAACTCATCTCTTGATGGAGGGGTACTTTCCTTCTATGCTTCAGCTATCTTCCCTACCATTTCTCTACCATCTTTGTCGCTCAATTAATTTCTTAAGAACCTATAGTTTTCTTAGCTAAATCATCAAGAGCTAGGACAGACGGTCTCAACACATCCCACATCTGGCCATCTGGCATCACTTGCAAACCTTCGCGTTCCCCAGACTCGCTATCAAAAGTGAAGTCACCCAAGTTCCCGGCGAGCAAACGTAAAGTTCCGTCCGCTCCCCCGTCGCCTTATTTGGCCTTCGTGCGGCGGGGCTCGGCACCGTTCACGTCCTGCTGTCAGGCGCCACACAGTATGCTGGCCTCTGAGCTTATCAGTGTGCGCTTCCATGTGTCGCTGCCAGTCTAAAACAGCCTCCCATCCTTGCTTGTACTACGAATTGTTCGTGATAGAACTCACATTCGAAATTTTGAGAAACGTTTCTCTTTTGAAGTTTTGCTCCCAAAATAACTCTGTAGCTTTCCGCTTATGAAAATTGAAGCTGCACATAATGGGTTTTCTTTCCGGGTTCTCTTAGTAGCATTTGGAGTACGCACTTATAAATGACTAAAATCAGATGGCTCTTACCTGCCTGAAGAATCGAAATTATAGGGTTGTGGAGCAGTTTACAGTGTGCGCCAAATAACTTAAGCTTTTGGAGGAAATAAATGTTTTTTTTTTTGCATTCATACCTGGTGAACATCATGGAGAACCTTTCACTTTGTCCGTGTATATTCTTTAGAAATTGACACTTAATCAAGCTAATCCATTTTTCTTTCGTGTACGAGTATATCCAACACCATTCGAAAATACTCTTGGACTGTATGTTTAATTTCTATTTTCCCCTTTAAAGTCTCAAAAATAACAAAATAACTTTATTTTTGCATTATTCTGCGTCAACACGCCGGTTTCCTTCACCATCGCAACTCTGTCCTAATTATGTGAAGCTTCTCAGAATATAATTGGAAGCTTTTGCTTTACACTAATTCTCTTACTTCTGAGCTGAGAATTTTTTCGAATTTTGTGTGCGTGTGTGTGACAAGCGCGTGTCTTCGTTGTTCAATAAACTGTCCTGTTAACGAATTCACTGTTGTGAAGCTAAGAGAAGCATCAATTCAAGATGGTCAAAACTGAGTTCATGTTAACATGTCAAAATTTGGATGCATTTGAGGTCTCAACTCATTGACTTAACAACTAGTAATTTTAGCAGCAACTCTCGATCTAAAACTTTTTCTTGCGTACTCTGTAGCTTTCACCGTCAGGGATAATAGTTTTTCTACCTTTGCTCTTGCCTGGAAGTAATAATATACTTTCGAAATTCTCATTACATCATACTCACCTAATCTGACGACCTTGGTAATAGTGCTATCATCTGTAAGCCTATCAAGGTTGGTGATTTAAAAGGGAAGTACTAAGCTGTTCTTCCACCCGGGGAAGAAGGCATCATTTCTGAATTTAGAAGCGTTGTGAACTTAGTCACGTTTTTGAAAACTTGTGACTTCAAATGGATATATTTCTACTTTCATACCTGTATTCTTGTCTACTGTAGACTCGTGTCGCCCGTAATTGAGTTATTTCAGGGGCGGATTCTCAAAACCGTATTCTGGCCATAGCATGTTCATGCCTTCTAACATGATCTTTTTTTCATATTACCCATAGGTGCAACATCAATTCCACGAGCATCCATCCTTCATTTCTTCGATTCTCCATAGAATAATTGTCCTCAAAATTAATCTTAGTTTTAATTTCGTTAGAACTGAGCAGTATTGTTATAATATTGGTGTACTCAAGTAATATTGGTGTCTGTACAAGCCTGTGTGTACCACATATCCCACCCCTCGTAAGGCACTTCGGGCCTTCATTTCAGCGAAGACCAGCACTCGCTTGTGCGCACGCCGCTGCTTTGCCATTCATTATATCGAATACAAATGATGAAGACGTCTCGTCTTAGTCCTCGAGCTTAATGTTCTCTATTTTACAATTTTTCACTGTTTAAAGGTTTATCGGTTGCAGAACGTAAAATACCGCTGACCTGGCAATACTGCTCACTAATTTCCGTACTTTAGAAGAGTTACCAGAAAATGAGAAGTTTGTAAGTTTAATTTTTTCCACGTAGTCAAGGTTTAGGACCGTAATGTAGTTCCAGGCAATCTTACGCAAATAGAAATCTAGGTTAACCCGCAGTAAAGGTACCGATGTTAGCTTTCATTTACCTAACAAGTTTTAGACTAAATTCTTACTTCTAAACTCATAAATGAAATATAGATCTAAAATGATATGCTTCTGTACTAATATCATCATACCATTTTAACACATCTGCTGTTTTCTAGACATATTTGCAGTAATCCATTACGGTACAATTCTGAGCACATCTCGCAGCAAGTGGTGCGTAGCAACAGTAAATAAAGGAACCCGAAGTGTTTTACGCAGGCGGCCGAATTTCGAGGAGTGTCTGTGCGAGTGTCGTGCTAATCCCAAGTCCATCACTGCAGGCAAGGAAGAAGAGAGAGCTATGACGCAGCAGATGCAGACAGTGTTCCAGAAACAGGTGCTGCTCCGTAAAGTTTTCTCCGTATCATCTCCGCTGCATTAGTGTTCTTAACGATTGTGGTTTAGAGCTCCTCAGTTTGTGCCTCTACTCTTCCCTTTCTTCTCTATCTCTACCATTATTTATACCTGCTCGACCACACATTTTGCGCGAGTTGAAATGCCTCTGGTGTGGATGAGTTATTGGTCGATGCATTGTTCCCTAAGCTTGACTGACCGAAGGCTAGCGGAAGTTGTTATTGTTTCTAGTTTTATTTTAGCTGTGACGCTTCAAGAGTCAGGCTTCTATAGTGCCTCCACGTTGTAAAATAATCTTATTTTGTTAGCATTTTTAGGTGTTGATTTGTATGACAACGTTTTTATCTCACAGTTTAGTTTCCTCGGTTCCTAAGACTCCAATCCTCCTTCAGACCTCACGTAATCTCGTCCTTCGATAACTCTATTCCCCCAGTAGCTGTAACTTTTGCTTTGTATATGAGAATGACCTCACTTTCTGAACTCTAGTCTGCCACCCTGCACCTTCTCGTCACTACAACTACGATGAGAGGAGTACCATTGTATTATAGTCAAAGAAAACTTTATTCCTCGGTTTTGCTTGAAATTTTAACTTTTAATTTCCTTCCACGTTCACGGACGTTCAATACTCAACCAAATTTTATTTCGCCCAGTGCAATTTTGAAATGATATTTTTGATATTAAATTTACCCAAATTATTGCGATGCCTTCAGAAAATCCTTCTTTAAGTTCCCCTCCCCAGCCGTTCACTCTGCGAGCAGCCAGGACGCTGCACAGCTGCGTTGTTTTAAATGAACTCTAACGTTGAGGTCCCCAGACCGCGTCGAAGCGTTCTTTTTTCCGCTCAAAGTTTATTTGTAAGCTCAAGCCATGCATAATTATTTTTATTCCCATCAGAACACCGCATTCGTAATGAAATTTGCCTTGCATGCAGGCTGTGGTTGTCTTCTATTCTGTGCATGATTTTCTTACTCGCATTCTGGGTAAATGAACTGACTTTTTTGGGGTTTTCTAATTCGGTAACTGCGGCGTGTTTTGACCTGTGACGTGTGTGCAGTGTTTGTCTAACGCGCGAAATTTTGTGTCGTCGTCTAATACAATACACGGCGCTCAAAAATCGTGTACTTACACTTTGGTTGACCAGTACTCACGTATTTCATTTTGATATTGGTGTTTATTGACATTGTTTGAAGTTAATAGAGTAAAATTGAAGAAAAGAACATTAAATTTGAGAAAATACATTGTTTCAAAATAAAATAATTTACACGTGAAACAAAAGCAAAAACTGCGTGAGTTTTCGTCAGAAAAAGAATTAGTACATATTTTAGGGACACACGAATACACATTCTAAACTTTACCAAACTTATTTTTACCCAAAATTGCCCGAAGGTATTCGTTCAAATTTGAGTCTGGCAGTGCAAGAACTCGCCGCAGTTGACCTACTAAGTCTGCATTAGGGTAGGTTTAATTAATTCCCCATTGATTTCCATGAACGAACCTTTTGCATCTTTCTTAAGAACCTTCACTCTTTAAATGCATGAAACTTGAAACCTCCGCAGTTTTTGAGACAGCATCTGCAGTATTTTGCTTTCTTAAACTTGTTGGGACTCGTCCTTATCCCAACTTCAGTTGAGTAACACTCCGTCACCTCTTCTTCAAACTGAGCTCATTGTCATCTTATGAAATCTGCTGCGTTTCTATAAAATGAGTTTTTAAATATATATCAAGCTTATATAAATGAGTTTTTAAACATACATCGAGTTTATATCAATGAGTTTTTATATATACATCAAGTTTATATAAATGAGAAAATTTTAAAATACGTACATCTCAAAGAAACATATTCAAATATATCTCGACTTTTTAATTTCACTCAAAGGGCTTGTATGTAGCTGATCTAAAGTCGCAAAGCATTTTTCACTAATTGTTCGTGATTGCCTTCTATGCCACAATCAGCCTTTCCCTTCCTTTTATCCTTTGTAGCTGTCTCTCATTAGAATACCAACTCTAGTTGAAATTCCAAATCGGCTTTGTGTCTCCTCAAGACGATGAGACAAACCCTCCAGTTTACATTGATCCTTCTGTCGTAACCTCCTAACCAGAGCAGAATCCTGTAGCATTCCTTGTAGTTTTCCTGACGAACGACATTCAGAACTCTGACAAACAAAAGAAAGTTACGAGAATCAATTATTTCGGTGGTCACCCTGCATTAGAGACTCATAACTTCATTTTTTTACTGAAAGAGATTATTTTATTTATTTATTTTCATTTAAGAAGTGTAGGTTTGTTTGATTTTGGGTAGAAGGCGATGTGGACTAGTTACCGTGTGGTGGTGTGCGCAGCGTGCCGAGGTTCAGGAGCGGTCGGGCATGCCCGGTGGATGGGCTGGCATCAGGCGACACCCCCCGCCTTAGCCGGTAGCAACCAACACATGAACAATGGATTGGTCGATGCGCTCATTGCAAGAGTAATTATGATCCAAATAATCACTAAATTGCTGCTGCTACTTCTCTTTTACGTGCTCTTCAATGTGTACGCACTGTAGTCTCAATGTCCTCTTGATTGATGCTCTCCAGTCACTGTCGTCATGAATGTCGCTAATATAACCTGTCGAGGCTGTGCTGCAGCTCTCGCTGTGATCATTAGCCGCTTATTCGAGCCCATGATCAGTTCCTATTTCTTTGCGCGCCATATTCCTGTCCTCTATTTCACATGTATAACTTGATGCTGCTCATCCACCGTGAATGTGACGCTCCTCCTACTTTACTGTCATTCTTTTCAACAAAGAACAAGTTTTTTGCTCATTTACTATTCATGATAGTCGAAGAATTTTTTCTTCCACTGTACCATTCACACCGCATTTGTGAGTTTTCTCTCGATCGTTTCGCGCTACTCGATCAATAATGAATTTGTGCTCTTTTCACGCATCTGCAAGTCTGTTCCTCAAATGAGTTTTGGATCGATTTCTTAACGCTTCCTATGCCATGTTTCCTTCCTTTTGTAAAGTTCTTTTGGCAAGCTTTAGATCTTTCCACTCTTGCTAGCTTTAAGGCCTGAGTTTAGAAGAGAGACAGTGCCAGGTTGGGTGTACATATACAGTAAGTAGTAGAGGAGGAGGACACCTACCGCTGCGTTGCTGTTGCCAGTCATGGGGCCCTGCTAGAGAGCTTGTGTATGTGCTCTCTCTCTTTAGCCTCGGATTATATTTGCTCTAGAGCAAGCACTCCCTTCTTCTACTCCTCCTCCCTGGTCCGCAGCACATTCACCACTCCTGCATGTTATAGGTGAAAAGGCGACAGCCGCCACAGATGAAGCTATATCGCAAGAGCTCGAGCAGACTCGAGCGCGCCTTTTGGAGTGCCAAAAGGAGAATGACAAGCTCAGGGACGCTCTGCAGAATCCTAATAGTTCTGAAGCCGCGACCTTGCGCCAGGTGAGCCCTCTCTCTCCGACTGATGGTACACACTGCAAGCGAGATCGTGACTATGCACTTCGGGGACCCTTTCTTCAGGATCATCCGAAGGTCACTTCATCTTTACTCAGCTCTGAAATTCATACCCGGTAAAGCTGCAAGGCAAATTTTTGCTCCGGAGAAGACCTGAAGAAGAGGCCTCCGAAGGCAGCGGGACGGTGCCCAGCTGTCACTCTCTCGCTTGCTTCTTCACTATTGATATATTTCTCCTGTCGGATCCCAAACGATGTCTTGTATGTTTTTTTTAGTGAAATGCCTTATACGCCATGACAAAACTTAAGCCTATAACTGAGGAATTTCTCGGACAATCCAATGAGCTGGTGTGATCTGTTTGCTTGTCACATAAGAATCGCTGTTGGGACCTGCAGAAAGAGTTGGGCAAAGATATTTATGTGTTCTCAAAAATTTTTCTGTGCCATCGTCTGAATGTTTTTGGCGTTCGTGTTTTCATAATTTTGAGCGATAGTGTCAATCTATAGCTTTGCTCAGTTACTGACAATGAATGTCCCATTTTGGCTTCTTTGTTTTTTTTATTGATGGAGAAAGTCACTCAATTCTACCGTAGCAATGGCGCTCTAATTGTTTGGTGGGAGTGCACCCAGACAGAGGGTTGAATGGTGTGGTGTGCCGCAGGGGCGCAATAATCAGGGAGGAGGATGGACCAAGTCGCAAAACTCTCTTAACAAAGACTCTCGAGTGACGCAACTCGAACAAGAAGTGACAATGCTCGAAGAAGAGTTGGTGAGGGTGCGAGAAATGGCAAGCATTCAGCAGCAGCAACAGCAGCAGCAGGTGTCCTCTAACAATAGGTGGGGCACCCGGACAACTCCTCCTCCTTCAACTGACGACTCTCGATTACTCATGGCCATGCAGGATCGTGAGAGGAAAACTAAAAGTCAAGTAAGTCTTGCTGGAAGTACCTCTAGCCGCCGGCCCGAACCATCGTCGGTCAAATGCTTCCACCGTTTTAGTAGCTGTAATACCACATCCTGTGTAGACTCGAAATTTTCTGTTAACATCAAAAGGATTGAATTAGGTGTTTGCCAACCGGAAACTGAAGAGAACATGACCGGCTGAGTAGCTGTGTGATGAATTTCTTACTATTTGGAATATGGTCCCCGTTTTTTCATGAATTCTTTTTGAATGTGCCTTTGCTCACTCATTTCGCACGGAGGCCGTTTCCGAGTTGTATGAGGTTCAATATTTCTGCAAGAAAAAACAGAGATCACCTTGAAAGTTTTGACAAAGTAGGTCAAAAAAGTGATCTCTTGCATAGCGCTTACACGTAGAGTGGTGGTATATGTTCTATATTTAGTATGAAAGGCAAGGAGCCTACTACACTCGTACACGCGTTACAATGGGCTTATTTGCGTAAATGTTTTTCTTTGCTTATCTGTTGCATTGGTATACATTTTCACATGACTGTATAAGTTGTTGAGTGTACAAATAAAGCCAAATTATCAGATTTACGCATAAAGCTCATTGCGGGTGGCATCCTTCAGTCCTCCACGTACGTAAGTCCATCTGTTTGTTCTACAGTCTTGTCTGTCTGTGCGTGCTTGTGTCCTTAGACTTCATTGAGTTTTTATGTCTTTTCTACCTGCCACAGTGGAGTTCGCTCGTCCAGACCATTGCATGCGTTGATCAGCTCATGGTTTGTTGCGTCATCTCGTCGAGTTGACTTTGGTGCATGGATTTGTTCGTGTTTGCAGCACTGATAATTCCAAGTTCTGCATTACTTCAGTCTCAATTTACCACGATTTTGTTTTTGGGATGAGTTGAATTTCTCAGCATTGTGTATTTCAAGAGACAAGCTCATTTCTGTGGTGTTGTTTGCTGAAGCGATTCGATTTTGTCAAGCAGATAAATATTATCATGAAGATGCTGAAAAAACCACTCATAGATTTTGCGGTACGTTAGCTGTACATATAACATGAGAATTCAAAGCAGTTCAGGTTTATGAGAACGAACATGCTATTATTGATACTATTGTTATCACGAAGTTATTGAAGAAAAATTGTTTCTTCATAAACTTCCAGCTTTGTACAATATTTAAAGTTTGATTATAATTTAATGAAGTGAAATGAAGTTAGCCATGAAGTTAGCTCACAGACATAAAGAGAATAATTAGATTTTAACTTCAATGAAAATGTACTATAATACGAGTTCACATAATTGCACTTTGCTGTAAGAGGAAATTATTCTAGCAGGGTAAATCAAGTTGATACAGTGAGTTAACTCCCAAAATATTGAAGTTAACTCCCAAAAATATTGAAAAAATGTTCAACACAATGAAGTTAACATCAGAGTCGAGGCTGTGCAATTTCCGCCATGGCTTTATAATCCATGCTATTGCACTGGCTTTGGGATTGACCCGGTCGTTCTGACAGAATGCCAGTCACACTTGGTTTAGTCGAATTCTAGCGTAGATCCTTTACTAAACCACTTTTGAAAACTCCTGGCCAGGTCATATAACTTTTTAAATCAGTTGCAATTACTTCGAAGTAACTTGAGTCTGACTTCCACCCTGTTCTTCGTTTTCTTAGTTGAAGCATAATCAGGCCTTGGTATTTATCGAGGTATTCGTTCTGCCGTTTTTACTAAGCCCATCGAATCAAGGGCTTTATCTACAATTTGGGTGCTTCCAGTGTCATATTAAATATCGGCTCAATAAAACCCACGAAGTAAAACGAGCCCAAGTTCACCAATGGAAAAGTTCGAAAAACGACCGCGTTTAGTGACTTTTTAGCTTTTATGAGCTTGAAGCGCTCGTATCAACAGGTGGCACCCGCGCCCTTGGCAGACTCGTAACGTCATCAGTGAACTTTTACAGAAGCTGAATTTTTACGCTTTTTTATACCAGATGTTTACTGATCCATATTTTACGACAGTATCCATCCTCTGGAGTTCGATCAATAGAAAGCTCTTTTGAAAGAGATGCTGCAGAAATAATTATCTATGTTTTTGAATCAGTTGTAAGTACTTCGATCCACGTGAGCGAAAGTAGAAATATGAAAACTTCTCACGTTCATTAAAATCGATTCGCAGATATGTTGTAATTGCGAGCACATCTATTTACTTCTAGGCTAAAAGTACTTCTAGAGTACTGAAAAAACAAATTAGGCAATTTATTAAGTTAATGTTTTGGATAGGAAATTGGAAAATATGGAAAAGCACCAATGGTTTGGGATGTGACTGATCTGACGTCCTGGAACGGGACTGTTGCAGCTGGAGGAGTCGCGTCTCGAGATCCAGAAGCGAGATCAGGAAATCTTGGCGATGTCTGCGAAGATGAAGACCCTGGAAGAGCAGCACCAAGATTACCAGAGACACATTATGGTCTTAAAAGAGAGCCTCACGGCCAAGGAAGAGCACTACAGTATGCTGCAGGCTGACGTGAGTAGTGTGGGTACACTTCTTTTTCCTGTTTGTCGCGCATTTCGTATTCGAGAGACTGGCAAAATGAAGCACAAAGCGGAGCACAATGAGGCGTTCAAATTTCAAAACGATTCTTTGGAATGTTAGTGGAACAATTTGTACTCACTGTAGTGTGTCAAATATGAAAATTTGAATGTCAGTTCTCACGCATTCTGTTGATTTAATCTTTGTCATCTCATCCTTTTTAAGAATAGAGAGCTTACGAAATTCTCAATATATTTTCAATAATGTACGAATCACATTTTGGAATAATACAACCCAAGCGCAACGGAGCTTCAACAGCTTGCATGAAAAAATTCAACCATTTGAAATAGAGTTCACATAATGTTCAAAAGATCACTTTCGAGAGAAATCAGTTGTGAGCCATCATAAATTGCAAGTCATTCCGAGTCTAACGTTTCCGCCGCCTGCATGCATGTTTTTCGCCACCCAAGTAATTAAATCGCTTAGGCAGCGAAAAATATGCGTGCTCCGGCGAAAAAGTTAGACTGGGTTTTGCATAATTTCAATTTTCCCTTGATCTCACGAGTTCACAATAAGTTTAGATGGAAAACTAAGGGCAGTGAAATTATCTGCGATACAAGAAGACTCTGGTGTACTGTATACGTCTGTTATTTTTTGATTGACACTTGCAAAGACACTTGCAGCTATCGTGTCACCTTGCCATGCGACTCAGCATCCCATGTCGCCTCTGATCGTGGTTTGAATGCGCTAAAGCGCCAAATTTACTCGCTTAGCTTCACAAATGTCGTAATTATTCAATTAAATTTTGGGGAATATTGACGGGGTTGCTGGAATTTGACTAAATCTTACGGCAAGATGTCAACATTCGTCATATATCTGTTTCATGATGGGCGATTTAAAAGCAAAATGAATTTTCCCGGCAATAACATTTCCCTCTTAGATTTTTAGAAATTTTATTTGTAATTTCTATAACAAGTGAAGCTCTGTGAAACACGAGCTTCTGTGCTTTGAACAACTTTTAGGCACACGAAATTTCATTGACCTTTTTACCGAGTTGTGAGATGGTGTAATTTTTTTGCCACTTTCTCGTACGCTATGCCCTATGTGTCGTGAGTGGTGGTATCTTAGTCCTAAGTTATGTCCTAGCGCATTATTATCGATCATTATTTCCATTTAAGAGTCTGGGAACACTAAGGTTTGAGTTTCAGTTTTATGAAGGAGTTATATGTGTTTTACCGCCTTGTAATTTTGCTAGGGAATATTCTCTAATTAGGATTTCTGCTAATTATGATAATTTTCCAGAGCTGGTATGAAGTTTGTACGTGTAAACAATACAAGTCATTCGATTTCGACCACTCTCAGCTTTACGCCGGAATCACACTGAATAACTGATTTAAAATAGAATTTACTTAGACCTGTGGAAACAAACTCCGCTTTATACTTTTACGTAGTAGTGACGTCACGCACGTCCTGCCTGCATTGGTCCTATTCTCAAGTTATTTACACAACTGCATTAAGTGCAGATAAAATTCTTGTTAATTGAACTAGGGTTGATCAATTTTGAAAAGTTTCAACCCAGAAATGTTTTGTGAAAATTCCAAATTGAGCATTTTTTAGCTAGGCAATTTTCGTTTCAGTTACTTGAAAATGTTACAAACTATGTAATTTTTTAAAAGGTCTTTTTATTTCGCTTTTTCAAGAGTTCATTTCATTCATTCTTAAGCTTTGCTCATTTATCGCGTCCCGGTCATATCTTTCTGCATTGTGGAGTAATCCTCAAACAAACGAGAACCCGGCAATGATCGCCAAGAAAAACGTGCGAAATTTTTTAGACATAAGTAGAAAATTTCCCATTTGGGAGATGCAATTTTTCACTGAAACTTGGAGGATGAAAAATTATATTACACATAAATGATTTAAAATTGTAGCACTTGCGCGGTAAGAAATTGAAACGCGAACTGCCAGCTCGAGGTGAAGGTGCGGGTCATGAGGCCTGCATGTGAGCGAGGCATTAGAAGTGTCATCAGGGGAGAGTTCTGTGTATTCTGCGTATGTAGTATGGTTCTAGTGCAACATTCAAATTACAGTGGAACATTCAAATTTCAATGTAACATTTAAATTCCCGTGTAACATTCAAGTTTCAGTAGAACATTCAAGTTTCAGTAGAACACTTGAGTTCCTGTGCAACTTTCATGCTTCAGCAAATTGCATGAAACATTAAAGTTTTAGTTCATCTTTCACGTTTCTCTGCAACATTCAAGTTTTAGTTTTACATTCAAGTTTCCGTGCAATATGCAAATAACAGTGGAAAATTGAAGTTTGATCTAAGCATTGAAGTTATAGTTCGAACAATGGCTCCGTGTCGAAAACAGTGAGCGATGGCTCAGTAGTTGCAGAATATATGTCTAAGAAATCTTATCATTGACATTACCGAAGAACTCGAACCATAAAATTTAATGTAAGACTAGGTTGGTCTTGAAGCAAAAGACAACGGGATTCGATGCATTTTGATAGAAAATAAAAGCATAATCTGGGATAAAAAATCTGTCAACTATATTCATAGCTGTTTTGCGTAATGATAATTAAAATAATTTCATAACTGATTTAAAGAGTATTAAAACAAATGTCACATAAGATGTAGCATTTGAAGACACGAAATCTGCTATCAACATGCCACCATTACACAATTCATGTCCTCCTACTTTCAATACGTTCGCGTCAAACGACGCCCCGTTTTCCTCCTTCGTTTTTCAATACGTTCGCGTCAAACCACGTCCCGTTTTCCTCCTTATTTCTTCAATACGTTCGCGTCAAACCACGTCCCGTTTTCCACCTTCTTTACTCAATACGTTCGCGTCAAACCACGTCCCGTTTTCCTCCTTATTTCTTCAATACGTTAGCGTCAAACCACGTCCCGTTTTCCACCTTCTTTACTCAATACGTTCGCGTCAAACCACGTCCCGTTTTCCTCCTTATTTCTTCAATACGTTCGCGTCAAACCACGTCCCGTTTTCCTCCTTATTTCTTCAATACGTTAGCGTCAAACCATTTCCCGTTTTCTGTATCTTGGCTACTGTTGCTGTGCGTCAGGTGGAGGAGCTACGCCAGCGCCTGGAGGAGAAGAACAAGACGATAGAGAAGAAGACGCAGCACTGCCTGCAGGCGACGCAGGAGCGCAACAGGTTCACGGCCGAGCTCACCGAGCTCAGGGACCACATGGACATCAAAGACCGCAAGATCAACGTCCTCCACAGGAAGGTGAGTGAAGTCAATGCAAGATCAACGTCCTCCACAGAAAAGCTAGCTCCCTACTGCACTTCATGTGCTGCTGGTGCTAACACGTGCATGGGCGACCACTGCTGTCACCGAGAGTTCAGGTTATTTATATATCGATGTACGTACTTACGAAATCTGATGACATCGTTGGGCTATTGATGATCATATTGGGTTACTGATGATCATATTGGGTTTATGATGATCATGTTGGGTTACTGGAAATCGTGTTGGGTTCCTGATGATCATGTTGTGTTACTGGTAATCGTGTTGGATTCTTGATGATCATATTAGGTTACTGATGATTATGTTGGGTTACTGATGATCACGTTGGGTTACTTGATTAATTGCTTGGTTGGTTGGATTACTGATTACTTGGTAGGGATGGAAAACAAGCAGATTAAGTGTAATATACTTGTTTCAAATCGTATATTTATACACGTGAGGTATTAAAACACGTATCACAGATACACTCATTTAATACTTCATGTCATGCCGATCAAAAGTTCGACATAAGCAAAATTAGGTAAATATCTACATGGTGTTTTTTAAATACGGAACCTAAAAAATCCTCACTGTATCAAAAGTCATTAAAGATTTAAAAACACCCTGTACATAAATACATTGAAGCTAGTGTTATTGTTTTGGATAATTTAAAGATTTATCATCACGGTATTACTCAATGATTATTGCTATGACGACTAAAAAGAATTTTCAATTACTCAGAAACTTGAAATGCATTATAAGCTTTTCCGTCTGTGAATGAAGTGCAAGTAGCTAGCTACGTCTAAATTTTTGTGTTGATTTGTAGAAAAACACCAACTTTCAATGCGACGAGCTTGCCAACCAGCTATTTTAACCGCACGCTGCTCATTAACAAAACACTAACATTCTGAAAGTGTGTGAGTTTGTCGCCTGCGTGTTAACACGGTTCTCTCTCAGACGGTGGCCTCAGGAAGCATGTCGTTGCTCATACCAACCTTGTGACCTACGCTAATATTCATTCCTTCACGCTAGATTGAGAATTTGGAAGAGCTACTCCGGGAGAAGGACAACCAAGTGGACATGGCCCGGGCCCGCCTGACGGCCGTGCAGGCCCACCACAGCAGCTCCGAGGGGGCCCTCACTTCGCTGGAGGAGGCCATCGGCGACAAGGACAAGCAAATCCTGCAGCTGCGGGAGCAGAGAGACCGCGCAGAGCAGGAAAAGCAGCAGGAGACAAGCCTCCATGAAAGAGACATCGCCGAGTACAAGATGAAGCTGCACTCCCTGGAAGGTGAAGTTGAGAAGCTCCAAGTGAGACTAGAGCGATCGCTCGCTGAGAAAGACAAACTTGAAGCCAAACTGGAGTCGAGCCAAAGTGAGCTTGGGAAGACCAAGGCCGAGCTTGACAAGCTCTACAATGAGGCTGACAAGACGTCAAGTGATCATGATTCTTACCGACATCGCTTGGCTAAACTCGACGCTGAAAACAACCGCCTACGGTCTGAGAACGATCGCTTACACCAAGACTTGGAGCGGGAGCGCAGTGCGCAGGCCTCGTACGGCCGTAGCGAGAGGGACAGAGACCGGGATAGGGATCGGGATAGGGATCGTGACCGCGACCGTGATAGGGATCGTGACTGGGAAAGAGACAGGGATCGAGACCGAGACCGCGTTGGTCCTTCTCGAGATCCGAGAGATCCAAGAGATGCCAGAGATCCAAGAGATGTCAGAGACCCAAGAGATGTCAGAGATCCAAGAGATCATGAATCTCTACAGGAAAAACTGGACAAATGCCAGGCAGAGCTGCGTCGAGCGCAGGCCGAGCTTCGAATGAACCAGACCGATTACGATCGATCCCACGTGGAAGTTGAACAGCTGCAGGAGAAAATTGAGAAGTCTCAGGGAGAGATTTATCGCCTCAAAGCTCGACTTGAAAATGCGCAGTCGGAGAAGGACAGCGTGCAGGAGGAGCTGGAGCGCGCACAGGGCACGATCGCGCGCATGCACGCAGAGCGCGAGCGCTGGGTCAGCGAAGTCGACAAGCTGCGCGAGGAGCTCGAGCGCTCACAGGCCACCGTAGGCAAGACCCAGATCGCCCAGGAGAAGACCCAGGCAGCGCTCGATAAGGCCCAGTCCGAGCTGGACCAGCTCCAGGAGAGAGCTGAGAGACAAGGCAACGAGCTGAGGCGGGTGAGTACAGCGTGGGTGATCTTGCACTCAGCGTTGCATTTGGCGTCCGTACATTCTATGAACGACTTGAATATCTTAAAATGTTCCCGTAAAGTGATATGCATGCAATATTCATTCAAGATTAGGACATTCACACAGTTCATTCAGTCTAGGACAGTTCTAATTAGAGGTAATGAGAACCTATTGACTTAGATGGTATTAAGCTGTAGTACATGATCAAGTGGTTTGGCTCTAACCTTGAGTTGAGCCTTTGATGTGCCAACTAACTAGCTTTATTTGCACTCTTACAAATCGAAAGGAGTGAGCCTCCATTGAGGTCGAGTTAGATAACTGGATTAGTTAGAACTGGCTTGTATTTTTGTAACCAATATAAAAGCTGCTGCCTGCTAAGTGTCATTTGTAAACACTGAGGACTTCTCTTAAACTAAGTTCTTCTTATAAGAAGCAAAATTAAGGGGCCCTAATTCACGGGCTATTTCCTTTCATTGCAGTTACTCTACGCTAAAAAATTGTAACAACTTGATATTATTGCGAAAATCAGGTATAGACCTATTGAACTCATCGCCTTTCAGGACAGTTCAACCCTTACGAAGTATGTGAACTTTACAGGTGCAAGCCGAACGCGACAAGCACGCATACGAGTACGAGCAGCTACAGAGCCAGCTGGACAAGACGCACGGCCAGACGGCGCGTCTCAACAAGGACAAAGAAGACGCGCTGCTCGAACTGGACAGAACCAGGGAGAAAATGGACAAGCTCGCTGTGAGTAGCAGGCTGAGGTGTACACATCACTCCTGTGTCACTCCCCTCTCTCATTATTGAGTTGTTCTTTTTTGAGGGCTCGTCATCGAGTATTGCATACGATACTATGCTTCAATCTTATGAACCTTACGAGCGGTTAATGATCTTGATCTGTTTGTGATGAGTTTTGAATTGTTCCAATATTTATACTGAAAAAAGGCATTCAGCCTGTTGAGTTTCAAACTAAATTTGAATGCAAGTAGATAATGACGAGTTGAAAGTATGTCATAGACATGTCAATGACTCATTTTATTACCGAGTTTCGAGTTAGCTAATTGCAACTTTAATTGGAGTCCTTTTCACTTGAAAGAAATATGATTTCAAAGTCAAAAAGTCAACTCCTAGGAATTCCTCAGGCCAAGGTTGCTACAGAGCTCCATGTCTCGTGAACACCAAAATTTCACTGATAGCGACAACTCATTTTAATTTCGAAATTTTACTTATAAAGACAACCCAATTTGATTACCATTCGTTCTTATTATGAAAAACGAGGTCAAATTTCATAAAATTAATTGCTATAAAAATTCTATCGCGTTTTTATGTGCAATTATATATTTATTTGCAATAGTATTTTTCTGTAATCCTATTTGTACTCCTAAAGTTACTGTGTACGTAATCATATCACTATTAATACATGAAAATGTGCTCATGAATATTTACATGAAATCAATTATAATAATTTATGTCTGCACTTTTGATCTTGTCAATGTTTCCCTTGCACGATTTATTATCTTTTATTTCCCCTGAAGAATGTTTTTTTTTCGTGATTTGTTTGCTGAAGTTTAGCGCGGCATTTTAGTCTTTTATTCCTTTATTTCTTGACGTGCTTTCGAAGCTGCCATTTTTTAAAATTTCTTCCTTTTATCACATTACCAGTCTTATTTCTAACTTTTTTTCTCCGGATGACTTGACTTTGGAAAGACCATTCATTTTTGTCTCTTTCTCTTTGTCTCTCGCTTCTTGCTACGCAGCACGGTGCAATTGCATAGTTTGGGCGGTCGCAAGTCCGACATTTAACGTAACTTGATCTCATTGAAAATAATTTAGAAAATTCCAACCAGTAAATTAAAATGAACTTCGTCTGCATTCCCAAATCTGAAGCTGTAACTCAATCCACCTGTGCAATGGAGATATAAGGGTTCCGATTGTATCATGTAGAGCTGTTCCTGAGACTCATAGCTATTGTTGCGAAATAGTTATCCCAACTAGAAGCAATTACCGCAAAAATACAAGGTATGCATTTTGGGTCCTCAAAATAAATCAATTCAGTCACATGGAATATAAAGATTAAGCTGCATTGAAGCCAACAGTGAGATTACGGTGTATCATATTAAAATTCAAAGACGGGCAGAGTAACAATATCTGACTCTCACATTTTGCGCCTTGTAAGCACAATTTTGATAGACAAAGAGTACAACGTGAGAACCGCTAACATGGCCCACATTCACTGTCTTGCAGACATACTTTATTTCAAAGTTGCATAAGATTTGTTGCGAACCAATATTGAGAGCCGATATTGCGACTTCACTGAAGCAGGAAGCGAGCACATCAAGTTTGTATTCATTACGCCCGCCGCACGATGGAGAGCTCTTCATTTAAGATCACAGTTTCATCACACCCCTTAGTTTTGGTCAGCGCTGAAGCTAGTTCCCGTGCTGGATGTTCATTAGTTTAGTACCTATTGAATGTTATACCAATGTTCGGTTGCACGTTTGCATTTGTTGCATCGTCCAAGATTCATAAAAAATTAAGACATTTTTCATTTCATGTGTCCGTGTCTTGAGTGGAAGTTACAATGCTCTCATTCTAATAGTGTTATGTGAAACGTAAGACACTCTCCCTTTATTTCCTGTCAAAAGAATTGAAATAGATTCAATTTTTCATTGTTCAACCAGCTCGCTCGTAACTGCGCGGAATTTTAAGGCATGTTTGAATTCTTATTTTGTATCGTTACCATCAGCCTAAGATGTGTCTTGACGAGTACAGTCATTTAGAACAACTTCATTCATGTATGAGAAGTAGCGCTCACCAGCTGCAAGTTGGACGAACTTACAAGCTGCTGTGAAGAATCAGAGCCAAACCAACGGTAAACCTCTGTCATGGGTTCTGTAGCTCCTCTGTCTTCAGTATTGTAATAAGATTGACAAGCAGGACCACAGGGGGATATTCCTAAACGCGCAATTCAATGTGTGTCCCTCGGTATAATGCTTCATGGAAAATGAAGAATGAATTTAAAATTCTTCTCCTAACTGAGTTATCTCACTTCTGAATCCCTGATGCTCTAAATGAAAACATTGAATTAAAATAATTTCTAAAAGGGAGTGAGTTTTGTGGCTCAGAAAGAATGAATTTCCCGCAGAGTGTTGAACGGGATAAGGACGATACATGGATGACATCGCTTGGATTCCTTCCTTAGCATCATCATCATCTTCACCACCCTCCCTTGATCATCAGCTTCATCATTCTGGCCCTGGTCTATCTTCTGATGACGTACAAACAGCCACGATTGTCATAAATATAGCATGCCGTGAAATTAGGGACCGATGCGATTCCATCATAAAGTTAACTTCACATTACGGCCGAGTCTTTCATCCTTTCATTCGGCTAGAAGATACTTGGTCCTTCATAATAATCTACGGATTACAGAGAATTTTTAAACGTTGGAATTATTGGTGTTTGAGTTCATAGCTTTATTCTACAGCAAAAATACGATCAAATTCTTCTCAAACATCTACTACTGTCGAAATAATTTTTGTGGAGGGACATGATAAGAGAACGCTGAGTGTCTAGTGCCTTTATCCACTTACGATCGTGTAAATCATCACTTTATCATCATCATGTGGATACCAATTCATTGCTCAACGTGTAGGTGCTTATTACTGTTTCTTGTTGCATCCCCACTGTACTAAAAGTCTGTGTTTTGTGTGTGGTATGCAGCAACTAAAAGAAATGAGCTTTTATGTTGAGTGTCGTATTGTGCAACAAGTGAACAAATTGAGCCCTGTGTTGAGTGTGGTGTTTTCTCTACCTGGTCACTTGCTTGACTCGCCCTAGACCGCTATGAGCCGCCTGCAGAAGGACAAGGATGTAGCCTGTAGCGAGATAGATACCCTCAAAGACAAAGTCGAAGTTCTGCAAAGCCAGCTAGGGAAGGCCCAGCGTGACCGCGAGATCGTCCTCAAGGAAGTGGAAGACTTGCAGGACAAGTACGACAAGGCGGCCACACAGGCTCAGCGCATGCTGGTACGTCCACCCACCACGCTTTTGTATACTTTTGTACGTGAGTCCTTTTAAAAAGTTGTATTTTTGCGTATATTGCGAGCTAAAATCGTGTGAATAAGTTTGTCTTAGAAAACTCCCGTAGATCTTTTTAAAATGTATTTTGTACATACGAATGTTTTGCGAGAAATTTTTCTGTGAGGTATGCTTGCCACTGGATAACTTGGTGCACTATCTTGACATCAACTACTTGATCGAAGAATCACACAAGGTGAAAGTTCATTTTTTGATAATTTTTCTTGGCTTCGGGTGTCCCGATGACTGACAATAACAGATTCTTACGGAACCTGTTGAAGAAATACTGACCCTTATAAACAAATCATTTTGTTATGATATTTTTATTATTTACATAAATCTGATTTAGCACTATGAGATAAGAACTTCCTCCTCAAAAATGGACCCTGGGCTTCAAAATTTTGCCGTGAATAGAGTAATTAGTTCACTTTATAGGTAACAAAACACGATCCTTTTTTCAACTACAATAAATTGCTCTTTTCTGATAAACTTATGACGCTCAGCTCGGCCAAAGCACTCACAACTACTTTACGGTACCTCTGTTCTTCAGAAGGAAGGGACATCGCTAAATTTTGTATACGAATGAATTTTTCGGAGTTTTTTCTGAGGTCTGGCTTGCCGTAAGGCTTGTAGAGAGCTGAGGCTCGCGGTGCTGCTGCTTGCGAGTGTAGGTAAGACGATCTCCGTAGCTATGCTCTTTCTCTCATCAGTGCTGATACTAATCTCAGCTTCAGCTCTTGCGCTTATGAAAGTATTTCTGCAAGTCTCGGAAGTATTCAAATTGATGTTTTCTTTGCGCCACTGACGTTAAGTTACGCGGTTTAAAAATCTCTTGGAACTATCAGAAGTTGAGATTTATTACCGTGCGTCATCTAGTTACGTATTATTACCAACAAATGTCATGCAGTCTTTGGGGAATTACCGCCGAATTTGTCGGAAACGCATTCGTGCACTATCTGTGATGAGTTACCACATCTTTCTACACTTATTTTACCAAAATGAGAAAAGCTATCGTGAAATGTTCTGAATAAATTTTAGGCAACAGGAAAGAAGGTGGGAAATTCTAAGGTTCAAAGCTACTTCCAGGACTTGCACCGAA
Organism: Morinoia aosen; assembly: GCA_030386875.1. NCBI lineage: Eukaryota > Metazoa > Arthropoda > Malacostraca > Amphipoda > Talitridae > Morinoia > Morinoia aosen. The sequence continues at coordinate 51,451,976 of CM059567.1, read as the reverse complement.
GTATTTTCTTACACGCAGAAGGCTTTAAGATCGATGTTTATATGTGTAGTATTGGGCTCATTATATCGGAAAATATACGTGTCGCTTCTCTGGCTTTTTACATGCTCACGTATAGAAGTGAATGACTCTGATCTTTGTCTCTCGCCATGCAAGTGTGACAGATATCTGTGAGTAGGTAACATACCCGCTGCTACCTCCTGCTACCTTTTCTTCTGCCCGTGCCCAACTTTGGGTCCGTGTGTGCTGAGCGGCTTCTCTGAATGACCCCCTTACTTTGTGTATCCCATTGAAGCGCGGTCTATTGCTCAGCATAACGACCAAGTGTTCGCATTTGGGGCCTACCGTATACCACACTTTCGCGCTTTCCATTATTATCCGTTTGTATTGAACTACATACTGTGCTAAGTGCTTGGATCGTTACCATTATTATTCATATCATCATATAATCATTTCGCTTTAATGCATACACCCTATTCAGTGTGGAATGAAACATGCTGCATGGTATCTCTCAGTGACAGTACCTTAACATCCCTGGTACACTATAGAGTTCTTGCTAGTAGCTATATACCTCAGCTCCTATTTTCTACTGACTAATTACAACGTTTTCACTTCAGTATCATACTTTTATGTTAGTTTTCAATATCTCTTAGTACCCATTTTCCCTTTACAAAAAATACAATTTGTCAACAATGTGTTTTTCCAAAAATGTCATCACTCTAATTTTACTTCTGCTGCTGTAGACCAGGATTTCAGGAAGACATCAAACTTATTCCTTGGGTTCAATAAAAGTGCAATCTGTTCTCTCCGTTCGAGTCTCAACACGCCGCTCCAACTGGCTTTGGATGATCAGCTCTGTAGTGTTGAGTGTGAGAGCATGAAACTCGACTGTCATGGATTGTGCTTTGAAATTTCGAGGTGGTTGAAACTGGAGTTGAATGTGTCTATTGCGTCCAAACTCCTATTTCACCGTGGTTGAAGCATCTATGACGTCTAAATTCCTATTTTTTGACTGATTTAATTGGCAAATTAGAATCAGTGAGTTAAATTTTATGCTCTGATTTGATCTTGTTTTGTCAAGGAAAATATAGCCCTGCTGAGTATTCGTAATTGTCAAAATGCTTAGATATTTTTGATGGAATTGCCATGGCGCGGAACTGCCGATCGCAACAACAAAAAACGCATTTTCCAATTTTCAAATGATGGAATCGCGTTAGAACGCAGATGGAATCTAGTGTACAAACCTTGTGCAAATTTTTACGAACGTTACATGCTCAAACGGTCGTTAACAAGTCTCTTAATTAACCTCATTAGTCCAGATCTTAAAACAACGTCAATTGGATAAATGAGGGAAACTGAAAAAGAAAATTTATTAACTATTCATCTCATTTATTGGAGTCAACAGTACACTTTTATTCATTCAACAACAACTGATGAAGGGAAATAAAGATTTGTAAACTAAGTTCTCGACTTCTTGTTTGTTGACGAATAGCGTGGCTTCGTGTAGGGCTGAATATTATAAACTCACTCAGGGGGTGTTTTGCCGCACTAGGTTCGTCCGGTAAGTTTTGGCTCTCAGTACAGTCAGTTGGCAGTACAAAATGAAGTAGTGGTAACATTTGCACAAATATTGTTCGAATTTTTCTCGACGCCTCAAATTTGATGGCATCAAAGGCCAACTGGACGTTGTTTTGCAGTGCCAATTATCCAGCGGCGGGGCTCACGCACAAAATGAGGCAGTCAATCCTGCAGTTTAGGCTCTCACAGCCTTCTCGAAAATGCAGGATTGAGTACTGCGCCCTGTACATCCATATACTGTGAAAGTACTTTCTTTTACAGCGAGGACAGTACCACTGTGCATCTCACTACGAATGACGTTTTCATGCTTCACTCTCTTCCTAAATTATACGAACAAATTTATACGGCTAAAAATATTGAAGAAAGGCCTTCATTATAATTCCAAAAATTTCGCTCTGAGCCTATTGAGCGTTCAGGACGGACAAACAGTAACTATTGCTGCTCTGTGCGCTTGGAGAACTCATTGTTCTGTTCCAAATACGCTCGTCTGCATAGCTGGCCTTTCCTTTTCGCAGTTCTTTTTTTGCATCTTCCATCTCTTCAGCGCCGAATGAACAATCGCTTGAAGATAGAGGCGTAGGAGCGAGTAACTGTTACGCATTTATTTTACATTCAAACAGACGTTTTCTGCAATCTTCTTCACGAGCATGTCATTGACATGCATCATTCAGATCACTGGTGACTACAACGGTAAAATTAACGCTCGTTCTTTTTCAGCCACAAGCGTGATCCTCATTACTGGTGTATCGTGGGAGTCGTAGAAGTAAGTTTGAGTAAGCCTAGCTAAAGGTAATCAAGTTTGCACGTAATGGTTCAATCTAGAAAGACGACCTGGCATTGCAGATGGAGAGAGACGACCGCGCCACAGAAGTCGAGATCCTCAAGGACAAGCTCGAGAAGATGCAGATTCACTTCACCAAAGCTCAAGACGAGAGAGACGCGGCTAATCGCGAGGTCGAGAGGACACTCGAAAAATTCGACAAGTAAGCTCGCTTCATCGCTCAGATGACCGAGCTGTGCAATCTCATTATGCAGGATGCTGGATAGTAGTTTAAACTATGCACATTAGTGCACCTACGCACTAGTAGTGAACTGGTAGTTTTAACTATGCTTGTCGCGGCTCATTAGTACATCAAGACGTCGGTGCATTTTGCCTGTGACCATGTTTTCGCTACATGGTGCAGTCACCAGTATTTCGTTCTACAGTGAATTGATCGATGCTCTTTAAAAAGATTGCGCTTTATTGGTGCTCCCCGAAACGTATTGTTCACATACATTCTATTATTGTATTATTTTACGGTAAATCTACTATTTTACATGTAATTCTGAATATGGTTTACATGACATAATTTTTTACGAATATTTTGTGACAGCTAATTCTGATAATACTCAAGTGTGGCGTTATAAGTAACGTGCATTCCAATTTTCTCAAAAGCACTTTCGCCGCTATATATAATGTTTGCTCTGCCTATTTCTATAACCCTGCAAGCTACGAAAGTTTAATTTCCTTGGCAGGTCCCAGTCCGACAACTACCGTCTCCAAACCAAGTTCGAGTCTTCGCAAGCGGACAACGAGAGATTGCAAGTAGAGATTGAGAAGACCCAATACCTCATTGACAAAATAAAAGAAGAGAAGCTTAGGCTCCAAGAGGAGAACGATAGAATTCAGGATGCTTACGACAGGGCGAGCATGCAAGGCGTGCGTTCCAAGGAGGCTGAGGAGAAGCTAAGGGATCAAGTGGAGCAAATGAACGTCGATATGTCCATCATGAAAGAGCGGTATGACAAGACCGCTGGTGAGCTGCGTAGGGTTGGTGCCGAAAAAGAAAAACTGCAAAATGATGTCGAGCATCTCACCTACGAACTGGAGAGAGCTCAGTCCCAATATTCGAAGGCTCAAACTCAACAAACGAAAAATCAGGACGAAATTGCGAGATTACAGATTGACGTTGAAAAATACAAAGACAAGTTTGAAAGGAACTCGTTAGATCTAACCAAAGCCAAAGTAGACAAAGAAAAGGCACAGCAAGAGTGCGACACTCTGCAGAGTGAGTTGGACAGGGTGCTCATGAGACTAGGTAAGTATCAGGATAGCCAAGATAAGGCAAAGAGTGACCAAGAAGCTTTGAAAATTGAAGTCGAAAAATACAAAGACAAGCTTGAGAAGACTCAAATGGAGTTCGAAAGGGAGACGAAGCTGCGCGAAAAGTATGAAAAGGAAGTCACCAAATTGAAAGTGGATATGGAGCGTGCAGATCAGTTCAAAGGAAGATATCAACTCGACTCTGAAAAGCACAAAACTGACAGCGAGAAGCTCCTTGCTGAAAATGACAAGCTTCGAGAGCAGTTCGAAAACACCCAGATGGAGCTGCAGAAAGCCAAACTTGCTCTCGAGAAATATTCGGATGAGCAATGCATAAAGCCGAGTGTTGATCGGGGAAGGAGGTCTCCTTATCAAGAGCACCCGGCCACTGAAGTAGAACGCCTTAGTATCGAGTTGGAGAAAATTAAGGATAAATACGAGCGCTCACAGATCGAGGTGACTCGATCGTACCAGAGGGTCGACAAGCTTGAAAGTGAGAACGACAGGCTAAGGAGCGACCTTCATATTACGCAGAGTCAACTTGATCGCTTCCTTTCCTCGACTGAGAAGACGAAGTCAGACGCTGAAAGGAACAGCATCGAAGTTGAGAAGCTTCATGATAAGCTGGAGAGATCTCAGGCCGAACTCAACCGAGTTCTGGCCGGCAGAGAAAAGGCAGAACTCGAAGTGCAGCGCCTCACTCACGAGATGGAACGCTCTCAGAAACACATGAACAAATATCACGAGAGCAATGAGTCCACTAAGATAGAATTTGAGCGCATGTCCGTTGAACTCGAAAAGCTCCACGAAAAGCTGGAGAAGGCGCAAACTGAGCTGAAGTGGGTGAATGAGGTCAAGGAGAAACTTGAGATAGAAAACATGAACCTCAGAAAAGATATGGATGAAACCAGAAATATGATTGGCAAGGCGTCAGATATTCATCAGAAGTCCAACACTGATATGGATAGGTGCAAGGAGGAAATCATCCGGTTGAACAAGGTTTTGGAGAGGAGCAAGGAAGACCTAGCAAAGGTTTCAGTTGAGAAAGAGAAATTGAGTTCGTCGCTAGAAAAACAAGAAAAACTGATTTCAAAATGGGAAGCAGAGCACAGGCAGCTGCAGCACGAGAGAGACCAGGTCGTGAAGCAGCTCGAGAAGAGCCAAGACATGCTCATCAACTTCCAGCAGGAACTTAATCAATCCGAATCTGAACTGCAGAAATCGAAAGACGAAGCTAAGCGCCTTAAAACTGAACTCAATACCGCCACGAAAGAAATAGAGCAAGGCACAAAAGAACTTCTGGATAACCGTGAAAAAGAAATTCAAAAAGTATCTACACAACTTCAAAATAAAGAAAAAGAATTCAACGCACTTCGAGCAGAGGCTGAAAAAGAGGTTCAGAAATTACAGCAAGAAACTCAAAAAGCTCAACAAAATGCTCAAGCAGCTCAGAAAGAGGCTGTTCTTATTCAGAAAGAAGCCGAAAAAGAACTCAAGAACCTGATAGTTCAGCTACAGAGTAAAGAGAAGGAACTGGCCAATACTAGAGCTGAGTCGGACAAACTGCGTCTGAAAATCGAGAAAACAGAGCAAGAATTGAAGGAGACGAAGAAGCGCCTGCAGGAAGTTCTGTCTCAAGGAGAAGGCGAGCAGAGCAAACTGCAGCAGCAGCTCATCAATGAGAAGACAAGAGCTGACCAAGCTGAGAAGGCAGTGCAAGAGTTACAAAACCAAATGCAGTCTCTGTCTCAAGATGGCGCGAAGTTCAACCAAGAGGTATTGCAACTCAACCAGAAGAACTCGCAATTGACTCAACAAATTAACCAACTGACCCAGCAGAATCAGCAGCTAAGCCAAGAGCTCTCACTTCAAACGGACAAACAAGGAAGTGAAGCGGAACAGAAAGAAAGCCAGATTCAGCACCTCAACAACCAGCTCCAAACACAAACTCAGCTGTCTCAGACTCAGTCAAAGCAGCTACAGCAGTACAACCAGCAGATACAGCAACAAACCAGCCAGATTCAGCAACAAACCAGCCAGATTCAGCAGCAAAGTAACCAGATACAGCAACAGAATCAGCAGATTCAGCAACTTCAGCAGCAGATTCAGGCCCACGCTAACATGCCGAAAGACACACCGGAGACACAGAAGCTGAGGATGGACGTGGACCGCATCTCGCAGGACCTCCAGGGAGCCAACGTAGAGAAGCAACGCCTGCAGTCACAGCTCGAGATGCTCGTCGCAGAGCTCGAAAAGTCCCAGGTATCTCTTGTCTTTAATCTACCTCATCACTTCAATTCTTAAGCTAAAGTGTTTTCTTGATGATTGGTTGTAGGCGGAATATGGTGAACTACTATGCGCTCCTTGGATATGAGGTTTAACTTGAGAAATATCACGGAGCGTCCAACATTTGGGTTTTGTGTTGAAATTAGCAGAACAGGAAATTAATTGATAGGCATCAACATCATATAGACGGAAGATATTGAAGTATAGAGCGCAATGACGGTCGATCGCAGTATGTACGGTAGTGCTGTACGGTAGTACGTACGGTAGTACGGTAGTACGGTAGTGCTGTACGGTAATACGTACGGTAGTACGGTAGTACGGTAGTACGGTAGTACGGTAGTGCTGTACATTCCAGATATTTGAGTCACACTAAATTCAGTTTTCATCAGAAGTTATGAATGATATTTTTGAATCAAATAATTATTTACGCTTCTGAACTAAGACAATATCTGATAAGCTATTTTGTTCAGAAAAATATAAAGTACTTTGATGAGCCAGAAATAACTGATGATATGAAATTGAAGATTACAGAAAGGATTTTCAACGCTTCGCTGCTGCGATCCAGTTGACGTAAGAATAAGTTTGGTCTTCACTCATAATACCGTGTTGCTGCGTTGCTGCCTAACACACTAACCTGACTAACCGAATGCTGATTTTCCTCTTAAATTATCATGCATCAAATTTCAAGTTACTTGCTGACGTCGGTATTTGGTGACATCATTTCATGTCCCTATAAAACAATATACTTTGAAAGTTTTCCTATATAATTTAAATTTGCTAAAACACGTTAAATTTCATATCACTTCCCAAAGTGCATTAAACTATGGCGCATGTTCTCGAAATTTTGAATTTTACAAAAAAATCTTTAAGGCACATTGTTATATGGGTTTCTCTGTCATTACAACATGAATATCTCTTTTCGAATATTTCGACTCTATTTTGGTTACTTCAAGGCTAAAATACTTTGTTTTTATTTCTAGGATCTATGATAAAACTTCTCTTATTCATCTAAATTTTATTTAAAAAAGCTATGAGACCCTGAGTTGGACAAATTTGAGTTAAATAAGGTATTAATTGACCTTGAGCCTACGAGCAAAATGTTGACGTATGCTCAACAGAGTTTCGACGACTTGCCTTTTAAACGCAGAATACAAAGCCCAATGAACACATTGATCCTCTAAATAAGCCAGCTGTAAGCTAGGTCTGATTTAGGGAAAATGAATTTGACTGTACATGCATTTGCATGCAAATTTTCTGAGAGGCGTTTTCGTGCATACAGCTGGACCTCCACGAGGCGAACCACAAGCTGGAGGGTGCGGTGCAGCGCGGCAACGAGGAGGCTCAGAAGTTACGCCAGAAGGCGGAGGAGCAGCTGAGGAGCACTGAGCAGAAGGCCAAAGGCCTCGAGCTGAAGAGCAAGCAGCTCGACGACCGCGAGAAGACCCTCAACGACCTCGACACCAGACTTGCCAACAAGAAGGCGCAGCTGGACCAGCTCGAGGCGCAGCTCAACAAGGTGCGAGCAGTGATTTTAGGTTATAATAAAGTCTCATTGCCCTTATAATATAATGACTATAGCAACTAAAGGCTAAAATTTACTAAACATGATAAAATATAATGTATACTTTTAACGCACATACTGAATACCACTAAGTAAATAATATACTCTTACATAATTCTTTACATAATATACTCTTACAGCTGCTCAGTTCGGTTCATAGAAAAGGAAGCCATTACTTCGATGGTACATAGGAGCAAGTTAATTTTCTATCGTTTTCGAAAGAAGAGATAATGAGCGAGAGTTCGTAAATGAGTCGCGCTATTTACAAATTTAATACTTTCACATAGTGAAAAAAAAATTTTTAAAGTATTTTGAGCTAAATCTTCCTCACAGAGTCCATGTATGAAATTGTCCTTGAATGAAACATGTGATGAGATATTTATTTTGACCGCGACACACATTGCAAAGCATCGCTATACTAAAGCAAAACAGCGAGTATCAAGGAGCACGTGCGATGGCAGTGCTACGCTTCGAGCAATGACCTTAGAATAGTCAGGTCTCATTGCCTTGATAATGTAATTATTATAGCAACTAAAGCCTAAAATATTCGAAATATAATACAATTTACTCGCATAGTACATACTGAATACTAGTTAGTACGTTATAAACTGTTAAATAGTATAACATAATTATGATAAGCTAAAGCAGTACATTAACGCAACTAAAACAAATCAACAGGTATTAAACACTACGTACGATGACATTACACATAATATATACTGTGGCCAGGTAATATGTAATACTGTACAGCATAATATATACACTGCACCCAGGCAATGTATAATACTGTTCAGTAAAATATGCCCTGTAAAATGATAATATATACTGCAGCGCAGTATAATAAACACTGAACCCCAAATAGCACAATCTTTGTAGCAGAATAACTAATTTAGGGCGCTGGTTTGAGCAGGGCCAGGAGGGCATGACCGGAAGCGAGGCGAGCCAGCAGCTGGCGGAGCTGCGGCGAGCTCTGGGGGAGCGCGAGAGCCAACTGGACGCCCTGAAGCAGGAGCGCGACAAGGCGGTCGCTGAGAACCGCGCCACGCAGTCCGAGACCGAGCGTCTCCTCCAGCTCATGCAGATGGGGCAGGAGGAGCAGTTCGCGAAGGACAAGACAATCATGGAGCTGCAGGAGTGAGTGCGGTCTGGGCACTTACAAACACTGCTAAACGATTTTTTTATACTAGTGTTACAACATGAAGGTGTGTTTCTTTTTGTAATTATGGAGCTGCAGGAGTGTGTGTGTGGTCTGGGATTTACAAGCACTGTTACAATAACTTCAAAACATTTTTTGTATCCGAGTAATACATCAAAAAAGATGCGCGGCTTCGTGTAATTATGTAGAAATAAGTAGTAAAGGCCGATAACAATTTTGGGGACACTAGCATTGTACTGTTGCAGAGTTCCTGTATGTAACAAAGCTGCACGGAGAGAACAAACTGTAATATACATTCAATAAATAGCAGCTAAGTGACTACTTGCATAACACGCAATTACACGCATAGCATGAAAGAATCAAATTCAGTGATCGAGGCGTGTAGAAAGTTAGTTCTTTCGTTTGTTATCTTCAAAAAAAGTGGGAAAAAAGTTTAGTCCTGAATACAGGAACTAAATGAATATTCGACATGTGCTTGAACCCTAAGAAATTTTGGGTTATATACAAATTATTTAAATGATAAACACGTTTGAAAATATAAAGGGCATAAATACTTAAATCATATAATCACAAGACTTTTCTGCGCTTAGCAATAAGTAAGAAACATTTGAAATAGATAATTATCAGACATTTTTGCTTGATCACATTAATATATGTAAAATCACTGACTGCCTGGATTGGGTACCGTCAAGCTAAATATCTAAAATTAATGAGGCGAGAACGTAGTGCTGAACTGATGCACTGGCTATCTTTGAGATGCCTACGCTTATGTGTGGCGAAATTTAGAGAGCAGCGACTCGTATAGATACAATTCCAGAGTACGTTGTTTTAGCAATAATATTCCGGAGACGATTATTGGTAGAGGATGTGAATTATAACTGTTGATTAATTATCATAAGGTGTTGAATGATTGTTGATTCAAAGTTGCAAGTTTTATGTTTTATTTGAAATGAAAAGGCAAACCAACGTAGCTAAAAATATCACGGTAAAACAACGTTGGTTTTCCTTGTTTTCCTAAAGTGAGACTTCCTAGAAATCAGCGTATTTCATCTCTGAAAGTATTATGCGGAGAGCTCGTGTTGACCTACCGTGTTGTGGTCTCAGGGCGCTGAAGGCTGAGCGCAGCGGCCGGCAGCTCGGGCCGCGCCCTCAGGCCACCACGGGGCCTCGCGCTGCGCCTCCTCAGCAGCAGCAGCAGCAGCAGATGAGGCCTCAGCAGCAGCAGCAGCAGCAGATCAGGCCTCAGATGCAGCAACAGCAGCAACAAGTGCGCCCGCAGCAGCAACAGCAGCTACAGCAGCAGCAACAACAACAACAACAGCAGCAGCAGCAACAGCAGCATAAGCAACAGCAGCCGGCAGTCACTCCTACAGCAGCAGCACCACCGGCTGGGCAGCCACAGCCTCTTGCTCCGCAGGCGAACCAAGTTCCCCCGGGAGGACCTGCACAACAACAGCAACCACCACAGCAGCTGGCCGCTGGTGGAGGTCAGCCTCAGAATCAACAGCAGCAACATGCACAGCAACAGCAACAACATGCACAGCAACAGCAGCAACATCCTCAGCAACATACCTCTAACTTGTTAGGGTCCGGCACGGGAGCCGAAGCGTTCGCTGCTGCTGAGAAAGCCACGGCTCAAGCTACTGAAGCCGCCAAAGCCACTCTCCTCCAGGCCAAAAACGTTGCTCAGGTCAGTTTGTCCGGAGTACGCAAATTTTTACCCTAAACTTTCTTCGAAGCCCGACTAACCAACTCTCTAACTAATCTTAATTCATAACTATTATGACCAATTGATTCCGTTCTGGCCATCCTCTTCTTGATCCTTCTCAGACTGTTGTTCTTTTCGATCCTGTCTCACTCTGAAGATCTACTGAACGGTTCTCCTGCGTTTCATCATATCTGTCAGGAAATTCTTTCATCACTCTCTCAATACGTATTAATCAAAGGCTTTCTGCTTTATTTCAACCTACATCATCTTTTAGTTTTCTCGGTACATCTTTTTCATTCACGCCGTCTAACTCTCAAGCTGATGAGTCTTTTCCGTGAACTAAAATTATTTGAAGATTGTCCTGTCCAACCAAATTTGACTTCATAATCATCATTACCATTTTTGTTAACTTCTACTTAAATCTACCTTGGATGGACACAAACTCTGCTCACTTGAGCTCCTGTCAGTCCATCTGCGTAACTCGAGTTCCATTATTTTCACGACCCTTCTTAACAACTATATTGTGGCCCCCGATAGCCTCAAAAGTGAAGAACTCTTATTTGTGCAAGAGTTACTTGCGTAGCTGCAGTGCTGCCCATAGCTTAATGGCATCATCTTAACAACGTGCATTATGGAGAGAATTAACTTGCTGGTATGTGTGTGAGAGTGTAAACTGATTGTGGCAACACTGAGGAAAGTATTTGCGATAGCACGACGTCAAAAGCGATCATTCTTTATTTATTCTTTGCGGGCGTCGTATTAAATTAGCATATTATGAAGCTTACGACGAGTTTAAAAGTGAAACCAATTTCAGCATTGCAAATTTTTTTCGCGAATATTGTCGAAGAGTCCAGATTCATCGTCATTCTACCCAAGTGCTCGAATCATTCAGAAGTGCAATCGACGGTCAAGAATAAGACCGAAATCAATGAAAATTCTAAGTAACAATACACGCTGACTATCCGCAAGATGAAGAAGAAATGAGATGACGGGTTCAAAATAGAGAGTTTTCTTGAAAATAATAAAATACTCAACAATTTATTTCACTATCAATAGGAGAAAATATTTGAATGCAAGCACCACACCTGAGAAGCAAATATTTCAGGTGAAATCACGCCTGCAGAATTTTCTGTCACGCTGCAGTTGCGGTGGCATGCTGTCCCTGCTTGAATACCTCGCGCGACAGGCGTGCTGCGCTCGCAGCTGCGCGAAGTACGGCGCTAACTTCTAGTCACCGAACGATCGCTTCAACCCAAAATAGAGAAACTGTTACTCAGGATGCTGGACAGTGCAATAATTTGTGAACGAAGTACATTTGTGAATTAAATTTGGCTGCAAAAGATAATTTCTCTTGTATAGAAGTGAGATGGTAAAACATACCAAATTAGCGGGGCTTTATCATGCTCACGGGAGAGCAGGATATTCCACGAGACAAAATTATGTGAAGCACAACGTCAGGTTACTCAAAAATATCCGTTGAGAGATATGATTTTTAATGCAAAATATTTTGTTTATAGCTTTGTTCGTTACTTCTTTGACCTACAAGAGACCTTAAATCAAAACAAAACCATTGTCGTCATTTTGTTGTTGAGTTGGGTTGCGGATTATAAATGGTCTCCCTGGTATTTATTTTACATATTTTTCTTGGCAAACGTTGCGCAGCATCTTTCCCTCACTCACTGATCTCTCAGCACGGATTCCTAAAATATTTACGTAGATTTTGGATTGATTCTAAAATTAACTTTCAGAGGAAAACAATTACGATGAATTTATTTTCTTTCATTATCTGATGAATGCTCCGTGAAAATACCCATTCTGTGGTGCGGTCAGACGTGGAGTGCATTTAAACAATCAGTTTCAAAGGCCCATGAATGTTTCTTATATAATTTACACTAGAGTATTGGCTCGTGAAATTGAACAATATGTATCATGTGGACTACAAATGTATAACAGAGCAGAAATTTTGGTAATTTGGGATCAGCACCACGACCTGGGAACCGTTATCCCTCTAGCCACACAGTGTAGAAATTTTTTCAATTCAATCAATAACAGACTCCTAAATCTATTTGTAAATTGAATTTTTTACAAATGCAAATGTGAATTAAATACTAAGCATCTCTAATACAGGATCTCATCATTTTTACGAAAATGAAATTAATTAAACGTCTAAAACGTGAACTTATGGGATTTTCAGGTATTTTCTCAAATTTTTGTTCGCCTTTTATTAACGCACACAGGGACGACGTCATAGATCTACAAGCTAGAATAGGGTAGGCTCTGTTTTAAGCCTATTCAAAGAAAAATTCTCTTAAGAAACGGACGCACTTTTGTGCATTAATTGTGCATTTATTGCGCCGCGCTTTTGTGCATTAATTTCCCAATCTAACTTTCACGCCACCTGCATGCAAGTTTTTCGCCGCCCAAATAATTAAATCGCTGAGGTGGCGAAAAATATGCATGCTCCAGCGAAAAAGTTTACCTGGGTTGTCACAAAACCGACTCTCAAAAATTTGTCCTCTGTATATAAATTCGGTCAGGGTATTGTCACACACTTTGGCTCGTCACGGGCTGATGCGACACACGTAGGTGTGTCAAGTTCTGTCAACTATGACACACTTAGCGTAACTGAGCTTTATTTAACGCAAATTTTCCACTTTCTTAATCTAGCCGCCCGCGAATACATGTATTGACTCATCATATCTATGAATTTGAATAAAAAATAGCAAATAATTTAGGGTTTCTTGGGAGAATTATGCTTCATTCATAAATTTCGAAAACCTGCCCATTTATTAAGAATATTTTCACCTTAAGAAACGTAACTATGGGATTTAATCTTTCCGATGTTTTAAATATATGGTCAAAGATGATACGCATTGATCTGAAATGATTTCTCTGTATAAACGTTTGACTCACACAAGTGTGTCAAAACTTTCCTAAAAATACGAACTGTATACAAGATAACGTTTTATTGATCATATTAATCAGTCCTTGCCGAAAAGCGTGACGTTCGAGTATCAATCAATAAACGTTTTTTAAAGGCTAATTGCGTTGTATGTCATTCTTAGTTTTACGGCCAATAAAATTTTTTAGAATTCTAATGGTGGTCATCGTTCATCTCTTCTTCACACTATGACAGTTAACCCTGTTTTTAGCTTGTTATTACGTTTTCATTTTTAAGCCTTTTGAGAACATCCGAATGTCTCACTTCTATGTAGTGCTAGAGACATAGCGTGTTGGTACAGGACTCTTCATAATATGTGAAAGACAATTCTTCGAGTAAAAAACGTGTCATGCGGTAACACAGTATTGCGCTCACGTGTTACATACGCTCATACTTTCCTCAGTGCACTGTGATGTTCCCTACCCTCCGACCGCAGCACCCATCATCCCCCGCTGTATCCAGTGCGTTGCGCCGCAGAAAATCTCGTGATCGCTTCTCTGTATTCCTGAGTTAGGTGGTTAGGGAGTAGGGTAGAGTGGACTGCATTTTTGTGTGGTGTATCCCCATACTCCCTCAGCTGTTTCTTGATGTACCATGCTGTTTTTGAAGAAGGTCTCAATTTAATTCCATGTTTCCTTTCTGTTTCTTCATTGTGACATGGCAGTAGTTCACTGTAGCTCCTCTATGCACCAAGCCCCTTCTCAAGAAATATCATGCTGGTCTCTTCGTCGAGTAGCAGACATTTGGTTGAAAGACTTAAAACGGACTCTGATAACACCACAGAGTCTGAGACAATTATGATGAGAAAAGACTTCCTCGCTGAGTTCAGTAGCTTCTGAATATACATCACTCATAAGTTCAGCTGCTCGCAATTCGGTAGCATCCAATTACGTGACCTCTAACGACTTCTCGAGAGGTAATAAAATATTGCATACCGGACTATTTTCATCTGCTATCGATTTAAAGAAGCAGCAAGGTTGTGTTTTTTTTTAGTTTAAGAATTTTTATGATTCTTTCGCTTCAAATGACGGCAGTTAATGTGATGGTTGTGACGAAGCTTTCAAAGCATCAAATACCAGCTCATCACTAGAAAAATAATTTTTCACGAATGGATAAACTTCAGAGACCTGACAAATCCGCTACGTCTGAAAATTTTCAAGGTGGTTACTTCGAAGTAATAAATTTTGCCGGCACCTTCGATGTCAATTCAAACTTGAATCATTATAATTATATAGACTAGTTAATAAAAACATACAGCCGCACTGAAATTTTCAAGAGTGTGACTTTTCTGCTACGTAGAACAAGCGTGCCCTTCCGATTACGGAGCTTTGAGGGCGTGGCTTTCGCCAGATATGACGATTTCATAATGAGCAGCGTCATTATAAGCAGCGTCATTATAAGTTGTGCTCTGTGCTCTGAGTTGCGCGCCAGGTATTTAATGAGTCAGATAAACTTGACTTTCTTCGAATCATCCCCATAATGCTTTGATTTCTCAGAACAAACAATTCTGCCTTTTTCCGCAGTCGTCAAGTGCATGTGTTCTTTCTCAGATTGTGCGCGAATTCCTTTGTTCTATCAAAATGTGTAAGAAAATTTCATCTTGAAAACACGTCTTCATCAGGTGAATGGCTATCTTCTTGCTAGGTGTACGGACGGATTTGAACATGAGAGCCGTCAGTACCCGTCTTAACCGTATGTCCTCAGCACAGAGCCTTGCATGTACTAATAAGGCATTTTACACATCAGTTAGCCAAACGAACGAACAGTTCACCTGCCTTGATCCCCTTCAAAATTCGTCCAAATTATTTTAAAGACGTTAAAGTTTTAAACTTGTAGAACTTGATTGGTTGAATAACTTTAAAAATGTGCAATTCCAGCCTGTCTCCCTTATGCGACGACGTTATGCTAGGGTGGAAAAATATTTTTCAGTCCCCTAGGCTCCCTTGGCTAAGTGGTACTTTTTAGGAAAGTAATAGAAAATATGGAGTTCAATAAAAAAATACGAGAAAATAAGCCCTAAAATGGAGACTTGAAAGTGTTGTCGCAACAAGTTAGAGAGATGCATTGATAATATTGAAAACCACACCGTAAAGCTGACCTTGCGCTACACATTGCTCTATTCCTTCATTGCTACTTCCCAAGTTATATCAAAATTTGTCGATCTAAAAAATTTAAAATGAGTTACGTATGAAAACGCAAATTTGGTGTTATTAATCTCTCTAGTGTACGTAAAAATTGGCAATGTAAAGTAGTTTTCCACCTACATGATTGGGATGCACAACTTTCACTGAAATTTAATTTTTTGTTGACTAACAAAAAAAGTCTTCTTAGATGTGCGAGAAATCGCTTTTTTTACCATTGAAGCGTATGGACATGTCAAAGGTCTCAAAAATTGCCGAAAAAATAATTATCGACATAATTCTTCGTATTCCATGTACGATTTTAACAAAAATTATCGTGCGCTCAAACTGTCCTTCACGTGTTAGTTTCAATGGTAGTACTGACGTATAGCGAGGTCCAAGAACTAAACGTACAGTGAATTTTCTTCCGGCGAAATTATTCATTTCAGCGAAGTACAAAATGGCACTCTGCCGTCAATCGCATTAGAGTCCCTGAGAGTAGGTGGCATTAAACAAGTCATGTGTTGGGG
Organism: Morinoia aosen; assembly: GCA_030386875.1. Lineage (NCBI taxonomy): Eukaryota > Metazoa > Arthropoda > Malacostraca > Amphipoda > Talitridae > Morinoia > Morinoia aosen. The sequence goes on along the minus strand of CM059567.1, from coordinate 51,436,016 downwards.
CGCTGTGAGCTTATATGTGTCACACATGCGGTGTTCAATGTTGCTCCCACTAACATCTCTCGCTCTCCCTGTTCTTCTGCCTTCATTTATCTGCTCGATGGACGCTGCAACCGTTGGCGACTCATGCGCTCTCCTTGATCGGTGTGATGGACCCTGCCTCTGCTCAACTGACCCTCTAAACTCTTCCTACTTCATCGCCTTAATTCTCGGCCACCGATCCTGTATTTCTTTTCGTAAAATGCATTCAGCAATTTCCTTTACATTTTGCTGCCCCTCTTCAACTGCTTCTGTAAACTCTTCTTACTTCATCGCCTTAATTCTCAGCTCCTGAACCTGCATTTTTTGTATTTTTTTAACAACTTCTTTTACATTTTGCACTTTCCACACCTATCGTACGTGCATTATGTTATACAAATGTTTCTTACTATTCAGCATTCCTTTATTCATCGAGTAAGAATCATATTTCTTACATCATGTATATATTTCCCTTTCTATAAGCGGACCTTTGGCAAATGCTCACTGATGAACCATTTTTTCGTTTCATCCACAACTTCTTGACTATTTTGCACCAGCCCTCACGTAAACATTGCCATGTTAGTAAATATTCCTGTCTCAACCCAATACTCTTCATTATTAACGCCTTCGACCTTCCGTTCCGTGGTTCATGATTACGAAAAGAATTGACCCATCTCTGGGCCTGCATTTTCACTTACCTTTCACTTCATTCAAAAATGAATTTTTTACTGAGCATCTGTCATGGAATTTACTCGTTCCAATGAAATGCTCCGCTTCAATTTTCACTTTTTAAAGTTATGTTTTATATGTTCTACCTTCTTACACGAAAGTTTCCAAATTTGCTTGAAATTAAAATTTAACTATAATTTTATTTGTTACGAGTGTTGCCCAATACATCCATCGTATTCTGTTCTGGTCCAAGCGCATGTTTGTTTGTGTTTCAAAACGCTGTTCTCATTGCGACTGGCTTATGGTTTGCTTGATGTACTTGCATTTGAGCGCCTGTATCTGAGGTAGTGATTTGAATGATTTAAAAAATTGATCATTCATATCCCTGTAATTAGTGCACCTCATATTACTGTCTGATATTCATACTAGTTATTGCGAGACGCATCTCACGCGCGTGCATAAGCGCGTGCCTCTTTACCTTGATGTCGTACGGGTTTGTTGTTAATATGTTGCGTTTCATGATTCTTATTTTACCCTTTTTGACATCTCCCATAACATTACACCCGCATCACTACGCGTGGTGCCGCCTTGCTTTATTATTTACTAATTTTTTCCAAATACAAATTAAATGGCTATCGGTTTGTGCCTTGAAAGTACGCATATTTTGATCTTTACCTAAATAATACGAGTATGCTATACAACAAATTATTATAATTTTTAATGATAAATTAATGCTAGTTTCATACACGCTAACAAATCATTTTTAATTTTGGAATTTATTACTGTGGCATTGTTTCTAATTTTTCACGGAATATTTTTTTCAATTATTTGCGTAATCCATTGTCTTTTTCATCCATTTTTATCCTTTGCTCCTTACGGTGACTATATTAATGTTTCCTTACAGCAATTTCGACCAATCACAAACCAAATGTTTATCATTGTAAAAGTTATTTTCAATCACTCACATTATTCCTTACACATCCATATGGCCTGATTCACAAACGAATGTCTGGTATCCCATTTCGAATAAACAACTGGGCAACTCTGAGGGACTTTGCATACAACAGCCCTTACAAAATGCAGCCTCAGGCTTTTCGGGCCTCATGAAGAGTTTCTTCTAGAGCTCATTGTCCTTGCAGACGGAGCTTCGTGTCTCTTCAAAAAAGACACTTCGAATCGAAGCTCAAATTTCTGTCTGCCAGATCGAATATTTGTCGTGTGCTCATAAGCGTCGCATCTTTGAGTTGTCCATAAAAATTAATTTTGTGGACTTCTCTTTACCATCAAATGAAGGTGTTTTTTCTTTCACCACGTTGAAATTCATACTCACAGCACCGGAGGCTAACTCATCATATTGCACACACGTAACTTTCAGTTTATACTTTTTATTTCGCTCATTGCTTTTGCATGAATTAAGTTGTACAGTAAACATCCCTGCTGAAGTCTTGATGTTTTTTGAATCTTGTACTTTGAAGGTATAAGTTTTGCTGCAAATAATTGTTGTACCATATCTCCATGAATCGTATTGCCAGTGTTTTTCATGGAGAGCCTTTGTATCTATTTTACCAATATTTGATATAGTTAGCCTGTAAAACTTTGTTTGTAGGTTGATCTATTTGAATTTAAAAGTTAGTTGACTGCACAGTTACTATCCGCAACCATCCTTTTACATGAAGCTTGTTCTCGCTTGAATGTGCCTTTCACAATATTCTTTCTAATTTCGTTTTTTTTATCTCCATGGAATCTGTTAAATTACACACCCACACACATTGCATTAGCTTATTGAATTTCTCCTTGCAATACGAGTTCTTCAATCTGGTGCTGTTGATGGAAACACATTATGTTCGTGAGTACCCCCACGATGACTGAACTGAAACCAATCATACTTGTTGGTTCCCTGACGTCGTCCAAGCAACTGCGACCTCGTAACCCGCAAGGCGCCTGCAAAATTGTGATGTGCAGTCTGCACTGCCCCAGTGGAAGTCCATGTTTCAGCAAAAGTATTTGTCTCAAAAAACGTGCCAGGAACACGAGATTTTGCTCGTCGAACTGGAAGGGCGTGACCGGGAGCAGCAGCTTCTCATCAACCAAATGAAAGTGGACGTGAAAATCAAAGAGGCCATTGTAGACAGACTTAAGGCGGAGAATGCAAAGTTGAAGGACAAGCTAGAAGAAATGGAAGAGGAAGTCAAATTGCTGGAAGGGGAACTCAGGAAAGTCGAGTCTTTGGAGGAAATGGAGGAGATGATCGCCGTTGTGAAGCAGAAGAACGAGAGAGTTGAGGAGCTTGAGGAAGCGTTACGACAGAGCGTCGCCATCACATCTGATATCGAGACCGAAAAAAAACAAGACCGTAGCAAGATGATGCAGATTACCGACAAGGTAAGGGGGGCCGACGCGTCTTTGATCTTCTTCATTAGGCTTTTATTTCATAAATTTACTTCTACTTGGTTTAAAGCTAGGATAATTCTCAACAACTGTTTATTGCCTGCTTAAAAGAAAGTGTCTCATATTTTTGTCAACTTGTCTCTCGCCTACTGCTTACGTTTTTTTGCAGACATTCATAGTGTTGTGTACCCTCTATGTAACGACATGCCATACACGAACAACGTTTTCGCCAGCAAGGGAGTTTCGTACTCAGTGCACCGGAGACGGTTGCAAGATTCTGCGTCGCTCGGAGCTGCTGATGTAGCTTTCGCTGAGCTACGCAGAATCTTGCAACCGTCTCCGGTGCACTGAGTACGAAACTCCCTTGCTGGCGAAAACGTTGTTCGTGTATGGCATGTCGTTACATAGAGGGTACACAACAATCCTCCCCAGGTCGTTTTTGGTAATATCCTCCTGGATATTGTCGCAATTGGAAGTATCCGTCTACTTGAAGTTGTGAGAAATCTCATCCTTCATTGCAAGGGAAGATTCAGACAAGCCGACGAGATTTGTGCTTCTGACGCACGCTGAAACGAAGATCTTAAACAAGCAATGACGAAAAGTTGATATCGGGATATCCTTATCCTTCTCCATCATCGAAGACCTTCTCCCGCGACTGATGATATTCCTTGGAGGCCAATCCGAGGATATCTGGAGGTGAATACCGCCCAAAATATAAATATGTCGAGTGTAAACTCGATTTTGTCATTACTTCCGCATGCATGTAGTTATTTTGAACGTATTAGTGTTCAACGGTATCTTCTTAATTTTTCCGCCTTAGCCGAATCCATGCTTTGGCGTATATCGAAATGGGGGGGGAGCCTCACCCTCGTTGTGATGTCACGCCACTCTCCAAATTGCAGTTCCGCCGATAGTAGATTGCGCCACGTTCTCGTAGTCGAAGTAACCCTCACGCGTTGCATCCAGTCGCTCAGCCCTTTAACTCGCGTCGACCCTGTTGGTCGTAGTATTTACGTCCGAGTGAGTGCGCTGTCTAGCCATGCCATATCAATGGAGCGCGGTGTTGCCAGATTTCTCGTAGACCGCGCGAACAGTGCGGTCCTGCCAGACCCGTGCCATGCACACGTCCCAGCCTGAGCGTAGCGCTTGCTCGCAGCAGCCGCTGGGAGCCTGCCATGACCTTGAGTCAGAGCAGCTGGGATGCTGGAGCAGCCACTGTTGTGTTCACGCACGCCTCTGTAGTGCTGGTGTCGCTGTGCAGCCGTGTCACAACAGCCTTACGTATAGCTGCAACAACCGTATTGAATTAGTTTCTGGACATGGTAATTATCTCCCATGGATTCCTTCAAGATTTCCCCCCTTGCAGCCCGTCTACTTGCTTTAACTTCATCCACCGACATGTACATTTGGTATATCATTTTATTACTAACTCAAAAGGAATCCATTCGGAGAATATTATAACTAATACATAATGAAATAAATGCAAGGTAAATGAAATTAATGAGAAATACATAACATGACATTCAATATCTCGGATAGTTAGCGGGCTGTAAAGGAAAGTTCCTACGTATTAGCACGCATTCCTGGGGAAGGGCTATGAAAAGACATACGAACGGGTTACAAATTTGACATCGAGTAAAATTTTTATCTGATTGATGAGCATCATCAAGGTAAATACATAAATTGATTTATAAATCGACATTAATCATGTAATACATCCTATCTGCATTTCGCTGGAGAAATCATTTAAATTTAAGTCGAAGCACTTATCCTAAAATTGAAATATGAAAGAAAATGTTAAACACGAGGGAAATGGTTAGGAAACATCCTTAATATTAAACATAGTACATTTGGAAATGAAATGGGGTAATCATGTCAAAGTTTTGGGACGTCCTCGTGAGACATAAGTAATCACACATAGTTTGGGCGTCTCGTCCGATTCCTGAGGGGATATCTGGGAGTCGTCCCCTCTTCTTGTCGGTTAGCGCTCGGTATTGTTGGTCGGGGTTTCGCGTTCGGTGTTGCTGGGATGTCGTTCGTCTCTGCCCCTTGAAGTTCGTCATTTTCTTCGTCGTTGTTGAAAGGGAAGGCCATAGCGTCGTCCAAGTATGCTCGCTTGATTCGATTGAGGTGAACGGTTTGTTCCTTGCGATCCGAGTACACACCCTTGATGGTGATGTTATTTTCCCGTCGAGAAGTCACACGGTAGGGGCCCCTGAACCTCGTTGGCCAAGCACGATCCACATCGGTGCGACCTGCCATATTTCTAAGCATGACTAATGCTCCAGGTTGAATATCACATTCCTTGGCCGTCCGATTATAGATCTTCGCTGCAGCTTGCCTGGCCGCCTCAGAATTTCTTTTAACAGCAGCAAATGCTTTGGACAGTCGGAGAGAAACTTCTGTTGAATACTCTTGGTCACACGCGTAATTGACGGGCTGTTCCTTGAAAATGTCGTGATAAGGGAGGTTTGCATCTCTGCCGTAAAACAAAAAGAACGGCGTGTCTTTAATCGCAGTCTGGTAGGAAGTATTTACAGCTAGGGTGACGAAAGGAATGCTCTGGTCCCACGTGAATCTATCTTCAGCAGCTAAGTGGGAGATTGCAGTTTTCAAGACACCGTTCATTCTCTCGCAACAACCGTTCGCCATAGCATGATAAGCCGTCGTAGTCTGTGACCTCGCTTTAAGATTTTTGCAGACATCTTGAAATAATTTATTGGTAAGGTAAAGAGCTCTCACTACCCTACGTGTCACTATCGTCGAAGGTCCTCGTACACGCCGTTTTACTTGAGTTTTGTGATAGAATCCAGTCCGGCGTGCTGGGTATTGTTATTGTATAAATTTCAACTGTGACTTAACGCTTAAATCAACTGGTTATTCAAATAAAGTAAACGAGGCTACTTCGAATCCAACGAAACCTGCACCAGCGCTTCACACGAGTGTGCGTAAGATTACCTCTTTGTAGCTATATACGTTTGCGGGTTTTAACAAATCCCCGGCATATTGGTGATATCCGTTTATAACAGTAAATTGTGTGGCCACATATAACGTGTGTTTCAATGCCTGCCATAGTTGCGCCTTAAATTAGGATGCCGGCCATGAGATTCCACTGAGAATGAGAAAAGAGATTTATTTCATTTGAACGATTTATCCAAAAGGAGAAAATTTAGTCACTTCGTTCGATCTTGAAAAAGGAGGATCGTAACAATAGTAAGGTTATGAAATATTCGATGGTTCTTGTGTAGATCTATTCCATCTCTATCGCTCATCACTATGCCTTAAGCATGGATGTTCTCTGTGATATTTTTACATTTTTGCTTTTTTTGTATCTCTACCGTGAACTGCAGCACTCACAGTGGGAATGACTGTTTTCATTGAGCACTGTACTTCTCTTACAGCCGTGCGGAGATGAAAATTCGTTTTATACTCGCTGCTGTCTTTTTCAGACGCCATCTTTTTCGGGGAATTTCATCGGTTTTGTCGATACTGTGTTTTGATTGCATAGAATGTCTGAAAACTTCTACTGATTTTCCTCCCTTGTAACGTAGTAGAACGGAGTTAAACTTGATATTTTCTTTTCTAAGAAAATATCCGAGCAAACGGATACGCAATTCTCTCTTTTTCATAGAATAGAGAGTAGAAACTTGACCTTATTCTCGATCATGAAATGGGAAAATCTAGGCCATTTAAGAATTACACTGAAGATTTAATGTGTTTATCCGTTCACTTCGCTTTTCAGCACACATACTGCACGATGGTGAGATTTACCCGAAGAGATTATTCTAGCTGTGACATGTTCAGTGACTGAAAACGCGGCGTTTTACATTATTTGTATAACGACCTGTCATATGACCTGTCAAACTTTCCTGTTGAGTGACCTGTCGTTTCAATGACCTGTCAAACTTTCCCACTGCTTAGCGGAAAAAACTGACACTTTGCAGGCACCTCCAAACAGAAATCGGCTTTTTTCTCACTGCTGGTCGAATGATGGGGCAAATCTTGCCTCGTTCTCGCAGTACATTTTGCTCGTGCAGAGATGTCAGACAACTGCGAGCGTGGCTTAGGTTACACTGAATAGCTTGAATACAGTATCACTTTTTTAGGTCTGTGTTTATAATTTAATGACCTAATGAATTCAATTTCATTAATGGTTTGATGAGAAAGAGTACTTCAAGCGGTAAGATGAAAACGTATTCGATAATAATAATGAATGCGTATGGTACTGTGTTCCAGCGCTGAATTTTCAAACGAATTTTGGGGTAAGTATTTCATTTCATTCTTGGTAAAAATCTTCAGCATTATATGAGGCATTTAGCCTTTGTTGTCTGCCAGTTGTTGCAATTAATTTTAATCATCCAAGAATTTGCCTTTTGCAAAGTCGAAGTGGGACTACTTGAGCTACGGAATGGCGATTGTTGGAGCCGTGTTGCACGGTGTCTAATGATTGTTGGAGCCGTGTTGCACGGTGTCTAATGATTGTTGGAGCTGTGTTGCACGGTGTCTAATGATTGTTGGAGCCGTGTTGTATGGTGTCTAATGATTGTTGGAGCCGTGTTGCACGGTGACTAATGATTGTTGGAGCCGTGTTGCACGGTGACTAATGATTGTTGGAGCCGTGTTACACGGTGACCAATGATTGTTGGAGCCGTGTAGCACGGTGTCTTGTTTAGATCTGAGGGTGCCAACTAGGACTTCATTCGGTGGAAAATAGTGAATTTATGGCAACTTTCTCATTTTGAGGCGTCGACTGCAGCGCGAGCCACCAGTGGCCACTGAGGGGATTTGAATCGTGCTGCTGATCGACCAGTAGTCACTAACTCAATTCTTATAAATACTTATTACTACATGTAGGCACATTCAGTTGATTCTTTGTTACTTTAGATATTGACTACTGAGATTAACTTTAATTTCACCAGAATACTGAACTTTAGTTGAATCCGCCCAGCCAAAGCGCTAAAATCCTCCCAAATCCACAACGTAGCTTGTAGTGTAAAACTGCACTCAGTTTTCTTTCACACTTCAGTGGAGACGTAAAAACGCTTGTGATGGCGAATTTTTTATTTCAAATTGTCTCAAAATCGCTTGCTGCCCTCTACGAAATTAAAGTGGGCATTCTAATGGACTCACTGAAAAAATTGAGTCAGAATAAAATTATCCGATTAGAGATACCGAATTTAGTTGAACCTCCAAACATCGAACCAGAACGCTTTCACTACTTGTTTAAATTTTGATTTTGAAACACCGTTCTTGGCCTCTAACGAATATACGAATTTCTGTGATTGACATTTTAGCGATAATTGTATCACGAGTGTCAATTCTTCACTTAACCATATTTTGATTATGCGATCTGTTTTTAGGGTTAAAAATATGAAGTTATTTACTTAGACCTATCCAGTTTGAACACCTACAGCTAGCTTATGGAGCTGAAACTCATTTCTTTCAACAAAACTCGTTCTATTCACCGTCCCAGTATAATATCGGGAATGGGGAAGTCTATAGAAAAAATAACACTGTTCTGCGCTAGTAGTCTTCGTCTCATTGAATGGCACATCCGTTGATCTCTTTATTTAACAGCACCCACAGCACGTGTTGAACTGGGTTATGAGTTAACCAAACCGACCGTTGCATTTGATGGCACCGCACCTCGGTAGACGACGCCAGTTGTAGACCTTTCTTGAGAGGTTGGTCACTGTTAAGGAGTTTCGCTTTCAAAAAGATTTCGTGTTTTGGAGTCCAGATTTAAAGGTTCTTCTGTATTTTCAGCTGAATTGATAACCTTTGAGCTGCCACAGACAGGAGTCCGCAAAAGCCTCAAAGCTAGTTTTCGTTTTCCAAGAACTCGAGCACAAGTTTCAATAGACTCAAATCGTTAGCAATTTTATTGATGTTACCAATAGGGGAAGACAAAGGCTAAAACAACATCCTCTTCATTATATCCAGCGAGGTACACTTGAGCATGAACTGCAAAAATGATGGTATACGACCACGTTAACATCTATTTCCGTTTTACCAGCTGGAGAAATTAGAGCACAAGCTGCAGAGAGCCAAAGACTTGAAGACAAAGGAAGGGCCGTGCCCTGAGTGCCCTGAGCTGCGGCACAAGCTCAAGCAGACGACGGAGGAGCTCGCTGCCATGGTTGCAGAGAGGAGGAAACATCTCGAGGAGCTGTTCCACATGAAGTAAGCAACACATTCTCTATTTAACACGTTCACTGCGTGTTGGGACGTACTGTGTGTGTACCTCTAGGTGAATTTATCATTTACGTATCAGTGTAAATGAAGAGCATTTCAATTATTCCAATGGCTTTTTTTTTGGGAGGGATTTTAGGATTACGAGGTTAAAAATCATCGTAATATCACACTTCTTAGGAAAGATAAGAGTTTTTCGAGTATTAAAGTAGTTTTTTAAACTCTGCGAGTAACAACCTAACTTAAACAACCGTAGCAACAGCGCTAACGCAGTTAATGCGTTAAGCTATTTGAGTTGGATTCGTCTAGCAGACTCGTCGTCCTGTGAAAGCAGCAAGTTTCATTTCAAAGATCAAGGTTCTGATAATGAACACTGCTCGATCACTGCGTTCAGTTTTATAAATAATTCTACTCAATTGACTTGGTAAATTGCTGACGCTGACCATGGATTCCTTTCAAGATTTCCCTCTTTGCAGCACGTCTACTTGCTTTAATTTCATCCACCGGCATGTACAATTGGTATATCATTTTATTCCTAACTCAAAAGGAATCCATTCGGAGAGTTTAATACGTAACGAAAATAAATGCAAGGTAAATGAAAATGATTAGAAACACACGATATGACATACAATATTTCAGATAGCCAGTGGGCTGTAAAGGAAAGTTCCTACGTATTAGCACGCATTCCTGGGGAAGAGCTATGAAAAGACATACGAACGGGTTACAAATTTGACATCGAGTAAAATTTCTATCTGATTAATGAGCATCATCAAGGTAAATACATAAATTGGTTTATAAATCGACATTAATCATGTAATACATCCTACCCGCATTTCGCTGGAGAAATCATTTAATTTTAAGTCGAAGCACTTATCCTAAAATTGAAATATGAAAGAAATGTTAAACCCGAGGGAAATGATTAGGAAACATCCTTAACATTAAACATGATACATTTGGGAATGAAATGAGGTAATCATTATTGAAGTTTTGGGACGTGGAAAATCAGTTAATTCTAAGTCAAAGCACGTATCCTAAATTTGTAATACGAAAGAAATGTTAAACACAAGGGAAATGATTAGAAAACATTCTTAATATTAAACATAGTACATCTCTAGAATGAAATGAAGCAATCATTATCGAAGTTTTGGGACGTCCTTGCGAGACACAAATAATCATACATAGTTTGGGCGTCTCGTCCGATTTCTCAGAGAATACCTAGGAATCATTCCTTCATTTCTCTGGCTCGTGCTTGGCACTGTAGGAATGTCGTTCGTCTCTGCCCCTTGTAGTTCGTCTTCCTCGTCACCGTTATTGAAAGGGAAGGCCATGGCGTCGTCAAGATAAGCACGTTTCACACGGTTCAGGTGCACGGTCTGCTCTTTTCGGTCTGAGTATAGACCTTTGATAGTGATGTTATTTCCGTGTCTGGAAGTAATCCTATATGGGCCTCTGAATCTCGATGGGAAGGCTCTGTCCTCGACACGCCCTGCTTCATTCCTCAACATGACAAGGTCCCCCGCTTGGACGTCACACTCTTTGGTCGTTCGATTATAGATCTTCGCCGCAGCTTGCCTGGCCGCCTCAGAATTTTTTCTAACAGCAGCAAATGCTTTGGACAGTCGGAGCGAAACTTCTGTTGAATAATCTTGGTGACACGCATAGTTGATGGGCTGCTCCTTGAAAATGTCGTGGTAAGGAAGGTTAGCATCTCTACCGTAGAACAAAAAGAACGGTGTGTCTTTAATCGCGGTCTGGTAGGAAGTATTTACCGCTAACTTTACGAAAGGAATGCTCTGGTCCCACGTGAATCTATCTCCAGCAGCCAAGTGGGAGATTGCAGTCTTCAAGACACCATTCATTCTCTCGCAACAACCGTTCGCCATGGCGTGATAAGCAGTCGTAGTCTGTGATCTCGCCTTGAGATTTTTGCAGACATCCTGGAATAATTTATTAGTGAACTCGCTGCCTCTGTCGCTGACAATAGCATTTGGAGCTGAAAATTTTCCGACGTACTGGACGAAAGCTCTGGTGACAGTATCGGCAGACTTATCTGTGAGGGGGTAAGCATCAACGTACCTCGTAAAATGATCTACTATGGTTAGGAGATATTTGTTGCCTTCATAACTAACGGGTAATTCAACAAGGTCAACAGCAACTCTTTCAAGGGGATATGAGGTCTCGGGGAATTTACCTAAGGGGACTTTAAACTGGCCCTGCCATTTCATTCGCTGGCACTGTAAACATTTCTTCACATGGTCTTTGACGTCACGAATCTGATTAATCCAGAAAAATTTATCTCTGGCACGTTCAAGAGTTCTCAAGAAACCCATATGAGCGGACAAATCGTTGTCATGGCTCAGCTTTAAAGCTACCTTAACTAAAGACTTAGGAATGACTATTTGTACATTACTTCTACCGTTTCTGCGTTTCTTTCTCGACAATCTACACAGGACATTGTTATCATCAATAAAATATTCGTCAATGTTTGAAATCTTAGTATCACCCGAATCATTTCCAGTTAACAAGTTTCTTACACCAGACCAAAGTGAGTCCTTTTCTTGCTCTGAAACAATATCATCCAAGCTCAATTGCTTTGCCTCGACGGCAACACTCTTATCACGTTCACTGTACACGGGTGGAGGGCACACGTCGTCGACGGGAACATCTGTCGCATTATTATTAGAACAAGGCTTAATTCTAGAAGGAACATCAGCATTAATTTTAGGATCATTCTTATTACTACAATTGGACTCAGCAGTGTCAACGACAGCATTGACGATTCTTTCGGATCTAGACAAATAGTCGGGCAAGTGGTGTTGTGCTCCCGGCTTGTACCGAACAGAGAAATTATACTCCTGAAGAAGCAAAGCCCACCTTGAAATACGGTGGTTACCTGTTTTATTAGCAAAAATGAACGTTAAGGGGCGGTGATCCGTTACCACGACGAACTCATTTAAGTACAGGTACGCATCATAATGTTTGATTGAATCATGGATGGCAAGAGCTTCGAGTTCTGTTGCAGAGTACTTAAGTTCGTTTCCTTTTAATTTTCGACAGTAGTATGCTACAGGTAACTCGATGCCGTCGTGCATCTGAAGTAATGCTCCACCTATTGCAATACCCGAAGCATCAGTGTGCAACACAAACTCTCTCTGAAAGTCAGGAAATTTAAGTATAGGCGCAGACACAAGTTTATCTTTCAAATCATCGAAAGCTCGCTGATGAACGTCCGTCCATTTAAATGAGTTCGTCTTTTTTGTTAGCTCAGTAAGAGGTGCCGCGATATGAGCATAATTTTTAATGAATTTTCTAAAGAATCCGGTTGAACCAAGGAATCTCTTTACCTCTTTAACATTCCTAGGTCTCAAAGCATCTGCCAAGGCCTGGACTTTCGCAGGTCGGGGGGTGAGTCCCTCCGAACTGACTTTGACTCCAAGAAAGGTCACGCTACTCGCAGCAAATTGGCATTTCTTGAGACTTAGTTTGAAGCCTGAAGCAGCTGTTTGAAGCAATGCCTTACCCAAATGTTCGACATGAGTCTCGAAATTTTTTGAATAGATGATGATGTCGTCAACATAACAGAACAGAAATTTTGAAATGAATGGAGAAAAAGCCATATTAACTGCTCTTTGAAGTGCAGCCGCAGATGTGATAAGACCCTGGGGTGAACGGCAATATCTGTAACTACCTGTCGGCGTTCTGAAAGCGGTAATATCACGGCTCTCTGGGGCCAATTCGATCTGATGATAGGAACTTCGCATGTCTAGAGTTATGAACAAGTTTGAGCCCTTAAGACTTTCTAAGGTGTCCGTCATGTTCGGAATTGGGAAAGTGTCTTTTCTGCATATCTTATTGATAAGACGAAAGTCAACTACGATTCGATGTGAACCATCACTTTTACGTACAGCTAAGATTGGGGAAGACCAAGGCGAAAAACTTGGTTCAATAACTTTTTGCCTGAGCATCTCCTGGACATGCTCTTCAATCAATTGCTTCGTAGCGTGGGGGACTCGATACTGAGGGGTATTTATGGGGGAGTGTCCCTGAACGTCTAATCTATGCACAGCATTTCGCGCATGACCAATCTCGTCTCCAACCGCGAACGCATTCCTGTGTTCGTTAATTAAATTTACAAGGGTCGTTCTCTGATCTAAGTTCAAATGAGACAAGTCAACATCGTCTATCATTTCATTGAATTCAGGTTCATTGCGTTTCTCTGCGACGCGTATGAGTCTGCTGTTCCCAATCTCTGCCTGCTGGTCAGAGCGGCACTGAGCTGACTCGCTCGCTTGTCTACAGCCATGATCACCGTGCACTACAGCCACCGCCTCATAGGCCTTGCGCTGCGTCTGCGCTCGAGCATTACTCTCACTTTCGTCTGAGCCAGGCTCCGGCTCCCCGACGGCAACATCTAAGCTAACACAAATTTTATTTCTAGGTATAAGAACATTCTTATCATTATAATTTACAAAAACTACAGGCACGGTACCATCACGGACAGTGGCTAACGTACGAGGCACTGCTATTCCTTTGCACGTAACGCTCTGTTTTAGAACGACTGTTTTTCCATTCATGTGCTTGGGAACTCTCAAATAGGAGTGACATAACGTGCCTCCTTCAACAGTCAGATCATGTGACATTCTCGCGACACTGAATGATGCATCCTCAGATTGTTTCACAAAATTTACTGAATTAGAAGCAGCAACTGATTGAAATGGGTAAATCCTATCATTAATTCTCACGTGACCTTTCTCGTGCTGACTGTATTTTATTTCAACACCGAATCTCTTAAGGAAATCTCGGCCTATCAAGACAGCTCCGGGGAAGTAAGAATCTTCCACAATGATAGCGGAATGACAATACTCAACATCACCTAGTTTAAATTTCAAGTCAATCGTACCTCGAGTGTGGAGATTATCTCCATTAACAGAACAAAGAACTTTAGTGCATCGTTTAATTCGGGGTGGAGTTTGGAATAATTTGCTAATTACACAAGATTTCACAAGAGTCACGGAAGAGCCTGAATCAATGAAAGTGGAGCATTTTTTCTGTTCAACATTTAATAAAATCACGGGGGAAAAACTTTTCGGTCGCTGTGAAAGTTTTTTGACTTTACTGCGGCGATGTCACCATTCTGATTCGGACGGCCATTGAATTTGCGTTGATAATTATTAAATGGGCGAGCATTTTTGTGTGAAGCACTTTGCCATTTGAATGGATTTTTAGGCTGGTACGCTCGCTTTTGTGGTGAATCGTATTGGTACGTTTCAACCACCACATCACTTTCGTGAATTCGCCTCTTCCGGCTCAACACGTTTCCCTCTTCGATCAAAGATTCTTCAATTGACCTCGCTTTGTCTAGGAGTTTGGTCACACTCTCAGGATCAAAATCATGAGATAATTTTTCACTGATCTTGGGATTCATATTTTTAAAAATGGTAGGAATGAGGATTTTTTGTGCTTTACTATCCTCGTAGTGCCATTCTGGACCGAAAACGTCCTTCCAGCTAGCCAAAACTCGGGTTGCAAATGCATTGACTGTCTCATCATTCTCTTGACGCAGATTAAATAGGATTTTATGAACGGTTTTTCTATAATTTACAGCCCCCTTGTACACAGAAATAAGCCAAGTCTTGACATCTTCCAGTGTGACCAATCGGTCAGACTTGAGAACATAAGAATCCCAAGCCTTCCCAGTAAGAGCATTTTTCAAATAACGACATTGCAAATCGATGTCATTCGTGTAGATGTCAACTCTGGTCTGGAAGTGTTTTAAAAATGAAGTTACACAGCCTTCACCATTAAATTTAGGCAGTTCAATTGCATGATTTAAAGTGACAAAGCTACTTTGACTATTCTCACCATTGTTACTTTGATTACTTTCATTATCGTCCCCAGCCATGGTTTCAACTGATAATTAGGGCAAAATTGGCGAAGCAAAATAGATTCACAATGAACACTGATAGCAATTTTAGAGTTTCAAATTAGAAGTTTAAATGCAATATTCCGTACAATATGTTTCCAAATACACAGACATAATTGAGTTTTTTCGCACAATAAGTTTCCAAATGCACAGAAATAAATGAATCGTCAATAACATCAACAACAGTAATAGAAAATAGGGTCATAATGGGGTTTTGAATAGGCACAATAATCATATTAGAAAGGTAAATGGGTTAAATTACGCAATGGAAATGAGACAATAAATGGGCAAAGCATCAAAATAGTAAATATGGTACAAGTTCACACGAAATTTTTAGAAATAAATCAATACACTGACACAAGGTGCAAATAATGACAATAAATCACATGGGAAATACACAAGTAAATCAATACAATGACATAAATTATGTGAATAGAATGGGTACAATGATGAGTGAAATAAACTTCCTAACCATGTGGCCATTCATGTTACGTTAAACATCTAAATTTTTTTTTGAATATGTAGCGTGGCAACAGCGGTCTCTTGCGGAGACGTTAAGTTTTAATGGGTTATGATCCCACACTCGCTGCCCACCATTTTGTTATATCCTACTTTTTCAAGATCGTTCGATGTGATTAAATTTTCTCTTTTAGGATAAATCGTTCGAGTGAAATAAATCTCTTTTCTCAATCTCAGTGAAATCTCATGATTGGCTTTCCAAATAAGGCGCAATTATAGTAGGCATTGAAACACACGTTATATGTGGCCACACAATTTACTGTTATAAACGGATATCACCAATATGCCGGGGATTTGTTAAAACCCGCAAACGTATTTAGCTACAAAGAGGTAATCTTACGCACACTCGTGTGAAGCGCTGGTGCAGGTTTCGTTGGATTCGAAGTAGCCTCGTTTACTTTATTTGATTAACCAGTTGATTTAAACGTGAAGTCACAAGTGGAAATTTATACAATGGCAATGTCCAGTACGCCGAGCTGGACTCTATTTCAAAGACTCAAACAAAGACGGCGAATACGAGGACCTTCAGCTACAATGACGCGTGCTAGAATGATCCCTCCTGACCCTAAGCACACTCTTAAATAGAAGCAGTTACCGCCGCTCATGCATGAACGTTAGGCAGCAGCTAACGGTTACGAAGGTGGCGGTTTGAGCAGACGCCGTCCCCTCTTTGCTGATCTGGCTTTCTACAGCTTTTCTGCTGAATTGCAACGGTCTTTCAGGGCACAGAGTACGAGGCTCTTCCTCGCTGATGCAACCGTCGTTCGTGTATGGCGCGCCGTTACATAGAGGGTACATAACACTCTTTACACTCATTTCTCATGCCTTCGAAAGACCCACACGCCGACATCACGCGTATACGTTGCTGCTCGACGACTCGGAATTTAAAATTGAAGTGAGGCTGTTCTCTCTTGCACTGTTCTCCGTTCACACTCTTGTGGCAGTTCTACGCTATGTGTTCTTCCGAACACGAGTTCTGAACTCAAGTGATTCATGCTGAGCAATTCCGAGAACAAAAGTAACTCGTTTTACCGCGTTCGGTACAAGTGAAATAATGCTACCGGAAATTTCTTTAATATAATGTGTAATTGTTTGGGATGTTCTTATTCACCAAAGAAGTCAAGTTTTTCTAGAACCCTGTTGCTGAGGGGACAGCGTACCGGATAGTATGCACGGGCAGAAATCTAATTGGTTTTGATGAAAATCTACGTGTACAAAAGCGTATCAAAGAGGTGAAGTTTCGGGTAAACTCTGAGAAATAGCGCTGTAAATCAAAATAGGCCAACAGCGAAACTAAACAATCAGGTCAGTGACATTTGGAATAAATTATAATGCTCCATTCTAGGTACATTCCAACTGATCCCCGAAGTCAATATCGTTCTTAAAATATAATTTTCCAGACCATAACCTTACCGAACTCTTCCTTATTATCACGGTCATGGCGTTGGTGGCTAAATATTTTCACTTTGTATGAACATCCTGCGCTGAAAATGGCAATTGATGACAACTTTCGTTTACTATGACGCGCCATACAGGCACGACGCGCTGATGTCGGCGCTCAGCGAGAAAGACGCGCACCTGGCGCTGCTGGAGGAGTCCGGCCTGCGGACGGCGAGGGCGCAGCAGGAGTACAAGCGCCTCACGCAGGCCCGCGCCGCCGTCCTCAGGGCCATCCAGCGCCAGGCAAGTCCTGACCTGGTCTGGAATGATCTGTGTGCTGATAATGTGTGTGCTAGCGCCAGGCAAGTCCTGACCTGTGGGTCTCAAAAAACCTGTATGCTGATAGTGGCTGTCAAAATAATAATATTCTGTAAAGATACGTGGAGCATCGTTCTAAAAGCCAGTGGTTCTATTGAATGAAATTTATATCGCCGATCATGAACTTATACCCAGTCAAGACTAATTTTTTTCAAGTCCATTAGATACGCCTAATTTATGAATCGCAACTGCTCACGACAGCGACAGAATAAATACATTTTATTCACTGTAATAGATGAACTTCATTTTGATGTACCGGAGAGGATTTTAAAACTCTGATGAAATTTGTTCGTTGGCGCATTTTCAAACGTTGCTTCGATAAGTTCTATTTTCAAAGGCGAGGGATTTTTTTCCAACAGAAGATTGTGTTATAGAACCCTACTTCACTTCTTTTTATTGCGAACTATTAAGAAAATAATTTGTAGCGTGAAGAGGAGCGATATTTAAACGAAGGTATATAGCGTGAACCTAAGCGATATTTAAACGAAGTGATATAGCGTGAACCTAAGCGATATTTAAACGAAGTGATATAGCGTGAACCTAAGCGATATTTAAACGAAGTGATATAGCGTGAACCTAAGCGATTTTTGAGCGAAGTGATATAGCGTGAACCTAAGCGATATTTAAACGAAGTGATATAGCGTGAACCTAAGCGATATTTAAGCGAAGTGATATAGCGTGAACCTAAGCGATATTTAAACGAAGTGATATAGCGTGAACCTAAGCGATATTTAAGCGAAGTGATATAGCGTGAACCTAAGCGATATTTAAACGAAGTGATATAGCGTGAACCTAAGCGATATTTAAACGAAGTGATATAGCGTGAACCTAAGCGATATTTAAGCGAAGTGATATAGCGTGAACCTAAGCGATATTTAAGCGAAGTGATATAGCGTGAACCTAAGCGATATTTAAACGAAGTGATATAGCGTGAACCTAAGCGATATTTAAGCGAAGTGATATAGCGTGAACCTAAGCGATATTTAAACGAAGTGATATAGCGTGAACCTAAGCGATATTTAAACAAAGTGATATAGCGTGAACCTAAGCGATATTTAAGCGAAGTGATATAGCGTGAACCTAAGCGATATTTAAGCGAAGTGATATAGCGTGAACCTAAGCGATATTTAAGCGAAGTGATATAGCGTGAACCTAAGCGATATTTAAGCGAAGTGAAATTGCATGAAGCGAAGCGATATTTAAACAATATACACTTGAGACACAGTGCTGCACTCCGGCCTCACCGTGCAGGAAGACCTCACAAGCTGAGCGCTCTGCGACAACAACCTCGTAGCTCCCAGCTCTCCCACACGACCAAAACTGACATTTTTGAGGGCATTCGTTTACTGTCTACTCTTCGCTCATGCTTGGTCCGAGGAAAAAGTAGCTTAAAGATCACGACTGATCATTTCCATATTTTATTTAGCACAACGTAACGCACACTGCAGGTTCTTTTTTTGGAGCTAAATCCCAGTCAGACTTGCATGCAAGACAGACGTAATTGAATTGACTATCTCGACTATATGAGGTGACCCTGTACTAACCCTGCCAGGAAGAGAGCCAGGCATTGTAATAATGCTAAGAATTAAATATAATGATGATGAAATTATATAATAACAAGAATTACATATTTTGATTGCAAGAAGTAACTCTGTACTAATCCTGCCAGGACGAGAGCCAGGTGAAGCAGCTGGCTGAGCTGAGCAGCTCGAGCAGCGTTGCACTCCCTCGGCCGCCCGACTTCATCCCTTCAATGGAGGTCCGTCGACTCTTATTCTCTGTATTTCTATTCCTTCTTTTCTGCGTGTTTTGTGTCACTTACAGTTCCGATGTTCTGTTTTTCCGCACTGCTAGGTTTCTGGGATTATAGAGCTTAATCATCGGCGGTGAGAAAAACTGAGTTATACTTTCTGTACCCGCAGTGATAGAACGAAGAGAAACCCCGATTAACTGATTAACTTTTTAGAATTTGTCCAAAAGTTAGCATGGAATTTTTAAAAATATGCAGTAAAGTGTTCCAGTAAATTAAAGGAATGATAGAAATTAAACAACGATACATGTATGTGCATTGGCACCGCATAATTCTAGCGTATACCTTTATAATGATAAATGTCTCTTCTATTCAAATAACAAAGCAGTTTGGTTTTAGATCACAGTCACAATAATGTTCTTTAAATTTTGGGACAGCCGAATAATTTCAATACGCTTACATCGGCGATCGCATGTCTTGTATGATATTTTGACAAATCCTTTGTTTCAGGACAGAGGTTCTTGTAGACTGCATGGATATTTCCTTTTCGGGCTTTCGTTGAGAATTTTACCTGTAAATGCTGGTACATGTATACAATTGTACATGCAGGAAAGTATTATCTACGTACAGTTAAATTATTACTTTAGCTTTGTGATAAGAGCGGAAGAAGTGTGAAATATACTCGGGGTCTATAATATGAGTGCTATACTTACTTGGTTGAGTAAGTAGCTATGCCACGAATATAAAAACATCCATCCTTCAGTTACTGATGTTATTTACCAAAATCAACAACATTTATATGCATGCGGAGAAATGATGCACGAGTTATCTTCAAAGAAGTGCTACTGGCTGCCAACAATTCCAGAATTTCATGTTCAATACGGCTGTTGCCTTGCGCTGTCTCACGTCAAGTGAACGTATTTCCCCATGGAACTTAATACAAGGCGCGTCCAAATGCGGAGTAATAAGAGTCTTATTCTCCTCCTAACTTTATACAATAAATATTTTTTATTTTTCATCATTTCTCTTATTTACAGTTATAGATTTCGTGAAATAGTTCAAGACACAACGGTATTTTGCCCTGCTCACGTCTTGTCATACATTTGATGAGTCTAAATTTTACTTCGATGAATATTATCGAGCTACTAAATCCATTCTTTGTGTTTGATTCAAGTTGAAAAAACTACTGCCATATTAAAGCTGATTAAACTAAGGTTTAATTACAACGAAGCTTACTTGTGCTGATGCTACGAAAACTTGTTTTGTCATATATCAATTGCGTAAATTCTACATACAAACAATGCATTTTGAGGTTTCATTCAAGCGTGAACTTATCACAGAAGAGTTCCAAGCATACGTTTATGATATCGCAAGTATGATATTCTGATATTATGTTTTCATTATTTTAAACATAATATTTGGATACCATGTTTTCATTCATCATTAAACACCAGTTTAGAAAAATATTTGCAGTAACTAAGGTTACATTTTCTTACAATATACAACAAAAATATTTAACTATTAACAGAGTTGAACTATTCTCATTCAAACTGGAGACATGAGTTTTCAAAACAGGGAACTTTTTTTGAACACTTCATAAAGTATAATTCGAAGTGTTTACGTTGCGTCTCGGGAGAATAATTTTGTTTGGTGTTTGATGTCAGGCAAAGTGTATTTTGTCTCATTCCTGGTCAAGTGTGTGTGTGTGTGTGAAGGCACACCTAAGGAACAAAAGCTCAAATGTTTCAATGATACAAATGAAATTAATTGCAATTTTTGCATTATTTGTTATTGAAAATCTACAGATCTGAGAAATCATTGGCAATTTTTGCATTTCTTCTGATTACAGATTTGCAGATCTGAAATATTAATGGCAATTTTTGCATTACTTCTCATTACAGATCTACAGATCTGAAAAGACTCCGAGCACAGAAGGGGACGACGACGTCTTCACTCCCCCCAAAGCCACACAAGACGACGTGTTGTCACCTGCAGACAGATCTTCGTCTCAGTCTTCTGAGGACTCAATAACCATGCCTGACGACTCTGATCACGAAGAGATGTCCATTTGTCAACAAAAGAACAACCCTCTTGCAGAGACGAGTATCACGCATCGACCTCTCAAGATTGGGGATTCTAGAGCTGAGCCAGATCGTATGAAATTCGCAGATGATGGTGCAGAATCTTCGCATCAACTCTCGCAGAAATTTTCTGCAGTAGAATCTCGTGCCAAAAGGGGCGTTAATCTTGAAAAGCAGTCAGCCAGCCATTCATCTACTTCCGATCCTAAAAGTCAAGTCCCAAAGTCATCATGTACGTCTGAAGATTTTTTGTCTGCTTCGATTGCTTCTTCCTCTACTTTGTATCACTCTCTTTCAAAAGATGACCATAAACCAGGATGTTCTAGTACTAGAGAGAGTGTTGATACTCTTGCTGAAACGGACTTTTTCTCACTTTCTGAAAACACAACTTTGGACAGTTGGAGTACTGAGGCTGAAGCTAGAACAGCGATAGAAAGCCTTTCCACCACTGAGGTCGACACTGCAGACACGAGCAGCGCCTCCGAAGCGGGAAGTTTACTCGATCTCGATCGTCTTGACGATGAGAAGGATTTTCCCAACCCGAAGCTCCTTGAGGACGAAAACGATGGAGCTATAGAGGGTCAGGTATTAAATAAACGAGGTAGTCAAGTAAAATTACGAACTCCAAGCAACTTGTCCCAAATGAAAGCTTCTTGCTCGTCACCTGCCGCCAACCCATGCGGTTCTCTTAAAGAAGAAATCGTACTTGCGCCGTCAGAAAGTACTTCATCTACACCTGCTGCTACCCTAAGTTCACACTCTTCCAAAGATATATCCAGCAGTGCATCTAGGTCGACCGATAAGAAATGTACCCCTAGTGCACGAGCATCGGCACAAAGAACTGAGAGTCGAAATAAAGAGTTTCTCACCGAACTGTGAAGCAACGAGTGTCCGATTGTAGAAAGTGGCGTCCGTCAAGACTGGTCCTTAGTCGAGTGATGTTTAACGGGCTTGGTGCAAATTTCCAGTAATGCAACTGTTCGTAGTTCTCGTTGAACAAGAAGCCATTGCACATGTTAAGTGTCTTGTTGCTATTTACGAAAAAGCAAATGAAAGATTATGTCGGTGGTTTTTGGGAACATTTTATGAATAATGAGTGTAAAGTTAGTGATCGCATGCTTCGCAGTACTTTCTGTGAACTTTCTGCATGCCTTATCATGACTCGTCACCATTTTTAGTATATATCTTCTGCAGACTCGTGTGCTGAACCCCTAAATGAAAAAACTTTATCTTCCTGTTGGTGTGGCCGTTTCTGCAACGCGAAGTGAGTGGAATGCATGCGAGGAACTTTCGTAACACTACCAGTGTTACCGCAATTAATGGCTTGGGATGCAGGCACATAACGAGGCGTGTTGTGAGCAAGTTTGCATTATGGAAGGAGTCACTTCTCAGTGTGCGTGAAGGGGGAACACGGAGTACGCCAATCTTTCCATTTTCAAAGCGAATTAACTGCCATATAAATATGTTGGTCTGTGCGCGTTGTTTGCGTGAGCGCTTTAGAGCTACGGTAGTGACCATCACCATCTTTCTTCTTTCTCTTGTATAAGGTGTGGCGCTCTATTTACCAATTTAGAGTGTAAGGTCATATTATGAACTGTCGTGTGTATCTTCCTAGATTTAAATGAGTGGTTGAGACTAGAATTGTTGTTCATTAACATTATTGCGATCAAGCATATATCAATACCTTAGAATACTGTCAGTAAGGGGATTTATACATTTGTTGAACATATTCTATTCATTACCTGATCACTCATTTTGTTTTATGAATACTTTTAAAAGTTAAAATGTATAAAATGTGTGAATTTTTTATTGAAATGGTCAGCAACCAGAAAGCATAAATTATATTAAAAACTTCCTTTGTTATTTCATGGTGAATCAACTATTTTATGTTCTTACATTTGAATGAAGTATCTATTTGATGAGTAAAGTTTCATATCTCTATCTGTTGACCAGACTTATAAACTAAGAATAGCAAATAAGTGAATAATCTGTTTCCAAAATTGCATGTATGTCCTTAGCCAAGTTCGGGTGGAAGCTCATGCAATTTTCTCTTCACCACCCATTTTTCTAAATGAGGTAATCATCTTCACTTGATAACTATAATTTACTACCTTCTCACTCAATTTCGACAATTGGGATGCATTCTTATCTTGCAGACAGAAGTTAAGAACTTGAATTAAAAAAATCAGGTAGTCATTATGAAATTTTCAACGCTCTTTGGTCCTAGTTTCTAAGATTTTGGTAAGTGTGCACCGCAATCAGATGTCTTGTCCAATCATGTATGACCACTAGTGAGCCTGTAGCTAGATATTCGATCTCTCCATAAATTACTCTTGTTACCAAGACCAAATTGTTTCAGAGCCTTGTCATGTTTGAAGGAGTTATACAGTTTCTAGTTTCCCAACCGACGCTGGAGAGATGTTGAGAAATTCCAGATGCTACACAATTGATGCACTCTTGCACTCGCATTCGCGCACAAGACTGTTCCAGTAGTCATTAAATTATAGGCTTCAAGAACAGCCTCGGACTCTGAAGGAAAACTGCAGTTTATATTGCGTCGAATAATACTGCCATTGACAAGTCGGAAGTTTACTGTACCGTTGGTCTCTGCTACTGGTGTTTGTGGTCTAATTTAGATGAACTGTGAATGTAAAACGCAACTCAGTCGTTCTCCTACCTTCATTGAGAGCGAAATTTAGATTTGGTAGAGAAAATTGGCTAGATGGAACCCTTACCTTCAACATGCATGTCAAAGTAACATAATATCAAATGGCCATTGGATCAGTTTCGTACTGAGTCGGTGGCACGCGATGTCTCTAGATTACTTGATCATTTGGTCCAGTAATCACTTGCTTTCTGATTCCCCAAATTCATTTAACAATTCTTGGCTAGACTAATCGAGCAACGCTTCAAACCTGTTACCTTTGTCTAACATATCCGATGAATTTAGCATTACTCATGTTATTTCCTGCTTATTCTATGTAAATCTACTTATCGGCTGCGCGCATAAGTTATACGTATCGTCGACGGTACCTCAAATCCCTTATTAAAAGTTTTCTTAATTATGGTATTCTAACTCCTATCTCATTAAGTCTAGATAGAGACAATTGATAGCGATGAACCACCCTGACATCGAACTGCTGCGCTTCTGCCTAACTGAAGACAGCCAAGACTGTAGAATTACGCACAACACAACCGATGCGCATCGCCCCAAAACGGAGCTGAGGTTTTGTCAATCGTAGGCAAATGGGAGACTGCGTGGGGCCAGCAGGAATGGTACAGCAGAAGAATGGGCACCGGTGCGCTGGCGCTGTTGAGGGTATAACATCTCTGCACTGCGATTGTGAGGCTTGTACGTTTTGAGTTTAGCTGCAAGATCGCAGCATCATCAAAAATACGGCGCTTGAATTAAATTTCACTGAATTTTATACCTGTATTCAAAGTAGGGTATTTTATTTCATGCAGAGATTAGTTGAGAGTTTTTGTTAGAGAAGACATGGAGACATGAGGTACACAGCGACCACAGGTACTTGAACCACACAGCGACCGTAGGTACTTGAACTTAGAGTGACTGTAAATTGTCAAAATGTTGCACAGCTTTAGTTGAGAAACGTTGCTATATATAGGCAATATTTTTAATATTTTCTTAAATGGCGTAAGAGCAGATTTAGTTTGAGGTTCGTATATCATCCTGTATTTGAGTTAGCCATTTCGTCACGTGTGCGAATGTGTTTTTTTTTCAAATATTTCCAGTTTTGCTATTAATTTTTTGCATAGACTATATTCTTGTTTACCACAGTAGCTCCCGCAGCAGTTCAGTTTCGATGGCCTGGAAGCCCGTATGAAATTAGGGAATCCCTTCGGTCCTTGTAAAAAATTAGTTTCAACATTTCATGAATGGTTGATCCCAGACATTCGTATGCCTGTAGATGGCGATTCATTTTGCTTCTGATCCTCTTGACGTATGTCTGCATGTATATAATTTCCATTTCCTTAGAATGTATCAAAAAAGGTGCTAAGAAGAATGAACGTCATCACCAGACTCCACTGATGCTGTTCAAGTGAGCTGTGGCTGGTGCCTCACATCGTGCAAACTGAGCCGCAGTTTGTGGGTAATTTTCCCGGTACTCCAGCACCCCAATGCGCACATCGCTAATCGTCGCTTGGCTTCACGTATAATGGGCCAAGACCATATGGTGATAGTCTGATTTATACTTAACGCTAAAGAGCCCTAAATTTGAGATGCTATTATCGCAATATCAATATCAAACCTATCATTTTGGTTTTAAAGCGATCTGTAGTAAGAAAATTGCTGATTTAAACACGTCACTTTCATCTTTCTTAACTAAATGCCCCCTAGAATTGTCCATGTCTATTCTACCCTCATCAGGGCGTGGAGTATTGCGAGGTGCGTGCATCTCTCCACTGTAGGTTTTCATTTGTTTTTTCCCTCCCCTTTTCTTGCATGTAGATATATAGATAGGTAGGCTTTCTCACCTGTGAGTTTATGTTATATTTTATCCTGTCATAGACGGGTACGGTTCGTATTGTACAAGTAACGTGGTGTACAAGGCTTTTGGTTTCATGTTTTTGAGTTGTCTTACAAAAAATTTGTTACGGCCACTGTGGACACACCCTATATAATCCCGTACACCATATCCTGATAGTTGTTTTGCTGTATTGCTCTTTTTCAATGGAAAATGAGCTATTTGAAAAAAGTTAAATATCATCCAAGAGGTGAGCATGTCCAAAGTATTTGTTATGGTGACACAGGAACCTACCCTTGTTGTGCCTGTACTTAAGTATATTTACTGTTGACTCATAATTTACTGACTGGTCCGAATAGGAAGATAATCTCACTGGTTACACCTCGTGCGACTGTGTAGCACTCCAGTCATTAGTTGCTAGAAGGTTGGTGTTCGCTTGTACAACGTGCGCCTCATTTCGATCATAGTTTTGCACTTAGTTCAACGTTAGAACTTGTTCAATGTCATTTTACTGTACTTTCATTTCATACTTGCGTCTTCATTTAATATTTGTTCAAAGACCTAATGTTAACGCAAAAAAACAATACCGATTTGAGCTCAGAGCATCGGCTTATGATGTATAGGCCTGTAATATCTAGGCTTCTAATGTTTAGGCCTAAGTTAGAGGACTTCCACACAAGCAAAGAAGCGTTGTGGCGTTGTGATTTGTAAAGATTTATTTTGTATTGTGTGATGTTCGTATTGTTGAAACATGAGCCTGGATGAAATTTGTGTTCTCGTGAGCTTCAGTTAGTTATTTTTTCCTTGGGGAAACTTTGAATGGAGTTCTCAATCGTGATTATTTATGAAAGTCTTTCGTATGTTTCTGTACAGAAGACCGGAGTTTAAGAGTCTTGCAGCGCGCTGTTCATACTTGATTTGACGGTCCGTTCATTTTTACTCGAGTCTTTCATTGTAGCCCAGGAACATAGTCTCTATATAGTGTTTCTAGCCGTGGCTTATGCACTCGCGTGCTCTGCTTTATTTTATTGTCATGAATTTTCCCCTGGCGAGAAAACTGGAATCAAAATGGTCTAAAGTTCCGTAGTCAAGTTATGAGTTCATAAAAACTGAAAACAAAAATTTACCTCCACGTAGGCTGCGTTTCATTTGAATTCACTGAAGCTTCTTTTGCTTTGAAATGATGGAATTGAGCCGTTCCGAATTTATGTTATTTCTCATTATTGTTACATGGTAATTTACATTTTACATTTTACATGGTGATGCGCAGCTCATGTCCATACTTTAGAAAACATGTATTTGACGTTGATGCCCCTGTGTTCATTGTGTGTTCGAGCTTCCATTTGTCAAATAAAGTAAGTTTTTTTCGAGCTCTAAATGCCCTAACTTGTTACTTTAATTCTTCGCTAGAATTTCGTTTCTGACTCGTCTAAAAGAGAGACAACAAGCGCGCTGAAACAATAAAGTTGACTATTCTCTTGTATTCTTATTAACAATTAATAGCCGTTATACTTTCTTAGGAGCACTTCTGATACAAGTTTCCAACAACAAAGTTTCTACGTGTAATGAGAAGTATGATTTTTGTTATTCTCAGTGTGTCTATGTTCTGATTTGTAAAAAGTAATAAAGTTCTTCAGTGAGACTTGTTAGAAATTCATGGATTTTGTTTATTTCAGGATAAACAGAATTATGACTTGGGTCTGTTAGTCGGTCTCAAGTAAATTATTTTATTACAAAATTATACACAAGTGCTTCTAAAGAACACAAAATATAAACTCAATTACATGGCTGTAAAATGTTTAAAGCTTTGGCTCGCTTGTGTTTTGGTTAAAAGAAGTGCAAGATAGAATGGAACATAATAAAGTCCCTCATTTTCTGTTTGGCTTCGAGTTAGGAGCTCTTCTTCGAAGTGTCAAACATCGAATGATAACCGTTGTTAATAAATGGATATGAGGGCGTAACACGTGGGCAAAAAAAAATTTATTCCCCACTCAAAACAACCAAAATACGAATTTGTGCATGAAATGCATACAACAGCGAGTTTTAAGCAGCACTGAAGTTACTTAAAGTTTGTTAACAGCTAGCGAACATGGAAAAAGTGTTGAAGCAATTTCGCCAGATCTTTGAAAAGAAAAGTTTGTACAACCGATCATCGAGTTGTGCAACACCATCTAGCGAACCCAAACAAGCACAAATGCATATTAATCCCAGTTACTCAACTAATAAGATACTTTCATTCAACTAATAGATAACTGTAGTTAATTTATATTATTTGTAGTTACTGCTCACACAAGATCAAGAACTCAGGGATCCGCTGTATTTCTAACAGGGGAGATGTCCCTTCCGCCTCACGCTCCCAGATGCGTGCTTGGCGGTTACCTGAAATACTTTCTGAAATTAATGTAGAATGTTATTCATCGTTGGCACTGTGAAAATGTGAAACACTTATTGTGCACTCCCTTTCTCGAATGAGTTTTTATAACCTTGTTGTCAATAGAGAACTAAAAGTTCAGAGTTATTTTAACTACTACAACTTCAGAGAATGACATTAAATTTTATCACAGTAAAAATGAACACGTTAAATGTAAATTAAATATATGATGCATCATGTTGGTACAGCATGGTGCTATATACCGTAATAAAATACGTGTAACACATCACACATAACAAAAACAAACACACAAACACTTATATGCAGGCATCTGCCATTATAAGAACTACATGTCAGAGAATCTTAGGGAACAATTTTGAGGTATGTATGTACGACAGTGCAACCAGAGAATTATTCTTCTAGTAAAACAACTTCAAAACTGCCAGTAACAACTCGAAGCGCCCATGAAACTGCCAATAACAATTCTTGACTAACGTAATCTCGATGTAAATAGATAAACAAGTAAATGAATGTCCAATTTTGGCGTGCTATTCTTATCGTAATAATTTTTTCTCAATATTAATCGTTCAGTTGCACGGGACAGTACAAATATAAACTCAGTAAAATAACTATAAAATTGATACTTGAACTTAAGCAACTAATTAATTAGTAGCAGGAATTTATTACCACGTTTTTTGACATAATAAAGCAAGTTAACATGAGCCTTCAACACGAACGTTCAATGAAAACGATACACTTTAATAGTTTATTATTCATTCATTATTATGCAATGCCTCGACATTCGTAAATCATTGTCCATGCAGACGTGCATCAGAGTTAATTTCATTCCGCACACTAATGGCAAAAGGTTTTCCTCTTGGAAAAACTGAAGGGAACGATTTTGTAAGGTAGGATTTCACACTCCGAGAACAATTCTACCTCTACTGTGGGCCTTGGCCGAATTCACCGAGTCTTTCAACAGCCTTCATCGTTGGATGCAGAACTATTTACTTCTTCCAACTAGGTGTACAGCTGGAACAAAAAGAATCAAATAAGGGTGTGAAAATTTGCTTCGAAGCTCCCAATCGTCAGCTGTGCAACTCATGTGCAACAAGCGTCCGTCCTTTGATCGTTTGATGAGAGTTCTGTTCTGTTCTGAAGATATTGAGCACGTGGTGATAAAAGAACCCAAACGGGGACAATACTATAGTTAAGGGAGGCTTTTTTCAAACAATTTACGTCGTCGTAGCGGTACAGCTGGCGTCAAAATTTTTTCAATCACCTTGGCTACATAATGTGTAGTTTTATGACTAACATCCTAAAATTTGAACTTTTTTAAATGAAATTTGAGCCCTGAGTATTATGCAATACTGCATTACTCCCACTTGAACTTGCTTGGCCAGTAAAAGAGCATTGTCACCAAATCGACATAAGAACGTTCGCTGCCAGCAGTAACTTTGAAACGACTTAAGTCGCTTGAAAATCGGCCCGCGATCAGAGAACAAATGAGGCGGTCGTGGACAGGAAAACTGAGACCCCAACCATGTCACTAGCTGGACCGTAAGCTGTTGTATGCACTGCATCTAATAAAGTCACGGTTCAGCATTGCACTCAGGCGTAACTCAGAAAAAGTACTTTGATTAAATAGAGTCCCTCTTTGACACAAATTCCTGCATTTACTCTGTCCTGTGAAGCTTCAAGAACTTGAGCTCTGTTTTTTACCGGTTCAACACAACGGAATGTTTTTCATGTAATGACACGCGGCTTAATCGGGCTGAGTTCAGCTTATTCTAGGAGCATGTAGAATTATAACACAAACTCAGTGAAACATCTACACATGCACACTATCATAATAGAACTTTACTTTCAAGTCTACCTAGCAGAGAATGGTTATTTCAACCAACATTTAGTGGCAGCAATGCGTCAAGTGTTGCAGCTTGCGACATATTATTAAAAATCCACGAAAGTTACATTGCTAGACAGGTTGTTGTCTGCGTGCATTGCTCCATTCCTGTGTTGGCAGAAATGCATCACGTGCGGAGGAGGCCTGATTTCTCCGTGAAGATTTAATAAAATCACACCTGAAACCGGCTCCTTGACGCAGCCATGATGGATGTAGTAATTTAGACGTCGTGTCGCTTGCTTGGTTGTGTTGGCTGCGATTCTCAGCGAGATTTACGACGGGACTGATAGCAGACCTCGCTCCCATATTTCGTGCATTAGCCAACAGAAGCATAGGGCGCAGTGTCGAGGGTCTCTGTAGTGGCGCGTGATTTGTGCGCCGCACTCGCCCCATATGGAGCAGAGCCTCTGCTCGCGTCGATCGGCCTCGTGCTCTATAGCAGGGTTGCCATATACTGGCCTTAATTCTAATAGCCAAAATCCTCGTTTAGGCTTTTTCGACTTGACCCATAGATGCCCATGAATATATGGCATCTTTGCGGGGTCTCCTGATGCTGAGTTGTATTTGTGAATGCGTTTTCATTGGAAACGGCTAGTTAGGCTATATATTATAGCTTGGCAACGCTGTTCGTTACAGAAGTTGGGTCACGATGAGTGATGGGTGGGAGGTGTGAAGTCCAGTCAATTAAAGCTCTTGAATTGGGGTAACTCCCAGAGCAGTTCTTCAGTTCTCGTCAGAGTCTGGTCACTAGCTCGGTGCTAAAAAAACTCGATCATCTACAGTAGTTGAGGGATTTTTTTTATCGAGTAACATGTTGCGTTAAAATGTCTCTGTGCTGCTTTTTAAAATTAAAAAACAGTTACTTTGATCAGCACACAATACAGAATTGAATGTAGTACAATGCACTCTACGATATTTAATTGCATCAGCGCTAATGTATCGGTCTTATTGAGCGTAGAATGGGTGGTGCATCGTTTGCGCCTGGTTAGATACACGGAAAATACTCATCTTAAATGGATACTTGTGACAGATCGTATTCATTTTACAGCACATGCATTTACGAGTGGGATCGAGAAGAACGCAAACTTTATCCTATTTATTAGTGAAAGGCTCGTACTGTCAGTAATATAAAAAAAAAATTTTCTTCATCTTTGTCGTGAATGCAAGCAAGCTAAGGGAATCCGCCCAATCATGGTACTAAAAGCAAACCGGTTTATGGCAGCTTACGTAACTAATTTCGGAAAGCATCATTCGCAGAGCGGATGTTTGTAGCTGACCGTATTTAAAACCCAACGTGCAAAATTTTGAATTTTACCTTCTGATAACACCAAAAGTAAGGGCCTAATTTTGTTCCAAGTTATCCTTGAATACCAAGTGTGGACGGTGACAAGCAAGCAACTAACACTGTGATCTAAGTTTTATCAGCACACTGATATTACGAGGCAGAACTTATACTGTACATGCGTTTTGAGTGCAAGTTTCATTGTACGCGTTGGTGGGGCCTTTGCTCCTCGGACTGTGCCTTTGCCAACAACCCCGGGTGCTCGATGTTTAATGTTATAATGTAAGATTGCATTATGGGGCGAGCTAGAATTTAGTGTAATAAAGGCCAATCGCTCTCTCTGGACCGATGTGTGTCGACATGTGTATACATAGAGTTGATCAGCGAAAAGGAAGCTGCATTCATTAGCTGCAAATGAGCATAATGATGACTTTTATATACCACGAAAATGTTTGCGTCGCTAAGTCTTGTTAATTTCACACAACTCGAGTCCAATCGAACATTTATTCAGCAACACAGCTAGGGTCTGGTTTGTTGAAGTTCTATTACAGGAATGCTGAGCTCAACATCTTGCTGATGTCAACGGGAAAACTTTCTTAAACTTAGTGGAAGACAATTAGGTCAATAGGATATCATAAGACACATTCGTCATAGCTGTCAGATTTATGAACATACTGAAATTACCGCTGCAGACCGTGCGAACAAACATCTCGTGCGGTTCTTCTCCGGATGTTGAAGGCTTCGTAATCTGCGTTTTTCCGAAGATAACGTGCACTCGTAACTAATCCTCACAAGTCTAAAATCCAGTTTGTACAAGCCTTCGCAAATTAAGAACCAAAAACGAAGAAAGAATGTATGAGATTGGAGAACTGAGCAGGCCATCAGTGGCCTCAGCAGGGCCAGGTTGATAAAGGGTAATTAGCGAGGTGTCAAAAGTCGCCAGGGCACCCAACCGTCCCAGTTCATATATCAAAACTCATGAACTTCTCACCGGAGTTTTAGATAATTGAAATTCCACGTAGCTAAGTTTGATTTACGGTAAGTCTTCTCACAGCGACATCCGTGGGCAGAACTTCTCAGTTCTGATCAACGCCATCAGATTTAGAGGCGAGCCGAGTACTTGATCCGCACTTCTTACGAATATATTGACTGTCGTGCAAGGTAAGAAAGCGTGTTCTTGCATGTCGGCTAACTGTGAGTTAAGCTGTCAAATTTCAAGTCAGTATATCTTCATTAACCTTAGCGAGCATCCCAAACTAAACTTCAAGCATCTGCTTGATGTGAACTGGTATTTTCTGTCTGATGGCCGAATTTGGTGAAAATAAGGTAGTTGTAGAAGTTTTTTGATTTATCATAACTTTTTACTTCTCTCGTTACATTCATTCTAATCTGTTTAATTTTTACTTCGATTTCTTTCACTGCAATGCATTTCCCAGATTCGCCCATTCATTTTTCAAGAAAGCTGGGGAGTTCCTTTTCAAAATAGAACATTTTGGTCATCTTTATTTTTCGTACATCACCTCACAGACGCCTTTTCATGATCCTCTGGAACAGAAGGAACGAATATTTTATCAATGTCAAACTGATGACGATGCTCGACTAAATTATTCTGGCTCAGCTTTCCACGCACAAATAATTCCTCTGAAGCTCTTTTGCTTCATCGCCCACAAATTTTGCGATCGGATAGTGCTCAACATCGTGCGTGCATCGTGACACCAGAGCCGCCTGGCGACACACAGCTCGGCGGGGCAGCTTCAAACTTCAAAATTTGGATCCAGCTTGAAACTTCTATCCTCAATATCGATTATAAAGGCTCTTTTCATTACTTCTCTGAGTTCTACTTTTAAATGAAAGTCGGGAACTCTTCAAACTGTGGAGTTGACGCCCTACGTAGACAGGAAGAAGCGAGTTTTGCATTGCCGCCGATCCTGATGTTCTCCCAATGACCGGGCAGCCCGTAATCGGATGGGCGGATTACTGGGAGGGCAAAACGGTTCACCTCGACTCCCAAATGTAGGTCAAAACTCCTGAAATATTAATAAATTGTGCTTTCACAGCACAGTAATCTGGCGCTCAAGCATAAGCCCAGCGGCTGATGCAGAGTTCAACTCTATAGTATAATACTTGTAGAAAATTATTAGTTGAATTGACGCTCTGTGCTTTCGTATATTAATGAATCCGTGACTTGATATTCGTGCTCAGGCTTTGAAATTGTTCCGCTTTTAGCGAAACACAGAGTTAAAACTAATTAAATCTTTGAATATTAACTGTTTTCATGGTCAACTGAGAGGTAGCATTGAGTTATGAACTCATTCCTACTAGGTTATTGATGTGCAGGTACTTTAGTGGAATATTCATTACATTTTATGCCTAATAACTACTGTGTAGATGAAATTGTATCGAAGTATTCCAATAGCTTAGAAAAATTACTCATGAAACCATTGTTCTTATGTTTTTACGTAAAAATCGTTACGAATCGTTTGTCTGTAGTTAGGCAAGCTGTTAAACAATCCACGTTTGCAAGTGATTATGCTATAACCAACACAGAATGTGCAGTTTTGTTTTACATTCGCTTCAATTATTTCTATGTATAACACACTCCACTTATATTTTACTGAACATCATCATGAGTTTCTCACATGAGGCATAACTCACACGTAAGATCAAACACTCGCACCAAGAGTCGTGTATGAAGCACGGGGTTCAAGAGGCTTGTGTGCCTTGTGTCCTTACACTGCCTGCCGGTACGTGGGTCGAACCGTTCTTTTTTATCATTGCAATGTTTTTTTAAAGAAATATGATTTCAATTGAAGCGATTTTCTTTGCTCTTTTATTCATTGTTCTAAATGTTGTTAGCAGTTCCCAATACCGAGGGCAGGTCTTACATTTCCCTTAATTGCCAAAAATCTTAGCATTAATTACATGATACAGGTCGGGGCACTTGCCGTCACCATATGGACACAATACAGGTTATGTTAAGTTACTTCCAACTCAAATGCTTGGGTGAACCAATTCATTGATCAGTCTAGTGCGCACCTACCGGGTGGCCAAGCGAAGGGTGGACAAATGAAAGTTATGGTTTTTCATTTACATGAAGGCCAATCAAAACAACTCATGTTCGGATATATGAAATAAAATAAATAAAATAAGTAAATGAGAAATGTATTGTGTTTAATAACATCCAAGAATTATTCGACATATCCTTTTTTCGTCGGTATTAAGGGGAAGTTTTTCTTGGAAAACCGACGCAGACCTAACAAAATAACATTTCAGAGGAACTTCCAAAAGTTTCAATCCCAGTTTGTTGTGAGAAACATTAATAAAGGAAAATATGCAAGAAAAGTTTCTGAATGATCAGCCGAAAATGTTGAAATATTGAGAACTCTAATCCAATACGAGGACACTGATATAGGTCCAGCAAAGTAAAATAAGAATTAAAAATTTACTTTTCGGTTTTCCAATAATACCAGTTTTATTTCCTTATCCTGTCTGTGTAAAAGGTTATACAAATTTTACAAGGTATACATTTTTAGCTACCGCCCTGTGTATCTGCAACTCCTAAGCAGCAAATACAGGGTGCAACAGTCAATCCTGCATATTTAGGCTTCCACAGCCTTTTCGAAAATGCAGGGTTGATTGCCGCACTTTGTATGACGAATCTTCAACAGAGATGAGGGCAAGTCCAGTGATCAGCGGCACAACTCGCTTCAGACAATAAAATAATTCGGATATTTTTATCTCTTGAATCCGGTTACTACTACTAAGCTCTCTACTACTACTACTACTTAAGGCAACGGACACATTTGAGCATAGCTACTTGTGAGCCCGAACAAGTTCAGCAACACTTAGGGCATCCTATCGTGTTGTCGTTGGTGCTGAGGCTAGCCAAAGCAAAATTGTTCTACATAATATAGCTCTTGGAGCTTAAAAGGTGGTACGTATACATATATGTACATGTTTTGAGTTTTAGGAACCCTAATAATAAATATAAGACCAACGAAACACGATTTAACATTAATTATGATGACTTATTAACTTAGGCCAATATATGAAAATAAAAGAAAAAAATGTTTCGACCTTTAAGGCTATTTTCGATTTATGGAAAAAGAAAATTGAACATTATTAACATTTCAACCTATATATATTCAAATGTATACAAAATTTTATAACAAAATACATGAAGCGAACAAAACAAACACTGCTCGTCAAATGTTGATAGAATATCATTCGAAAAAAGTTTGTCTCGGTTCAATAAACCTCCTCATTCTGGAGTCGTTATACTTTTTGAAAGTTAAACTTGTCTTAAATGACATGCAACCAATATTTTTGTTTAATTAGAGTAGTGGTTTGTTCTTTTTATTCGCATAGCTATTTAATTGTGATGTTTAAATACGCTAACAGACATTTTCATTTCGTTGGACTTGTGTTCTTTGGTCTTTTTTCAGAAGATAAAAATGACCGTAAAAGCTGAAAAATTCTTCTATTTTTCATTTTTACTTTTTGACTCAATTTTGTAAGGTGTTATGATCAATCTAAAAACGTGTTTTTTTGCTGTTTTATTCATTATGCTTTAGAGTTACATTAATACCTTTGTATTCTTTTTTATAAATTACAGGAAATTGTTTGACCGCACCAAAAATATACACGCACTGCATTTGAAAAAAATTGAGAAAACTAGAAAAAAATCTTGTGTAACGAGTTCCGTAATATTTTTATTAGTTCAAGGAATTAAAATAGATGTAAGTATAAAATTTAAGACTACATTGACACTTTCAATATTTGAGCGATGATCTTTCAGGTCTTCTAATTCGAGTTCCCCGCTGATTGTGCAGTTTATTTGTTAAGATCGCTATTTTAATTATCTCTTATGTACATATTTCCTGACATCATTCTACGTCAACTAATTTTTGCAAAAAAAATGCACGGGGACGCCACTTAATGGTATTAAATTGACAACAGAAACCATATTCAATTCGCAATATTGGTGAAAAACGTCGAGTAAATCTTGTAAATTGCACTCGTATATTAGGTTGCCGTGTGTAAAAGTTTTTTGTGTGAATTAACAAAACTACTTGAAAATGTGAACAATTCACTTACCACAAGCGATACATTAATAGATTATTTTTTAAATTACAACTGACACATTTTGTGGGTTCTTATAAGTTCAGTGACTTCTTGGGCATCCAATTATCAACGCTATTTTACAGTGGACCATTTTGTTTAACCTAATTCACTTAATCTAGACTGATCAATGATTTGGATCTAGACACTACACTTGTCAATGATTTGGCTCGCTCAGAATTCGATGCTTACGTATACAACAATAGTTGATATGAGCTATATGAGGACAGCATATTCTAGAAAAGACTTAAAATCCATTCATTAAACATGATCAATTACCCTATCAATTTCAATCATTTGACAGAAGATTTGACTTGATGACCTTCTGCATATAATATTTTGATAAAAATAGTAATTCAAGATTCATTCGGAAAGCTTTATCGAAACTTTTTCATGGATTTCAGCAGCGGTCGAATTGTAAATTTTGGTTTCATTAAAAAGGAGACTGGGTTGTGAACGAGCCTTTGAATAATAGGGATGTATGAAGTTACTTCTATTTCGGGTTGTACGATCATGATGGACTGTTTGTCCAGGTAATAACTGTTCAAGGTCTTTGTCTTCCTCATCATTTAATGTTTTATGCATGAAATTACATATGGAGAGTTCGTAGCGATAAAAAGTTTACGTATTTTCAAACTTTTGATGGGTTCAATCGTGTGAGCATTGTATTCAAGTATTCTCACCATTCTTATGGCTCTTTTAGCAGTGCAAAGAGAAAGTTGATTTAATTTTCATCAGTTCTGTGCCATGATTCTATTCCGTATTGTAAATATGGTGAAATGAACATCTAAAGAAATATGTTAAAATCTTCTTCTGATAATACTTTTATTATTATCAGAAAGTAATAGTAATAATAATAGAAAGTAATAAGTAATATGATCTTTAAGGGCCAAAATTTTATTGATTATAATTCCAACGAATTACACGAGTTTTGTCGTCTTCTATCTCACCGTCACCAATGCATTTAGTAAGGCGTTGATTCAGGTTACTGAACTTTATAATGTTCAACGCTTCTACCAAAATGTATTTTTATTCTCATTCATTTCATCGTTTAAAACGTAACTTTCCTACAGCATTGTCACGGCTGATGAGGGAATGCTCGAAACGTCTTATTTTACAATAAAACATTTTACGTAATATTCCTCGTTCTCTCATTTATCTATAATAATATCTATAAAGTAACATATCATGATTGCTTATTTTAATAAAGAGTGTTTGTCATTGAAGTCAAGAAAATCCGTTTAGTGTGTGTAAAATGTTTCCCTCTGCGTCCCCGGCGTCAAACGTTGCAAATTCTGGAACTATGAAGCGCTGCTGGTCGAGTCCTGTGACCTGAACGCCGCCATTCTTCATTGAGCCATCGTGCGGTGCAGTGATGGTGCGTGCGTGGTGCTGTTGCATAGTGTTCCTGGCTCATTTGAAGTAAATAAATAGCTGCAACTCTCCTGTGATTTTAATTGAAAGTGTTGTGATTGTCGCGGTTCTATCATTTCATATATGGTGGAAGATTTTTTAATTCGAATCTTGGAGTGTTACTTTCAACTCAAATAAAACAATCATCTCGAAGAATTTTTAAACATTGAAATTATTGTTGCTCGAAATAAATGAGTAAAATTTTTCTTGTGTTCGAAGAGTAATTTTATAAATTTAAAAAGAGTTTTCAATAAAAGTTACACGTCAGAGTAGCCGAATGTGACTTGTACGCTCCTGATAACCTCTGCAATATTACCGCCATACCTCGTGCAATGAACAAAATACGATACCATAGACCACGAGTTGTTGACTGAAGGATAAATTCGCGTTGTGTATTTTGAAAAAAAAAACTTGCTAGAGTTACGAACGGCACGTGGTGGTCAGTGCGCAGGAAATTAAAAAATTACCAGCTAAAACATTGGAGCAGCTGACGGTGCGGCCGTGAACTGCGGCCACGCGGCGGACAGAAGTTGTTTGCTCTCCTGAGTGTCACCGCGGGCTGAGGGTGAGTACTGGGTGCTTTGTTCCCGTGTAGTGCTGTGTGACTTGTGTTGCTGTCGGCACTTGTGTAGGTATTATTTCTCCTTTCCTGTAAGTATGGCGAATTCTGCAAGTATTATTTCATCTGCAGTTGTTGCGACTTCTGCAAGTATTATTTTTCTGTAAGGATTGTGACTTCTGCAGGTATTATTTTTCTGTAAGTGTTGCGACCATAACGAATACTATTTTTTCTGCAAGTATTATTTCTCTTCTAAGTGTTGTGATTTCTGTAGGTGTTGTGACTCAGGTAAGTAATGTTCTAAGGAGTTACATGTTTTCCATTCAGTGACCTGTACTTTGTTATCCATGAAAGGGAAATACTATATTTAGTAACATCTATTTTGTTCTCCTCAATAGTTATATACGGTTACTAATTGTTTTTCCCGGATATTTATGTCTAATTTAACATTATGTTTTTCATTATGCTAAATAATTGCGTGTTCTGTATTACTGTACTAAGCTCAAATTTTCGTTTAATGTAATTTTCACGTAAAGTTTTACGTGATTTTTAATGTTAAGGAGTTGTTGAGTCAGAACTACATCTCGCGGCGCTGTGTGTGTGTGTGTGTGTGTGTGTGTCCGCTACACGCCCCGAGTGGCTGCCGTGTGT
Organism: Morinoia aosen; assembly: GCA_030386875.1. Classification (NCBI taxonomy): domain Eukaryota; kingdom Metazoa; phylum Arthropoda; class Malacostraca; order Amphipoda; family Talitridae; genus Morinoia; species Morinoia aosen. The sequence goes on along the minus strand of CM059567.1, from coordinate 51,396,934 downwards.
GTGGCTCATGGTGTGGTGTGACACGTAAGTACTAGAGCTATTATATTCTAATAATATATCTTGTGTATGCCGCTAGTTGTATCTATAGTACATTGTATCTATAGTACATAGTTGTGTTGTTGTTTCTATAGTACATAGTTGTATTATTTTATTTATAGTACATTTTATCTATAGTACATAGCTGTATAGTTGTATCTATAGTACATTGCATTCTATTTTTTATGACCATGTTATTTTATTTTCATCATGACAGCTACCGCAAGTACCAGGTTTATCATAAGAAATACTATAAGTACAAAGTTTATCATAACACTTACAATGAGCATTGTAATGTGTATATATATCAAAAGTGCAATGGCGGACTACCTAGAAGTGCTGGTGATGACAAACCTGACTTACTAGCGGCGCGCTTCACTCCAACATTCATTCACCATGAAATATCTGAATAATTACAAATAAAATAAGTGCCGCGAACGCATCCCAGCCGGCCACTCCCAGAGCAGCGGCGCGCTTCTGCTGCCGTCCACAAGGCTCATCTTTTTCTTTCGGCCCAAAATCCTCGTCTTCGTGCTTTTTTTCAGAATAAAATTCGACAATAAATATCACTCTGCAGGGTATGACTAGTGGTGTTTACGGTGGTCAAATTTTATAAAACGCAAATAATATAAAATAAATGGAGAAAAATTCAAAATAAATTTTATTGATTTTATCGGAATAAAAAACATCTTGGCATCCCTGATGTGATCACTTTGAGCTGACGCATTTTGTAGTGCCCAGAAGACGTCATCAGTTTCTATACAAATTGCTGGAATAATGTTTATCTTTTGTATGTTATTCATTTGAGTAGCCTATCGTTAAATCATTTGCCTTGCTAAAACAAAAGAAGTTCTTTTCTACAGTTTCACATTGTGTCATTATAGATATTAACGAACAGTCACAAAGGTTGCTACTTCAATCACTTTTTTCAAGTTTTCCATAGTTTCCCACGTAATGATTATCAATCCCAACGGGGTAGTTAGACGTTAAATTGATTCATTACCGTAAATTATCTAGACTCTTTAGTTGTGTGTTAAAGTGAGCCATTCTCACACTGCTCGAATACTCCTGAAGAATGAAATTTTCAAAATTTCCCTTTTCTTTGATACAGGATTTCATTTCGAAATATTTATTCAGACGCATAATACTCTTTTCGCAAGTTTGTGAATAATAGTTCATCTGTTGTACGTCCCCGTGAAATAAGCATGTTCATTTGTTGCATATCCCCCCCCCCCCCATGCAGTAAACTAAGCTTACCCTGTGTCGGTATGAAATTCAGGACTTGCGCTACGCAGCGCTGTCCAAAAAGAAGCGTTTTGAATGGCTTGGAAAAAGGTTTGTTGCTTTAACTATTAATCAGACGAATAATTAAATTCATTGAGGGAAATTTGCGTTACTTTTTTTCCAAGATAAATGCTTCTTGCAGGTAACCATGAAGGTAAGGTAACTATGACAAAATGCATGTTCTTACTTTCCCCTCAGAGAGGATATGTTGACAGGTTCATCGAAGTCGCTCAAGGTTAATCAATAAAGAGTTAAAAGAGTAGTCATCGCTGGCGTGGAATATTCATTTAGTGTTGACGGTCTTTTTGTTATGAAACTTGAAGCACAATTTCATATGACTTCCATGTCGTTCGTAACTATAGTTCCTCGGTACTAACCAGCGTGCCCCGCATGTAAGTTCCGTCCACGCTATACGCCTTTCTTACCCTGCACTGAGATCAAGTTGTGAAGCGCTGGTGAGATACTTCACATCGTAGTATGCGTGAGTGATGAATTCAGCGACATCTGTCTCTATGCTTCTAGCGAAATAGGTTTGATATATCGTTTACTTCTAGCTACTAGGTTCAGAGGTAACTTGTCAGCCACCGTTGAGTGAGCTGACCAAGTTCATGATATTCATGCAATGAGTTGAGCAACGACCGTTTAACACTGTGACCGCAACGTGCACCGACGGCAGTCACAGAGAGGATTTTAATAATGCTGCTGACCGACCAAGAGTCAGAAACTCAATTTTTATAAATACTTAATTAAAGCTAGATGAAGGCACGAGCCAGGTAATGTTTACTGTTTTCAAAATTATTTTTTAACCTATTACAGCATCGGTATATTTTTATTCAAGTCTTGTTTACAGTTTGAGATTAAATTGAACTGAAGGACTAGTTAGTTATACAAAAATTTCACTCTGATTTTGTCCATGCTGTTTCAATTGATGACTCGTTACATTCCGGCTGCTCTACAATAATGAACAAACGCTGAATCAAAATTGAAGGAAATGTGTTGCGGTTTCTGCCTTTTATCCCATTAAGAAACTCACTACGGGGCTCAGTTTCTGCTGAGAGTTTGGCATACGCTTAATATTTCTCTCCGGACACGCAGATGATTCGAGTTTCTGCGAATGGTATGAGTTTCTACTGTAAAATAGTAACACGATCAAAATTTCTTCCGACGTGCTGGTGATACGAATAGATGGTTCGTTTAGAAGTTATTCTAAGGTACGAGCATAAAGTTAATGTGCTTCTTACGTGATAAGTCCTATTTACTGCATGGCATATAAAATGAGTTGCGTGTAAAAACCATTCAGTGTTGCAACCATGGTTATGATTGACATTGCAGTATGCGGCTACAGTAATTCATGTCAGTTTTTGATAAAGTACTTGGTGTGAAAGAATCTGATCCCACCTTATACATAATTTCTCTATAAGGTATTTGGCAATATTGCACCTCTAATACTCAAGAATCAACCACAGACTTTTTAAAATCCAAATTATTTTGTGCTCGTTATTTTTTCATTAGGTTTATATTATGTTTAAAGTGAACCTTCTTAATTTTATCCATACTTTTTGTTGCGGCAATATTACCCGATTCAGCCTCGGGAATGCCTTTACAATGAATGTAAATTCTTTTACACTCATCTTGTGACTGTAATTAGTCCTTTTACGGTAATCTAATTCCCATGAACAATCAGTAATAATCTGGAATAATTTTTCAAAATTCTCTCATGCAATACAGTTGATGATCAAATGTTTGAAGCGAAGAAGACAGCGAAGCCCTGCTACATGAGTTATTCTGCAGGACTCCTAGCGTTTTATAATGTGGAGAATCCACACAAATAGGTTCAAAGGTAAACAGGGAATGACAGCAAGAAAGTTTATTCAACTCTGCAAGTAGCAGCAAATTCAGATGATACGAACCATTCCAAAAGCCCGAACATCAGGATCGTAGATTCACGAGCCAGGAACAATAATTAATAAACTAGGACAAATCTTAACACTAATGCCGGCTCTGCGTATAAGATTACAAAGCTACATCGATTCTAATTAACAACAACAAAATTCAGGAACGAAAGTTCTAGGGTTAACCTAGATGAATGAAAGAAGACGATCACTATAAATTAACAAAATGGCGACTCCTAGCGTGGTGGCTAAAAAACGCAGCAGCACTGTTACCACTACGAAAGCGCGAAACTATTCTTTCTTCAGCAGCGATCCTAATCAGCTTGCGGCGTGGCCCTCCGGAAGGACTGGCCGTTCGCCCAGCCGACAAATTCAAGCCGGACGGCCCCGAGAATTCCCGGTAGTTTAACGCTGTTCAGTAGCCCGATCGACACCCAGGGTAGCCAGCACCGCACAACCGAAATGACAGCCTCGTCTGAGATCGCTGCGCCGAATTAAAACCAGCCGTCCCGCATCGCCCCCGGTGGAGCAGCCTCAAGCTGGGCTTTTGGAGCCCGAAGGTGCAGATACTAAAATGAAACAAATAAATTAATGCAATGGAGAAATTAATGGAGTAAGAAGTTATTCATAGTGATTTTGCAGCAAATAAGAACACTATAGCAGGATTATTTCATAGGCTAACCTGAGTTTAATTATGCCTCAGTGTGGAAGCCACTCGTAGAGTTGGAAAGATGGTTAACGTCAAGAAAAAGACTCAAGCAAAGAGCAAGTTTAGGAAAATAGAATTAGGTTTAAGAGTTAATAGTACCACCCGGAGAGTTAGACAGCCGGTAAGCCGTCTTTCAGTTAGGCTCCAGGTAGGCTAATTAAGTTAAGGAAAAAGGTTAATGGCCCATTCCAAGCAAGCTCGAAATAGATTTAGGTTATAAGAATTTAAGGTATCATAGTATTAAGATATCGAAGATATTTAAGGTTAAGGATTTCATAGTTCAAGAAATTTAAGGTAGCTTAACAAGATCACTCACACGCACAGTCATACAATTAACTATGGCAAGGTTATCTATCAGAGCAATAGGACAAGGTGATTAATTCATAGGAAATAGAAGCAAAGATGGCTTTAGGAAATAGAGAGAATAAATGAAGAAGCGATCCACCGGGACACGTGCTTGAGGTCGTGCCACGGCTGAACACGGAGCGTCGGCACCCACGACTGCGGAACGCCTTTACTCTCGGGATTGGTAGCCGCTGAGATCGTGACTAGAAGTCGCCACCATAACTAGGAAGTCGCAACTTAAAATAAGGAATGAAAAAGCAAGAGATACCAAACGGGTACCACTGCAACTAAAGGGATCAACCTAAAGTATCAATTGGAATACAAATGAAGCCCCTAAGTTGCCGCAACGCAGCTCCCACCTCACCTGCCTCTAGCCATGATGCGAAGGTACTAAAGTTTAAACCGTAATGCGTCTCACAGGGCAATGGGGAAGTTCAGAATTCTCCATAATAACTCGCTTCCAATGAGTGTCGAATTTTGGCGGCAGAATTTATTTTCAGTTTTCACTGAAGTTGATAACACCACACAATGCGTAGAAAATCTTGTACAGTTTTTTCCAGTTCGTCTACTCTTCGTACTTATCAGTATGATACTACGATTGTGTCTGTGAGAGTTAACGCTCTCTGGGGAAGATGTGATGCCCTTTGCTGAAGATATATGTAGGCCTTCCTTGTGTTTAAAGAGAATAGTTTTTTCTTGAATCGTTTTTTAATCAACTGGTGTCATTTTTTCAGCACCTGTTAATTTATTTTTTAGCTTGTTACTTGTTTCATAAATTTATTTTCTTCTTGCTGTATCTATGCTCAGGATGTGAAGGCACACCTTGTGCATAGATTCCCCTTTCCCTTAAATCTAAAACAAATAAAATACTGTTTACCTTATTTTTTGTGGTTAGAGAGGCTTAAACTATCCTGCAATCTAAACTGGTGTAATCTTCTCATACCCAACTATGTGATCACAGCCCTGTTCTGGACCGCTGTTCTCTCTCCCCCTCGTCTGTTTCCGGTAAACTGAACACTGCATCCCTTCTGTCCCCTCTCAGACTTCTTGATTCTAATTTTTTGGTTACAAATGGATTTTCTACTTTTATGAGTTTCTCTGGTGAGTGCTGCGGCCTGTCTCAATGGGAGGTTGTCACGTGTTTTGGTTTATAACGGATTACGAGGTGATGTTGATGAACTATGTCTTATACGAAAGGCATTGTCAGTACAAGTTTTTTCATTCTAATACCAACGATTTGCATCTTCTTCTGGGGTTTGAAAAGAGTAAGTGAGAAGGAAATCAAACTGACTCAATGCAAAATTTATTTGCGTTGGTCATGAAAACACATAAATATTTTGAACATGTATGGTTTCACTTGTCGTGATGTTAACCCAACGCAGTGTTCTAATTGGTCATTCATGTGCGCAAAATCATTTTCTATAATGATTCACCTACATTTCCAAAGTCCCCCAACCAAGCAAAGCAACTCGCGCACGTATAGGTAAAAAAGCTATAGCTTAAGCTCCTCATCGACGTATCAGGATCTTTACCCTACTCGACGTATTATCTCTATTATGCAATGTTTACCCTCTTTCTCTGTCGCATTAATTGGTGCGTAAGTCGATCCCAGCAATTGACTTGGGGCGCAAGGAACCAGTTTTGGTTCTCCGGAAGGTAAGGTTACCTCGTGATGCGTCAGCGCCGACACTCGGTCCAGCCGTAACCCGAGCTCGCGACACGGTTAGCCTCTTAGCTCCGTAACTGCGAGTTGCGTCCTCGGACCTCATCTCCTTCTGCACCTCGCTGGCGCCTCTGCACCTGACTCATGGGCACCGTATACCGTGGTGGTCATGGGAGGCGCGATCTCGCGCTTGATGTTGCAGCCATTCGCTGAAGCCACCGACAGCCGTGTGTCTGATTTGGGTTTTGGGCTGTTTGGGGTTTGTGTTTTGCGACTATAGCCATTTTGGGGTTTGTTTCTCGCGCTTGCTGTTACAACCATTTGCTGAAGCCAACGACAGCCGCGTGTTTGATTTGTGTTCTTGGCTTCAAATGAGGCATACCAATGATCGTGCCCTCAGTCGTTGGCGTCTTTGTTTCCTGATGGGAATTGGATTGATATGTATGTGCGTTATAGATTTCGAAGTTTTTTTTGTGTAGTTGCATCTGTGCTTTACTCAGACACTAACTTGCAATTTTTCTCAATTGGACTATTTTGTGATGTTGATTATTTCACTAGAAGCTAGATGCAATTCATTCCATGATAGGCTTCACAAATTTTATATGAAGATGCGTTTGATGCTCGTTTTCTGATTTAGATTCACGCGTTGCTCCAGCTCGAATTATATAAATATCAAGAATATTTGTCGATATTTGCACTCGTTGGGAGAAAATGCATTGTCCCGAGCTGAAGTTTAGGTTGCCCTTCTTTTTACTGAAATGGAATAGGTGTTTTGTTTTGTTACGAAGCTTATTTTTTTAGTTTCGTGCTATTCTGCCTTCACCATCTTCTATTTTCTTATTCAACTTTTATGGTCTTTTATGAACCTACTTCGTAACTACTGTTTCTATGCGCTTTGATTATTGAGTGGGGAATACATTAAGCATAGATTTTGCGTTTCCTGGACACTATTTTAAATCGAGTCATTTCCTTTAGAGTCCTTTAACTTAGAGTCCCATAAAATTCTTTTAACTTATAATCTCATCTAATCTTTGTCGTTTGAGTACACTGCTTAGTGATCAATATTTTCTGCTGAAGTCTTTAACCCTGTCGGACGCTATGGAGCGGTCAAGCAGCAGTAAGAGTTACTTTTTTTCGCTATGTATCCCTGTAGATGTATTTTTCTGTGATGTCAAGCAAAGTTTTTCGAGTAATGATATTTTTCCAGTAAGCACATTGATTGCGGTGAAATGGGTGTGATTCAGCCATGTGAGTCAGGTGTTAATTTGTCTTTTCTTTTTCTAATATTTTAGAAGTTACAGATAGGAGACTGATTGGTCTGTAATTTAATGTGTTGATGCCACAAAACTTGTACATTGGTTTTATTTTAGAAAGCTTCCACAGGTCAGGAAATTTTTGCAGCTATAGATGTACTTATTATCAAATAAAACAGAGGCGCTGTAACAAGGAAGTGGTCTTAAATACATTGAAGGCTAATGCCATCACGTCCACCAGCTTTTTCATTCTTTAGTGGGTATAAAATTTTACGTACATCTGAAATATTACCTGGCCTTGGTCTCCATTTATTTCTCAGACAGGGGAATTTACTTCCGTAGGTTGATTTGAAATGAGCTCTGACACTTCATCACACTTTCCACCCGTCTTTGAAAAAAATATGTTGAAGTCATTCGCCGTGTATTTGATTTTGTCAAATTACATTTGGCGTATGAACCATTATATTGAGCCACTTCCGTGAAGAATCGCCACGTTTTTTCGTATTTTGTATTGTCGTTAACGTTTATTCATAAGAATAACCTCGTTTTACTTCACTTACTTCTTTTTGGTAGGATCTTTCGTGTCGCATGCATCGGTTTCGGAGAATACTGTGTGCTCTATCCCGTTTTCCCTCGAGTTAGTACGCTATTTTACCATTATTTGTCTCTTTTATTTCATCTGTTATCAATTTAGCATGTCTTGGCTTTGCTCTTCTCGTTGCTGGCATGTATATTACCTACTGAGTGAATGAATTCAACGCCAAACAAGAGAACTATACGAGTAAATATGATATTACGAACTTCGTTGCTGTTCTTTGAGACTCATCGGGAGAGGTGAACGTGAAGCCTGTCTTCGTCAGCGTGTGTACTAGGAGGACGAAGCGCGTTACAGGACACTGCCTGTACCTTTACAGAACACTTCTGGTTGTCAGAGTCTGTGATATGCTCAGTTATTCTTCCTTTTCTATTTTTCTGTCTCGTTGAGTGAGTGATGCTTCGATCCAAACGATTTCGTACATGAATTCATCCTCTTTTTAGTTTCTGTTTACGAGTGATTTTGCATTGAAATATAACTAACAGAAAGAATAACGTTTTTATCATTAACTATACTTATAAAGTAAGTCTTACTTTCCATGTTTAAACTCGAGAAGTATGTGCTAATATGCATGATCAAAAATGTTGATTCAACATACCGCTGAATTAATTAACTTGCGATTTTTTTGCTGGTCACCCAGAAATGAAAAATTGTAAGAGGTTCTCATTTTCATTATGCATTTTTTACCAGGTCTTCCGTTATTATATAATAAAATTTCCCTCAAATGCTGTAACGAAATACTCTAAATCCGTCAGAGACTGGGCGTACGAGGGACATTCGTGCAGGCCCCGTTGAAATTAACGTTCCAGATCTTCTTAAATAATATTTGTGAAACTTGACATAATTTATATTAGTTTTTTGCTTCTGTGTCTCGAAGTTGTCGCCTCTGGTGCCTGCAATACTATACGCTAAGTTATCAGATCGCTAAGCGACTTAACGTTAGGCCGATATTAATAATGATCGTGCTTCAGATCGATATACGTCAGTATGAATAATCTACACAAGTTATTCTACGTGCTAATTACTGTGACAGTGATGACCGAATTACGTCGGGGCACATTTTTGAGCTTCCTATTTTGTTGCTGCCTGAAGCTTCTAAATGAGAAGTAGGCAGTATGACTTATCAGTAAAATTTAACATGCAGTAAAATTTAACATGCTGACATCTACAGCATGTGCAAATCACTGGGACAGTGATGACCAAATTACATCAGGGCCCATTTGTGAGCATCCTATTTTATTGCTGCCTGCTCCCAAAGGAGAGGCAGGCACAACAACCAGTGTGTAGGGATGCCGGGACATGAGTCACGGCTCACAGTACGCCTATTGATCACGACCTCCTGACGCCGCTGTGGACAGGTAGCGTTACGGCGGCCATCGTCACGGGTTTTACCTGCGCCACGTCTAGTCCTGCAGCCTCAACTTCTGCAGCTCACGTTAGTGAGTCGATGTCAATAAAGCCAGTCAATCTCATATGTATGTATCCCAGGCTAGTACATTTTGTAAGGTAGTAGTAGGAGTTGGAACATAGATTCGATGTTTTGACGGTCCGTAGAAAACATTGTCCTTAAATGTGTTAATAAAACCACTAAATCTCATTTATATCCCAGTCCAGTACATTTCTCAAGTCAATTGTTGAAGTTGGAAAATAGGTTCGATGTTTTCAGAGAAATTAGAAAACATTGTCCCTACATGTGAAAGGGCAATTTGATGTGTTGAATAACAGTTGACGTTCTTGATGACCACAAGTAAAGTTCTTGAGAAAAAATAACTCAGTTCTTAGAGAAACAGTCTGAGGATAGTTATAAACCGATCTAAGATACCCCATACCTCAGTTTAAGATACGTTTTCTAAGTAAAGACGACTAATTTCTCGGAATTTCCTTTTTTTTAAGTTTCTGATAAGATACGCCACACCTCAGCTTAGGCATCTCCCCCTCACCGGTAACTTGGACAGCTGTACTGGCCCTCGCTCGCTGGAGACGCAGGGACGGCGCTGGTGTCAGCCTGCCTTATCTCGCTGTTCATTTGTCCGGCTACTTCCTCTCAAGGGGGTGCAACTATTATGTATCGATTGCTGGGAAGAACAACTTCGTAATTCAAAATTTTAGAAAATTGACTTATCCATACTTTTGAATTTGCCATTTCGTTCTACGTATTTTGGTATAACCGTCGTAACTGTACCTTCAAAATTGACCGAGAGGAAGGATTCCTTTTTTCGATCAAAACTAATTCCAAGCAGTTTGCGAAGTTAAAATCACCTCTCCTGAAAAATAAATAATCTCGACTTATGACATATTTCTTTTGAATGAGCGATATATACATCTATAAAAATTAGCGCTCCTCTAATTAGATCTAGCAGTATTATTAGATATAATAGTATTGTTATGTTATTTGAGCTAATGATAAACATTTTACATGGCTATCTTTCGTGCCTCCTTTGTTTTTTTCAGTTTTCATGCCTTGTTCGCTACTTCTTCTTTGTTTTTTTTCATATCCTTCCTTCTTACCATGCTGCTTTTTCGCTCAAGGTGCCCTGGGTAAGGTAAGTACACTCCTCGTGCATAGATTTCGCGTTTCCCACAGTCTATGATAAGTGGTTTTTTCTCTTCACACTCTTGATCGAGATCCCCTTTGTTGTAGCTAGGGAGTTTTATATTGAATAGATCATAAAATACTGATAATAATAAAATAATTACATCATAGGGAACTTCGTTGTTGTCTAGAAACTTAGCGTATCCTGAAACAATCAATCAATATTGTTCATATTTTTTTCACAACTTATTTGAAAATTTTGTACTCGCTTTAACCTTCAAGTGTTAGTTTTTATGGATAACTGCATTTATTATTACCGCAAATGATCGCTACCTAACGGGCTGAGTAAGATTTAGGCAGTCTATGAATGGATTTGGACTCAAGACTTCGTAACCTTTTGAAATACGTATTTTTTATTTCCTTGAACTTATTACGATTTACTACCTTTCGGTACCCATCGTTTCACAGGATTGAAGTAGCAGTCTTGCTTCCTGCTTTTTACGAAGCGTTTTACACCGTATCGGTGAATGGTATACGTGTGACTGTGAAGCCAATTATCTGCACAGGTCCGCCGATTTCCTCTTTGTCCATGTATAGCTTCACATTGATGTCTCTGACCGAAGCGCACGCATGCCCTGAAGCCCTTTTATCCTGTAGTTCCACGGGCCTAGCTGGAAGTACAAGTCCTTCCACCGAACGCATGGCTGATAAACTTGCTCTAGAAGAACGCACTGTGCATAATAAGCCTCGTGAAGTAGATAGCAGCGCATCTCATCACTCTGCACCGACCCGAACGTTTAGTTCGTGTTGGTGCTGAGTGATGGCATCTACTGGACTGGACTTTCTATCTTATTTACATTGCTTTCTTAGCAGTTATGTGGGCTAAGCAGCATGGTGCAATCTTAGTTGTGGGATGTTCGTTGAAAGAGTTACAAGTGATTCAAGATTGAAGCGATTAAACTTGTTGGCATTCTCAGTGAAAATCGGTGTATGACTTCGCTTTCCTGGAAATTGTTGTGTTCAATGCAGACGCTAACTGATCAAAGAGAAAGAAGCTCAAGCTAAGGACGTTCATGCTTTTCTTCGACGACCCACGTTGGTGTGTAGGTGTTGAACGGCACTACACTTCAATTTCGTTTTAAATATCGGTGAGCGAAGAGGATGTTGTAATTATTATACATGGAATATTTTGGCATAAATTTGAGTACCCGAATATTTTACATTCAATCAGCAAAATTGAATGTAGCGAACAAAAGCGCTATTTTCCCCTTACATTCTGACTGTTGTGATTTTCCTTTTATGTATTTTTTTTATCTCGAAGAGAAGAACGTTGCTTCATAAAGTTGAACTTCAAGAACGCCTTTGATATTTTGATTTCCTACATTTTTCTCCAGATGACTTCTTCATTCTTTGTCTTCTTCATTCTCCTACCATTTGCTTCGCTGAGGAGTACCTTGCTACTCTTCACATCTTCCTCACGCGAGTCTGTGACTAACTTTTATCCTGTACCATACATTAACGATAACTTAAAAATAAGAGAGAGTCTTTTTGTAGTAAATCTCCTGGTATCAAGCAACTCAACGACTTTAGGGATTTGAAAAAATTATCCCGCAATTTTGATCTATGTGCCTTTCATCCAAATCATGATCTTGAAATTCTTCAGCAGTTTTTTCTTCACAGAAACCACCTCGTAGAAGAGATGCAGGTTGCAGCATGAGTGACATTAGTAATGTGTGTGTGTGTGAGTGTGTGTGATGGGTTCATCTTCTTGTGACAATTGAACGATTTTCATGTCAGCGAAATGTATTGTAAGTAGGGAGCGAGGTCTCGGAGCGTGGAAAATCAGAATCCTCATTTTGTATCCAAATATTTGCTTCTCTATAAGTACCTTCACGTACTGGTGAAGAAGTCTTTGTATTATTACGTATCATTTTCAGCGCGCTTCTCACCTTTCTTTATAGCGGCCTTATGCGAGTGGATATTTATTATTTAGCGAGGCAGTGTAGTGGCCGCAACCATTCATCACCTATATTTGGCGCACTGAGGGCAGTGCGTCAAGAGCTCGCCTGCAAACTTCACGCAATGCATCCCCCAGCTCGTGCATTATTGGCTCCTGTATTACTGTCGAGGACCGTCGCTTCCGACCTCACAATCTTGCTAATTTGTGCTCAGTGGCGCTGTTCTGCGTCGCCCTGCGCTAATGTAACTACCACACCAAAATGAAGTGACAACTGCGACTTTAAGTGCGGGTGCCACTGCTGGGTTACTGAGCACGTTTACAGTGCGCTCTACTAATGGTGTGTTGAGGCTGATAGAAGTTCTGATGGTATACTCCATTTGATTTGCGTACATTATATGATAAGTATTGAGTGAACTCAGGGTGATTGAGAGGCTTATTTCTTCACCATTCTGTACTGAGTTCAGTTTGGAGCGAACAAAATGCTCGCGGTAAGTGCGAGCATTATTTTGGTGCGCATGGGCGCGTGAGGTGGCGTGCCATTTAGTCTTCTTAGGCCAAGTGATTCCTGAGAATTTGGAGGAAATGGGCGCTTTATATGCATGGCGACTTTACAAAAGGAGGCGACCATTTCACGTCGTCCGTCATCGTGTGCCTAATGCTGCAAGATGATAGCTTGCGGCCGAGCCCATGAGGCGCATCGAGCGGTCGCTCTTCGCTTCATATCTACTTCTTATTTTCTAGCTTCAAAGGCTCCGTCATCCTATTCGATGAAATTCATCGAGCGGTCTACCGAGACACCGAGTGAGGGTCATATCTATGTGCTATCTAAATGATATTTTAATTCGAAAATTCTGCAAGCAATTCGTTCATAAGCTCCAGAAGTATTTGAAAAGTTTTTTATATTGATCCTGAGATCTTGTAGAACGATAGCAGTTTTTTTATTGGTCCTTAAATACAGAAGAACGAAGAATATTTATAAATTGGTTTAGAGCTACAGAGAAACGGAAAAACAAATTATGTAGAGGTCATTAGAACAGGAAAAAAACAAGTTAATATTGACCATGAAATTTTGCACATTTATTTTGGTTCTGAGATCCAGTAGAACAAGTAGTCATATTGGTCCCGATATTTTGATTAAAATGAAAAATGGCTTATACTTGTACGGGAATTCAGTGAAACGGAGAGAGTTCTTTTATTTGTCGGAAACAACGAGAAGAATTTTCATATTGGTCCGGAGATCGAGTAGATTAAAGGAAATTCATAAGTTCTTGTTTTTATTGAGTTTTTGTTTATATTTATCCACGTTTACATGGGGCCCGAGGGCCTGATGATAGATTTTTGTTTACGTCGTCTTAACTGCTCAGTCTCTTAATGCAACCGTTCGCACCTACGGCATGCTTCACTTGACTCCTGAATTGAGACCTAGGCACTGAGTTTTGTTTTCTGAGTTCCTTCTGTCATTGTCCTTTCTTATGATTAGTTCTATTCTTAACTTGCAAAACTTGTGTGAATTATAATGTTACCTACTGTACATTTGAAGTCTGACGTCGTAAAATTGTGTTTCAGACGCGTACTCTCATACAAACCTCACTACACACAATTCTTACATACGTTTCCAAGCCTTATTCTGTTCTAACGAGTGATATCGTTCCAAGCTGTGGCAGTTCATCATATAGATAGGAGGCATCTCTATGGTCGTGCTGGTGACACCAGTTGTGCATTTGGAAGTATACTGCCCGCTTATTTGATGTCAGCAAATTAGAAATTCATTAGATAAATCATATCGGTATACTAGTGCTCTGCCCTTTTGTGAAATTCTAACTTTAGATCAGGGCTTCTCAACCGGGGTTACATGTACAACTATATAATTGAACATATTTCATACGTTGAAATTTACAATATATATTTACATACAACCGTATTAGTATTTATAGTTATTAAGCATTAAGTGTATTCTAGTTTCCTATACCTTCAACTGTGCAAGGCGTACATGAAGATACACCATTGCGCTAAGGGGTACACGACAATAGAGAAGTTGAGAAGCCCTGCTCTAGATCCTGAATTTCTTATCGCTTTCAGAATTGTATTTTACATGGTTTTTTGTCATTTTACACTACAGTTGATGCCGTTTCATATCTTTGTCAGCATTTTATAAAATGATGATATTATTTTTACTGATTATTTTGGAGTAGTAGCTCAGCTTCTTAAGGTACAAAGAAGCGAAAGTCTTCGTCAGGTTCAAGAGATGGATGAATCTCCACCGAACTTAATAGTTGAATACCTTACGTAACGCAGTCCCATTTCTGTGACGTTTTTCATATTCCTCACTTTATATCTGGTATGCATAATCATAACATTTTTGTTCTTAATAACCCCGACTGCTTGGATCTCCTCTTGGTCCAAGACTCTGACTTCAACAATCTACTCATGATCTATATAGTTCTGAATTCCAAATCTCGTGATCTATGGTTCTGATGTCCGAAGTCTCTTGATTAGGATCTTTTGAATGAAGTAATTTTTTTCTTTGTTTTGAAGACGGCGCTTGTATGCTGTGGTACTTGAAAAGAATGTACTCCGCATGACGATGCTCCGTCACATTCATGCAGCGTGATACGCAACTCAGTAACATCTTACCTCAGCTAAATATGTGACGGTATGACTTCATTCTTTGTTCTTTTAGACACAGCTAAAAAATTTATTGGCCAATATTTGTGAACTTTTGAAGCAAAATTAGTGAAAAAGGATCACAGTGTACGTAAATCAGCGTTTTGAGATCCCGCTAAAATTTGTTTACAGCTATTCCAGCTGCTCTTTTGCAATTTAAAAAATTGTAAATTTAACAAATATTCCGGTCTTAAAAATCACTTGGTGTAGCAATGGTTGAATCATTATATGATTGTTATTTTCGCAAGTATATTTGAAAAACATGTTTCCTTTTCGTTGTATGTATCGTTTATATTGGGAGTGCTTTTCATTCTCCTTTTGTCATTAATGCGTGATAAAGGTTTTGTCAAGTTAATATCGTGGGATGGTGCGCGGAGATTACTTATCAACTAAATATCACTCGTTCAATTCATTGTCGGGGTTTAAAAACGTGAATCAAAAGCGTCGCAAAGCAGCTAAAAAAGGATATTTATCTCAGAACTCATTTTTT
Source organism: Morinoia aosen (assembly GCA_030386875.1). Taxonomy (NCBI): domain Eukaryota; kingdom Metazoa; phylum Arthropoda; class Malacostraca; order Amphipoda; family Talitridae; genus Morinoia; species Morinoia aosen. Next base: position 51,381,510 of record CM059567.1, on the reverse strand, counting down.
GAGAATATGTTTTCAGAAATATTAAAAATTATTTTTACTGCGAAATATATGGGAGTGACTTCTCGTATAGCCCATCCGGTTTGAGACAAAATAATATGAAGAAATGAAAGTCTGTGAGCCATTTACAATTGCCTTCACATTCAGATAGGCAGGCGCACCATATTTATGTACCGCAACTCCAGCCACGGCTTCACTAAGTCTTCACTGCGAGAACTACCAGCCAAATTTCGTGATCACCGTCGATATTATTGACTTGTCTGGAATAGCTATGAAATTTTTCCTGGCTAATAACTCAATCCGTGTCCGGTGCGTGCGTGCGTCAATTGATATCGGTGCTTACCGTGAATCACTGAGGCGCGTTGAGGCTTGATTGAAATGTGAGCGAGGAGTGTCACGCACGTGAAGGCAGGCACGTCGTTAGGTGGGCGTTGTGCCCTCGTCACGACATCCATCAGCGCTTAACTCGACCACTTGTGCCTGCGGCCGCCGTGCGTGCGCCTCATATTCCTGAAGAAACCATCCCGTACAGTCTCCTCCAGGTATTGCTTAGTGGGGGGGGGGGTAAAAACTTCCTTGAATACGCTCTTTTAGAAGAGTTATTTTGATGGATGGAGCTAACTGATATCCGCGTATTACGACGGGTAAATAAAGCAGACTAAATCTATTCTTGTTTTTAAAGTTTTTACTCAATATGCTCTTTTAGATGAGTTATTTTGATGGATGGACCTTACAGATATCTCCACTTATTACGGCTGGTTGATGGAGGCATACTAAACAAATTTTGCCTTTTAGAGTCTTTACTTATACATGCATTACTGGAACGTGTTATTTTTCACTGATGTTACCCTAGTTAAGAACTACAGTCCCTTCACCATGCATGCAGTATTCGCACTTAGGATTTTATTACTTTATCATGTAAAATAAACTAGTTCACAAATTATATTCAGCGTGGATTTTCATTTGATTGAAATATTGCAAATATTTCCATTCTTCCTTTATTTGAAGTTTGCTAGATATTGTATGTACTGTCCTTTGCATCGATGGACTGCATGTATTACCTTTAACTTACCGCATGTTTGACTTCAGGTTACATGTATTACATTCAATTTACCGCATGTTTGACTTCAGGTTACATAAACAACATTCAACACACTGTATGTTTGACGTCAGCTTGTATGTGTATCATTCAACAGAATGCATGTTTGACTTCAGCTTGTTGTTGACTTATCATAAACATGAAAAAGGCCTGAGATATTTTCTATTAGCTTATGCCCTTTCAGGCGTAGACAACTATAGTATCTATGAGAATAAGCGCCCCGAGGGGAAGAAGTGAGGTTCCGAATTGAGTACCAGGTAGGCTTACCTCTTGTTGAAATATATGAGGCTTATGTTTTGTCATGGGATATCTTTTTTGGTCACTGCTGTCTATTTTTTGCCCCTATCACTTTCTTCTTCAACTTTTGTTTTGTTTCATATACTTTTTTTTTATCTTGGTATTTCTATGCGCAGGGTGTGGGGACATACCTTGTGCAGAAATTCCCCCTTCCCTTAATAACAAACTTAATGGAGTTTTCTTCCTTTCACCCCACCGAATACTTTCGTTGCTGTAAGCAAACTTATAAGTTAAGCAAACTTATAATTTTATGAAATCTTATCGTATAACTCTCAATTGCGCCAAGGGTAAATATGATAGGATTGTACTATGTGTTCAGTACCCATAGTTATGTTACTCGTGGCTGCAGTGACTGTTCCTGTATAAAAGTTTACGTTTAGCGAAGACCTCGCACTGTGATAACCGTTAGTCTGTCGCATGTTTGACCACCTCAACTGATTCAATTGGTATTTTTTCGCAGACAAACTAAACTAATAGAAACTAATAAAACAACAGTTTCCTGAATAAATTATTGGAGGATTACTCACTGGACAAATCAGTGATTGGCTGAATCATTCTTTGGTTGGAAAAATCAAGACTAATTGTGTCTTTGGTATAAATTATATAATTGTTGTATGAACGAGTAATGGGTTAAATTACTGAATGATTGACCTACTTACTGATTTAGCAAAAAAGTGGGACTGCATAGTTTAAGCCGATTATAGAATTTTTGGCTAATAGATTTAACTCTCTTTCACGCCGAATTCTTCCTGAGCAATTACGCATGTCAATTTGATTATTGAGTTCTCCAACTACATTCTTCTTATTTAGGGTTTCATTTTTCTTTTTTAGATTGACATCGTGGAAGACCAATGGCACATTTGACGTGAAACACTGAAGGTCTTCGCTTACTGCCCTTGAACACGTTTTAAGTGGAACTATCTTCCAATACACAGCGCTATTACTGGAACAAGCGCCATTCTAGGTAATCAATGTAAGTCGTACGATGAAGGTTGCAGTGGCAAGCTTTACATCATTGAGCTGAGAAGTCCGTTGAACTCTGGCATGGAAGACGAGCCGTCGTTGCGGGCGACAAGGTGGGCCAAATGACACGTCTCATGCCCCTAAATTCGCGCAGGAGCCCATCATGTCTGGCTACTTGTCAACGCTCACCTCCGGGCCCGTCATTGAGGGGTCGTCCTCTTGCGGCGCCCAGCTCTGCAAGCGCACCATCAGCATTTCTTCTGGATTATGCGGGTGACCTTATGCGCTTTACGGCAGTTGTGATCGTATCCAAGTTACGTCGTGATTGCGCTCTGCACGAGCCGCTCGCTCTGAAGGTTGGCCTGTGCATCGTCCTGCTGGAATGACCTGGTGGAGCAAAGTCATTTCCATTCCGTGGCTGTAGTGGGACTGTTTGAGCTCGTAGATGTTTTATTTATGGTCTCGTAATTTTATGCGTCTCGTAAGTTCGTGTTCTGTCAAATACCGAGTGTTACTCGCGTTCACAATGTGTCGAGCTCGAATTTTGCTGAAGAATTGCGACCTCGTAATCCTCAAGCTCACGTTACCATTTGTCTCTTTGCTGGAGAGTTTACTTTTTAGAATTATTCCTATTTGCAGGTGTCACAACGGAGGCACATGATTATACCAGAATGCGTCTCCCATTTGATACGCTGCGTCTTCAAGGGCAAGTCTACTGCAAGAATACATGTTTGTCGATGCTAAGATTATTGTGACTTTGACAGTGTTTGCTGTAAATCATCATAATTTACTATTTCTACTCCATTTTGCAGTTTTCATTGTTAAGTTTTCCAACACACTCTTACATTGATCGAAGTGTGCTGTTCTCAGTGTTACAGGCTTCCAACACTTTCGTAGATTGGCCGAAGAAAGTCTTAGTTAGACATATTTAAGCAATTCTCTGGTGCCAGTTTGAAATGTTTCTACTAATATAGCTTTATGTAAAATTTTTACGTTCAAAATTTGTGGAAAACTAATGAATAAATTCGACGGTTTGAGAAAGGGCTCGTACATACAATCATGAAAGCATATATCCAAAGGTAACATTCCCACAAAATTGGTCCCGTTTTCAAAATGTAGCTCGAATATTTTGCCCAAAAACACTTCTCAATATGTTTCTCTCGCAATTCAGGAAATCCACAATTTTTTATTTTAAATGTGTTTGACAGTATAAGACAAATTTCTCGGAATACTAATATTCTAAAAATATAATTAGCATTTCTTTCAAAACTATCAAAATTCCTTTGTTTGAAAGAAAAGAATGACCCTTGACGTACCTAAGCAAAACATGCAGAACTTTCAAGTGACGTACCGTGCATCACCGTGAGGCGTTCGTATCGCTCCGGTGATGTGCCACCCATCTACCACCTCCTTCAAGTTTCTGAGTTCAGGTATCAAATTAACACGTTAACTGAGTTTCTGCGGTTATTAACAGTTGGTTTGGTTGTAGGTAACAGAATTGGGAAATCGACTTTACTGCTCGAATACATTTTTATCCTTCATAAGAAACATGAAAAATGCGTTTCCACGATAACATTCCACCTCGTATGATAAAGTTAAATTTTTAAAAGATCGTGAAACAGATGAAATGTCATTCACTTAAACCGATACGCGAATGAGCAATTTACCGAATGGTACTTATCGCTTCTATGCCTTTTGGCTAAGATCAAAGTGTAGTGTAGTACCGAATGGTACACATATGGCCCAATACGCAGGGAACGTGTTAAACTGTACTCTCGCTACTCAAGCTTATTTTAACTGCTTTGTTTGAAAACAATGAAGCAAGAAAGACCACGCACGAGTCTCGTATGATGCCGTCGACGCACGGGCACGTGGAACATGCAGAGTGCGTGTGACAGCCTGCCGTGCACGGTATATACCGCGCTGCCGTGCGTTCATTGTGCTTGGCTGACTCAGCTGCAGTTACCGAGGCTGTGCATGCAGTGCTTTGCTTCAAAGCTAATACGGTCAACACGAGCAACCATGGCATTTATTCTTTAGATTTGCTCTTCATAAAACTGTCTCGATATCTTCCCATTATGCATGATACCTTGTTAGGCAGCATTCATATTAGGTCATGTAAGGTGGCAGGTCGCGTATGTTGGCGCATCACATGTTAGGCACGAAACACGTTCTCAATTGTGTTGACGGGTATGATAATTCTCATGTCAGACATGTCACATATGAGGCCCGGTAAACATGAGGTAGCTTAGATGTGTTAGCATACGTTTCATTAGACACATCAGCACGAGACACGCGTTAGGACGTGTGCTGCATGTGTAGGCAGGAGCGCGTGACGCGTATGATATGTCTAATGCCAGACGTTAGACGTGTCACATGTGAGGCCCGTTAAACTTGAGGTAGCTTAGATGCGTTGGTACGCGTCTCGTTAGACCAAGGATGTTGCAACCTCCTTGCATTGTACACATGAGCACGAGACACGCGGGGGGCTGTGCAGGCAGGAGCGCGCTATGCAGCACAGCCGCCAGACAAACGGCCCTCAGGAGCCTCCAGTGCCGCACACACCCGTGTTGGGCCTGCGTTATGACGCCCCTGCTCCTGCTGCTGCTGCTCTCTTCCAGCCACCGCCCCCTTATTGGCCTTTATTTGCAGAGCATTTCGAACTTTCCAGCCCATTCCTCACGGTAGTCTCTATTTCGGAAGTCTTTATATTACACACGGTTTGCCTTTATTTGCAGTGCATTTCATCCCTTCCAGCCCATTCCAAACGGCAGTTTCTATTTCGGAAGTCTTAATTACACACGGTTTGCCTTTATTTGCCACGCATTTCTTCATTTCCAGCCCATTCCTCACGATAGTCTATTTCAGAAGTCTTACTCACAGATCTTCCAAACTAGTCATTTCAGTTATCCCGTGACTGCTGTGACGATCAACCGGACTATCACATATGTACAGCTACGCTTTGCGGCTTCAACGAGTACCTGCTGTGGCGGTGATGTCGAACGAAACAACCGGTCTTCGAATTATACAGGGGGATTTTTGAATTTGGGTCTTAAAATGAACAGCGTCCATTACGGCCTCAATGCGTTCAAGGGGTCGGTACATGAAAAATATTGTTTTCAAACGTGATCAAAATGAAACTATTTCTCAGGATTACATGAATGCGTTGTTTTTAAAATCTATCCGAAATTGAGGGAATTTTTATTATTAACGATTCTTTTAGAAACCATTTAAAATCACTGGAAATCCTCTACTGATGTTCAACTACAAATAAAAATTAGTCCCACATATTCAATGACACCGATAAGTATAAGTTAAGGTCCCCATGTACAATAATTATGATGGATTGCACAGATATCGACCGTTTGTTCTTATTCATTGTGTTTAGAAAGGTAGATATTTGTTACTGAATTTTCAAGATACACTCAATTTCGTTTAATGATGCATTTTTTATTGATTTTCATGAATCCTACCATAATAGCGCTTCCTCCTGCATACCTTTACCTCAAGAGAAATAGTATAGAGATTAAGTTTTTGGTGAAAATGCTTCTACCAGTTCCCGCTCGCTCATGTAAAATCCAAAACAACATTAAGGTCATCTTAGTTAAATGATTGTCATGTAATCAATGCGTTACAAATCGATTCGGAGCACCAACTTGTTATTTAGGGTCTGCAATTGGAGCGCATTAATCTTACGTTCGCGAAGTCTACGGCACCGCGAGGGAGAAGACTGGGCCGTGGTTGCAGGGACGAGCGTAAATCAAATTCTATAAAATATAAGTCTCATGAAGGAGACCATCTCACTCTTTTGACTTTTTCCGTCCGATTCGTTTGAAAGTTGGCCAGTATATGTATTTTGTAAAAGTAAACCTTTTTTACTCCTGTCATTTTTTCGATTTAGGCCTTACTTTTTTTTTTTTGACGAAAAATGTGTTTTTGGTATATTTTTATTGAAATTTCAGATTATGACTCCTCCTTCAGTTTTGATGCTAGAACAAAAACAAAGACAGTTTTAGAACCCTTGGAACATTTCTAACAAACGCTTGTTCAGTTTTTTCAAATTCAAATTTTTTCTATTTTTTCAAAAAATTTCAAAATTTCAATAATCAGCAACAATTTTTTGGGTTTAGAGCTATATATTTTTTCAAAGAATTCGAATTTGAAAAAAACCGAACGAGCGTTTGTTAGAAATGCTTCAAGGATTCTAAAACTGTCTTTGGATTTGTTCTAGCATCAAAACTCGAGAACTTATCGCAGGATGAATGTTGAAAATTCAAAGTGTTGGGTATAAGCAAAAAATAAAATTTTGTGTTGAAGTGTAATATAATGAACAATTGATGTAATTGAATGCAGTTTTAATTTTTATTTTGATAATTTCCATACATAACTTCATATTTGAAGTGTGAATTGTGATTTCAAAAAAAAAAAAAAAAAAAAAAAAATTATCATTTTTTTTTCAACAAAATGATTTTTTTTATTTTCAGTCTGATTCTTATAAAATTTGACTATGATATGTAACCTTTGAAAATAAACACAATTGATTCCATTCATTTTTTTGATTCAGGCCTTAGATTTTGCAAAAATTTGACATATTGGTTTTTAGGTATTGATATTTCACTAATATTGATATTTCAAAATGTGACTCCTCCTTCAGTTTTGATGCTAGAACAAAAGCAAAGACAGTTTTAGAATCCTTGGAACATTTCTAACAAACGCACGTTGAGCTTTTTTTCCATTTCCTATTTGTTCTCTTTTTATATGGGGTCAAAATCGGGAAAAAATTTAAAATTTTGGGTGCTTTTCATTTATATTGATATTTCAAAATGTGACTCCTCCTTCAGTTTTGATGCTAGAACAAAAGCAAAGACAGTTTTAGAATCCTTGGAACATTTCTAACAAACGCACGTTGAGCTTTTTTTCCATTTCCTATTTGTTCTCTTTTTATGTGGGGTCAAAATCGGGAAAATTGAAAAAGTTTGGTCGCCTTACCCCCCCCGGGGGGGGGGAAATTATTTTCCGTAGCGCCATAAAATTTTAGGAACGAATAGTCTACCACCTAAGGGTCCTTTTACAACAAAAACATGAGAAATGACCATGGAATCGACAGCATCTGGCAAGGGCCTGAGATGGTATCCTGAAGGCCTGATCTGGGTGCACAGCGTCTCAATGCATCTAGCAAACGCAATGTTCCGTCCTGCTCTGAAGCCAACAAGCATATGCTCTTCCTTTAAGCCCCCTCGATCAGGGGTAGGCAACTATTGTATCTGAGGAAATTAGCACTCCCAGAGGGAATGTGTGAGGCTCGAGCTAAAGGTTAGGTAGGCCATCCATTTGGTGAAATCGAGTAGGTTTTTGTTTTGTTACGGATCTTCTTTTTTAGGTTCACTGCTATCCGTTTTTTCAGCACCTTCTGCTTTTCATCTTGTTTCATGAGCTTTTTAAACTCAATGCTTTTATGTACTTTGTACATAGATTCAGCGTTCTATCAAGTCCATAATGAATGGTTCCATCTTCCTTCTTCTTTTTGGAGCCTTTTTGTAGCGGTTTCTGAGGCTAAAACTAATATCTGATCTGAGCTAATCTTCCTTCTAATATGAAATATATTTCAAATCGTGGGGATGCGTAAGAAATTCTCTAGGCGCGATTTAGTTGTGCTCCTGTCATTGCTGGTGACTCAAACATTACCTGTGTCGGGGTCGTCCACTCATAAATGGTGTGAACAAGAGCGCTTGCAAGTTAAGTTACCTACGAAAAGCTTCTTTTAATATGAAGCAAACTTTCAGAGGCTCCAAAAGAAAGTAAATGACATAGTAGACGAGGAAAATGAAAGCAAAAGATAAATGAAGACGCTGGGAAGAATACAGAAAAAATTTTGTACGATGAATGAGAGAAGTGGATGTATAACATGACCATCGAATGTGCTCCATCTATATTGTGTTATCGCTAGCTTAGCTCTTCTTATAGGTTACTTAGTAGCTTCTGATTATGTCTAGTTTTCAGGTAAAATTATGTAATCTTAATTGAAGCAGAATGGTAAACTCCAATTTAGAATGGATGGTTGAAGGGCTTATAACTCACTGAGGCGTAACAAAAGAAGGATGTATGAACAATGTAGCAAAACAACTAGTCTGCGTTATAACTCAAAAACTCAAAGTTACTCTTCATGCCTTGTCAAATGTCATTATTTCATTGTTTTACTGCTACACAAAACAATGAACTATTTCTTGTGTCACCGTCAATAAAGCAATACAGTGAACTCAGTTAATATTAAGATAATTCCACTAGCCAGTAAAGCTCTAATTCCAATCCTGATGCGAGGAAACAACATTATAAGATGGCTATTAACCAAGTGTTTTTTAATTTACACATCAGTTAACCAGACGAGTTCGAAGTGTGCACTTGGTTGTGTTTCCATTGACGCATGGGAGGCGGATGTAGAAGAGCACCCTCGCCTGGGGAGCGCGTGTGAGGGCGTCGATTAGGAGCTTAAAGGGCGGCGCTGGCCGCAGTCTGTGCCGCCTCTGAAGCACCGCTGATCAATATAGTCACTTAGGCGTGCTAACGACATCAGCGATGATGCCCGCGGGCTGCGGGGCAACGATCGGCTTCCGCAAATGTTGAAAAGTGCGCAAATTAGCCTGGTGCTGGGAAATTGGCTCCCTCAGCGAGGCAGGCTTCTGCCTCTGCCCGCCATCTTGATTATTGCCCTCATTAGCTGGATTAGCGCTCAAAGAACAGCGCTGCTCTGATTATTGCGTCAAACGGGGTTACCAGCTCCGTCCAGCGTTTGATCTTTGCGCCAATTCGCGTTCTGTGTTCATGTCCATATTTGGATTCTGGTCTGAGTTTGAGTTCTTATTTTGATGCCCTAGAAAAGAAAAATGGCTTTTAGTTGGCGTTGGGTTTGGATTTTGTTCATCGGGGTTCTTGAGCTCCGGCGTATATTGTAATTGTTGGAAGGATTTAGGTCTGAGTTCATTACCTGATTTAAATGACCGTGGAAATTTTTGCCTTTATAACAGTGGCCTTGTTGGTATGTAAGTGGGTGGCGCTTCAAAACCGATAGCCCCGCTTTGTCCGTTGTATCAGTTCAGGCTCAACATTTCCAGTTATTGCAGTTTAGAGCAAATTTTAATTTAGCCCGCAGTTTCTTCATTCTCTCTTTGCGTTAAACAATTTTTTCCGAGAACTATTTGAACCTCGAGGTTATATTGATGCCTATGACCAGCGTACAGCACACGTTAGCACTTTGCTTATTGCCAGAATTTGAGCTCAAAGGAGGCCTGCTAACTTTGATCTGATTGAAGCTTCGCCCAGCAGTACAGGGAAGATCTGGGACCGCATTATTAACCAATTTACTACGTTGTCGTAGCGGTAGCGCTGATAGCAGTATTTCTCTTTGTAGAACTTTCTGTGCCAGCTACACCGCTACGGCGGGCTAAACTATTTGAAAATCTGGCCCCTGATTCTCCCCAGCGTGACTTCTTGTGGCCATGTGGTAGCTGCATGGTGTAGCGTCACGTAGAGAGTTGGATGCGACGCAGGCAGGGAGTTGATGAAGATTTGATCCTCGCGCCGCCAATGTCATTCAGCGCGAGGAAAACATCTACATTACCCACCTTGAAAAACTTCGAAAGAACTTCCTATGTAAAATTGACTTTCCATGGAAATTTTGTGAGCCCTCACCTAATTTCTATTTCATGCTTACATTTTTGTCGCGGGAAAAGAGAAACTATAGAGTACAAGTTTTGTTTTTCTGTGTCATGATTGCGAAAATTTTATTTAGCAATCTGATCAAATCTCTGACCGCTTAAATTTTATTTTATGTGTAAAGGGAAATATTTCGGTCCAAAGTTCCATACAAATCGTCATTCAGATGCCTTGATATTGCAAGTCATTCAAATGTTTGCAATTAAAGTTAGTTACCATGGTTGAAACCATAGATGTTTCCGTCAACTGATGTTTCTGTCAACTCCTGTACCTAAACATGGACACTTGCGGCTGAGTCGAATGCATGAGACCTGTTGCACCCAAAAATACGGGGGCATAACTTAATACAATGCATCCCATGGCTGTGCTCTCGTAACACGGTCCTCTCTTTGGTCGAAATCTAAATCGCTGTAACGTGATCCTTCGCATCTATCATGCCTCGTGCGGCAGGATTGCTCTGCCTATCTATCTGCTACGCTCAGTCTCCAAAGAAATCTCGATGAGCGATGAATTACCACCAAGGCGAAAGTTTAGTGTGAGTTTTGTGTGATCTGCGGTGATTGGAACGCACGGACGCGTGCGCTTGGCGGTGAGGACGCGGCCTTTTGAATTTGAGTGCTCAGCGCTCGCGAAAAAAGCGGTCCGCGCAAGTTGGGCTTTTGATGCCGTACCGTTTGAAGCCGCGCTCTGCCGGGCGCAGGCGTAATTAATTTCATACTTAGCTAATAAAACTACTGCCAACTTGCCAAAATGCGAGCCCGATTTTGAGGAGCCCTGCTGGCTCTGCGGGGCGGCGAAACCGTGGCACTCTGGCCGGGCCGTGAGAGTAATTCTAGTGTGTAGGTCACTGATTCTAATATCTAATACATTTTACACGTTGCTTACGATACGACCCATCGATGGGTCATGCTTAAGGTTTTCAAGTCACGAAAAGACCCATCGATGGTCTGTTTGAAAAATTTTAAGAATCTTTCGAAATTAATAGTATTTAATATACCAAGTTAATATTTGGTTTTCATAAATTTCCAAGCAACTTTTGACTTTCAATTTGAGTTGAATATTGAACTTCAGTTTAACCCATCGCAGTCAACGAGTTAATACCCGTATATTGAGCTAATTTGCAGTGACATGGACGTAAATGGACTAGGTGACCGTAAATGCTCCGTCTCGCTTAGTAGGCTAGAATTTGTGCGGAGGTCTGCGACCGGTCAGTGAGGCCAGGGTGGGACAGTGAGACGCAATTAGAGGACATCTCTATCCTCACGATCTTGACGCGCGCGTATCTAAGAGCCTGATTATAAGACCCTCGATATGTGACTCCTGGATGACCGCGGCTGTGCTGCACATTTCTGCATATCATTGACATATCGTCGGCAGGCGTCCCAGTGCCGCTCATTGTTTCTCTGGAAAGCTGCTGCCATTCGCTGAGGTCATCAATGTTCGAATATTTTTTTTGGCTGGGGGTAGCATTCCAGTCTCCCATCCGTTCTTCATTTCTTACTGAACAGAACTTGTCCAGCACTTTAGCTCGTGCTAGCAAACTCTAATCTATTGAATTGTCTGGCCTTCTTTGAGCTGAACACGAACCGTGAAGCTTTTTAGAATTTTAAAGTACTGTAATGGCTTTTACTGTACGGAATTACGGTACGGTTGTCTCGGAACTTGGCTGCGTGATTGCCTTATCAAGCGATATTTGACGGCATCTGGTAGGATATCTGAGAGGCGCATCGATCGTGTGCTGTAAGGGATCGATGTTGACCCCATTGTGTTACAACGCTTTAACGCCTTTGATTCGTTGTGTATTTATTCGTGTTGTTATGTGTAAAAGCGAGCACTTCAGTAAAACGTTCCTCGGAGAGAGAAAATGCTGCTGTAACCTATATTTCCAAGGTATTTATAATGTTATTATGATGAGTAGAATTTACAATTTCTGTCTGATCAAAAGGCATAAACTGCGCTCGCTCATGTAGGTGCACATGTACGAATGTAACTGAGTAAAGATAGGTTATTTGGTTTCTTATTACAAATCCAGTTTTAATGCTTTTCTTTTGTACAAGTGGGAATCTGCAAATTGTAAATGTATTTTTGCCAGCAGCACGGTCACTTTGCTTGGACTTAGTATAAAAACAAAATAGGATTTTTTTTGCACGAGTAAATCAAATTATCTTCATTAGCTATAATTAACCTAGTTGTGGGCTTTCTGCATTCAATCAATGCTTTGAAAACTGTCAGCCATCAGTTTTTTGTTACGAGTGAAAACAATGAAAGTTTTTCAGATCAGGACAGAAACTTTTAGATATTGCCAATGAATATTGTGAAAAATCAGGAGTCACTCGCGAGGATGAGCCATATCGCCTCTCTTCTAGCGCTAACATTGAGCACACACACACATGTTGAACGTAGATGATTGGTATCTCCAAGTAATCGTGCTTTACATTAACTTCATAGCAGAATAATTCATTATCTTCATAACAGAATAATTGGATTGGCTCCAGTAAGTTAGCAGTTCCACTCTAAGGCTTGTTTATTCTAATTTTTCGAAGAATTATGCTGATGCAGTGCACGAGTGCCTGTCTCCATGCTTACAGGCGCACGCTTTGCGCGTGGATGTCTTTCCTCCTTTCAGAACGCTAGATTCTTATTATTATTCATTGTTTGTATAGAAATTCATAAAAAACGATTAAAACATATCAGAAAAATTGTGTTGCTTAGAAGTATTTTCGCAACAAGGCTACAATTTTTTGACAGGTACTAGATGATTTTTGTCTGTTTTTGTTTGTTTGCTTGTTTGTTGTCTGGCAGTTTCGGTAATCACGCAATTGTTACTCGCTATACTGCGCAACTGTCACAGTCTATCTTTTATCAGCTTCATCTCCTTTACACTTGTGAATGAGTGTGAAGGACCATGCAGTCCGTAGGAAAAACAACCATCCTCGCTCTGGCCCCACGATACCACCTCCCTTAGATGCATCTCATGTGACCACGAGGCTGCTGGACGCCTCGCTAAGCAATCAACTTATTCTAATGTGCTTGTCGAATGCTTGTCGCAAGCCAACGAACAAAGCGTGTGTGCAGGACGCTTGCTGACCTGCGTTAGCGCTGTCCTAAGGAGCATCTTCAGCTCGTGTGTATACACACGAAGTGCGGCCTGGACCCGAGGCAATGCAAAAATAGAGGTCTATGTTCGTTCTTATTCGATGTGTGTTGGATTGTGTCGGGAAGCTTCACTCATAATAACGTCAGTCCAATCCATCAAACAGATCGAATAATACATCACTGAGCCGAACAGAAAGAGAAATCACTTGAATGCTATGACAATAATTGGAAAGGCGCTAGAGGCCCGATACAATGAGTAATTAAGTTTTGATAAATAGCATGTCCAGATGCTGTTGAAAATGAGTTAGTTTACGAACAGTGAGGTCATCTCATCACACAATGATGGAAAGTTTTGTTATTTGACTTGTGTGAAATTTGTGCCAGGGAGTCTAATGTGTGACCTGTAAGGCTTGACCAACAGGACTCAGAAGCAGAGGAGCGAGACGATTGAGCAGACCGCAGACCTGCAAAGCGGAGGTCGTCTGTGTTGAAGAAATAAAGCCAAACAAAGAATAAACGCCTCATTCTGCGTTTGATTTAGTGGAAACACCATTGACCACATCCAAGATCAGGTCTTTCATTGGATTTAGGAGACTGCATTGTGAAACTGAGCTCCCAGTACCAAGGACAGCGGGACCGGCGGCGTGATTGTGTTGAGCTGTCCAGCCGAGATGTGATCTCCGCCAGGGGAGACGTGTGTGTTCAGCCCTGCTAGTTGTTGGTGTGAGCATCATGGTACGCATTGGAGGCTGTAAGCATCTTCACACGCACGGGACTGGATGTAAGCATCATCACACGCACGGGACTGGATGTAAGCATCACACACACGCACGGGACTGGGTGTAAGCATCATCACACGCACGGGACTGGGTGTAAGCATCACACACACGCACGGGACTGGCTGTAAGCATCATCACACGCACGGGACTGACTGTAAGCATTTTCACACGCACGGGACTGGATGTAAGCATCATCACACGCACGGGACTGGCTGTATGCATCATGACACGCACGGGACTGGATGTAAGCATCATCACACGCACGGGACTGGCTGTATGCATCATGACACGCATGGGACTGACTGAAAGCATTATGACACGCACAGGACTGGCTGTATGCATCATGACACGCATGGGATTGGCTGAAAGCATCATGACACGCACGGGACTGACTATAAGCATCGTCACACGCACGGGACTGACTAAAAGCATCATGACACGCACGGGACTGACTGAAAGCATCATGACACGCACGGGACTGGCTGTATGCATCATGACACGCACGGGACTGGCTGTAAGCATCATCATGCATACAATTATCTGACATGGCATACGCCTACAGGGAAGACTACTGTACACTAATATTTTTTAATATAAAAATTAGATGCATTCTTCATTCAAATTCATTGGTAAGGTACAGAGCATTTTAGAAACAATTTTTGCCCCCATAAACTAGAGACGTGATTCTTTGTTGCATTCTAAAAAATATTCATTGCCATAAGTATGTCGTTAGTTTGTGAGTGCTAAGCATTTTTAAAACGTCATTAGTTAAGCCGCACGCTGTCTGCCTGCGTGCGTCTACTACCAGGTCTATTCGATGCTGAATTTATGTTCAGAAGGAAGCTATTGTCTCGAGTCGTCGCGAATCACCAGTTTGTACCACTGATCCGTCATTAAAAGTTCCCTCTGAAATGATCTCGCCTGTGGTATTTTGTAGTGCTGCGTCAATCTCGCTTTCACTTTCTGCTCCTGGCAAATAATTAATGTTTCAACTTGATCAAAATTAAGGTGTCTTTATCTGGACGAGTTTTTGGTCCTTCTTATTGACCACGGGCGTGGTGTTCAGCGGTCGATCAATGGGTTGTCTCAATAATCTCGTCAACTCGCCGTAGCATAACGGCACACCCGAGATCACAGTTGGAGTAATATTACGTGCAAAAAGCGAAGCGCGTGCTGGTCCAACTGAACGCATCAGCGCCTGTATGCCTACACCGTCTTCTGATAATGAAACCAAATGTCAGACCTGCACCCTCCTCCTCTAGCGCTCCTGCTTATAGAGGTGGAACACTGGCATTCTTTCTGGACCAATTCTCAATTTTGTTTTTTTCTACAAAATTTGGTCTTCATAAACAAGTAGCATTTAGCAGCTTTGCAGGGACACCGTATATAAGGTAATTTTGAGGTCAAATTTTATGTGGAAAAAGTCAAATTCGATCATTTTGGCGAGAAATAAGACCAATCTGGCATCCCTGCACCGGCCTACCGCTGCCGCGGCCCCTACATAACGACCCGCTCATTACGGCCTCAGACTGCGTTAGCCTGAGCTTGTTCTTCTTTCCAAGTATCTTAAAAAAACATACCGAATAATTAGTCGCTTGGATTTACAGGAGAAACTGTATCTCTGTGGGATCAAATTTAAGTTTATACTCGAATTTCCGAGAAGCTGCCCTCGATGTTGAACGTGTTCTATAGCTGCAGGATTTCGTGCTTCATAATTAGCAATTTTGATGTGCCTGGAGGCACACTTAGCGGCGAGCTTGATCAATCTGTTGGCGAAACAAATTGGATTCGTTTCTCGTGTTTGGGACCTCACTAGCCTTGGTGCTCATTTTAAAATTTTTGCTTTTCTCTTGAGCTGCCTAACTCGTCTGTTTTTTGAGCGAAACACTTCAGCAAATGGTCAAGTTTTCCTCTCCTCATTTAAACTTCATTTGTAAACGAACATTACGTCAGACTTTCACTTCCACCACCATAACATCGCATTGAACATAACTTCAACGGCCGCCTAGCAGGCGCCAGAAAGTAGGCACGTCGAGCACACAATATAACAGATGGCTTATCTGACGACGGCTTCATTCTCGCCCGTGCACGCTGATTAACCTGAACTAAAGGACTTTCCTGGTCGCTCATGCACTGATATGAAGGACCGCCTCGCACCGAGGCGCCATCAATGACTCTGTGTGGTGACAGCGCTCGATCGTCTCGGGGGTTGGTAGCTGAGCGTTTTTTGGTGGGCGTTGTGTGAGATATGAACAGGCCCGTCCCGAGTATGCTTGCTACCATGAATCTCCCGTGAGAATTGCTGTGTCTCACGAGGTTTGATAAATGCGTGTTGTACGTGTGGTTTGCGCGCTTTGATGAATTCCCAGTAAGAATTTATGTAAGTCTCACATACTGTATATTGATGCATGTCTGCAGTACGTGTGTTTAGCTCGCTTTGATGAATCACCACTGAGAGAATCTCGTGTGACAATTCCTGTCTCATAAGGTTTAGCGCCCGTGTAATGTGAGAGTGTTTAGTGTGCTTTGATGAATCTCCAGTAAGAAGTGCTGTAAATATATCGCCCATAGATTTATGTATATATATATTGTGTGTGTGCTGAATGTGCTTTGATGAATTTCTTGTTGGACTTGAAGCATGCCTGTTAAGATCTCTGCATCACTGCTATATTAGTGCCTATGTTCTTTGACAGATCTTTTGTAAGATATGATTTACGCCTTGTACGGTTTGGAGAATATGAGTCGCGTGTGTTTACTTTCTTTCGGAATATGCTCAGTGAAAAAAAGATGGTACCTGTTGAGGTTTGGTGCATTTATACTGAGCCTAGATACATACCTTGTGGAAATTTGCCGTACATGTTTATGCATGAATGTGTGCAGGTATGTATGCACGTTTAGTGACATTTAGTGTCTGAGTTATCAATTTTACAGGCGGTAATGGGATTTAGAGTCCATGCGATAAGATTTAATGCAACTGATAAGAATTGATGCATACCTTTTAACACTTTACTGTCAAAGTATTCATATATGTACGAACCGTTAGGTTTTTTATTAATCTGATTTCATAAATCTTGATCATTGTCATGTTTTAGAGATCAAGCAAATACTCAAAAATTTCTCTTTCCTCTATGCGGTGTTCACCCATAATCTTAATTCTGTAATTATTCAAGTAACGCTGCTTGCTTGGTAATATTAATGAGCCTTGTAATTCGGTGCAAGAGATGCTATGTAGGCTATAGTCTCGACTCGGGCTTGCTAGCCCCAATCCTTCAGTTTTTACTTGGCCTCTACTTCTTCTGCGCGAGTACTGCTGCTAATCATGGTATAATTGAGGGGCAAATGGTACTTGCATGTTGCATTTTGTGATGAGGAGCTGCAGCAAACTCGCTGTGTCAGTTCTGTTACGCATTGCGCTCGTGAATATTTGAATGACAATATGTGGAAGACACACTTTGCTCGAAGCCAGTGCAGCGCACATTGCCAAGCATGCAGTGATGACGAGGCGAGCTGTGATTACCGAAAATTTTGATTTTGCTGCATGTAAATGCGAGCTCCTTGAAACGTTTTTATTTAATCAGAAAAAAAGTATTTTTGTCTTGTGAACTCCGTTGCGTATATTGGAAATTGCATTAAAAAATATAAAGTTGACATTTAGCACTGTTTGTTGACTTTGAAAACTGTCACTTTGAGAACAAGCTGTTTTGTGTGCAGGCTTCATCTACCGTCATTGTTAAATAAGCAGTTCATTTTTTACCTTCGTCATTTCTGGCATATTTTCGGTGCAATTCTGAGCGAGTCATCAAAATTTGTGTGTACCTTGGTGGAAACGTAACACGGAATTTATATTATTGTGTGTGTGCGTTTTGGTTTTACTTTCAAGAGGTAATTTTCCACGCTTGAATTATCAGCCTCTGACACGCTGCTGAGGCTTCATATCTGCGATGGTATCCGTAGCTCGAGATGCTAGCCTGACCTTTGGAGGAGCTTTTCTGATTGCCTGCATTGAGGGCCACTTGAAAAATCCCATAGTAAATGCTGAAGCCATTTGCATTTGAAAACTCATTTCAAATTATCTGCTGTGACTTCTCTGACGCTGCTTTTTAATCAGTCCTTTTTCTTACGTTGTTTATTTTGCAGTCCTTGGCTAGTTTGTCTCAGTGAATTCACTGAGTTAGCTAAGCTGGGAGTGAATGCTCTCCGCACGCGTGTTTTTGTCATGTAAACATTTGATGGAGTCATGAAGCGGTCACCTTATTCGATTGATATTTAAAACAGACAGGCTGCTCATAAGTTGGTGCGCTATACGAACTGTTCTATTGCTGCGCGCGCCATTCAATTTGGACGTGAGCACTGAGCAAGGCCCCTATACCGGGCCCGCCACAAGTTATTGGCCATAGGAGAAAGACTCGTGTTGGCTGCTTCGTCCCCCGGGAGTCGGATGTAGCACTCAACTACTGACCAAGGCCTGCCCTCTAATGAGTCCAGGGGCTCAACTCAGGCCAGAATTTTGCGACTTGGCGCACCTGATGAATGCAAAGCGCTCACTGGAGCTCCGGCCGGCCCTGCACATAATGTAAATGGTAATTTCAAGGAAACTGTGCGTGTGAAGTGAAGCCATTGCAATTTGTTCCCTGTCAGAGCTTGCAGCTCGGGTAACACTTTCACCTTCGTGTGGAAGTTAGTTTTGTGATGTACAGTGAGCAAGACAAAGAGTGCGAATTATTCCTGTACTATTGTATGTTCTTTGCGTGTACATGTGATGTAGCTGAGCCGTGAATGCATGCTTTTGAGCTCGTTTATTGATAGCGTGTCTACTTGCGGTCCATGGTATATGGAATTTTTTAATATTATTATTGCAGCAATTTCGCATGTCATTTTTTTTATTTTTTTTATTTTGCGTCGCAAGACAGAAAGTCGTTGTGTTTTCAGGTGTGTGTTGATTGTGTTTACTCGTTTTATTTCCTATTAGCTGAATGCAATTATACTTGCGTTTTTGTAGAAGCGATAATACGCGTTTAAAGATTTATGAATGAAAGATATTTATTTGTTCTGATACGCGAAAGATTGCGGCTTAAAAAAATGCCACGTTCTCAAGTCAAGCGGTCTAGCTATAGATCAATTGCAGGTATGCAATCTCCAGCATTGGCGATCGCGAGATTTTCTAATCAATTCACGGCATTTACGGTTCTCAGGGAAGTCGAAGAATGTGAGCGCTAAACAAGTGGAGAGTTGAATCCAATCCGTTTATCTTCCTTCGAACGTTCCTCATTTCGCTAACATCTCGATGTTTACCAATCGTACGGCATTTTCCCTCTGTCCAGCTTGCTGAGGTCGAGCAAAATAGAGGCGTGACGTCTGCCTCGTCTTGCTACGTCGTCAAATGTTGAAGGCGGGGTACAGCACCGCGAGGTGGCGGCACGGCCGTTTGTCATCGTCATCGCAGTCAATATTTGAGCTACACTTGTGCATCACATCACCGTCACGCTTTCTTACGCTCTTTCTTCCTCAGAAGTTCTTTCTCCTTCTCCCTCTCTCTCTCCCTGCAGCCAGCAGCAGCATGCACCCTATCAATCAGGGCACGATTTTTTGCGCCTGTAACATTCTTAGATTTCCGTAAGCAGACGACTGACCTGGTTGAGGACTAGTTAATGCACATCATAATCACATTGCGTGCTGCGTCTTTCGTAAATTTATGAAGCGTATTTCATTAGTTATACATTAGTTTGAGCGCTATTGTGTATCTGATATATAATTTTTTCATTCTTCTGAGGTGACATACGAGTAAAATCATTACCTAGAACTATTACAATGAACAGCTTGGTATATAAATACTTACAAAATGTAACTACTTTTGCTCCCGAATAGGTTCGATGACTTATTGGGAATACTAAAAAAATTCCATTTTACCTCCATTCCTAATCACGAGCACTTATCTTAACGCACACAATCCTGACCGAACAGTTTTAACGTGAGAAAATGAAGAATCATGCTGAATTCAGGCGACGTATCATCGCGAGTGATAAGTTAATATCCATGTTACCTGTGAATATGCGTGGAAGCGCGACTGCCCACTACTAAATTAGTGCCCAGTCCATCTGGCACAGAGCGAGGCACTGCCACTTGCAGAACTCGTCTTCGAGCGCTTGCTTTGTCCAACGTCAGGAGGTTGTGTGGTGCTGCGACGTACCTTCTGACATGCTCTTCGTGCTTTAGCCTTGTGCAGGGTGCATTGGAAGTTGTGCCACGGTGCGCGAAGTCTTCCTGGCGATGCGTAGCCTTTTTTTCCTTCGTTTGTGTGTTTCTTGAGCTCTGCTTCTTTGAATGCGTATCTTCAGTAATGTTGAGGAAAAGGATAAGGTAATTAAGATACATCGTCCTGACGGTAGGAAAGATGTTGGTAAAATTAGTCTGATGTACAGAGGGCTCACTCCGCACGAAATCTCGTCTTCAATCTACACGCTCCAGCGCGTAGAGACCATATATCGATACCAGCCAAGGACGGCTAAATCATCTCATCAAACTGGAAACATTTTGCCATAACCTCCCCGCGAGATTTTATCGCAGGATTTCTTCGACTGAAACTTTCTTTCGAGAAAGTTTCAGTCGAATCTTTATAGAATCGAATAAACATTGTTTTGTGTGGTAAGATGATGAAATTTGTTTTGATTGTAATAATATATTGGCGTAAGAAGTAAAATCTATGCAAATAATTGAAGGCATTATATGAAGTGAAGAACTCTAGCAGTTCCTGTCAATAATTCCGTGTAAATACTGCTGCTATTCTAGCCGGCATACCGATCATGTAAACAGAGTATAGTGTGCTTATTTCCTCGGTTTGTTCAAGAAACGTGTTTTTTTTTAAATGGTGGAACTAAAGCGTGATGCCTGATGGGTGCGCTGTTTGATGTTAGAGACTGTGTGGTGAATCGGTCTTATGCAGGCCAGGCAGCTCTAAATGACTGCTACGCTCCCTGTATTCACGAATGTGGACTTGTTATAGCTCATATGCTCCATACTGCGTGATGCTATCCCAAGCAAACCATCATGTACGTTCTATTCAACTTGTACTGTAGTGTTAGAGGTCAATCTAACAAGCTGTTGTACAACTTACACAAGTGATAGTTAACGCTGTCTATAGCTCAATGGCGATATGTTTGGTAACGTGCAGCCAGCCGTATATATGTGTATCCAAGTATACGTCTTGCATATCAATTTATAATATTACAGTCAACAAAAACCATTTGCCATCCGCCTAAACTTCTGCACCGCAAGTTTTATGCGTGCGCTGAACTCCGGCGCACGGTGTATTGATCTTGTTCAACATGCATTCGGATATCTTATACTGCGCTGCCTCTCCCCAACGTAACACGATCGAAACTCTGACCTTTTCTGTGCGCGGATTGTCTTTCGATTTCTTCCCTGATAACCGCTCACTATTTTCTGCACACTATTTGACATTATAATTATAGTTCTGCCGATGGGATTGTCCTCATTTTTATGCACTCACTTTCTCTTTGGCGCTCGGTTTTGGCCGTCGTCTTGCGGGCCGGAATAATCGCATACACATCGCACTCGGACGGCCGGGCGATAGAGACGCTACATCTCATTGACGGCACGCTGCACAACTGCGCAACTCCTGCTCTAAACTCTGATAAATTTTGTGTCGGCCGCGGAATTATTCATTGCTCTGGATAGCTACTTGACGCTCTCGTGACAGTTGAAGTCTCTCGCTGGAGCGGCGGCCACACCTCCTCTTGCTGCCTCTTGTGCAGTTCTCAGAGGTCTTGTTGCCTTGTACAGTTCTCAGTGGTCTTGTTGCTTTGTACAGTCTGTTGTGGTCTTGCTGCCTTGTACAGTCTCTAGTGATTTTGTAGCCTTGCACAGTCTTTAGCGGTCTTGCTGTCAAATGCAGTCTCCAGTGGTCTTGCTGCTTTTCAGAGTCTTCAGTGGTCTTGTTGCCTTGTACTGTCTCTAGTGATTTTTCTGCCTTATGCAGTCTCCAGTGATCTTGTAGCCTTGTATAGTCTGTAGTGCTCTTGCTGCCTTACGCAGTCTCCTATAGGGATCTTGCTGCCTTGTATAGTCTGTAGTGCTCTTGCTGTCTTGTATAGTCTCCAGTGGTGTTACTGCGTGTTACTACCATGTGTGGTCCTTAGTGATATTGCTGTTTTCTACCATCATACAGTGTCTTAGGCAGTAAATCTAGCCTACTTCATGCATCGTCCAATCGTGCATCAAAATCTGTTCTCTGTCGCATGTAAATCAGGGTATTTGTTTGGTCACTCTTCGAGTGATAAGGTAGAGATTTATTGAACCTTATCTAAAGACATGTTTTGCCATATTTTAGTGAGCCATTAAAGCTCTTCGAATTCATTTTTACGAACTGCTATTAATTTGGTCTGCACCGATGATATCAAATTGTTGACTTCGTAACAACGAAGTAAGATTCAAGTGCCTTGGTGGCTGTGCTTCGTATGCAATAGGTGGTGCCATGGTAAACACGACTAGTATGTGACAAGCTTCCGCAATTTTTGCTCTATATTTTTAAACATGTATGCGAATGGAAAAATAAATGGGTGTTATTATAAACAAAGGTCATGGTGTAGAAATAGCTTGCTTGGGATTACCTTGTGCCAAATGAGACGCAAAATAAATTCTTATTCGTGTTCCCATGATTCGTGTTGAAACTTCAAAATTCTTTTGTCTCGTCCAATCAAGGCCAAGATCCGCCGCTGTAGAGCCGCGGGGTCGTCTCGCTACAGCATTGCCGTAGCTAGAAACTTCATTTAGTTCCCAGGCTTGAGTTCTTCCTTATTGAATGATGGTACTTGAAACACATATTTTATTGGCAATGTTACAAATGAGTTTTAGTTAAAAGAGTTGGGGTCGACACATTTAGTTCAAGAAATGGGCATTTGCGCTGTTATGACGCTATATGGTCCGTTATTAACAGTCGTCGTAGTGATCGAGGCACACCGCCGTCAACGATGCGCCGCATTCACGAGGTGGCAAAGTCGGCGATGCTCAATGACTGCGTAAAAATGTCCATTTGACCACAGTATAGATGCCTATAGCGCAAAGGTCCTGAATATCCGTTTTCATATTTTTCCTACAGCTTTCCTTTGCATTTCATTCCACTTCCTTCTTAATTAGCAGTTTCTGTGCAAGGGGTACCCTGTGAGGGCACACATCCTGTGCATAGATTCTACGTTTTCCTCAGTCCATACTGAATAGACCCTTCTTTTTCTTTTGTGGGAACATCTTTGCAATGGAAACGAAGCCTTAAACTGTCATAGTTACTATACCAGGGTATCGCGATCTGCCCTGCGCTCTCTGAAGTTACTGCGCTGCGCAGGCTTTACAGAGCGTATCTGCTGAGATGCCGGCAGCGATACTGAACTCCATGTGTCTTTTTGTCGTGGACGCCTCTCTTCATAACCCGTCGTTGTGGAAACAAATGTGTCAAATTCCCTCACATAGTAGTGGTAATAACCATTCGTGAAGCTGCTGATAATCTTTGCGCAGAGCAAACTAGCATAGTTAAGCAAACACTCCAAATTAGCCTATGAGGGAAAACAAAACTTCGGACTCTGAATCAAAAGCCATACTCTTCGAAAACATCCTACAGATTCACGGATAGATGTTCGGTACAGTGAATCTTCATTACACAAGTATGACCCCTCAGGGGGATACAACTGTTGTATCTATGGGAATTAGCGTGAGGGCCTGAGCTGAGAGTTAGGTAGGCGTTCTTTTTGTTGAAATAATATGTTTTTGTTAAGTTAAGGACCACCTTTTTTCGGTTCACTGCTGTCCTGTTTTTTCAGCACCTACTACTTTCTTCTTCAACTTTAATCTTGTTTCATGAACTTCTTTCTTATCTTACTGTTTCTATGTCCTTTCTGCATAGATTCCGCGTTCCCTTCACTCCATACTAAATGGTGCCTTCTTCCTTCCTCTCTTTGGATAGCCTTTGTTGCGGATAGGAAGGCTTAAACTACCTAATAATCTAATCTAATCTTCATGCAAGGCGATGAACAATTTTAACAAACAGCTACAAATACACTGAGGATCGTGAATCTAGCGCATATTCTACTCGTAGATCACGAATCAATGAATAAATTTAAACATCACACATACTCAGAGTTGAAAGAATGGTATTGTAGGATCTGTGCCCATATAGCGTCAAACGGGAAGCAATGATTATCAAGAGGTGCCCTTGGCATTTAGCGCAGTTGTCCGCCCTTCCGTTGCAGGTATGCTAACAGAAGGCAACTAACACGCATGCTGTTTACTGGGTGACCGCATCAACACCTTCTCAAACTGGGAGGGTGAGAGGGGTATACTCCGCCGGATGTCGCTTGCATGAGTATTTCTTGTGGGTTGAGGTCTGGCGAGTGAGGTGCCCATCACACAGCGCTGCTGCTCACCACGCGTTCCCTGACATTCTATACACTTTCTTGACCTGAAAACGCCGTTTCATCAGTCAAGGGGCTTAACCTGTCTGTTTAGTTCGACGCCTATCTTGTCTAAATGATTGTAAACTCGTAAATGAGCAGGATCAGATGGAGTGAATCCCTGTAAAACATACTTTGATGGCCTCTGAGTGACTAGCAGTGAGCGTTATTTTCAAGCTGCTTTTCTGTCATAAAAAGCATGTGAAAGCAAACTAAATTACGAAATTTTGCGATAAGAAGTGCAAGTTTCCAAAAGCTAACGAAGCGCACGAACACATTTAGCTTGAAACAGCTCTAGGCTTTAGTCGGTTTGAATTCTACTTACGATACAGCAAATGCGGCCGCTTTTACTAAGGTTGCCAGAATGGGTGTCCTCTTATGTTAAAAAGCTTGTTCAAGTAAAATGGATGTCCTGGTGAATTAATTTCTGAAATTTTTTTTCAAGACGTAGGAAAACAAAACTAATGTAGTTGAGCGAAGAATCGAGGCTTGGTTTTCATTTTTACCGAAATATATTCACATCTAGCTAAGCTTACAAACAATGAATTTCAGCTGAAATTTTTTAATCGTCTAATGAATCTAAATTGGTATTCCGCCACGGATGAATTTGCTCCAGCCGTTCGTAGAGAATATAAATCTATTTTGCGAACCCTCTTGTGGTACAAAGGCTCATCAATTTGCAAGATGCTTTGTATATTGATCTAGAGAACAAAGTTTCTAACGTTGCACTTAATACCATAAGCGTTCAAGAAGCAAATGAACGATTTGTGATAATTTGCTTCTCGAATTCTTTCAGACACCGTAAAAACCTCTTACATTTTCTTAAGCTTTCGTATGATAAAAAATGTATAATTTATAATTTTCTATTTATGAGTGGTAGTATAAAAGAGATGGGGCATGTCTTCCTCTGCGTATTTTCTCCATGCTCGTCTATAAATTTTCGTATATTTCACCCCTTCTCCAAATTCAACTTGATGGGCAACTTATACAGTTCAGTGTAAATAAAGTTGTGTGGTTCGGAGGGAAACGCTTCTATCTCTCAGTTGGCTAAGTTTGATCGTGAAGGCTGATTTATAAGCAAAGTTGACATCAAATGTCCTAAAAATTCTATGTATCCGTGCAAAAAACTTTCGAAATATTTTTTAAAATATTGAAAAACATTTAAGCGGAGGTGAATGTTTGAGGACTTCGTTAGCTTTTTGGCGATGAAGAGGGCTAGCATTGCATGGTTTTGCGAATTAGATGGAGGAGTTATTTTATGCCGGTAATTCATTTATTATAGTTTATTTACATACCAAGCTTTGCTAACTGCAAAAATCTATTCAATGTTTCACAAGGGAGGGTAACTAAAAAGATTAATGGCACCTCTCTACTTAGTTGTCTTCTGGAAAACCATGAGCGAAAGCTTGCCATGAATTTTACGTTTAGCCAAAATATCGTGACGCAAGATTCACGTATTCCAAGTTCAGAACTGCAGATGCATGGATGTCAACATTCAAGCAGTTTAGCTGCAGAAGAAACAGTGCAGTTGTGATTTAATGGACTCTTTCTTAATTGTGTTATCGGGTTTTGAAAGAGGAACGCGAGGCATTTGTTAATTTAACTTTAGGTTTGTTTTCTTTCAATTTGTGAAATTGAGAATGAATGAGTTCTACTCATATATTTTTTTCATTGTGAGTTAGTTGCTCTTATTCTGGTTGAATTGATGGGTGGATTTTACTTATCCGTACATGGTTCGTTCATTGCAGGAACAATAAATTTTATTGGAAATATTTCCATAAACGTGTGCATAATCGATCGGTCGTCATAAACACCATCTTTAAATCGCAACAATAAGTGACATTCTTGTGAATTTATTCTTATGAATGAGCAACAGCACAAGTTTGACCCTACAGCTGAAGTTATGATTCCCTGGACGATTTTTCCCCGCTTTTGCCTGTACGAACTTGCAACAAATTTAAGTACATTCGAAGCTGAAGTTATCCAAGTGTACCCATGTTTTTACTTCTATTTCTTACTCCGAACTAGACGGTCATCTATTGATGTGCTTGTGAATGAGCGAGAGGGAGACGTGCGAATGAGGCGACCCTCCTGTATAAAATTCAAAGTGCGGCGGCAGTTTGCAATGCGAGGCATTTGCATTAAGACTTCAAGTTGTAGAACCTGTAGATCAGCTACTTTTCCTCTCCTTTTTATCTTCTCGTGTGCAAAAAGTAAGAACTTATCATCGCTAATCCTCTTAATATTGGAGCTCAAAGCGTCAACCTTGTGAAAAACGAACTACCGTCTGAAAATTTGTTCATTTGTATTCGTCGGCAGCAAATTAAATCGATTTCTAGGCCATTCATTGACCGAGCTTCCTTCCATGCTTGATAAGTCCTCGTGCGTACACGCTAGCTCATCGCAGTCTGTTGTTGCAAACTCATTATTTTTATTGGCACAAAAACAGCAGAGATTCGGTGAGATTCGAGCAAAAATCTGGCAACGGCAGCGCGGCCTGGTGACGTCCTGCCGTGCTGGCACGGCGGACAGGGACTGCGATAGCGCGACGATAACGCGCTGATAACGCGGCATCTTCGCGCTTTCTGATTGAATTATTTACCAGGATATTATTCCGCGGCTTGCGATAGAGGGGTAATTAACGCGCATCAGCTGCGTGTCTCGTATTCCTGACAAGCCATACCGAGATTTATGTACAAGAGAGGGAGCCTCGAGCTGGAGCTGTGGTGCGAATACGGTGGTTGTGAGGTGAGAGGGCGATGTAGGTGGGGCTCAACCTCGAGATGGATTTCTAGTTCCAGGTAGGTGCAGACCTCAGGATAGATTTCATGTTCCTGGAATGTTTCAACCTCCAGGGTAGATTATAAGTTCCAGGCAAGTGTAAAGTTTATCTTAAGGGATATTTGAATTTACAGGAATAGATTAGATCTCCAATGTATATTTTGAGCTCAGTTCAGGTGTGAAGGTGGTAGAAGATATCCAAAATTTGTTATAAAATGTTTTACGTAATCGAATTAACGAACTCTAAGTCTGCATTTTTGACGCTGCGTTTCCGTAAAACATAATTTTGAGCTTACTTACTTTTGAGTAATACTCAGCAGATGAGTGACCAGGTAGCACTTTCGCAATAATATTGTGGTCGATAAGTTCGATTCCCTAGTCCTTGTTCAGCACCAGTGTCGGAATACCACAGACATGCGCGCACTTTGGTGAGGGTGCTGGACACTCGCTTCTTCATTTGCATCACGTGGGCTGAATGGCCTGATGAACGCTCGTGCAGGTCCGCGTGTCTGTATATTTTGTGTGCTCCTCAGCCTAGCGCTGTTGGTGAGGCTGGCCAATGTTGCTCCGTGTTGACTGTGCTAGCAACCAGTACTGCCGCATGTTGTCTGTGCTAGCAACCATTACTGCCGCATGTTGACTGTGCTAGCAACCAATACTGCCGCATGTTGTCTGTGCTAGCTACCAGTACTGCCGCATGTTGTCTGTGCTAGCAACCAGTACTGCCGCATGTTGTCTGTGCTAGCAACCAGTACTGCCGCATGTTGGCTGTGCTAGCAACCAGTACTGCCGCATGTTGACTTGCTAGCAACCAGTACTGCCGCATGTTGACTGTGCTAGCAACCAGTACTGCCGCATGTTGGCTGTGCTTGCAACCAGTACTGCCGCATGTTGGGTGTGCAACCGTCCAATACTGCAGCATGTTAGCTTGGAACTTAACAGTACTACCGCATGTTAGATTGGAAAATACCAGTAATACCGTATTTTGGCTGTGCAAACAAAAAGTACCGCCGCATGTTAGCCGTGCAAGCTACCAATACTGCAGCACGTTAGCTTGCAAAATACCAGTAGTACAGCATGTTGCCGGTCTAACCAGTTCTGCCGCATGTTGACAGTGCAAACTACCAATGCATATACTGCCACATGGTTACAGAACGAACAATTAATACTGCCATGTATTATTACTGATAAAATTTCACAGATTATTACTGATGAAATTTCACAGATTATTACTGATGAAATTTCACAACTATTTCTCTGTGATACTTATGAAGCAAGTGTCTTTTTGAAGAACATTGGGCGTGGTTGAGCGGAATATGTAGCTTGTTCTCAGAAATATGGAACGAACATTTTTTCCTTACTGTTTTTCTGTACCACTTTAAACACTAGTATTGTTTATAAGTAAATGGCGAGCGTTTAGATTTTCTTCTTCAAAAATGTACTCGAGAGTCTCGTTGTTGACCAAAAAACTGGTTGTATCTCCTACATCAGGGGTCTCCAAACTTTTCAATGTAAGGGCTACATTATATATTTCCCACATTCATGCGGGCTGAAGAAATAAAAAATGAAGGCCCCCAGCTTTCAATAATTCAGAAATGTCAGTCGTAAGATGATTATTTTTCAACGCCACCACACAGAGATTTGTTTGGCGGGCCGGATAAATTATGTAGCGGGACGGATGTGGCCCGCGGGCCATAGTTTGGAAGCCCCTGTGCTACATCGATGTTGCAAACAATAGACTTTTAGTTTTAATATTATTACTTCTTTCGACCAGTGTTTGTGTCTCTATGTTTAGGGACCCAACGCTTGAGACGACAGATGAGAACGAAGCGAGGAATGGAATCGCTTTCGCTGTATGTTTTCGGACGCTATTCGACCCCGTCGTAGTTGTTAATCGCTACAGCTCTCTGCATCCGCCCTCAAAAACAAAATAATAATAATTCCAAATGGAAAATTGAAGGCGAATCTTTCAGAGGTTGGCGAAATGAATTTGATGAAAAGTATAACCACCCTCTTGACGGTTGATAGTAGTGGTGTGCACTGGGTATAGAACGCCTTTCTTCCCGTTAATGAAAACAATGGAGAGGCACAGCATATACTAGCCGTTTTCTGCAAAATAAAGCGGAATGTACCGGATGATGGTATCAGGACAGGTGTACTTCGCTAGCTATAGCTCGAGAGCTGATTGCGGTCAGTATTTATGCTACATTCGTCTTCAGTTTTAGCTTCTATTCTATTGAACGCGTACGTTTTTTCATTATCTAACAAATTTTCCAGCTTATAAATATGCGCAAAGCTTCTAGCTTTTTCTTAGGTAAAAGAGGAAAGTTTCTAGGTTGTTCTCAAACAAAAGCGAAAATGTTCTAAAGGGATTCTTCCAATTTTCATGTATTTGATCCTGCGTTTAAATGAATTTTCATCCCTGCGCATGTGAAGTTATATCTTAAAAAATGGTGCAATAGTACGCAAACTTCTTTGAGCACATCTAATGCTAGATTTTAGAAAACGTTGTGTGTACAGGAATACGAGAACAGTTTACTGGCTCAGCTGTTTACTTGATTTCTCTTTAAAACTCCGTAAATCTATCGTTCACATACCGTATTATGCAAATAGATTAGTTCTCAATTTAAGCACTTATATCGAGAAATAAATATTTACTAAAGACTTATCGCTTTCGCATCTAATAATGCAACTTCCTTCCCAAAAAATCCAAAAGTTTTGAACGAATTTATCGAGAAGTGATTGACAGACAGACACGAATTACATGAGAACATTAGGATCATCTCTCTGAGGCAGAGCAGTGGGCGGGCGTGTGAAGATGGATGGGCCGCTTGTGGCTCTCAACGCCGCGTGCAGGTCGCAATTATGTGCTTTGCAAGACGAGCTCACCTGACAGCGCTCGAGATGCAACAGCGCCAATTGAGCTCTGAATATTTGGCGTTTTTGCCTTCATTTTCTGATGGCGAGCGGCGATAGTGAGGCGTGAGGATGATATGCCGGGCTGTTTGTGCATGCTGCCTCACATCCACTTGCAGCTCAATCGCACGCTTCATTGCGTAGTACGTGCCGCTTGCTGGTAACGATGTGTTCTCCTCCGTACGGCTGGACAGAGCTGAGTCTATCGAGACAGAACGACCTACGCTGGGCAGAATTTGGTTCATCTCCATAGAACTAGGTCCTTTTGGAAAAAATTCCTCCTGCGGATGAGAATTTGATCCCTATGGACAAAACTACTATTTCGATAAAACTTGGTCCGTGTATAAAAAACGCCGTGTATGTTGGCAGAACTTGATTTATCTTTAAGTTTTCTATATTCTTGAAGCGTGCAGTGTTTGTGAGCGAGATGTAGCAAGCAAGTTCCATTAAAAATTTGTTCTTCCGTACAGCGTCCCTCATGAATTAGAATGCGTATAAAGCATACTCCTTTTGTGTCCTGGGCAGCATAGACATGCTCGCGTTCAGATTATAGGAGAGGCTTACTTGATTTGTTTAGCTACTCTTTGATCAGCTAATTGAAACGTACTCGTACTCTCGAAGTCAGTGACGGAGTTCTCGGTACGAGATATTTGATGCACTCTAGGTTGGCGGCGCAGTTTATGCGGGAAGGCGATGTAAACAAACTCTCCGTCTTGGTGATGATAGATAATCCTGAACACCTTCATGTATTATGTGTTAACTTACTCAAGTGAGATAACGAAAGCGTCTTGTGTCGAAGTAGAGTCACCTGAGTGCAATTGATGGCGTAAGAATTATTCATATAAGAAACAGAACTTCCCTCTCTATGAAGCCAATCTCACGCGCTGCACCTGGCAGTCATTTTACTTTTACTCTTACTTTTTCCATTACTCCTGCGGTACGTGGATGGTCTGCGACCGAGAATGCGTTATTACGAGTATTTTAAGCGTTCATTGAGCAGCAAGCTGTATGTTCACAGTGAAATTTATTCATAAATTAGGCTGACACGTGACATGGTTGACATAAACGTTTGCGATTGCTCATGTGTGCTGCAATCCTCATGGTCAATCGTTAGCCATGCGTTTTTAAGGGCAATCAATATTACACTGCGTAAGACTTTTGAACACGGATTCGTGCAACGTGAGGAAACAATACAACAACTTATAGCAATTTTCAATCGGGAATACTTAAGAAAAATAAGATTCAAACTACAGCTAATGTATATTCAGCATATCCAAAATGTAACATTAACCAAGAATTTCAAATACAATTTCAAATGCATCTAAACTATGACCTTTACGTTTTATATATTAAAGCTGTGCAATCTGGGCAGTTTGGATGAGCGTAGTGAGCACTCATGAGGAATTAATTTCTGTACGCAGTTTGCGTGCTATTCGGTCATGACGTAACGCAGCAGTGTTGCCGCCGTTGCGACTTTGTGACGACATCGTCTGAAGCACAAACAGCAGTTATTGCTTCGATCTCACTCACAGCTCTCCTCATTCAGCTATTGCACTTCTCACAAAATGCTGATGGCGTTATGAGGTAAGCCTTTAGCGCATCAAGCAGTACGGTGACGCATAACTCAAAGCGCCGGAGTTGTGAGTCCGGATTAATTTGTGTTTGAAAAAATTACCTCTGCTATTATTGGGTGTCTTTTGTACCGACCTGGGCCGTACAACTGGCGCTGAGAAGTTATTTTCGGATGATTTACACCACTAAAATTTCTATTTCAGCCTTCTGATTAGCCGTGCCGTTTAAGGGCACTGCAGCTGATGAGGGCAGACTCTTCCTTGTAATGCTCACAGCTTCTTTTGTGCTCTTGAAATGAGTGATGAAAGAAACTTTTATATAGTTGCAATTTGTAATTTGCCCCTTCGTAGCTGAAATGTGATCACTTGGTCACCAGTTTGTTTCGTCAATTTGCAAACGAAGAACTAGACTCGCAGTCAAATTTGTTAATTTCAATGGTAAATTATTGTGGTTTGAGCCTACTGTTAAATTTTTATGCCCTTAGATTTCTGATTAGTAAATAAGCAACATTTAAATCTTAGTAGTCTTAGATTTTTTGCTCAAGATAGATAATGGAAAATTGAACAAAGTGAAATTTATAACAGTTACAAACAAAATAAAAAATTTTCTTATTGCAACATAGAAAATATTCTTGCGGTAACAATGGCAGAAAATCGAAACATTCTCGTTTCGTGGAAAAAGAGAATGTGTGGAAGCAATGTTTTTCATAAGCACATAGAACCTTCATAATGATGACTTAAAGCGTCGAAGTATCGGATAAAATGCAGACAGGTACAAATTGTGCATCCATGCCTCCACATGAGCCGTTCCGTACACGGAGCACAACCGAGAAGTGGCTTACTGTTGAGAGTTTGATATATTCGAAAAGGAGTATTCATTTAATATGTTGATTTAAAAAGTTTGACATGTTGGGTTAAACAGTTTCCTCAACACAAAGATCTTACAATGCAATTAACAGAAATATATGAATAATTATTCTAGTACGTGTGACACTAGATGCACGAACTGAGAGTGAAAGAAAACATGCGCTATCCTAGTTTAAAATTTAGAAGAAAAAAAAAATAGCAAAATGAAAAAGCAGGTATAAGATCATTACTTTAGTTTATTACAACAGACAGCTCTAAATATGTACCGACTTCCGGGCCCGAGTGCTTCCGGCCAATTCTAAGGCATCATTTCCAAGCGTTCAATGGTATGCAATTGTGCTTAACTTAGTTCACTTGTACAACAGAAGGTCCTTGCGTGTATCCACACTTTACCTCGAGTTGACATAAAAATTCAATGATCGAGTCAGTAATGTTCAGAATGTTCTGCACACGAAGAATATTTTATTCAAAACGTAATCAAAACTTGTATTTTTCAGGATTTCATAAATACTTGTTTTTTTAACCTATTCACTAACATAGGGGTAATTAAATATTCTGTTAGGTCCCATACTTGAAGATCACCCAGTAGCGAAGGATGTTCTCGATTGGAACTTTCTTAAACAAAATGCTTCATTTTAACAGCAAGTGTCATCAATACTTAGGCAGAGATAGAAATCCAGGCTTCGTTTGAACACTTCGTATTATTTTTTCACGTATTTTAGCAGAAGAAAAGTTCCAGGCATAACTTAGAATGAAGTGAAAACTGTGCTTAGGGCATCTTTTTGAATAGTAAGGAAGCACAAATTTGCTTCTTTTTTTGGCTAGATCATTGTGATTGTCATCTTGCACAGGTTTTGAATATTTAAGATCTTCCTTGTTTTCATTAGCTATATTTTAATACGTGAAAGTACGCTAGGTGAAATGTAGAGCTCCCTTACCACGTTTCACTGAACGATTGACTGCAGGAGAATGGAACCGATCTCAGAAGCGTCCATGTAATAGAACGAACTGATTCACAGAAGCTTTATTTCATTCAGACTTTAACAACTGTCAATGGGTATGACTTCCGTACGTGCCACCTTCAACGTACTTCAGTTTCTTAGAATGAACTCTGTGACGCTGAAGTCGTCAGCTGAAGATCACACAGCTACAGCGCCGTCGTGCGCTGGTGCTGGGATGGAGGCTGCATGTGTGCTGACGGCATCGTCAGCTCTCATCACGTGTGCGTCTGTGCACTGTGCCTGTGTGTTGTACTTGGTATGCCTGTGTGTGCGTTGTACTTGGTGTGCCTGTGTGTGTTGTACTTGGTGAGCCTGTGTAGTGTTCGTATGTGTCTTGTATCTGTGTGTGGGTGCCTGCATACTGTACCCTTACGTGTGTTTTAACTGTGTGTGTGTGTGTTTGGTCTGTCCTGTTTGGCTCCCCTTGTGTTTTAAGCCCTGTTGTGCCTGTGCACTGAAGACACTCCTCGGGACACAAGCTCTCCCTTGTGCCGGAGTGCAAGGTTATTTTTGATTCGTCTGCGCCTCGGCATTGAAATATCTAACGCGAGAGTGTCGTCTGTTTGAAACTGTTTCTCTTCTAGATTAATTTTGTAATGCATTATTGTCATTAAGTGTATGGTGCGAGAGGCTAGAATGTGTGAGGATTTGAGCGTCCTTAAGAGCGTCGCAGACACGCGCACCATGCAAGCATGCAACAACTGTGTGTTATTTATGGTGGATTACAACCTTCCCTCCTACGGCAGCGGCAACCAATAATCTATCCTTCGTTATTTACACATAAAATCATCGCTGGAACCGTAACTTAGCGCCCTACCAATTAGAAGGACGCCCAGCAGCCGGGCGGTCTGCTGGCGTTTGCATGCTGCTCGCTATAACAGCTGTAATGCGAGCAGTTGGCGAGTATGCAGGTGCGTCAGCCTATGCTCCTTCTGGAGACTTCAGGCAACGTATAAGCGTATCCTAGATACTACTGTTCCACACAATGGGAGTGCACTCGTCCCCAGTCTAACTTTTTTGCCGCCTGAATGCATGTTTTTCGCCACCCAAGTATTTAAATCGCTTGAGCGGCGAAAAACATGCATGCTCCGGTGAAAAAAGTTAGATTGGGTATAACTGCACGTTACTTGGATTCATTTTTCAGAGTTTACATTGCGTGGGGTATATAGGGTAAAAAGACTTTGTGCTCAACAAAAAGGGGGCATTTTCTCGGGAGCGTACGCTGAGATGATTTTGGCAGAGCTGATGACTTCTGGGTTACAGTGTAAAGTAAGGAAAATCAAAGCTAATTTTTACACTAAAATCAATGGCTTTAAACGCTGATTTTATTTAGTTATCATTAATTTACACTCGTTAACGTTAGCTTTTATTTTGTGTTGAAACTTTTCAAATGAAAATGCACGGGGACTTGATCACGATCACGATTGTGTTGTACAAATTGACTCAAATTTGAAATCACAAGCAAACTAAATTTTTCGAAATCGCAATGCAAGACGAAGTTGTTGGTTCTCTTCCATCAGGAGTCCTTTTAGTGGGACTTGAGGTCTCACACTTTGTATTTGTGGGTGCCTCTCGACTGGAGGCATCTCTTGTATTTATGAGAATTAGTGCTCCCAGGGGAAAATAGGAGGTCCCGGCCTAAAGATTATGTATTGCTTCTTTTTGTACATTTCAAATACGTTTTCGTTTCTATGTGGCTATCGTCTTTAGGTTCACTCCTGTCTTTTTTCTGCACCTACTGCTTTCTTCTTCAACTATTATTTTATTCCATGGACTTTTTCTTTACTCATTGTTTCTATGCGCAAGAGATCTAGTGAGGGAACTCACCCTGTGCATAGATTCTCTGTTCCCTCGACTCCACACTAAATGGTGCCTTTTCCCTTCCTCTCTTTTGTTGTGATTAGTGATGCCTAAACTAACTTAGAGTCTAACCTAATCTGTACATGTAGAAAAGGAATCGTAAAGGAATCATAAATCTCATCGCTGTGTTATTGATCACTAATATCTAATTTTGAACACGTTGAACAGAGGATCCTTATATGCGTTTGTTGCACGCAACAACAAAGATAAACAACATGTGTCACGTATTGAGAAAATATGAGGGAGCTTAGGAAACTACGAGAAATATGTTTCTAGAAATATTCTGCACTGTCTGTGAGGTGGTCCCTGATGCCCCTGCTGTAGAGCCGGAGGTCCAAACGAAGTACGCATTATTGTATTTTGTACATGTTCTTCCCGCAACGTTCCATTTGAAAAACACAATAGTTCATGCTACACTAGCACCTTAATTCAAGACCATCTAATTTATTTTCTCTCGGAGTGGTATTTTGCAGAAGTAAGCTGCAGACCCTCATGCATGTTTTCAGCGTATTATCTTTTTGGGTAAGTCAAAGAAATTTCTCTACTTGCCGTACACGGCACAAAATATCCAATGGCATAGGTGTGTATACTTGAATTTGCCTTTAGATTATCTAGAAGGAATGCTCTAAGATTTTATGCATGTCTGCCAAGTGAAAGATTTGGCTTTTTACTGCCCTCACCTGACAAATATTGGTGTGTGGAATAGGCAGCCAGTTTCTGAGGGTTTTTTGGTACTATTAGCCTCACATTTCTTTAGGTGCTAAAATTGTTTACTGGATGTTGTTGTGTCAATATGAAGTAAATTCAGGCAAAAATTTGATGCCTAATCTAACTTTTCTAAACGGCTTTTGACTGTAATAGTATCTGCTAGGTCATCAAAATGCGGGTCCTAAATAACATATTAATATACTACAGCAACCAATAATAACAGTTAGCAATTTTTGTTTCATACACGAGGATCTACAAAACCGGAAGTGTGCATGTGTTCATCAATAATCGAGTGAGTATGTACAGTAACTTTTATTTTATTCCAGTAGTTTAAAACCAGAATCCAACGCCAACTAACATGTTCCCAGAATATCGACTTGCATGAATTAAAACGGAGTTCACAATCGTCCACTATGAATGATTTTGAAATGGGATGGAATTAATTTTTCCCCAACGCAAGTCATCAGTGAAAGGTCTGTGCGTGAAGAGATCTACCGTATTTGAGTTTCAAATTCAGCCCAACGAATCATTAAATTCAATTTCTTTCCAGTATGTTCTTATAATTTACTCTTAAAAAATGTAGCTTAATATTTACTCCATTGTACGTCTGAAGTATTTGGTACTTAAATTTATTTTAAAGTCAGAAGTAACCAGCGTGCTCCGAGGACATCTTCTCGATCTCGAGTACGTACCATATAGTCCCTAAGTTAGTCTACAAAACAGCGCAATTAGCCTCAATTCACTATCCGTTAAGATCCATTTATTTAATTGACATCCTCTAACGTAATTTATTTAAATAAGCAGCAAGACCACTACTGCTGGAAGTCTGTCGTGTTTTCGCTCTGGTCAGACCAGAACTCGGCATTAACATGACGGAACTTCATTACGCGTAAACCACGCACGCTTCCAGGGCAATTAATGTGAGTCCAAACTAACTCGAGCTCGAGGTTCCCTCACAGGAACAAAATCAGGGCTTTCCTCCAGTTCTGTAAGCTGAGCCTTACATTACGTTATCGTCGGAAAAGCTTGATGAACTTTTAAAACTTGAAAAAGGATATTATTTAGAGGACAAGATAATCTGCAGATATGATAAAGTTGGCTAGATAATCCGAGGTTAGGAATTGACGATGGAGCCTATTTGGTGATGTTCAGCCCACATGAATAACTTGAACAGCGACATGGATGAGGTTGCTCAGCTCAAATGGGTGGGATATTTTGGGACCGCAGCGGGGACGCTGGTGACAGCCACCCGAGTTGTTTGCTTATTTTTGCAGTTTATTAGTAAAGCGGTGGTGTCCAGATTACTGGAGGCTCCGTGAGCTGTCAGGCGGCCGTGCTTTATGCGCGTGTTTTGCTTCCGTGCACTCGCCGGGCCTGCGTGGCCAGGCTGGTGTGGAGCGTCCCCTGGTGACTATGTCGTGTGGTATACACTGATGCTGGTCGTGGTGGTGGTGGTGACACAGTCACGTCTCGTGCCGTGGTCACGTCTCGTGCCGTGGTCACGTCTCGTGCCGTGGTCACGTCTCGTGCCGTGGTCACGTCTCGTGCCGTGGTCACGTCTCGTGCCGTGGTCACGTCTCGTGCCGTGGTCACGTCTCGTGCCGTGGTCACGTCCCGTGCCGTGGTCACGTCCCGTGCCGTGGTCACGTCGCGTGCCGTGGTCACGTCGCGTGCCGTGGTCACGTCCCGTGCCGTGGTCACGTCTCGTGCCGTGGTCACGTCTTGTGCCATGGTCACGTCTCGTGCCGTGGTCACGTCTCGTGCCGTGGTCACGTCTTGTGCCATGGTAACGTCTCGTGCCGTGGTCACGTCCCGTGCCGTGGTCACGTCCCGTGCCGTGGTCACGTCCCGTGCCGTGGTCACGTCGCGTGCCGTGGTCACGTCCCGTGCCGTGGTCACGTCTCGTGCCGTGGTCACGTCTTGTGCCATGGTCACGTCTCGTGCCGTGGTCACGTCTCGTGCCGTGGTCACGTCTCGTGCCGTGGTCACGTCTTGTGCCATGGTAACGTCTCGTGCCGTGGTCACGTCCCGTGCCGTGGTCACGTCCCGTG
This sequence comes from Morinoia aosen, assembly GCA_030386875.1. Classification (NCBI taxonomy): domain Eukaryota; kingdom Metazoa; phylum Arthropoda; class Malacostraca; order Amphipoda; family Talitridae; genus Morinoia; species Morinoia aosen. Next base: position 51,343,357 of record CM059567.1, on the reverse strand, counting down.
CCGTGGTCACGTCCCGTGCCGTGGTCACGTCCCGTGCCGTGGTCACGTCCCGTGCCGTGGTCACGTCCCGTGCCGTGGTCACGTCCCGTGCCGTGGTCACGTCCCGTGCCGTGGTTACGTCCCGTGCCGTGGTCACGTCTCGTGCCGTGGTCACGTCCCGTGCTCTGCCAGGCCTGCTGAGGGCCGCGCTGCAATGCGTGATCGTACTTGTTTTTAATTGTAAAATCCATTACTTAACAATGAGGTAATCATGGGTAGCATGCTGATTCACGTCAGTATTATTCATTCCATTAATATCTATGGATACATTTATTTATTTATTTTACAGTAAATGAAACAATGTGCGATTTTTTTTTCAAATGGTGTATTCATAGTAATTGACTTGGAATTGCATTATTATTGTACCTTACATACTGCTGATATTGTACATGAAAAGTTGCCGTCAAGAACATGTTCCTGTCCAAAATACATTAAGGCTCGCGTAACTTTAGATCTGGTCGAATATCAGCGATGTTGTAAATCCTGACATGGCCGAAGCCAGTCGGAGATGTGCCGCACTTCTGAAGCCGCAGTAGTGAGCCCGGACTCGAGCATGTTCAATATTCATCGCCTAAAAACGTGTGAAAGAAAAAATGCAAATTTTCAATGATTTCATACATAAAGGGAAAATCAAATCAGCGATGGATATAGCATCATAAGTGATGTAATAAAATCCGTATAAATTGTTTATTAATTGAGAGATGAACAGTAAAACCGGCACTTCATAGATTCACTCCATAAGTGTGAATACATATTGAGAGGTCCATTTAATTTCGTCCAAACTTTCATCAGTAGGCAGATTTAGCATTGTTGAGAGGATGGGGAGCGAGCAATATTGGTGACTACACACTGCAGTAGATAGCAGTGCAGGATGCCGTCGGTGTGAGCACTGCGCTGCTAAGTGAGTGTGTCTCACGATGGTTAGAGTTGAGTGTCTCACGGTTCTTTATATTGGTCCCCTCAGGGGGTACAACTATCGTATCTATGGGAATTTGTGCTCCCAGGGAGAAAATGTGTAGTGCTGAGCTGAGAGTTAGGTTGGGCTTCTTTTTGTTGAAATAAAAGTTTTTTTTATGTTAGGACCATCTTTTTCGGTTCACTGCTGTCCTGTTTTTCAGCACCTCTAATTTTCTTCTCCAAATTTTATCTTATTTCATGAACTTCTTTCTTAACTTACTGTTATCTATATATATCTGCGCACGGGGTCCTTCCGCGGTCCCTTAACTCTGTACCAAATAGTGCCCTTATCCTTCCTTTCTTGGATCATCTTTGTTGCGGTAAGAGAGGCTAAAACTAACTTATAAATCAATCTTTATATTGGTCTCAATTTGTTATGTTTCTAACATAGGCCAGACGCACGCCTACTTGGACATGCGATGGGTAAATGTACGCGTCGTCGACTGTCATTATGACCCACGTGAATTTATGGACCATTTTACTCCGCAAACACCGCCCTTGTTGCCGATGTTTGCCAACGCTGGCGATGCTTGGCGCTGCCTGTGATATAATTACGGCAAATTGCTTTACGATAATTACATTGTCCTAGTCCAGTCCTTGCTCGTGTGTAGATTTCTTATTTATTGTCGGTGCGAATTCCTCTGAATTTCTGTGCCCTAACTTCTTCTTGGAATTCCCCTCACGCTGAAAGGATGATCTTGCAGTGCATCTTGGGGACTTATAGCGCTCCAACCTGAATCTCTCTCAGAGGAATAGGCTTTTAACGTCTGTCATTGTATCACCTTCGAGAACTATAAGCGCGCCTCAGGGGCACTAGCATTTAATACAAAATTAGCAGAAACACTAGTTTGCAGAAGTTTTTGCGGATTTAGACTTTAGGTAAGTACGCCTCATCTTTATTTCGTTTGTTCTCTGCTCTGTATCTCGAATGAGGGAGGTGGGTGTACCGTGCAACCGACCTCCTGCCTGAGTGTCTTCGTGTTTCTTCTTTATTCTAATTTCCCCTTTTTGTCTCATCGAGAACTTTACATCTTCCTTCACAAACGTAGCGAGTTGTTGCGTCCCAGACACCCACATTATGCTCGCACGTGGTTGTCACTTGAACTTATACTTCAACGAGTTGCTCCGCGATTACCGTTCAACTCAGCAAAAACATGCAGCTACAACCCTGACTATGATGACGAGAACACTCTCGACGTTCGTATTTTTTGAAATTGTAAGTGATTTTGTAGCATTCCAAATATTGCTTCTATTCCGAATTTCTCCGTACTTCCTGTACGTTGTGTGACATTCGTTGAACGTTGCCAGTTGCCCGCAGCTCAGAGCCGCCCTCCGTGTGCCACGGTCGCCTCGCTGCACCGCGTCACCAAGTCTAATCGATCTCGCACAGGTTTGGGCGCTCCACATTGATTTCATTTCATTTTGTCAACGTATCCCGCTCATAAGAAAAGGTTTTCATTCATTCTCATGTCATGATTTAAACGCAATAACCTGGATAACAACAATGTTCTCGAGTTTTTATGTACAATATGCGTGCATTTCTTCCGTAAAATTTTAACGGGTTTGTGCCATAAAATATTCAACGCATTTGTTACACTCTTTCTGAGACCTCAGTTGAATTAAGTTTTTTACTGTCATATTTGCTAATGTGTAGCGTGTCAGGAAGATTTCATATGTTTTTGAGTATCGTGTACTTTGCTTCTGTTTACCCTCGATTTCGTTGGTTGTCCTCAACTCGCAACTTGGCGCTCCACATTCTGTATGTATAACAAGATCTAATCTTGTTTAAATCCACCTTCCTCTAATTCTCTCCACAGTCAGAAGAATATCAATAAAGAACAAGTTTATAAAACTACATTAGTTAATGATTATGGGTGAGACAATGGCGCAATTGGTATTCAGAAATAAAGCCAAATCGTTAACTTGGATAGTAATAGGTACTTGTTTATTATGTCAGCTCTTAGTAATCAAGTTTCCCAAGTTATTATAGAAAGTTGGTTAAGTAACTTATTTTCAAAGTGAGCCATTTATCTAACTTGACCTAACCAGTTATATGGACAGTGAATAATGCACTAAAACTAAAAAAAATTAAATTAAATTGTGCTATCATGCAGTTAATAACAAGCATCTGTTAATGTTTATTTGTATTGGAAAATTGAAGTTTTTACATTTAGTTAAGATTGGTTTTTGGGGTAGTTACTTAACTTGGGTAAGTGAGGAATTATCGGTCCATTTAGTGACAGTATTAATATAATCAGACCTATATTACACTGTTAACTTAGGCATTAATTTCATGAGGTATAATGTAGCATCGTTAACTTAGGTACTATAGTCGTATTAGAGTTTTTGGTTTGCACAGCCAATTCTCACTGCAGCAAAACACGATAATTAAGGTGCTATGAGCTGTTATCTCCGATGTAGCTTTGCAGCAACTTCCGTACCCCCGCTGTTCGTCCTAAATGCCGTTATCTTGACGCTCATGTTAACTATGCTGGGAGCGTAACTCGTTCTGAACTCGTTGCGTCTTTAATTGTTTTCATTTTATAGTAAAAATTATGTCATTATTAAAGCCACTGTGAAGTGTAAGGCATTTGATCAATGTGCTTTGCAGTCGTTGTAAGACTGTTCTGATGCTCATTATTTCCCAGCTTAACTTTTGTATTTTGACTAATTACTGCTTATTTGACACATATTTACTGACAGCGATTATGTGACCATGAATTTAGACCAGAGCCTGCTTGACTATGCATGATGGTTGTGTTCGGTTATATCAGACATTTACACTCATTGCAGCATACTTTCTTTAACATTCCCGCCAATATTTGCCCTATAACCTCGCAATGACTGCGCAGTGGGGGCTTTGTGAAGTGGTGATGTTTTACCTGAAACTATCAACTCATGAATGTTCATACCTACTGTCGAAAAACCAATAATCCATTCTTAGGCATGTGGAACAAGAATAAAGCCGGTGCCAGAACAGTTTCAGTGTTCGCATTGTGCAAAATACCCTAACTTTATTCATGCAAAAATGCGTACGGTGCAAAATTTTTTAGACCAGCATTTCTTCTCTTTGCCAAAAGATGCATGGTGGTTACACACTCTTCCTCAGTTTAACTTTCTTCTTTGAGTTAAACTCTTTAACCTGTGGTTTATAACTTACGACCTCTGACAACTAGGTTCTCTCTAGTGTACAGCGTCATGTACTACTGACGTGCGTTATGGAAGTACATATACTGCATGGTGCACACGGCCCGTCGAAAATGACGGGATTCGATATTTTCCCTGAATAAATCTTCCAGATCCATGGGGATGACAAACAAATATATCCATCCTAATAGTACTCGCGATTAAAATATTCTTGCACTTGTGCACTAGTGAAAGTCGTATCCCAGATACGGTCATCAAGCATCCCCATAAGCGTCACAGAGAGACGGATCAACCCAATTTTACGTGCTCAATAAAATCCCATTGTAATAACAAAGGAGAAATTACGCACACACATATATTTATTTGTAAAATTATAGAGACACCGAATGATTTATTATATAAGTGGGATTATTAACCAAGAAGTTATTGAAAATTTACTGAATCTTTTTCCTCGGAATAAAGCAATAAGTTGGATTTCCTTGAACACAATAGATTAAATTTTCATCGCTGCAATATTTCTTGATTTGCTAACCAAAATGAGAGGACACCAGATTTCTTATATGATTTGAATGGAATCTACGAGACAATTCAAATATATAGGAATTATTGGAAATGTTGCAGATAGGGGATGTATAACTATAAATACACACATAAATTAAGCATATTATTATAATGAGATGCTCATCAATGCATACGTCTCTGAACAGCAGTCGGGCACGCAGGCCATAAGAACAGGACGCATTTGAGCGCCGTGTGCTTGCATGGCGCCTTTTTGCGTGGCCTGCATGGTTGACTGAGGCCGCACGCTGTGGTGACTGAGGTTGTGCCTGGACGACTGCGATTTGAGGTGGTCTACGTCAGTGGTCGTCGCTGCCACGCTGGTGTGCCCTGTACTACTCTGGCTTGTACGGCTGGGACAGGGCGCGAGCTTTCTGTTCGTGTTTTGTAGGTATGTTTGTGAGCTTCGTTTGTTATAGGCTTGTATCAAAGATACGCGTTAGTACGGTTGTCATATGACTGCCAACGATATGGTTGCCAAATGACCATGGCGTCCGGGATATATGTACTTGGAGCAAGGAAACGCCTCTGAGATATGACTTCACGAAAGTACTTTTCTACCGCGATACGCCTGTAGCAAGGAGATACGTTTTTTAAAAGATACTTATTTACATTGAGACACTTATAGCTGTGATACGCTTTTCATGAAATTACTAGTGTACACGACCCGTAAGAAGTGACGGGGTTTTATGTTTTCTTTAGACAAACCTTCCAGATGTGGAGGACAAACAAATACATCCATTCTAGTAGTACCTGCGTTTAAAATATTCTTGTGCTTGAGCGCTGGGGAAACTCGTATCACAGATACGGTCATTGGGTATCCTTTAAGAGCGTGAAGGGAGGACGGACCTACCAACCAAGACGGACCAACCAATTTAATGTGTTCAATGAGACTAGCAGAACCCGTGTAAATTCCACGGGCAATATCAGCAATACGCTAGGTGGACCAGTGAAAAAATTCGGTCGACATTACTTGACAAATTTTAACATAACTTATTCTAACCTATCTTTTCCCAACTTTTGTTAACCAAATCTATGTTAACCAAACATATCTTAACTTATCTTAACCTAACCTAACCTAACCTAACCTATCTTATCCTAAGATATCAATGCATGTAAAGGCGATCTTTCAATGTAACACTCAGGAATTCGGTATCCATGATACCGCAAAATCGGATGAGGAGCGTTACACACGAACTTTGTTTTAAGCGTATTAATACATAGATTCCCATCGTAATAACATTAGAGCATTAACGCACCGAAAAAATACATCAATTTATTCATTTATACATAATGTATAAATCCAAGCAGACACCCATGGCGTTTTATTATACAGTATGAATTTCATTTACGGGACCCCTCTTCAAAAAAAATGTCTGTAACTGCATGAGACACGCCTTAGGAGGAATATCTCTTCAGAAGAATATGCCTGGAACAATACTCCTGTAACGGAAACAAAAAATACTTTATTTGTATTATTTTACCTCACCCTAGGACAAAATGTGAATTATCAGTCGCAAGGAGACGAAAGGGTAACGAAAGTGAGCTACTCTGTAAAAGGAAGAACCTATTATGAAAGGAAGAATGAAACCGATTTGTCTCCAACACATACCTGATGTTGGGAAAGCAAAGGTAGGAGTTGGGATCAGAAAGCTGCATAACCATGCTCTTCTGCTCGTCTACAGCCTCCTTTAGCTGCCTTGTCGTTGCTTGAATGCCTTAGAGATAAGAAAGACTCAGTTATGACTTCTTTTGATGATGAGGAATGCGTAAATGTCAAGGTCTTATGATTGAGCGCTGCCTGCTTCTGGTTGCTGGGGTGAGTGTTGGCTGCGAGTACACGCAGAGCTCGGAGGTGGAGAAATGTTTTCGTCAGGCAGTCCTGCTGTGTACGGTGTTGATGTCTTCGAAATCTGTGCAGGGATGTACTGTGTGTGTTGTTGTTACCTCACGGTACTGCACGGTACTGAGTGTGTTGTTACCACGGTACTGCACGGTACTGTGTGTGTTGTTGTTACCCCATGTTACGCTTTCTCTAAGTTAGAACTGTTTAAGCCATATTTGTTCTGAGGTGAACTACTGGATAAAAATTTGTGGTTTTTCTTCAGCGGTTCTCTTGTTTTGATATAATATCAGGATAAATTTTCATCTATATGAATGAATTTCAACTTAAAAAATACTAAACTTGCAGTTCTTCTGTATAGTTTTCACGAATTCAGTTTACATGGTTAAAGTAGGGACGGACAGAGTGAAAAAACGAACTATAAATTGCGTATTTTTACGTCTGAAAAAGGAATTGAGCGAGCCCATTTTACTTCCACCGTGATTCATACCTCACGCATTCCACCTGTACAGCGCCTGCTCCTCACTTGCTTCCACCTCACCCGCCCCTCCACCGACTGCTATGGAAATATACTGCCCTCAGTTCGCCTTGTGAATTCTGCGTTGCGGTGTGCAGTGTGTTTCATTCCAGCATCCTTTGTGCACTTGGTTTGTTTTCCTTATAGCTCCAAATAACGGAACGCAACAACGAAAATGTTGGTGCACTTGCTCTCTGCACATGATGCAGCTGCCCGCGGATCAGAGCTACTCTCACATCCCGCGATGTGGAGTGTGGGAGAGCTGTTTACGATAGGGTGGAAATTGCCTTCAACGGCTATACTCGTATTTAGTGGTTGATATAATCAAACTTTTCTCGTTGTATGGCACGTTGTTATGCATGGTGCACGTTGGGCAGCTCATGTACGTTCCTCTGGTGTACTACACAGTCTCTAGCTCTGTACGCACATACTAGTTGTAAAACGAGGGCTGTCTGATTCACGAGTCCGTTGTGGATGTGACTTATTGTTCTCTGCTTCTCATGTATTGGCATCATACCTTGATAATGCTGTGTTACATAAGTCTCTTAGTTCCTACTGTCTCTCATTGCTTCACCTGTCCAATGTGAATTTTAGCTCATTCGTAGAGGCACTGGAATATTTTCTCCTTTGTAATTCGACGAAAAGAATAAATTTTCACGCACTTTCACAACCGAGTTGCAATATTGTCACTCTTGCCCTGGCGCTGGACGAATTGTGTGTCTTATAGCGTGCCTTATTCATTGACGTCTATATGTATTGAATGTTGGCCATGTATTGAATAACGGCCTACGCATTGTATGTTGCCCTATGTATTAAATAACGGCCACCTTATTGAATGTTATCGAACTTCGCTTTGTATTGAATAACGTCCTTCGTATTGATTGCTGGCCTTTGTACTGAATGTTAGCTTATTTATTAAAAATCGACCTTGGTTCTGAATGAGAGCCTACGACGTGAATGATTGCCTTCGTATAGAATAACGACTGCCTTACTGAGGAGCATGATATCTGCCAAACAAGCTCCAGCTAACTCTGATCCATATCTAATACAACCTGTTAGATATTCAAAAGGCCAAACCACATTTTGGTCGTTATTCAAAAGACGGAACTACATTTTGGAGCATAAGGTAGAGCGATCACCTGAGCGTATAGCCGTGCGCTGGTGGTGCGCCGGGCGCGGATGTGGAGACCTGCTGTGCCTCTTGTGCCCCTCACACCGCCTCACCACCACCGCCTCTCAGACCGCGCACCACCACCACCACCACCTCTCAGTCCACTCACCACCACCGCCACCACAACCTCTCAGACCACTCACCACCACCACCGCCTCTCAGTCCACTCACCACCACCACCACCATCACCTCTCAGACCACTCACCACCACCACCGCCTCTCAGACCACTAACCACCACCGCCACCACAACCTCTCAGACCACTCACCACCACCACCTCTCAGACCACTCACCACTACCACCACCACCACCACCTCTCAGACCACTAACCACCACCATCTCTCAGACCACTCACCACCACCTCTCAGACCACTCACCACCACCACCTCTGCGCGCCGCACATACCAGCCTGACAGGCCGCCATTTTTTGTGCAGTGCACAACCGCAGCTGATCTGCCTGCTGCCGCCACCCTGCTGCTGCTGTTGTTGTGTTACAGCTGTCCGTATTGCTCTTGTACCTGCTGCTGGTGTTGTTGCTGCTCCTGTTGCTGTTACAGCTGCTCGTGGTGTTATTTCTGCTCCTGTTGCCGTTACAGCTGCTCGTGGTGTTATTTCTGCTCCTGTTGCCGTTACAGCTGCTCGTGGTGTTATTGCTGCTCCTGTTGCTGTTACAGCTGCTCGTGGTGTTATTGCTGCTCCTGTTGCTGTTACAGCTGCTCGTGGTGTTATTGCTGCTCCTGTTGCTGTTACAGCTGCTCGTGGTGTTATTGCTGCTCCTGTTGCCGTTACAGCTGCTCGTGGTGTTATTGCTGCTCCTGTTACTGTTACAGCTGCTCGTGGTGTTATTGCTGCTCCTGTTGCTGTTACAGCTGCTCGTGGTGTTATTGCTGCTCCTGTTGCTGTTACAGCTGCTCGTGGTGTTATTGCTGCTCCTGTTACTGTTACAGCTGCTCGTGGTGTTATTACTGCTCCTGTTGCTGTTACAGCTGCGCGGGGTGTGATTGTGAACGCTGCTGCAGTGTCGTTGTTATTGCTCCTGCTATTGTTGTTAGAGCTGCGGTAGTGTTGTCATCATTGCCCCTGCTGTTGTTATTATAGCTGCTGGAGCTTTTATTGCAAGGTGTTATAACAGCTAATTTTGTTATTACTGCTGCTGATGCTGCTGCAGCGTGGTTTTTGCAGCTGCTGATGTTGCTGTTTCAGTTGCTGTTGAGCCAACTGCTGCTATAACCGTTAAAATTAACTGAATTTCTAGTTCTATTTCCACAAATGAAAGTCCGGTGTTAGTAGTTATCTGTTGCTATTAATGCAGTGACTACTGTCATCGTTATTGGTATCTAATTATTGGTATAGTAATGAGTTAACTGCTGCTGTTTTGCTGCGTCCTAATTTGGGCTATTACAATACAAGCATCAAAGCTGCGGACACGGGAAACTATTAATTACGTTGCAATTAATTACAATGAAATTCTATTTCTTTTTAAGGTCCGAAACGCATTCTTCGACGGAATCACTTCGATAAGGTATTTAGTGTAAGCGGCCGCCACTAGTTTCATGCTGGAAGACCATTACGTGAGAAAAATTATTTACCCTTGAGTAGTTATGACCACACAATTCTGTGGGTAAACGTGCTGATTAAATCAACGTTGTACTATTACTAAGGCAATAAAATATTACTGCATGTTTCACCTCGTCAGTGAATGTTCCATGGTTAGTGTCTCTCTTTTCCACCTCATCTCAATTGGTCTCTCTTTTTGAGTCTATTTCTCTTTTCGTATTTACAAACAGAAATTAATGATACGCTTGAGCACATATTTCACAGTCCCAAAGCTGCTGAGCAAAAGCTTTAGTAGACGAGCTATCAGTGAGGATGGCGTATCACACGAGGTTGAAGATTGCGTTGGTAATGTGAAGACGAGGAAGCTGGTACACTTATAATTAAATAGAGCTGAATTAGAAACGGACCAGGGAAGATTGAACTTCTCACCTTCGAAACCTTAATGAGAAATCACATAGCTTCGAAGTCCCTGAGCCGAATATGCTCAGTTTCATAGACGTGAAATTCACATCTTAAAAAAAAGCGAACTGCAAATCTTCAAGAAACGCACAGCTCAAAGAATGCGGGATCACTCCACAAAGTGGGGGCGATCCCTGCAGTGAGCTACTTGCTAGTTTATATGACGACTGTTTCCTCGTGTCAGACCCCGGTCGCTCACAGCAAGCCCACACTTCGACTCTTCGCGTAACTGAGAACGGACTAGTCGCGAGGGTCAAAATGAGTAGGCCAAATTATAGAAATATCTATAATTCTGACTGGCTTATCGAGAAAATGGATCCTAAGCCCAACCTCTTTAAAATGAATAAAATCCCAACGTAATCTCTTCCAAGAACATAGAAACACATTCTTTGAAGGCGTGGCGCCCTTATGACGTGGCTCGGCTCGTAGAGGATGCGTTGCTGTCAAGGGACGGAGTGAGTAGATGCATGGTGGATGAGGGTAGACCGGTAGAGGTGTGCAGACGCGCCGAGAGTAAGCAAACGATACCTACACCACATCGTTTGCTTATGCTCTCGACACCGGCGTCCCAGCATCGTATACGCTTTCATGCATGGTGGTGAACCTTCATGGACGAAGATGGTACGTCTGCGTTCTTCGCTATAATCATTCAGGATATACTAAAGTTTATGGAGTATTGTAAGGCAGTTCGTACACAGGCGTTTTGTTGTCGTCCACGAGGACACATTACATTACGAGTCTGCGCGGATATTTTCAACTTTTAATGGAATGATGTGTGGTTCAGACGTATTATGACATTAATAGCCTTGACTCTATCTCAGCTGAACGTAGGAAATAGTGGAAATCATTCAAACCCTATTACAGCTTCTGCTAAAGTGCTATCCATGGATGCTATTGGCGTTGTGATGTTAGAACTGGTGGTTGTAGTGTTGCCCAATTGTTTTGCTGATGATATTGCTGATTTTGGTGTTACAGAGCTCCGTGTCGCTAGTTTTAGTGTTGTTGGTGTTAGTTAGTAAAAACTTGCGTTGATGTGGCCGGTGAGGGCGTTGCTCACATTGATGCAATTGATCTCAGTGTAACTAAAGTTTGTACTATAAATTAAATGCATCCCAAGCATGAGGAAGATGAAACAGTCTTCAGAAATATTGCGCAAACTTTCATCAATTCCACTGAACAAAATTCAGTTTATATTTCTTACAAAAAATCATAAAAGCAGCAACCTCCTTGTAGAAACAATATTCCAATACGTGTGGTCTTTTGTTTAGAAAGAACCGATATAATTGATCAGTTTTCCTGTGGCACAGAAGAGTGTACGTCCCTTGATAGTTGCTACAATACCTTGACGAGAACGACCCTGAGGCCATGATTTGACGATCACTGCGGTCAAAGTTCCGTCTTTAATCACTATTGTATTGATCACATTTAAAAATTCATTTATGAAAGTCTCCATTCAAATCCTAAAATTTTGAGTTTAATCTCTGAAGAATAACAAATTCAAGTATGATGCCCTGCACATATACCAACTCTTACCTTCATTCAATAAAAACACGAATAAATTTTTAAACCTGAAATTATTTAACAATTCTCCACCTTGAATTGCTGGAAGAAAAGAAGTATTCCACCATTTTTTACCGTTCCTTAGCTCAGTGACATTGAAAATCGGTGCCTTACTTGCACCGTGGCTGCATGTGGCACTGCCATAATTCCGCCATGGCAGTTGACTCCACTGATGAGAAATGAACCGCAATGGGCGACTGTTTTGCAGTTCCCTTTAATGACTTATTGTGTTTTCTGGTTTTATGGTGCTGTAGCACATGTAATGTTTCTTGGCACTAAATGTTTAGCTGCAGCAATCGAACTTCGCAGCGCCCTGGACTATGGGTGCGATGTGCTTTTCAAAACCGACCTTTAAGTGCCTCACTGCACCAAACTGTAGACAACCAATGGAGACATGGCTTCATGTTTATCTGGATGAACAGGAAGGCCTTAAGTAACAAATGAAAATTATTTAACTCCTGATCAACAATGGTAACACTTGGAACGCTTGCAAGGCTGTGAAAAGAATTACCATTTGTGCATCAATTTGGAGATGTCGGTTTTGAAAAGAGGTCACGCGTCGTTATTCCCTGATGAAACTACACTGATGTAATTGGTTGTCATTTTTCTCCGTCAGATATGAGGTGTATAACTGTAAGCTCATTTTCGCAGTATTCGCCACATCTGCGTAGCGTATTGTGTTCAGTACGCATTGTGGGCCTCGCTGCCCAACGAGTGTAATTTGCCACTCGGCATTTCTCTGTTCGCTTTTTGCTCTGATGCGTCAGAGAATAATTTGAAATTTTGCCTTTGTGAATCATACTCCACGTAACAAAACAGCATAATCTGGCATATTTAATGTTGTTGCTACTCAAAAAAAAGCGCGTAATTTTGGAGAAAAATTGACGTAGAAAATATTCACTACTCGTTTCAACAGAAAAAACGCACATTTTTTTCATGTTACTAAATGTGGGGTTGAGTATTCTAGACAGCTGTTCCTTCCATTCGATCACGCAACTGAGAAACAGGTTATGCGCATTCTTATTTCCACCTTCTCTCGAGTTTCACCTTTTCTCGACTTCTATAGCTATCCACACAACCACACCTCATGCACGTATGTAGCTCTGCTCGGCGCGCAGACTACCAAATTTTGCTGCTTCTGAGTTTTCTCTTCATGCTCCTCACTTGCAGCACAGTCACCCACACCACGGCCACCAATTCACTTAGCACGGCGATGTACAGTACTGTATGATTCCCACCCCTCACTTCCCCATGCAACCCGTCTTTCAAAGGAAAACAAGTGCTGAAGATGGGCTCCCACTTCCCTTCATTGTACTCCATCCCTCGTGCAGTGCGAGCAGTTGTGGCGAGAGTGTTATTATTCTCCTGCACGTAGCAGTGATACACTCTCACTGCATGGTTGTCTCGAAATCATGCGCACTGACGAGAAGCTGGGAGAAAATGCCACAATATATGCATGCAATGGCAATGCATCGTTTTTGTTATTAGGTGTAGAGATTTGTTTCAACGTATGTATAGAGATTAATATCAAATTAAAATTAAATAAAAATTCATTTCCTTTAAATTAACTGAATTATATACAATAGTGGTTAGATTTTTTAACTGAATTGTGATGAAGTTGAGTTTTTTTCGAAATTGTGAAATGGCTAGTGAAGACATGTTTATACTTATTTCAATCAAATGTCATTTTCATACAGCGTAAAAGGAAATAGAAGAAGCATGTAGATAAAAACCTGAATTCATTCAGGAATTTGATCATCAATGAATTGTTGTCGGATTGATTATGAGTCTTTCAATTCCTTGAGTTGTGTAATACTACCAACCAAAATTGCATAGTCTTTTTGCGTCAGTTCAATATTGTCTTTACGACCACGAAATCGATGTTGCATGCAACGTCTCGGACGGCAATGAACTCAATTTTGGCGTTATTTCAACGTTGTGTTTACGACCACAAAATCGATGTTGCATGGAACGTCTCGGACGGCTATGAGCTTAATTTTGATTGGCAGCAAGACGCGGGTCACGCGCCAATCAGGGCGCTGGTTTTGCCGAGCGCGGGCGAATGGGTTTTTAATTTCAAGCGCAAGGGAATGCGGGGAATGAGCCATTCACTGAATTCCTGTCGAATTTTTGGCGCTCAAAGGGTGCGTTGCGTGTAAAAACAGCGCTTATTGCATCGCTCGCATTTTATTAGGAGGCGCGCTGCACTTACCCGCGAATTACGGCCAAACGAAGGCGCTTCTTCGCCCCAAACGCGTCGTCGCGACCAACGTACGATGTTGTCGTGTCTTGCTGCGCTGGCTCTTGAGTGGTTGTGGGGTTGTGTTGTGTGCGAGTTATTTTATTGTGGGAGGTGTGGCACGGGGTATAATATCGCGTGGTACTCCGTCACGACATGGTAGTAACTCACATGGTACCTCCTCATGACATGATGGTATCTCACATGGTACCTCCTCATGACATGGTAGTATCTCACATGGTACCTCCTCATGACATGATAGTATCTCACATGGTACCTCCTCATGACATGGTAGTATCTCACATGGTACCTCCTCATGACATGATAGTATCTCACATGGTACCTCCTCATGACATGATAGTATCTCACATGGTACCTCCTCATGACATGGTAGTATCTCACATGGTACCCCCTCATGACATGGTAGTATCTCACATGGTACCCCCTCATGATATGGTAGTGTCTCACATGGTACCCCCTCATGACATGATAGTATCTCACATGGTACCCCCTCATGACATGCTAGTATCCCACATGGTACCTCCTCATGACATGATAGTATCTCACATGGTACCTCCTCATGACATGGTAGTATCTCACTTGGTACCTCCTCATGACATGGTAGTATCTCACTTGGTACCTCCTCATGACATGGTAGTATCTCACATGGTACCTCCTCATGACATGGTAGTATCTCACTTGGTACCTCCTCATGACATGGTAGTATCTCACATGGTACCTCCTCATGACATGATAGTATCTCACTTGGTACCTCCTCATGACATGGTAGTATCTCACATGGTACCTCCTCATGACATGATAGTATCTCACATGGTACCTCCTCATGACATGGTAGTATCTCACATGGTACCTCCTCATGACATGGTAGTATCTCACATGGTACCCCCTCATGATATGGTAGTGTCTCACATGGTACCCCCTCATGACATGATAGTATCTCACATGGTACCCCCTCATGACATGCTAGTATCCCACATGGTACCTCCTCATGACATGATAGTATCTCACATGGTACCTCCTCATGACATGATAGTATCTCACATGGTACCTCCTCATGACATGGTAGTATCTCACATGGTACCTCCTCATGACATGATAGTATCTCACATGGTACCTCCTCATGACATGATAGTATCTCACATGGTACCTCCTCATGACATGGTAGTATCTCACATGGTACCTCCTCATGACATGATAGTATCTCACATGGTACCTCCTCATGACATGGTAGTATCTCACATGGTACCTCCTCATGACATGATAGTATCTCACATGGTACCCCCTCATGACATGGTAGTATCTCACATGGTACCCCCTCATGACATGATAGTATCTCACATGGTACCTCCTCATGACATGATAGTATCTCACATGGTACCTCCTCATGACATGATAGTATCTCACATGGTACCCCCTCATGACATGATAGTATCTCACATGGTACCTCCTCATGACATGATAGTATCTCACATGGTACCCCCTCATGACATGATAGTATCTCACATGGTACCCCCTCATGACATGATAGTATCTCACATGGTACCCCCTCATGACATGATAGTATCTCACATGGTACCCCCTCATGACATGATAGTATCTCACATGGTACCTCCTCATGACATGGTAGTATCTCACTTGGCAATCCTATTTAACTAAAAATCGCCGCCGGTATCTAGCTGCGTGTGTGCTTACTAGTGCAGTTAGGTCCTAGCACCGCATTTCAGCGCAGTCTCGTCTGTGTTAAGATAATTTTTAAAGTTGAACGAAATTTAAAGAGTATTATATAATGGCTAAGGAAGCTGAACGTTACTTTTATGTGTAGGTACATTGTTACTGATAAAATTGTATTTTACAGAACAATTGAATTCAAACTAGCTTGATTAAAATCCTGCTAACATAGAAGTACCCGCCGAATCATTTGAGGCGCACAATATTTTATGAGTTATGTTATAATGTTTTTATAATTATGTTTTTTTACCTTCAGACTACCGTTTGTTTCGTAGTTTACAAAATCATTTGGAAGAAACAGCTCTTGCAGCGCAGGAAGAGGTTGAAACTGATATTTGTGAGTTCTTTGAAACAAAACCCAAAGAATTTTGCAACACTGGTATTAATAAGCTTGTTAATAGATGGAAGTCTTGATGATCAGGGAAAGTACATCGATGATTGAATCTTTAATTAAATGTAACATTCGGTCCCGTGTTTTATTTATTCAAAATTCGGACGGAACTTATGAGATGATCTGACATTTCTGACAGCGGCCGCTGCATGCTGCGCAAAACTTCACTGGGTTACGCAAGATAACTTATCATAAGCTACCGCGGTAGAGTGGACATTTTTGCTCAGTCGCTGCATCGCACCGGCGCTGCTATAGCTGTTGTTGCTAACCTGCTCACGGCAGCGATTGTTAATATAGTATTAATCTAAGCCTCATCGCCACGGTGCACCACCCGTAGAGCGAACAACGCATGCAAGCATCAAAACACTGGTTCAATAAAATTAATGTCCAGTGCATCTGAGGTCCTTGCTCTACCCGTCAGGTCAATATTTTCATCTTCGCGTCCTAATCCTGTGCTTCTGCACAACATCGGTCATTTTTGGTATTACAATCCTGGAGTCTGATTGTAAAGTGTATACTGGAGATGTTCTTTAATCTCCTGTTCTGACGCACCAGCGCGCGTTTCGCAGAGCCTGCACATGTGTTTTAATAATTATTTAAGAGACGCAATGTACTTCCACTCTACGAATAAATGCGCTTGGCAGGCAGACTTTTTGCAAGATGCTTCGCTTCTTTTGCTTTGCATCAACGTCAACATAGACTTGATGGCAGGCTGTGCGTAATTTGTGGCTGAGGTTGTAGGAGAGGTGCAGTTTGTGCTCTGTGGCCCAATTTTGCCTGGTACATTTCACTCGATAACTCATGATCGATTGACGGCGCTGTTCGATTCGTTTTTCGTTGGTGATATTCTGACTTGATGAAAATAGCATTTGTGGTATTGATTGAGAGGGATATTATGATATTATAGTGATGACACTTCAGGTGTGATTGTGAGACAACTTCTCATAGTTGCTATTGTAAATGTATTTCATGTTAACAGTGTTCACTATTTTTGTGAGGTAGCAACTGCTACCAGCTGTTTACTACATTATCTTTCTTCTTAGCCTGTTTCACCAACATCAGTATACTGTATCTCTAATATAACTATAGATTTTGATTTGATTAGTTCTTTATTTGGCAAATTGCTGACATTCCTCTTCTTCCGAAAACATTATATTTCCTTCACACATTGCAGAGCTTCGCTTAATTCTGAAACACATCTGAACACGTCGCGGAACACCTTATTTGTCACCCGACCGATTTTCCGATCGGATATTTACTCAACTCAATATTATGTTCTGTTTTCAAAACCCTTCTCCGCTTGTGTGCCTTTGGAAAATTGATCAAGGAGCCTAGACTTGGTGTAACTTCGTCTCGGCCGTCACTTGGAGACCCTGACCTTCTCCTTGTTTTGCCTCGCTGTGTTTTGTTTGAATTGGGCTCTTGTGTTTTTGTGGGAGCCTCATCGCTGTGCGGCCCGTTTTTTGGACAGCCTCTCGCGTGTCCTCTTCCTCCGCCACTCCAGCCGCCGCGAAAATGTTTCACTATCGGGCGCAGCAATCGATAGTGAGCACTTGGGGCCGCACGCCGCGCGTACGGTCGCGCTATAATTTATTGTGTAGCGCTGCGAGACAGCGCGTAGCGAGCGTTGTAACGAACGCCGCTGTTTTGGGACACGGAAGTAGCAAACTTCATATTTAACTAATGCATGTTGTTGGACGTGCGGCAAATATTGAAAGTAATATTCAACTGATCCATATTCTCAAATGTGAGCCAAATAATGAACGTAAAATTTAACTGCAGAATCTGGTCGAATGGGAGGCAAATAGTGAACTTCATATTGACTCGCAGCATTGTAGTTAGTGTAATTATTTGTTGTAAGTTAGGAAAATAGCGAACCTAATATTCAACCGCTGGTGAATATTAAGGGACTGATGTCGTACGTTTCGAAAAAAGTGAGCACAATTTTCACTGGCAGCGTTCTGTCATGGCTTCTCTATCATACGCCAGCGTTATGGCAAGAGCCCGTAGTCCAGATCAAAATGTTGCTCTCAATACGCGTGCCGACAACGTCAGCGCGGGCCCGTTGCATTACTTCGCGTGGGTGCTGGTGCTGTGCCGTGCTGTGGTGTGGGGTCAGGTGCCGTGCTGTGGGGTGGGTGCAGGTGCCGTGCACTAGGGTGTGTACAGGTGACAGGGGCGGGCAGGAGGGCGACGTGAGTGGCATGCGAGGATGGGCAATGCAATGAACAATTTTCTGTCCGTGGCTCCTGGGCATCCTGCGCCACCGGCAGGAGCCGACAAAATTGGCGCCTCACGCCACCTACGCCAACAAGACGTCATGCAACGCCTTCACCGTCCCTGTCTTGTTTGGCTTTTGTATGACGTGAACAATGTTCGGTGGAACTTTTGTGCCCAGCTTCGGCCTGCTCAGAACTGCGGTCTCGATCGTGGTGTGCTTCATCTGTCCACGAGCTGTAGAGTGGTTTTCTTTCAGAAGTGGATTATAATGATGTTTTGTGAGGGATATATTGAGTAGTTGTATTAATCCTAAGTTAAGGTCACATGAAAACTGAAAAAATGATATTATGCATGGATAGACGTTAGACTTTTTCTAACTAAAGTTTACGCGTCGATAAAAATGATTGACGAAGACGACATTCAATTTTCGTCAAGTGAATTCAATTCAACACTCAAATTTCAATTGAGCTGCGTCCCAGCTCATGCAAGTTTTGAGACCAGAAAATCAAAGTGTTGGAAAATCTTTGGAACGATGTTAAAGTTATCAAAATAGGTATTTAAGTATGAACCATGCCTTTACTTCTGTTGATAACGTCAAAAGTTATTTGCAGCACGCTTGAAATGAGTGTTTTTGATAGGGCTAGGAGGAGATCCCTCCATGCGGTGAAACGGTGAAATGAAGATCATTTACTGTCTCGAACTGTACTCCATTTATGTAGATATTCCTCGCCATTCATCCCCAAACGTTTTCTATTGGATTCAGAATGCTAAGACCAGGCTAGATGACGAAGATGAGGGAGATCAATCTCCTTGAAAGGAAATCCTAATCTGGCGGGTATTGTGGATATCGGCATTATCCAGCAAGAATAATCATTCATCACCACTCAAACGAGGGCCTTCTATCGTAATAGATGTTCTCTGCAACATGTCAACATCATCAGCCGCTGTCTAACACCCCAGCACGACCCGACGTTTCTGATGGATAAGGCATCCCATGTCATTACGGAACTTCTGGTACTGCACTGCGTAGAAAACGTGTCATGCATCATTTCGTTGTTGCAAACCATCAGCAGTGTTGTTGGTTTACTGGAATCCTGGACAGTCCTGACACAACTGTCCAGGCTTTAATTTATTCTCATCAGGAAACGAAACTCTCTCTCACTTTTCAACGTCTCATATTCGGTGCTCCCTGGCAATTATAAATGGTTTATTTTATGAAACTGTGGAAGCAGATGAACCTCATATAGTGGCGTTTCATTTTTCAAACCTTTTTGCATCAGGTGTCGCCCATCGGTTATTGGACTGCAATCAGACTCAGTGAGTGCTTTAATCTGTATTGAAGATTGTCCCTTAGCTTGACGAACAACCTTTTAGATTATCCGTTTGAATGCTGCTAATTTAGTTTATCTGTCATTCGATTTCCCTGTTCCATGCATAAATATTACTGTCTCTCAGAAAGTAGCAAGCCACTGTGTTAATGCTTTTAACTTAGCTGTGATCGCACGCTGTGGCAACCCTTGCTTAATTACGTATATGTAGCTGTGGGATTAGACTACACTCTAAGGACGATAGCTTGCTGGCCTTAATCATAGGAACACTTTTACACCTTGGCAACTTCTGAGGTGAAATCCAGGATTTTCTCTCAGATTAGATTTTTCTTCGACCTGGTCTTGAATTTTGATTAGCTGAAAATGCGATTTTCTAATTAATTTGACTAGACAGAAATTGCTAACCTTCTTCATTCTTTGCATTCATCAATGAGGAAGTGTTAGTTAACAAATTTTTAAAGGTTATTCATGCAAATTAACATTTTTCAATTTCGCAGCTGGTCCCAGGCTTGAGACAGGAGTGTATAAAGTACCAGTACACGCATGGAAAATGTAATTTAACGTGCCTTAATTACGTTGGTGAACTTGCGCCAAATATCTACGATGTATGCGTCGTTCTTGCTTCCACTGAGTGGTGTTTTTCCTAGAAACATCTACTGAAAATCATGCATAAAACAGAATAACATCCTCATCTCACGCAAGACGAAAACATTTTAGCCGTAGTACAATATTTTGGTGCGACGGCAAATCTGCGTGCGTTTGGCTTACCCTTTGCTCTGAGCTGCTTGGCTAGGCATTACCAGCTGGATAGATGTCCAGGTGCCGCCAGCTGGATGTCAGTTTAGGCATCTTACTAAGGGATCAACTTCAGTTATTCTGTAAGGCTGTTGTGTGGTGCAAGCCGTCGCTTGGCATACGCGCCCGCCCTCTTCAGCTTGTCTGCAACGCGGGGGTGTTTCCGTGCTGTGCTGTGGGGTGTTGTCGTGCTGTGCTGCGGGGTGGGTGCAGGTGCCGAGCTGTGGGGTGTGTGCAGGTGCTGTGCTGTGGGGTGGGTCAGGGGACAGGGGTGTGCAGGTGGGTGAGGTAAGTGGCAGGTGTAGGACCCCCTCATGCAGGTTGCACGCTGTTCACACACAACAGGACGATATGGTGTGCTTGGACCTAATTCATTATAATTTTTTGCTTTTAAATTTGAAAATACTCTTTTGTAACTTGAAATTTACTTGGATTTTGAAGATATCTGTGAATAAAATGATTTTTTGAAGTACGCGCACACTTAAAAAGTTACTGCTCTAACCGTTTTTATTTGTCGCTATACGTGCAGTTGTTATCTTCAGCTGTTATTTCCTCCCCGTTCCGTGTCCCTCTCTTATGGTAGGGACAGGTTTCGTAATGAAACCTTATTTGGCCAGTGTTATTCATCTAATGAATCGTTGGAGCTGAACGGGAAAACTGTGTGAAATATATTGTAAACTAATACTTTCATGTCCGGTTGCTGCTGTGTTTTTAAGCTAGCACATAATTTTTCATAATTCTAGTTAGTTAATGGGACTTTGTTTTCATTTGACGCTGGTGCTAGTGGATGCAGCAAGGCTCGGGCTTAGAATTGAGAGTTGATATAAATGTTTTTGTAGATGCGTAATTTATCGAATATTTTGCACACTTTGTTCAGAAAAGTATTGAAAGCAACGGTTTTTTGATGGGGTTTTCAAAATTGCTAATGCGGTGAGAATTTTTACATTGCAATACGTCATGAATGATTTCTCATGTTAGTTTTAGATTATTTTGTGCCGTTAATAGTTCTTTGAAAGTTCTTTACAGAAGGGTTCTTGTTTTGCATCAGGGGTTCTTCTGAATAGCCGTTTCATGCACTTCCATGTTTGCGTCGATGAATACTCGTTGGTTTATTTCTGTGTACTCACGCAAAAAAGTTTTCTTCGTTCAGTTCAACATTTTAATTCATTTTTTGTATCCAACCAGCACTTTTTTCTAAAGCTCTTTTGACATGTAGGTTGCCTATTCATTTTGGGCTACTGGAAAATTATAACGAAACTTGCATGCCAACATCACCCGATTTCGCCATTCTACACAGACATTTTCGATAAATATGTGCATGTAGTACACTTAAAGTTTTGTGAATAAAATAATTACGTCATAACATGGCTGTCTACGATTACGCCCATTGCTACGCACAACGTTA
This sequence comes from Morinoia aosen, assembly GCA_030386875.1. Taxonomy (NCBI): domain Eukaryota; kingdom Metazoa; phylum Arthropoda; class Malacostraca; order Amphipoda; family Talitridae; genus Morinoia; species Morinoia aosen. The sequence goes on along the minus strand of CM059567.1, from coordinate 51,321,423 downwards.
TGGGTGAAACGCTCGTGGGTGAACAAAAAATACCTAGCTAAGTGGAACACTTTTTGCTGCAAAACGATAATTTTCCCAGGATGTGCACTTCACAACAGCAACGCTCACGCTACTGCAGCGGCACCCACTCTCGTGATTTCTTCCAGCGGTGCGGGACGCTTTTATGCGCTGGTATTTTATTGATGAAGGAGGGTGCATGATGGAACAGGGGAGGGTGAGAGGAAACGTCGTCTCACCTTAGTATATGCAACGTAGCATGCTGCATTTCTTCTTGTTAATGTGTGTGTGTGTCCCCACCCAGTATAAATTTTTCGCCGCCTGCATGCATGTTTTTCGCCGCCCAAGTAATTAAATCGCTTAGGCGGCGAAAACCATGCATGCTCCAGTGAAAAAGTTAGACTGGGTAGGCTGCAAATCCCGAAATAAAGGCCCATGCCACTGGGCATCTCCCAAATCGCTTTTCCCTCTCTCCGACCCACTAGAACAGGGGTTCCCAACCTGGGGTGCTCTCACCCCCTGGGAGTGCGAGAAAAGTCCAGGTAAATAATAAGATATTGGCTACATGTTGGCATTTATATATCATGAGGTACAAGGTTCGAGTGATATTTCTTTAAGGATGCGAGCCGAAAAAAAAGTTAGGAATCCCTGATCTAGAAAGTCGCACACAATGAAGTGTGGATGATAGCTACTGTCTGCTCACTAATTTGCCTGTGGTGCTAGTCGATGAGTAGTGTTATGCGTGCAGGCTGTTGACCCTATGGTGCACCATTTATGTTATCTGGTTTTTATGAACGGGACTTATGTATCGTGCAAGTGGCTTTAATGTGCTTACCTATTCGAGACTCAAATTTGTTTTCATTAAGTAGCCAGCCCCCAGTTGCTTAATTCAGAGAGGTTCTAATTTTAAGCGACGCACTATAGTTCTTTCCAGTGGAAGTATTTGTCTTCGACTTCCGATAAGGTTGTCAATGATATTTTCAAAGTCTGCTGCACCTATATCCTGATGCGTTGACATTGAGCCCAACAGACGTGTTGTGCCGGAGCACACGTCACTGCGCACGTCATGGTCGTGTGTTGTGTCTGGCGCTCGTCAGCGCTGCTGGGTCTTGCTGGAAGTGGTTTGGCTTTGTTTTGCGGGTGTTGATGTTGTGAGGCCACATGCTGCACTTTGTGAAGCCACATGACGCACATTAAGCAGCCACATATTGTACATTATACAGCTACATCCCGCCTGTTATGAAGCCACATGCAGTACGCTATATGAGGCCACATCTCCCACGTTATGAACCCACATGCTCCTCGCTATGAGGCCACATTCTGCGCATTGTAGGGCCAAAGGCCGCACATTACGGGCCCACATGCCGCACATTACGAGCCCACATGCCGCGCGCTATGAGGCCACATGTCATGCGGCACGAGGCGTCCCGACGCGCTCAGGAGGCGTGACGAGAATGTACGGTTATGTCTCCTACCGTCCTGCTGCTGGGCCGGGCATATCCTGCGATCTATCCTGCGGTGTATCCTGTGGTCTATCCTGCTGAGTTCTCTAAGGTGTATCATGAGGTCTGTGTTGCTTCGAGTCCTGCGGTGTATCCTGCTGTCTATCCTGCTGAGTTCTCTAAGGTGTATCATGAGGTCTGTGTTGCTTCGAGTCCTGCGGTGTATCCTGCTGTCTATCCTGCTGAGTTCTCTAAGGTGTTTCGTGAGGTCTGTGTTGCTTCGAGTCCTGCGGTGTATCCTGCTGTCTATCCTGCTGAGTTCTCTAAGGTGTACCATGAGGTCTGTGTTGCTTCGAGTCCTGCGGTGTATCCTGCTGTCTATCCTGCTGAGTTCTCTAAGGTGTATCATGAGGTCTGTGTTGCTTCGAGTCCTGCGGTGTATCCTGCTGTCTTTCCTGCTGTCTATCCTGCTGAGTTCTCTAAGGTGTATCATGAGGTCTGTGTTGCTTCGAGTCCTGCGGTGTATCCTGCTGTCTATCCTGCTGTCTATCCTGCTGAGTTCTCTAAGGTTTATCATGAGGTCTGTGTTGCTTCGAGTCATGCGGTGTATCCTACTTTGCGTCGTTGGGAGGCTCGCATGTTTCCGGCCCCGTGTTCTACATACATTGCTTCATGCGGAGCATCTGCTGCATTACTTAACCTCACATCTGTTGCTGGTCACTAATCTGCCACAATATATCTGCTGTGTATCATTAATCTCAAACTGGATCGCCATTACATCTGCTGTTAGTCGTATACGAGTCCGTTCTGATATTAGTCCTTGACTTCGGCACTTTTTCATCATCCGAGCATGTGTTGCTGAGCTATTTGCTTGGCTTTTGTCAAAGCTAACAATAGCTTCCAGTACTCATGACCGGTGTACAATATGCTGAGCTGAAACGAACAAAGATGCTCGTACATTAGCAATATTTCGGCGGTGAGGTTAGAGAGTTGAAGTTGCCTCACTGCAACTCGCCACCTGCGGAGCTAAGCTTCCGTGCCATGACATGTCATGCCAGTGCCATGCCATGACAGTATCATTCCACGCCATACCTTGTTGGCAAGTCCACTACTGTACGTAGAGGGCGCCGTTATTTGAATGGTCAGTGTGCGCGCGCCGTCTGTGTGTTCTGTGAGCGACCGCTTTATGCCTTATTTCTTACGACAGCTTTGTTCTGTATCTTGTGACCACTTTGCGTGCAGTGAATATGTGCGCACGCTGCACTCGGTGGTACAGCAGCACACACACATAGTACAGACCCACACAATGTACACAGTACAAACGCACAAAAGACACAAAGCTCACAAACAATTTTCAGATGCTACACGCTCACATAACGCTCACACGCAACACTCTCGTGCACAACACACAATTCGCACACACATAACACATGAAGCACACTCACTCAACACACTGCCGTACAAAACACAACAAAAATGCAATCAGCACACGTACACTACTCGAACACTCACAACACACGCGCACTAAAATTACTCACACACTGCACACGCACATAACACGCACCGCTTACGCACTCATATACAACACACTAAACACTCACATGACACACACAGCACGTGCGCTAACACACGCCACACACGCACAACACACGCCGCTACAAAACACACACCACCACGCAACACACACAACACACGCCGCACATCACACGCCGCCACGCAATATCGGCGGGCGGCAGGCAACACGCAATATTTTGCTGCGCGCACGTCAACAAGTTTCCATATTTGAGCTCATGTATGTGCAGGCCCCCCTCCCCTCTCTCCCTCCTGCTCCCCCCTCCTCCCCTCACCGGCCCCAGAGGGCTGCAGTAATCCCCTTTAATCCTCCCCTTTTTGCAGGGCCGCGCTCCCCTCAGCCTGCTGTGTGTGCGCCCGCCTCCCCTCACTCTATTGCGTTACTTTACCCTTATTTCCCTCACTCTGCTGTGTTTTCTCTCCTCATTTCCCTCACCATATTGTGTTACTTTTCCCTTCATCCCCCCCACGCTGTTGTTGTACTTTTTCCCTTTTTCCCTCAACATGTTGAGTTACTTTTTCATCTCCCTCACACTGTAGTGTTACTTTCCCTTCTTCTCCCTCAACATGTTGTGTTACTTTTTCATCTCCCTCACACTGTAGTGTTACTTTCCCTTCTTCTCCCTCAACATGTTGTGTTACTTTCCCTTCATTTTCTTCACACCTTACCGTTGTGTTATCCCCTCGATCGTCTCGCTCGACATGTTGCGCTTTATCCCTTCATTTGCCTGAGCAAGTTGTGTTACTTCTTACTTCATTTCCTTTACACTGCTGCATTATGTTCCCCTCATTTCCCACACACTGTGAGTTATTTCCCTCCATTTCCCGCACACTGCCACGTTACCTACCCTCCATTTCCTGCGCCCTGCTGCGTTATTTCAGCTTTCACACATACGAGTACATGCCAGATTCCTCCTAACCTTCCTGCGTTACGCAATACTTGCGCCTGTTTTTTCATTCATTCTTAAGTTTAATTTCTTTTTTTTTCTAAATCGTACATTGTTTGATCGATTTTTTAGAATTTTTTGAGTCGTTTCCAAATTCTCCATCAGGTCTTGCTTGAAGCATTTGCTGTTGCTGCGTGCAAGACGCGAGCGTTAGTCGTGCGAGATGCTTCCTTCTCAGTCCGTGTAACTTCGGCTGCGAGAGTTATGCTATGCGCTCCGTCTCTCTCTTCCCTCCATCCTCCTGTCTCCCTCTCTTGTCCTTCCCGTTGCAATGCGCCTGTCGTATTCGTGCCTAGATATCTCCCCTGTCTTTTTCCTGTCTAGATATGCCGTCTGGAACTCGTCTCTGGTAGATCCGTCTCGTTTTCGAATAGAGCCCAATTGTAACTCGTACAGTTACCCCGAAAAATAAACATAAGCCCTGGATTACTAGAGACATCGTGATAAATATAAAGAAACGTCAAGCGTACCTAGCCCTCCTTTGCGAAGGACGAATATCTAGAGAAACATATAACCGATTTAGAAACTATGTAACAAACCAGATAAGAACATCAAAAAAGAACTACTTTACGCTCAAGTTTACTCAATTCAAAACTGACGTTAAAATGACTTGGCATCTCCTTAACTCCTGCTGTAAACCGAATAATGCCGATAAAAAGAAAATTGAATATGTTGTTCAAGATAATGTAAAATATCATGAGAAGAAAGAAATTGCTAATCTCTTTAACAACTTCTTCGTAAACGTAGGGAAAACAATAGCTGATGGTATTCCAAGTGAACCTACTGATCACCTGGAATTTATGGATCATATTCGAGAACCCAACTCCTTTTTCTTTACGCCTACAAACTCCTCCGATGTAATTACGTGCATAAACAACATGAAAAATAAATCGAGTGGGTTACAAACGTTTCCGACTAAAGTACTTAAAGTTATTGCTGACATTGTAGCCCCACTGATATCAAATATTATTAACCAGTCTCTCTTACTAGGCACTTTCCCGAACTCCCTCAAAGTTGCTAGAGTAACCCCTATCTTTAAAAGTGGTGAAAAAACCTGTGTAAACAATTATCGACCTATCTCCATTCTACCAATTATTAGCAAAGTATTCGAAAAGATTGTGTATAAAAAAGTGTACTCTTATTTTGAACAAAAATCATTTCTTTACGATAAACAATACGGTTTTCGCTCTAAAAAATCAACAACACAGGCTATATTAAATCATTTACAATTCCTCTATTCTAATATAGATGAAGGAAAGCCTGTCTTCTCTGTATTTCTTGACTTCCGAAAAGCATTTGATTGTGTGGACCATAAAATACTATTATCGAAACTACACTGTTATGGCATTCGAGGAATTGCCCATGATTGGTTCAGATCATACCTAACAAATCGGAAGCAATACGTTGTCATTGACGACGCAAAATCGGACCCACAGACAATTAGCCATGGAGTTCCACAAGGATCTGTTCTCGGGCCTCTCTTGTTTCTGATTTTTATCAATGATATTGTAAAATCTACATCATTCTTCAAATTCATACTTTTTGCCGATGACAGTACGCTTTCTGCGGTCCTTCCGAACCAAAATCCTGCTATGATTGTGGAGAGTATAAATACTGAACTTCACAAGGTTTCATCGTGGCTCAAAGCTAATAAAATAAGCCTAAATATCGATAAAACAAATTATATTACTTTCTCATACAAGAAAGATGTATCTCTCCCATGCATTAAAATTGGCGAAGGTGAAATCGAAGAAACCAACTCATGTAAGTTTCTGGGCATCATAATAGATAAACATCTGACCTTCAAAGAGCACATCACTCATATTAGTTCTAAATTATCAAAATCCATCGGAATCCTAAATAAAGTTAAAAATTTTCTGCCTGAAACAGCTTTACAAATGCTCTACCGAACGCTCATTTCTCCATACTTGCAATACGGAATAGAAGCATGGCACGGAACTGATAAAAATAAAACCAACAAAATTTTTACTCTGCAGAAAAGGGCTGTCAGAGCGGTAAAGAACCTAGAATATAATGCTCACACAAATGATTCTTTCAAAAATTTACAAATACTTAAACTTTCGGATCTCTACAAAATCTCCATCTGTAATTTCATTTACAAAACATTAAGAAATGATGGCGACAATAGCCTAAGACAATTATTGACTGCGCAAACTGGTCATCACGACCATTTAACCCGAAATAGAAGTAAATTCATGCTTCCTTATTATTCAAAGGCCAGGTCGCAACACAGTATTCTCTTCGTTGGAACCAAAACTTGGAACTCTATACCTGCAGAGATCCGTGAATGTAATTCGTACAAAGTTTTCAAAAGACATCTTGAGTCTCACTTCCTATCAGAATACTAGTCGTGTAAGATCACCGTGTCGAAATCTTGCCTCCTACATGTAACTAATGATAATGTCATAATGTAACTTGCCTTGTGTACCATAACCAATCTTCTCTCTGCTCTTGAATCGTTTTATCGAACATACTGTTAAATATAGCCGACTTGACCTATATTGTAAAATACAGCATAAAATATCGAGTTAATTATCTCAATGATCAGTCTAATGCGAAACTAGGTTAAGTGAACTAGGTTAAACTTTTGTACACCCTAGAATAGCGTGATGGTAGGATGCCCTAGAAGTCGCTGAACTTATTCGGGCCCACAGGTAGCTATACTCAAATTTGACCATTGTACTAGACTTAAGTAAAATTCTACCTCTGTATCACCTGTGGTAAATAAATTGTTTAAATTGTTTAAATTGTTTTATCTCTCTCCTCCTCTTCTTTTGTCACATTCATTCATTGTTTTGTTTTCTTTTCTAAATGCTTACGCTGAAGTTTTATCAGTTTCTTCCTGCTTCTTCTATTCGTGCACTTTAGCCTGTAACATTTATTTCAGAGGTTCCCTATTTTCATTGCACCCCGTAAGAACTCCTTGCTTCTTGCATAGGTGCACCCTCTCCCGCTCACCTACCTCAGTTTTGTTCATGCCAGTACTGTTCACCTCTAAATTTCTAAATTTTACCAGCGTTGACCTGCCCTCACACTCTCCCCTCCTGTCCCGAGTAGCTCTGCTCCCTCTCACGGAAGATTTCCTCTCAGCAGAAACTCAGTCTTTCGCTGCTCTCTCTCCCTCCTTCTCTCGCTTCATCTCTAATTTTGCATTCCCATTTGCTTGTTTTTTTACTCTTTGCCGTTGTGTCAGTGTTATTAATTTCAATAACGCTCCTGAAGTTCGCTTTTGACTTCACCTTATGAATATTTCCCTCGCGCTCCTTGAGAAGCAGCACGTGCTCTGCCTCTGTTTCATCCCCTCATCCACTGCCTTCTCTCCTCCCCTCAGTTTTTTCTATAGTTTCCCTCTGTTCTTCCCGTAGTTTCCCTCTGTTCTTCCCGAAGTTTCCCTCTGTTTTTTCCTTGATTCTCCCTCTGTTCTTCCCTCGATTCTCCGATCTTCCCTCGATTCTCCCTCCGTTCTTCCCTCTGTCCCAATCTTGTTGTTCCCTCAGTCTTCTCTATTCTTCCTATAGTTTTCCTCGATTCTCCCTCTGATATTTCTTATTTTCCAATCCTATTGTTCCCTCAGTCTCCATATTGTTCCCTCAGTACCTTCCCTAAGTTTTCGATTTGTTCTTCTTATAGTTCCCTCTCTGTTCTCTTTTCTTTTTTCTTTCTTTCTCCTCCGTTCTTCCCTCTGTTTCCTAGCTGTTCTTCCCTCAGCTTTCACTCCATTCTTCCCTCAGTTTGCATGTTTTCCCTCAGTTCCTCTTCTGTTCTTAGCTCAACTCTTCTTCAATTCCTACTGTGCTCCTCTGTTATTTCATTACTTCCCTCTCAGTCCTTCCCTCAATTCCACTCTGTTCTTCCCTCAATTTCACTCTGTTCTTCCCTCAATTCCACTCTGATCTTCTTTCAATTCCACTCTGTTCTTCCTTCAATTCCACTCTGTTCTTCCCTCAATTCCACTCTGTTCTTCCCTCAATTCCACTCTGTTCTTCCCTCAATTCCACTCTGTTCTTCCCTCAATTCCACTCTGTTCTTCCTTCAATTCCACTCTGTTCTTCCCTCAATTCCACTCTGTTCTTCCCTCAATTCCACTCTGTTCTTCCCTCAATTCCACTCTGATCTTCTTTCAATTCCACTCTGTTCTTCCTTCAATTCCACTCTGTTCTTCCCTCAATTCCACTCTGTTCTTCCCTCAATTCCACTCTGATCTTCTTTCAATTCCACTCTGTTCTTCCTTCAATTCCACTCTGTTCTTTGAATTCCACTCTGTTCTTCCCTGAATTCCACTCTGTTCTTCCCTGAATTCCACTCTGTTCTTCCCTGAATTCCACTCTGTTCTTCCCTGAATTCCACTCTGTTCTTCCCTGAATTCCACTCTGTTCTTCCCTGAATTCCACTCTGTTCTTCCCTGAATTCCACTCTTTTCTTCCCTGAATTCCACTCTGTTCTTCCCTCAATTTAACTCTGTTCTTCCCTCAATTCCACTCTGTTCTTCGCTGAATTCCACTCTGTTCTTCCCTCAATTTAACTCTGTTCTTTCCTCAATTCCACTCTGTTCTTCCCTCAATTTTTGTCCATTATTCCCCCTTTTCGCCACTGTTCATTCCTCAATTCCTGACAGTTTTTCTTTCAATTTCCTTCTATCATTCCCTCAGTTCACCACTGTTCTCTCAATTTCTCTCTATTCTCGACTCAGTTTGCCTGTGCTCTTCCCTCAATTTATTTTTCTTTTCTCAATTTCCCTCTATTCTCCACACAATTTACCACTGTTCTTCCCTCAATTTCTTCTCTGATCTTGCCTCAATTTCCTTCTATTTCTCCTCAAATTCCACTCTGTCCTTCCCTCAATTTCCTTTGGTTCTTCCCTCAATTTTCTTAGGTTCTTCCCTCAATTTCCTTAGGTTCTTCCCTCAATTTCCCTTTGTTCTTCCCTCAATTTCCTTTGGTTCTTCCCTCAATTCCCTTTTGTTCTTCCTTGAATTTCCTTTTGTTCTTCCATCAATTTCCTCTTGTTCTTCCGTCAATTTCCTCTGGTTCTTCCCTCAATTTCGTTTGGTTCTTCCCTCAATTTCCTTGGGTTCTTCACTCAATTCTATTCTATTCTTCCCTCAGTTTTCTTTCAGCGCCTTCTCGGTTCCTCAGTTATTCCCTCAGTTCCCCTCTGATCTCCCCTCAGTTCCCACTCGAGTTCCCCTCTCACTGCCCTCACTACGAGGTCACCTTCCCTCATCTAACTGCCTGCTGCATTGGCGCTGCTTACTGCGCTGCCTTGCTACAATGTGAGCACTTCTGAACATTACTTGCAGCACAATTTGTTGCAGGTTTTCAGCTCCTCATGATGTCAATGTTCATGTACCTTGCGATCCATCTCTTCTGTTGTCCCGCTCGCGTATGGTAGGTGTGATGTGGTGAGCGTGATAGGTGAACTGACTCGCTTACTGCTTTAAATATTTACTGCTTGGTGGCATTTAAATCATGCTGCAGTCCTGCTGTCTGTGTTTTTGTTCTGTTAGACCCATCTTACTTCACTATCTTGTGTGGCCATCTCCCTAGTTATGTCGTTTGGCTAATTTCTGTTGCCATTTACTTTCATGCCTGCCTCCTTTGTTGCTTGTTGATCCCCTGCGCCTCACACGTCCTTCTTCCCTTCTCTCGTGTTTCCTCGTTGTAATTTTTGTTACTTTTTGTCGCTGTTTTTATTAATTAACATAAACATGTCGCTCACTTATTTTTCATCTGGCTCCTCTCGCTTTACTTCCTTTCTTATTTTTTTTCTCTCTCTCTCTCGCTCTCGTAACTAACACATATCCCTGCATGTGTGCCAGCCCGTTCTTTCATGCGTCTCTTTTTGTTTATTTACTTCTCCCTTTGTTGTTACTCCTCTCATCTTTTCCCTTCTTCCCCTCTCTCGTCTCCCCCCCCCCCCCTCCCTCTCTCCCCTCCCTTCTTCTTCCCTTCTCTCCACCTCCCCTCCGCCCATCTTCCTCCCTTCTCTCCACCTCCCCTCTTCCCCCCTCACCTCCGCGCCGCGACACCAGCGCGAGGGGAGCGCGTTTTTTGAGCGCGTGTTCAAATAATGGCGAGTTTTTCACCGCCATAAATTTAGATTAGACATTTTGGAGCGGCGCTCTCGCTGCGCCGCAGCCCCGCAGTGCTGCTGTTTCTCTTCTTTATATTCCGGCGTGCCTTAATTGCGTACCCTCTCATTCTGTTCTGTGTGTCGCGCTCTGATACTGCCTTGTGTTCCAGAGCTGCGATGTAAACACTGCTGACCTGTGTTCCCGTGCTCTACTGGGATACTGTCTTCTTTGTACGTCACTCTCGTAATATTGTACACTTCTGCAGAGCGCGCTAGTACCCGTCTGAGCTGGTATGGTACTTTTATAACTTGTATAGTGCTTGAGTTCCGCGCCAAAGCTGGTATAGTACTTTGCAGGGTGATATCTTGTGATATTCGAGACGTGCACACGTTGCTTCAACTCCCAAACTCAATTTCCCGAACCTATCGGCGCACCTGAGTCACTTGAGGTAGATTCAATTGCGTCCACGTCAGACTTCATAGGTATAACGATGACATGTGAGTGGCTGTTGTGCCGTTCTCTGCCCGACTCGCGTATCCCACGCACACGTCACATATCGTGCATCCCACACAGTATTGAGCTGTGTGCTGCTTGTGTGGTGAGTGTGTTCCGAGTGAGCTGTGGATCATGTGTGCTCGTTGCTGACTGCAGACTGGCAAGCACTAGCAACACGTTCAGCTCCAACACTCAATAACAGTAGCAAAAACAGCACTAACGCAATAGCAGCAGTAGCAAAAGCACTAGAACTATAGAAGTAGCACCAATAGCACCAGTACTATAGCAGCAGCACCAACAGTAGGTACAGCTGTAACACAATATGCACACAGCAGCACCAACAGCCTGAGTAAAGTGCAGACGACATGTTGCTTCACGTTGATTGTCAATGCATAGTTTCTTTACCGAGCACATTTTCAAGTCTTTAAACGCTCGACCTCCGCTGTCTTGGTTGGTCGCTGAGAAATGACTGTCTTACCTAGTAATTTTAATCTTTTCCAGCTAATAATTAATTATAAGATCGAATTTCAAAATATCACTTCATTTTCGGAAATTTTTGTACGCCGTTCTTTCCCTTAACGTTTCGTGGAGAAATTTTTGTTTTTGCAGCCGAAATTTTTTTCATTTACGGTCCTTTGATGTCCTTGTTGCACTCGCTTCATCTGTCCCTTCACTGTCTGCCCTACTCTTCCTCGCTCTACCCTCGCTCTAATTTAACGCCCCATAAGTTGGACTGCAAAAACACCTCTCAGGACACCTTATCCTCCCTCCCCTACCCTCACTCCCATCCAACGCCCCACACTCTTCCCCTCACTCTACCCCTCTCTCCCCTCAGCACCAGCTGTGCTCATCGTGCTCTTTTCTCTTGCAACTTAGGCTTCCTTTCAAGAAATTCAAATATTGTTTCCAGTTATCTAGGTTTCTTTCGCATGCGTATTTTCTTTCGTAAAATACTTTCCGTTACAGAAGTCATGTTCCTCCTTAAAATATGCGACATCATCAAAATATTACCCCTCGGAAAATAATTAATTACCTTCTCCAAAGTTTCTTTTCCAATTTCTCAACCTTACGAAATTTTTCCAGTTCATCACGCGTTGAAAGACGAAGAAAATTACTTATCATCTCTACTAAAACACTCCCTACAAAATTCGATATCACTCTATTTATAAAAAGCAACGAGGGGACAGCATCCCCGCAGGCATAGGGACGTCCCGCCTCTCAGCTACATGTAGGATTCTTGCGCTCTTCTCTGGCGTCTGTCGTCGTCAGTGCCCAAACTTAGCGCCCCGAATTTAGCTGCTGCAACAATCTGACGAGAGATTTTGTTTGTTAATATAGGCTGGAGTAATCCGACGAGAGATTTTGTTTGTTCACATAGGCTGGAGTATCCTGACGAGAGATTTTGTTTGTTCACATAGGCTGGAGTAATCTGACGAGAGATTTTGTTTGTTAACATAGGCTGGAGTAATCTGACGAGAGATTTTGTTTGTTAAAATAGGCTGGAGTAATCTGACGAGAGATTTTGTTTGTTAAAATAGGCTGGAGTAATCTGACGAGAGATTTTGTTTGTTAACATAGGCTGGAGTAATCTGACGAGAGATTTTGTTTGTTAACATAGGCTGGAGTAATCTGACGAGAGATTTTGTTTGTTCACATAGGCTGGAGTAATCTGACGAGAGATTTTGTTTGTTCACATAGGCTGGAGTAATCTGACGAGAGATTTTATTTGTTAACATAGGCTGGAGTAATCTGACGAGAGATTTTGTTTGTTAACATAGGCTGGAGTAATCTGACGAGAGATTTTGTTTGTTAAAATAGGCTGGAGTAATCTGACGAGAGATTTTGTTTGTTAACATAGGCTGGAGTAATCTGACGAGAGATTTTGTTTGTTCACATAGGCTGGAGTAATCTGACGAGAGATTTTGTTTGTTAACATAGGCTGGAGTAATCTGACGAGAGATTTTGTTTGTTCACATAGGCTGGAGTAATCTGACGAGAGATTTTGTTTGTTAACATAGGCTGGAGTAATCTGACGAGAGATTTTGTTTGTTAACATATGCTGGAGTAATCTGACGAGAGATTTTGTTTGTTAACATAGGCTGGAGTAATCTGACGAGAGATTTTGTTTGTTAACATAGGCTGGAGTAATCTGACGAGAGATTTTGTTTGTTAACATAGGCTGGAGTAATCTGACGTGAGATTTTGTTTGTTAACATAGGCTGGAGTAATCTGACGAGAGATTTTGTTTGTTAACATGGGCTGGAGTAATCTGACGAGAGATTTTGTTTGTTAACATAGGCTGGAGTAATCTGACGAGAGATTTTGTTTGTTAACATAGGCTGGAGTAATCTGACGAGAGATTTTGTTTGTTAATATAGGCTGGAGTAATCCGACGAGAGATTTTGTTTGTTCACATAGGCTGGAGTATCCTGACGAGAGATTTTGTTTGTTCACATAGGCTGGAGTAATCTGACGAGAGATTTTGTTTGTTAACATAGGCTGGAGTAATCTGACGAGAGATTTTGTTTGTTAAAATAGGCTGGAGTAATCTGACGAGAGATTTTGTTTGTTAAAATAGGCTGGAGTAATCTGACGAGAGATTTTGTTTGTTAACATAGGCTGGAGTAATCTGACGAGAGATTTTGTTTGTTAACATAGGCTGGAGTAATCTGACGAGAGATTTTGTTTGTTAACATAGGCTGGAGTAATCTGACGAGCGATGTTGTTTGTTAATATAGGCTGGAGTAATCTGACGAGAGATTTTGTTTGTTAATATAGGCTGGAGTAATCTGACGAGAGATTTTGGTTTATTAATATAGGCTGGAGTAATCTGCCGAGAGATTTTGTTTGTTAACATAGGCTGGAGTAATCTGACGAGAGATTTTGTTTGTTAACATAGGCTGGAGTAATCTGACGAGCGATGTTGTTTGTTAATATAGGCTGGAGTAATCTGACGAGAGATTTTGTTTGTTAATATAGGCTGGAGTAATCTGACGAGAGATTTTGGTTTATTAATATAGGCTGGAGTAATCTGCCGAGAGATTTTGTTTGTTAACATAGGCTGGAGTAATCTGACGAGAGATTTTGTTTGAGGCTGGAGTAATCTGACGAGAGATTTTGTTTGTTAACATAGGCTGGAGTAATCTGACGAGAGATTTTGTTTGTTAATATAGGCTGGAGTAATCTGACGAGAGATTTTGTTTGTTAATATAGGCTGGAGTAATCTGACGAGAGATTTTGTTTGTTAACATAGGCTGGAGTAATCTGACGAGAGATTTTGTTTGTTAACATAGGCTGGAGTAATCTGACGAGAGATTTTGTTTGTTAACATAGGCTGGAGTAATCTGACGAGAGATTTTGTTTGTTAATATAGGCTGGAGTAATCTGACGAGAGATTTTGTTTGTTCACATAGGCTGGAGTAATCTGACGAGAGATTTTGTTTGTTAACATAGGCTGGAGTAATCTGACGAGAGATTTTGTTTGTTAAAATAGGCTGGAGTAATCTGACGAGAGATTTTGTTTGTTAAAATAGGCTGTAGTAATCTGACGAGAGATTTTGTTTGTTAACATAGGCTGGAGTAATCTGACGAGAGATTTTGTTTGTTCACATAGGCTGGAGTAATCTGACGAGAGATTTTGTTTGTTAACATAGGCTGGAGTAATCTGACGAGAGATTTTGTTTGTTAACATAGGCTGGAGTAATCTGACGAGCGATGTTGTTTGTTAATATAGGCTGGAGTAATCTGACGAGAGATTTTGTTTGTTAATATAGGCTGGAGTAATCTGACGAGAGATTTTGGTTTATTAATATAGGCTGGAGTAATCTGCCGAGAGATTTTGTTTGTTAACATAGGCTGGAGTAATCTGACGAGCGATGTTGTTTGTTAATATAGGCTGGAGTAATCTGACGAGAGATTTTGTTTGTTAATATAGGCTGGAGTAATCTGACGAGAGATTTTGGTTTATTAATATAGGCTGGAGTAATCTGCCGAGAGATTTTGTTTGTTAACATAGGCTGGAGTAATCTGACGAGAGATTTTGTTTGAGGCTGGAGTAATCTGACGAGAGATTTTGGTTTATTAATATAGGCTGGAGTAATCTGCCGAGAGATTTTGTTTGTTAACATAGGCTGGAGTAATCTGACGAGAGATTTTGTTTGAGGCTGGAGTAATCTGACGAGAGATTTTGGTTTATTAATATAGGCTGGAGTAATCTGCCGAGAGATTTTGTTTGTTCACATAGGCTGGAGTAATCTGACGAGAGATTTTGTTTGTTAACATAGGCTGGAGTAATCTGACGAGAGATTTTGTTTGTTCACATAGGCTGGAGTAATCTGACGAGAGATTTTGTTTGTTAACATAGGCTGGAGTAATCTGACGAGAGATTTTGTTTGTTAACATAGGCTGGAGTAATCTGACGAGCGATGTTGTTTGTTAATATAGGCTGGAGTAATCTGACGAGAGATTTTGTTTGTTAATATAGGCTGGAGTAATCTGACGAGAGATTTTGGTTTATTAATATAGGCTGGAGTAATCTGCCGAGAGATTTTGTTTGTTAACATAGGCTGGAGTAATCTGACGAGCGATGTTGTTTGTTAATATAGGCTGGAGTAATCTGACGAGAGATTTTGTTTGTTAATATAGGCTGGAGTAATCTGACGAGAGATTTTGGTTTATTAATATAGGCTGGAGTAATCTGCCGAGAGATTTTGTTTGTTAACATAGGCTGGAGTAATCTGACGAGAGATTTTGTTTGAGGCTGGAGTAATCTGACGAGAGATTTTTGTTTGTTAACATAGGCTGGAGTAATCTGACGAGCGATGTTGTTTGTTAATATAGGCTGGAGTAATCTGACGAGAGATTTTGTTTGTTAATATAGGCTGGAGTAATCTGACGAGAGATTTTGGTTTATTAATATAGGCTGGAGTAATCTGCCGAGAGATTTTGTTTGTTAACATAGGCTGGAGTAATCTGACGAGAGATTTTGTTTGAGGCTGGAGTAATCTGACGAGAGATTTTGGTTTATTAATATAGGCTGGAGTAATCTGCCGAGAGATTTTGTTTGTTAACATAGGCTGGAGTAATCTGACGAGAGATTTTGTTTGAGGCTGGAGTAATCTGACGAGAGATTTTGGTTTATTAATATAGGCTGGAGTAATCTGCCGAGAGATTTTGTTTGTTCACATAGGCTGGAGTAATCTGACGAGAGATTTTGTTTGTTAACATAGGCTGGAGTAATCTGACGAGAGATTTTGTTTGTTAATATAGGCTGGAGTAATCTGACGAGAGATTTTGTTTGTTAATATAGGCTGGAGTAATCTGACGAGAGATTTTGTTTGTTAACATAGGCTGGAGTAATCTGACGAGAGATTTTGTTTGTTAACATAGGCTGGAGTAATCTGACGAGAGATTTTGTTTGTTAACATAGGCTGGAGTAATCTGACGAGAGATTTTGTTTGTTAATATAGGCTGGAGTAATCTGACGAGAGATTTTGTTTGTTAACATAGGCTGGAGTAATCTGACGAGAGATTTTGTTTGTTAATATAGGCTGGAGTAATCTGACGAGAGATTTTGTTTGTTAACATAGGCTGGAGTAATCTGACGAGAGATTTTGTTTGTTCACATAGGCTGGAGTAATCTGACGAGAGATTTTGTTTGTTAACATAGGCTGGAGTAATCTGACGAGAGATTTTGTTTGTTAACATAGGCTGGAGTAATCTGACGAGAGATTTTGTTTGTTCACATAGGCTGGAGTAATCTGACGAGAGATTTTGTTTGTTAACATAGGCTGGAGTAATCTGACGAGAGATTTTGTTTGTTAACATAGGCTGGAGTAATCTGACGAGAGATTTTGTTTGTTAACATAGGCTGGAGTAATCTGACGAGAGATTTTGTTTGTTAACATAGGCTGGAGTAATCTGACGAGAGATTTTGTTTGTTAATATAGGCTGGAGTAATCTGACGAGAGATTTTGTTTGTTAAAATGGGCTGGAGTAATCTGACGAGAGATTTTATTTGTTAAAATAGGCTGGAGTAATCTGATGAGAGATTTTGTTTGTTAATATAGGCTGGAGTAATCTGACGAGAGATTTTGTTTGTTAACATAGGCTGGAGTAATCTGACGAGAGATTTTGTTTGTTAACATAGGCTGGAGTAATCTGACGAGCGATGTTGTTTGTTAATATAGGCTGGAGTAATCTGACGAGAGATTTTGTTTGTTAATATAGGCTGGAGTAATCTGACGAGAGATTTTGGTTTATTAATATAGGCTGGAGTAATCTGCCGAGAGATTTTGTTTGTTAACATAGGCTGGAGTAATCTGACGAGAGATTTTGTTTGTTAACATAGGCTGGAGTAATCTGACGAGCGATGTTGTTTGTTAATATAGGCTGGAGTAATCTGACGAGAGATTTTGTTTGTTAATATAGGCTGGAGTAATCTGACGAGAGATTTTGGTTTATTAATATAGGCTGGAGTAATCTGCCGAGAGATTTTGTTTGTTAACATAGGCTGGAGTAATCTGACGAGAGATTTTGTTTGAGGCTGGAGTAATCTGACGAGAGATTTTGGTTTATTAATATAGGCTGGAGTAATCTGCCGAGAGATTTTGTTTGTTAACATAGGCTGGAGTAATCTGACGAGAGATTTTGTTTGAGGCTGGAGTAATCTGACGAGAGATTTTGGTTTATTAATATAGGCTGGAGTAATCTGCCGAGAGATTTTGTTTGTTCACATAGGCTGGAGTAATCTGACGAGAGATTTTGTTTGTTAACATAGGCTGGAGTGTTCTGACGAGAGATTTTGTTTGTTAATATAGGCTGGAGTAATCTGACGAGAGATTTTGTTTGTTAACATAGGCTGGAGTAATCTGACGAGAGATTTTGTTTGTTAACATAGGCTGGAGTAATCTGACGAGAGATTTTGTTTGTTAACATAGGCTGGAGTAATCTGACGAGAGATTTTGTTTGTTAATATAGGCTGGAGTAATCTGACGAGAGATTTTGTTTGTTAACATAGGCTGGAGTAATCTGACGAGAGATTTTGTTTGTTAATATAGGCTGGAGTAATCTGACGAGAGATTTTGTTTGTTAACATAGGCTGGAGTAATCTGACGAGAGATTTTGTTTGTTAACATAGGCTGGAGTAATCTGACGAGAGATTTTGTTTGTTCACATAGGCTGGAGTAATCTGACGAGAGATTTTGTTTGTTAACATAGGCTGGAGTAATCTGACGAGAGATTTTGTTTGTTAACATAGGCTGGAGTAATCTGACGAGAGATTTTGTTTGTTAACATAGGCTGGAGTAATCTGACGAGAGATTTTGTTTGTTAAAATAGGCTGGAGTAATCTGACGAGAGATTTTGTTTGTTAACATAGGCTGGAGTAATCTGACGAGAGATTTTGTTTGTTAACATAGGCTGGAGTAATCTGACGAGAGATTTTGTTTGTTAATATAGGCTGGAGTAATCTGACGAGAGATTTTGTTTGTTAAAATGGGCTGGAGTAAACTGACGAGAGATTTTATTTGTTAAAATAGGCTGGAGTAATCTGATGAGAGATTTTGTTTGTTAATATAGGTTGGAGTAATCTGACGAGAGATTTTGTTTGTTAATATGAGATGTAATAGTCTGATGAACGATTTAATCTGTTCTATTAGCGGTGCGCGGAATACCAGCGTGGTGATGTGTGCCTGTGCAGTAGTAATACCTTGTGTATTCCCTGTGCAGTAGTAATACCTTGTGTATTCCCTGTGCAGTAGTAATACCTTGTGTATTCCCTGTGCAGTAGTAATACCTTGTGTATTCCCTGTGCAGTAGTAATACCTTGTGTATTCCCTGTGCAGTAGTAATACCTTGTGTATTCCCTGTGCAGTAGTAATACCTTGTGTATTCCCTGTGCAGTAGTAATACCTTGTGTATTCCCTGTGCAGTAGTAATACACCTTGTGTATTCCCTGTGCAGTAGTAATACCTTGTGTATTCCCTGTGCAGTAGTAATACCTTGTGTATTCCCTGTGCAGTAGTAATACCTTGTGTATTCCCTTTGCAGTAGTAATACCTTGTGTATTCCCTGTGCAGTAGTAATACCTTGTGTATTCCCTGTGCAGTAGTAATACCTTGTGTATTCCCTGTGCAGTAGTAATACCTTGTGTATTCCCTTTGCAGTAGTAATACCTTGTGTATTCCCTGTGCAGTAGTAATACCTTGTGTATTCCCTTTGCAGTAGTAATACCTTGTGTATTCCCTGTGCAGTAGTAATACCTTGTGTATTCCCTGTGCAGTAGTAATACACCTTGTGTATTCCCTGTGCAGTAGTAATTCACCTTGTGTATTCCCTGTGCAGTAGTAATACCTTGTTTATTCCCTGTGCAGTAGTAATACCTTGTGTATTCCCTGTGCAGTAGTAATACCTTGTGTATTCCCTTTGCAGTAGTAATACCTTGTGTATTCCCTGTGCAGTAGTAATACCTTGTGTATTCCCTGTGCAGTAGTAATACACCTTGTGTATTCCCTGTGCAGTAGTAATTCACCTTGTGTATTCCCTGTGCAGTAGTAATACCTTGTTTATTCCCTGTGCAGTAGTAATACCTTGTGTATTCCCTGTGCAGTAGTAATACCTTGTGTATTCCCTGTGCAGTAGTAATACACCTTGTGTATTCCCTGTGCAGTAGTAATTCACCTTGTGTATTCCCTGTGCAGTAGTAATACCTTGTTTATTCCCTGTGCAGTAGTAATACCTTGTGTATTCCCTGTGCAGTAGTAATACCTTGTTTATTCCCTGTGCAGTAGTAATACCTTGTGTATTCCCTGTGCAGTAGTAATACCTTGTTTATTCCCTGTGCAGTAGTAATTCACCTTGTGTATTCCCTGTGCAGTAGTAATACCTTGTTTATTCCCTGTGCAGTAGTAATACCTTGTGTATTCCCTGTGCAGTAGTAATACCTTGTGTATTCCCTTTGCAGTAGTAATACCTTGTGTATTCCCTGTGCAGTAGTAATACCTTGTGTATTCCCTGTGCAGTAGTAATACACCTTGTGTATTCCCTGTGCAGTAGTAATTCACCTTGTGTATTCCCTGTGCAGTAGTAATACCTTGTTTATTCCCTGTGCAGTAGTAATACCTTGTGTATTCCCTGTGCAGTAGTAATACCTTGTGTATTCCCTGTGCAGTAGTAATACACCTTGTGTATTCCCTGTGCAGTAGTAATTCACCTTGTGTATTCCCTGTGCAGTAGTAATACCTTGTTTATTCCCTGTGCAGTAGTAATACCTTGTGTATTCCCTGTGCAGTAGTAATACCTTGTTTATTCCCTGTGCAGTAGTAATACCTTGTGTATTCCCTGTGCAGTAGTAATACCTTGTTTATTCCCTGTGCAGTAGTAATACACCTTGTGTATTCCCTGTGCAGTAGTAATACCTTGTGTATTCCCTGTGCAGTAGTAATACCTTGTTTATTCCCTGTGCAGTAGTAATACCTTGTGTATTCCCTGTGCAGTAGTAATACCTTGTTTATTCCCTGTGCAGTAGTAATACCTTGTGTATTCCCTGTGCAGTAGTAATACCTTGTTTATTCCCTGTGCAGTAGTAATACACCTTGTGTATTCCCTGTGCAGTAGTAATACACCTTGTGTATTCCCTGCTCAGTTGTCACGAACTCTTTAGTCGAGACCGTCAACACTCACTACCAGCTCCACAGGGTAGGTGCATCCTATGATAAGCTTTGCTATGACAGTCTTATCTTCAAATTACAAGTCTCTTTTTCTTTCCCCTTCACTCGCTCTCACTCTCACTTGCTCGCTCTCTCTTTCTCTCTCACTCTATCCTACTCTCATTTTCTCTATCCGTTTCAGAAGGTGGTAAAAAATAAACTCGTAAGCCAACTTTACTCCTGATGCTCGTCAGTGATGTCTCCACTTAGCACCTCATGATCGCCTGCGTCTCCTTCAGGCTCAGTGAGCAGGGCACGAAGTACGTGCGTAATGCCCCGCACACTCACGCAGCGCACGTGACAATATAGTGAGTGGAGGGCGCGTGTTGGCCTGCGCTGCTGCGGTGGTGCCCTCACCCTCACTCTTCCCTCTCACTCGCTCTTCCCTCTCACTCACTCTTCTCTCTCCCTCACTCTTCTCTCTCACTCACTCTTCTCTCTCACTCTCTTTTTCCTCTCACTCACTATTCTCTCTCACTCTTCCCCCTCTCGCTCTTACCTCTCACTCACTCATCACTATGACTCACTCTTCCTCTCACTCACTCTTCCCTCTCACTCACTCTTCCCTCTCACTCACTCTTCCCTATCCCTGGTGCTGAGGGAGAGGGAAGAGAGAGGGGGCAGCTCATGAGGATGCCATGCCTGCTGCATGGCGAGGTGTTCAAATTAAGCTCTGACCGGATGCGCTTAAATGTTGCTTGTAGTTTTGATGGAATACTGGAATAAAAAATGATTGGATTTTATTGTGCTTAACAAAATAGATAGGTTTATATTGAAAAAATGAAGAATGCCACGTTTATTCCTTATTCCATACTTGGTTAGAAGCTACCTAGTTTGTGATTTCCTCGGAATACTGAGTTACACAATACTTAATTCAGTATTTCGTAAGAACATGTGAAGGTATGAGTAAAAGTACGCTTTAGTGTTGCTGAAATGCGCAGCTATAGCCAAATTGCAGCGAGCTACAACAGCCACACAGCCGCAAACTATACCACCTGGGTGCGGTGTATCTCTGTCCAACGATAAGGTATCTCTTATCTGCTCCAAACGCAGGTCTTATCACTTTATCTCACGCTCTACATCCCCATAGAACTCGTGTCGTGTGTTGCGCGTAATTTACAGCCATTCTTGCTTATGTTGAGCGGGAGCTGCGTTTGTATACTCACGTATTTACGCGCGCTGCTTGCTGTGCCTGCATCGCAGGGGCTGTGATGGCATGACAGTGTCGTGTCACGCTGAACATGGCGGCGATATGACTATGCGAACATGACTAATTTCATGATCCTAGCAGAATCATATCTTGCTGAACCTGGCAGTGATGTATGATTATGCGAACGTGACTGAGCGTCACGACCTTGACGTTTCACAGCCTCGACCCCGCGTTGTCCCCGTTGCACCACACTGCACCTCAGCGCAGTCATGCAGCGCAGCTGTCGCGTGTCCCGCGGTGCTGAAGTACGCAGGACTTCGACAGCGTGTTGCAGCGTGTGTTGTTGTTGTCTCATGCGTGCACGCGGCGTTGAATTTGATGAAGGGCCGATTTGATGATATCTTCTACTTGGCGCGAAATTAAGCATGCATCAAAACCCTGCATGGCTTGCAAACCTCTATTGCTTATTGCTTACTAACATGCATTAAACCTGGCAAACCCCTGTTGGACCCTGCATGACTTGATTCGAGTCAGGCACTCGTAGTATTTTCACCTGAGTGTGCACAGCTCCTCTGGTGATCAAAGAAAACAGGTGCGGTTCACGAAATTAAAGGGGGAACTTTGTTGCTCATTTCGATTGTACTTCACTCTCTCACTCGCTCATTCCCACCTTTAAGGTTGGAATAACGAAAGCCTATTTCTACAACACCATTTCAAAAACTTGGAATACAAACACGGGTAAATTTTAAGCTCCTTTCACCCCTCTCACCTCCCACCAGCCCCCTCTTTATCATCTCCCATTGTTCCCTTTCCTCTCACCTTTTATTCTCTCCTTCCCTACCTAAGTCCCCCATTATATCTTCCCGCGCTGTTCACCCTCTCCTCGTCTCCGGCCGCCGTTCTTCCACCCGTCTCCCCTGCTGCTGCCCTCGCCTTATCGCCCTCGCGTCGCTCACGCCCGCCCGTTGATGGCCGGTGCGATTGCGCCCTCCCTCACTCCCTCTCCTCCTGTCCCTCCCCACCCCCTCCTCTCCCTCCCCCCTTTCAAACTTCCCCCTCCCTCCCCCTTCCCTCATCACCTCCTCTCACTCCCCTCCCCTGCTCTCCCTCCCCCGCCCAAACCTACCTCCCCCGCTCTGCCTACAGACGAACACGCTTGCCATTCCGTCTCAACACGCCGCCACAACACAGCCTGCACGCGCGACATTCCCGTGCAGGAGATACGAGAGCTAGGGAGTGCATTGTCCCTGTGCGGGGCGAGAGCGCTGGGAGGCCTCCTTTGCTGCGGCACCACACGTGTGTGTGTTGCCGCCCTACATGTGCGCGTGTTGCTGCACCACACGTGCGTGTGTAGCTGCGCCACACGTGCGCGTGTTGCTGCACCACACGTGCGCGTGTTGCTGCACCACCAAACGCCAAATGGTTGCGCGACAAAGGACGCTTCATTCCAATCACTGAAGCCTGACACACAACACCATGTGCATTGGGTTTTCAAACGCCTTATAACTCACACCAGGACGCCGCGACGGTTGCCCCCGGTACCCGACGCCAACAGCGCGAGCGTTGCTGCGTTTGTTGCGCGATGTTCAGCGACCGCGGAGCTGGGCCCTCTGGCCCGTTTTGAGATCCCTAGCGGCACTCCTGTGGTACTGATGTTGTCCCTGTGCGTGGAGTGTGTAGGAGGCACTGTGGATGTGCTGTGTGCGGCAGGTGCGGGTGTCCACACAGCACACAGAGCCCGCCCCTGCGCCCTGCTCCTCAGGTCCCGAGGTGCCCCGCTGCAGCGAGGCCGGCGAGGCGCCTTGTCGCGTGCTCTTCAATGTAGTCACCTTTTTGTGCTCCTATATCATCTGTACGCCACTGAGTGCACCATCTATTCATCATCGCGTGGTCTCTTGAATGTATTCACCATTGCGTGCTCTTGAATTTCTTAACAAATGTGTAGTCTTTGATTTTTTGTTATTTCGTATCATATAATTTGTCTACAATTTCGTACTCTTGAATTTATTCACTATTGCGTGGTCTTAAATTATTTATTCACTACTGCGTGTCTTATATTATTTGTTCACCATTGTGTGGCATTCATTCTCTTTACAAACGCGTGGGCTTGAAGTTTGACATTCTCTCTCACACACTGACATTTGCAGCAGCAGCAGCAGCAGCGATGCGCTCGCCGCAACAAACAAAATATGGACCCGCCGCAAGTTCGGATGCTCTGTCCACCTCGCTGTCATTTCGTCCCGCATCTCTCTCTGCATGGAGAGACTTTTGAACACCTATAGACTCCTAGATATTTGAACACCTATATTGAACACACACACAAACACATTGAACAAGGACTCGTGTTCTTTCCGAGCTTAGACACCAAATTCTGAGAGGAAACCTGTTCACAATTTAATGAGAGGTTTGAAAATATTATTCAAATGTGCCACAAACGAAATGCAGACGAGCTATTAGACAACAAAACACACACACACACACACACATGTACCTTAAGCGATGAGTAAGGCGAAATGCGGGGCACGAGCGTGGGTGCTTGAGGCTGTGTGTGTGTTTGTGTTTACTGCCTCTTGTGCTGTGTGAGGGCCCGCTCTGTTTGTGTGTGTGTGTACTTGTTTGTGCGATCCTTCCGCCTCTGCAGTCTGTTTGTGGGTGCCTGCTGTTGCCGCTGCGGTACTGCGTCATACAGCTGCCGTGGTCCCTACAGACGCAGACGTTGCGTCAGGACTGCGCTGCCCCGCCGCTGCGGTACTGCGTCATACAGCTACCGTGGTCCCTACAGACGCAGACGTTGTGTCAGGACTGCGCTGCCCCGCCGCTGCGGTACTGCGTCATACAGCTACCGTGGTCCCTACAGACGCAGACGTTGTGTCAGGACTGCGCTGCCCCGCCGCTGCAGTCTTGCAACCATTGCTGCCTGGTTACTTCCGGCCTCCTGCGCTGTTGCTAATCATTATTGAGCGTTGCTTACTTAGCAATGGTCTCTTTTGCCCAACTAGTAAGTAGTAATGACTACTTAAGTAGCGGTCTCCCTTGCTTAACATGTGACGATCTCTGCTTAATGAGTAATGATCTCTGCTTAATGAGGAATGATCTCTGCTTAATGAGGAATGATCTCTACTTAAGGAGGAATGATCTCTGCTTAATGAGGAATGATCTCTACTTAAGGAGGAATGATCTCTGCTTAATGAGGAATGATCTCTGCTTAATGAGGAATGATCTCTGCTTAATGAGGAATGATCTCTGCTTAATGAGGAATGATCTCTGCTTAATGAGGAATGATCTCTGCTCAATGAGGAATGATCTCTGCTTAATGAGGAATGATCTCTGCTTAATGAGGAATGATCTCTACTTAAGGAGGAATGATCTCTGCTTAATAAGGAACGATCTCTGCTTAATGAGGAATGATCTCTGCTTAATGAGTAACGATCTCTGCTTAATAAGGAACGATCTCTGCTTAATGAGGAATGATCTCTGCTTAATGAGTAACGATCTCTGCTTAATGAGTAACGATCTCTGCAGTACCACCACAGTGCGGTGCAGTACCACCACAGTGCGGTGCAGTACCACCACAGTGCGGTGCAGTACCACCACACAGTGCGGTGCAGTACCACCACACAGTGCGGTGCAGTACCACCACAGTGCGGTGCAGTACCACCACAGTGCGGTGCAGTACCACCACAGTGCGGTGCAGTACCACCACAGTGCGGTGCAGTACCACCACACAGTGCGGTGCAGTACCACCACGCAGTGCGGTGCAGTACCACCACAGTGCGGTGCAGTACCACCAGAGTGCGGTGCAGTACCACCACAGTGCGGTGCAGTACCACCACAGTGCGGTGCAGTACCACCACAGTGCGGTGCAGTACCACCACAGTGCGGTGCAGTACCACCACAGTGCGGTGCAGTACCACCACACAGTGCGGTGCAGTACCACCACACAGTGCGGTGCAGTACCACCACAGTGCGGTGCAGTACCACCACAGTGCGGTGCAGTACCACCACAGTGCGGTGCAGTACCACCACAGTGCGGTGCAGTACCACCACAGTGCGGTGCAGTACCACCACAGTGCGGTGCAGTACCACCACAGTGCGGTGCAGTACCACCACACAGTGCGGTGCAGTACCACCACACAGTGCGGTGCAGTACCACCACAGTGCGGTGCAGTACCACCACAGTGCGGTGCAGTACCACCACAGTGCGGTGCAGTACCACCACACAGTGCGGTGCAGTACCACCACAGTGCGGTGCAGTACCACCACAGTGCGGTGCAGTACCACCACAGTGCGGTGCAGTACCACCACAGTGCGGTGCAGTACCACCACAGTGCGGTGCAGTACCACCACACAGTGCGGTGCAGTACCACCACACAGTGCGGTGCAGTACCACCACAGTGCGGTGCAGTACCACCACAGTGCGGTGCAGTACCACCACAGTGCGGTGCAGTACCACCACAGTGCGGTGCAGTACCACCACACAGTGCGGTGCAGTACCACCACAGTGCGGTGCAGTACCACCACAGTGCGGTGCAGTACCACCACAGTGCGGTGCAGTACCACCACAGTGCGGTGCAGTACCACCACACAGTGCGGTGCAGTACCACCACAGTGCGGTGCAGTACCACCACAGTGCGGTGCAGTACCACCACAGTGCGGTGCAGTACCACCACACAGTGCGGTGCAGTACCACCACAGTGCGGTGCAGTACCACCACAGTGCGGTGCAGTACCACCACACAGTGTGGTGCAGTACCACCACAGTGCGGTGCAGTACCACCACAGTGCGGTGCAGTACCACCACACAGTGCGGTGCAGTACCACCACAGTGCGGTGCAGTACCACCACAGTGCGGTGCAGTACCACCACAGTGCGGTGCAGTACCACCACAGTGCGGTGCAGTACCACCACAGTGCGGTGCAGTACCACCACAGTGCGGTGCAGTACCACCACAGTGCGGTGCAGTACCACCACAGTGCGGTGCAGTACCACCACACAGTGCGGTGCAGTACCACCACACAGTGCGGTGCAGTACCACCACACAGTGCGGTGCAGTACCACCACAGTGCGGTGCAGTACCACCACAGTGCGGTGCAGTACCACCACAGTGCGGTGCAGTACCACCACACAGTGCGGTGCAGTACCACCACACAGTGCGGTGCAGTACCACCACAGTGCGGTGCAGTACCACCACAGTGCGGTGCAGTACCACCACAGTGCGGTGCAGTACCACCACAGTGCGGTGCAGTACCACCACAGTGCGGTGCAGTACCACCACAGTGCGGTGCAGTACCACCACAGTGCGGTGCAGTACCACCACACAGTGCGGTGCAGTACCACCACACAGTGCGGTGCAGTACCACCACAGTGCGGTGCAGTACCACCACAGTGCGGTGCAGTACCACCACAGTGCGGTGCAGTACCGCCACACAGTGCGGTGCAGTACCACCACAGTGCGGTGCAGTACCACCACAGTGCGGTGCAGTACCACCACAGTGCGGTGCAGTACCACCACAGTGCGGTGCAGTACCACCACAGTGCGGTGCAGTACCACCACACAGTGCGGTGCAGTACCACCACACAGTGCGGTGCAGTACCACCACAGTGCGGTGCAGTACCACCACAGTGCAGTGCAGTACCACCACAGTGCGGTGCAGTACCACCACAGTGCGGTGCAGTACCACCACACAGTGCGGTGCAGTACCACCACAGTGCGGTGCAGTACCACCACAGTGCGGTGCAGTACCACCACAGTGCGGTGCAATACCACCACAGTGCGGTGCAGTACCACCACACAGTGCGGTGCAGTACCACCACAGTGCGGTGCAGTACCACCACAGTGCGGTGCAGTACCACCACAGTGCGGTGCAGTACCACCACACAGTGCGGTGCAGTACCACCACAGTGCGGTGCAGTACCACCACAGTGCGGTGCAGTACCACCACACAGTGTGGTGCAGTACCACCACAGTGCGGTGCAGTACCACCACAGTGCGGTGCAGTACCACCACAGTGCGGTGCAGTACCACCACACAGTGCGGTGCAGTACCACCACAGTGCGGTGCAGTACCACCACACAGTGCGGTGCAGTACCACCACAGTGCGGTGCAGTACCACCACAGTGCGGTGCAGTACCACCACAGTGCGGTGCAGTACCACCACACAGTGCGGTGCAGTACCACCACAGTGCGGTGCAGTACCACCACAGTGCGGTGCAGTACCACCACACAGTGCGGTGCAGTACCACCACACAGTGCGGTGCAGTACCACCATAGTGCGGTGCAGTACCACCACACAGTGCGGTGCAGTACCACCACAGTGCGGTGCAATACCACCACAGTGCGGTGCAGTACCACCACACAGTGCGGTGTAGTACCACCACACAGTTCGGTGCAGTACCACCACAGTGCGGTGCAGTACCACCACAGTGCGGTGCAGTACCACCACAGTGCGGTGCAGTACCACCACAGTGCGGTGCAGTACCACCACACAGTGCGGTGCAGTACCACCACACAGTGCGGTGCAGTACCACCACAGTGTGGTGCAGTACCACCACACAGTGCGGTGCAGTACCACCACACAGTGCGGTGCAGTACCACCACAGTGCGGTGCAGTACCACCACAGTGCGGTGCAGTACCACCACAGTGCGGTGCAGTACCACCACAGTGCGGTGCAGTACCACCACACAGTGCGGTGCAGTACCACCACACAGTGCGGTGCAGTACCACCACAGTGTGGTGCAGTACCACCACAGTGCGGTGCAGTACCACCACAGTGCGGTGCAGTACCACCACAGTGCGGTGCAGTACCACCACACAGTGCGGTGCAGTACCACCACACAGTGCGGTGCAGTACCACCACACAGTGCGGTGCAGTACCACCACAGTGCTGTGCAGTACCACCACACAGTGCGGTGCAGAACAACCATAGTGCGGTGCAGTACCACCACAGTACGGTGCAGTACCACCACAGTGCGGTGCAGTACCACCACAGTGTGGTGCAGTACCACCACAGTGCGGTGCAGTACCACCACAGTGCGGTGCAGTACCACCACAGTGCGTTGCAGTACCACCACACAGTGCGGTGCAGTACCACCACACAGTGCGGTGCAGTACCACCACACAGTGCGGTGCAGTACCCCCACACAGTGCGGTGCAGTACCACCACACAGTGCGGTGCAGTACCACCACACAGTGCGGTGCAGTACCACCACACAGTGCGGGGCAGTACCACCACACAGTGCGGTGCAGTACCACCACACAGTGCGGTGCAGTACCACCACAGTGCTGTGCAGTACCACCACACAGTGCGGTGCAGAACAACCACAGTGCGGTGCAGTACCACCACAGTACGGTGCAGTACCACCACAGTGCGGTGCAGTACCACCACAGTGCGGTGCAGTACCACCACACAGTGCGGTGCAGTACCACCACACAGTGCGGTGCAGTACCACCACACAGTGCGGTGCAGTACCACCACAGTGCGGTGCAGTACCACCACAGAAGGCCGCGGTGTGCAGTATTGATGCTGCCGTGAGCGATGCTTTGTGAGACGGCGGCGTCTGAGCGATGCTTTGTGGGAGTGAGGGACGTATTGAGGGAGGGACGTATTGAGGGAGGGACGTACTGAGGGAGGGACGTATTGAGGGAGGGACGGGTTGAGGGAGGGACGTATTGAGGGAGGGACGGGTTGAGGGAGGGACGTATTGAGGGAGGGACGGGTTTAGGGAGGGACGGGTTGAGGGAGGGGCAGGTTGAGGGATGGACGGGTTGAGGGAAGGACGGGTTGAGGGAAGGACGGGTTGAGGGAAGGACGGGTTGAGGGAAGGACGGGTTGAGGGAGGGACGTGTTGAGGGGGGGACGGGTTGAGGGAAGGACGGGTTGAGGGAAGGATGGGTTGAGGGAGGGACGTGTTGAGGGAGGGACGGGATGAGGGAGGGACGGGTTGAGGGAGGGACGAGTTGAGGGAAGGATGGGTTGAGGGAGGGACGGGTTGAGGGAGGGACGGGTTGAGGGAAGGACGGGTTGAGGGAGAGACGGGTTGAGGGAGGGACGGGTTGAGGGAAGGACGGGTTGAGGGAGGGACGGGTTGAGGGAGGGACGGGTTGAGGGAAGGACGGGTTGAGGGATGGACGGGTTGAGGGAGGGACGAGTTGAGGGAGGGACTGGTTGAGGGAAAGACGGGTTGAGGGAGGGACGGGTTTGAGGGAGGGACGGGTTTCAGGGAGGGACGGGTTGAGGGAAGGATGGGTTGAGGGAAGGATGGGTTGATGGAGGGACGTGTTGAGGGAGGGACGGGTTGAGGGAGGGACGGGTTAAGGGAGGGACGGGTTGAGGGAAGGACGGGCTTAGGGAGGGACTGGTTTAGGGAGGGACGTATTGAGGGAGGGCCGGGTTGAGGGAGGGACGGGTTGAGGGAGGGACGGGTTGAGGGAGGGACGGGTTGACGGAAGGACAGGTTGAGGGAAGGACGGGTTGAGGGAAGCACGGGTTGAGGGAAGGACAGGTTGAGGGAAGGACGGGTTGAGGGAGGGACGGGTTGAGGGAGGGTCGGGTTGAGGGAAGGACAGGTTGAGGGAAGGACAGGTTGAGGGAAGGACGGGTTGGGGGAAGGACGGGTTGAGGGAGGGACGGGTTGAGGGAGTGACGGGTTGAGGGAGGGACGGGTTGAGGGAAGGACGGGTTGGAGAGGGACGGGTTGAGGGAAGGACAGGTTGAGGGAAGGACGGGTTGAGGGAAGAACGGGTTGAGGGAGGGACGGGTTGAGGGAGGGACGGGTTGAGGGAGGGACGGGTTGAGGGAGGGACGGGTTGAGGGAGGGACGGGTTGAGGGAAGGACGGGTTGAGGGAGGGACGGGTTGAGGGAAGGACGGGTTGAGGGAGGGACGGGTTGAGGGAGGGACGAGTTGAGGGAGGGACGGGTTGAGGGAGGGACGGGTTGAGGGAGGGACGGGTTGAGGGAGGGACGGGTTGAGGGAGGGATGGATTGAGGGAGGGACGGGTTGAGGGAGGGACGGGTTGAGGGAGGGACGGGTTGAGGGAGGGACGGGTTGAGGGAAGGACGGATTGAGGGAAGGATGGGTTGAGGGAGGGACGGGTTGAGGGAAGGACGGGTTGAGGGAGGGACGGGTTGAGGGAGGGACGGGTTGAGGGAGGGACGGGTTGAGGGAGGGACGGGTTGAGGGAGGGACGGGTTGAGGGAGGGATGGATTGAGGGAGGGACGGGTTGAGGGAGGGACGGGTTGAGGGAGGGACGGGTTGAGGGAGGGACGGGTTGAGGGAAGGACGGATTGAGGGAAGGATGGGTTGAGGGAGGGACGGGTTGAGGGAAGGACGGGTTGAGGGAGGGACGGGTTGAGGGAGGGACGGGTTGAGGGAGGGACGGGTTGAGGGAGGGACGGGTTGAGGGAGGGACGGGTTGAGGGAGGGATGGATTGAGGGAGGGACGGGTTGAGGGAGGGACGGGTTGAGGGAGGGACGGGTTGAGGGAGGGACGGGTTAAGGGAGGGACGGGTTGAGGGAGGGACGGGTTGAGGGAAGGACGGGTTGAGGGAGGGACGGGTTGAGGGAGGGACGGGTTGAGGGAGGGACGGGTTGAGGGAAGGACGGGTTGAGGGAGGGACGGATTGAGGGAACGACGGGTTGAGGGAACGACGGGTCGAGGGAGGGACGGGTTGAGGGAAGGACGGGTTGATGGAGGGACGGGTTGAGGGAGGGACGGGTTGAGGGAGGGACGGGTTGAGGGAGGGACGGGTTGAGGGAGGGACGGGTTGAGGGAGGGATGGATTGAGGGAGGGACGGGTTGAGGGAGGGACGGGTTGAGGGAGGGACGGGTTGAGGGAGGGACGGGTTGAGGGAAGGACGGGTTGAGGGAAGGACGGGTTGAGGGAGGGACGGGTTGAGGGAAGGACGGGTTGAGGGAGGGACGGGTTGAGGGAGGGACGGGTTGAGGGAGGGACGGGTTGAGGGAGGGACGGGTTGAGGGAGGGACGGGTTGAGGGAGGGAAGGGTTGAGGGAGGGACGGGTTGAGGGAGGGACGGGTTGAGGGAGGGACGGGTTGAGGGAAGGACGGGTTGAGGGAAGGACGGGTTGAGGGAGGGACGGGTTGAGGGAAGGACGGGTTGAGGGAGGGACGGGTTGAGGGAGGGATGGATTGAGGGAGGGACGGGTTGAGGGAGGGACGGGTTGAGGGAGGGACGGGTTGAGGGAGGGAAGGGTTGAGGGAGGGACGGGTTGAGGGAGGGACGGGTTGAGGGAGGGACTGGTTGAGGGAGGGACGGGTTGAGGGAGGGACGGGTTGAGGGAGGGACGGGTTGAGGGAGGGACGGGTTGAGGGAGGGACGGGTTGAGGGAGGGACGGGTTGAGGGAAGGACGGGTTGAGGGAGGGACGGGTTGAGGGAAGGACGGGTTGAGGGAGGGACGGGTTGAGGGAAGGACGGGTTCAGGGAGGGACATTTTGATTGAGAGCTATCCTGGTATTTATGTCAATATATAACTCAAAAAAAAAAATTGTAATTAGCTATGTATCTAAAATTATCCCCAAATTCGTGATATGACCGTTCAATGTTTTCGTGTGAGTGGCATGCATTGAGGAGGCACTTGTGTTGCCTGTAGTATACTCGAGTGGCCGGAGTGCGGAGTTGGATCACGATCGCGTCAGGTGCACACTCGGCTTGGCGGCTTAAGTTCCCTTCGAAGAGGAAAGTCATATTGTGGTCATATATTTATAATTGAATCCTTAGTACGTTATGTTTTGTTCTTCACTTCATAGAGTTGGTATTCATTTATTGGTGAGGTCAAACGTGGCTTGACAAGCGCTCGAAAAAATAGTTGGACGCCCGCCGACTGTGGTCGCTGTGCAGGAGGTGCGTGCAGAGATGTCGCAGCGGGCATGTGCTAATGGTGACCGTATTGTGTGTGGCTGTTTTGTGTAACCTGGGGTAGAACATGCGGACATTCATGCACTTATGTGCCCAGTCATACGGAGTCACTGGTGCCTTCTTCAACCTTCAAGAACACAGCTCACACGGCCGGTACGCGTTACACCGTCACAAGCTGGAATAAATAGCACCCTATACCTGGAAAATACCATCACAGTTGCAAAGCAGTTAATTGATGGTAAAAAGCCAAATAAATAACAATATTTGGTGACTTACGTACACCTTATGTTGAGTTCTTCAAGCAACGACATGCCGACAAAACAGGACGGGTGGTATGACTTGAAAAACTCCCAGAAACCTAAAATCGCGACTCTGGTTAACATTGCAGTAGATTAACACCGGTCATCTCCTGGGTTTGTGCTCTGATATAAAACATTAGGCCGCACAAAATTGCTTTTAACTACCATCTTTGTTCGATACAGTTGTTGAAGAAAGGTGTGAGGAGCTTTTGACATTCCCTCGTCAGTGCTATATACCTCCTGTATAGGCTTATACCCTGCGCGTCTCGCTATGTCCTGCGTTACGGACCGGCCAGTGCCTGCCGCTACACCTGCTGGTGTTGTGCTGTGTGTTGTCCTCACAGCTTTGGTATACTTCCCTGGTGTGATGCTTAGCAATTTGTGCAGGGCCTCGCTCAGGAGTCTCCATCACACGCTGGAGTCACCACCACACGCTGGAGTCACCACCACACGCGGGAGTCACCACCACACGCTGGAGTCACCACCACACACTGGAGTCACCACCACACGCGGGAGTCACCACCACACGCTGGAGTCACCACCACACACTGGAGTCACCACCACACGCTGGAGTCTCCATCACACGCTGGGGTCACCACCACACGCTGGAGTCACCACCACACGCGGGAGTCACCACCACACGCTGGAGTCACCACCACACACTGGAGTCACCACCACACGCGGGAGTCACCACCACACGCTGGAGTCACCACCACACGCGGGAGTCACCACCACACGCTGGAGTCACCACCACACACTGGAGTCACCACCACACGCGGGAGTCACCACCACACGCTGGAGTCACCACCACACACTGGAGTCACCACCACACGCGGGAGTCACCACCACACGCTGCAGTCACACCACCACACGCTGGAGTCACCACCACACGCTGGAGTCACCACCACACGCAGCAGCGCAGACAAGCTCCTGAGAGAAGAAGAATTTTGCGCGTCGAGTTTTGATGAAAAAAAACTGCGGGAAGGACTCGAGGAGGGAAGGATTCGCCGGAGTCGGGGGGAGGCAGCAGGACTCACGACTCCCTGCGCTGGCGGGGGAGGCTGGGAGAGGCGGGAGAGTGGAGGGAAGGCTGAGGGGAGGAGAGGGAGGGAGGTTAGGCGGGGGAGGGAGGGGAGGCGGCGCGAGGGAAGGCCGGCCGCGCGAGGGAGGCGGCCGCTGCAGCGAGGCGGCCGGTGAGGCGGTGGCCGCTGTAGCGAGGCGGTGGCCGCTGCAGTGAGGCGGTCGCTGCAGAGAGGCGACTGCTGTAGCGAGGCGGTCGCTGCAGCGAGGTGGGACGGGACGCGTTGCAGCGCACAGCGAGGCCCGTGTCCCACCACAGCGCCCCGCACGCACGCACGCACGCACGCACGCTCCCTCCTGTGTTTGCCCTGCGTCTTGTTTTCCTATTTTGCTGCTCTTCCTAACGCCATACTTGTGTCTCGCTTGTCTTCCTTGTGGTGCGCCTGCTTCTGTTTACGTGCGTAGAAATTACGATGTTATTCAGTTATGTCTACTCCTAATGCTATTGTAAACATTACTTCCTTGTAGACATTATTTCCTGTGGACATTGTTTCCACTCGGCACGCTACCTAACTGGGCACTTTTGTTGCCACTTAAATTTACTGCGAGCTTCACGAATATTGCGCTAGTGCTGCCCTCCACACCATCACGTGATGTACTGTATGTACGGTGCGTCTTTTGGGCTTGATTTTGTGGCCGTCAGTGCCTGCCTTCTGTGTGGCACCCAGCATGTGTGTGTGGTACCCAGCGTGTGTGTCTGGCGCCCAGCGTGTGTGTGTGGCACCCAGCATGTGTGTGTGGCACCCAGCGTGTGTGTGTGGCACCCAGCATGTGTGTGTGGCACCCAGCGTGTGTGTCTGGCGCCCAGCGTGTGTGTGTGGCACCCAGCATGTGTGTGTGGCACCCAGCGTGTGTGTGTGTGGCACCCAGCGTGTGTGTGTGGCACCCAGCGTGTGTGTGTGTGTGGCACCCAGCGTGTGTGTCTGGCACCCAGCGTGTGTGTGTGGCACCCAGCGTTTGTGTGTGGCACCCAGCGTGTGTGTGTGTGGCACCCAGCGTGTGTGTGTGTGGCACCCAGCGTGTGTGTCTGGCACCCAGCGTGTGTGTGTGTGGCACCCAGCGTTTGTGTGTGGCACCCAGCGTGTGTGTGTGTGGCACCCAGCGTGTGTGTGTGGCACCCAGCGTGTGTGTCTGGCACCCAGCGTGTGTGTGTGGCACCCAGCGTGTGTGTCTGGCACCCAGCGTGTGTGTGTGGCACCCAGCGTGTGTGTGTGTGGCACCCAGCGTGTGTGTGTGGCACCCAGCGTGTGTGTGTGTGGCACCCAGCGTGTGTGTCTGGCACCCAGCGTGTGTGTGTGGCACCCAGCGTGTGTGTGGCTCCCAGCGTGTGTGCCCTGTGTTACGTTGTGCTTGTGCCACCGTTGGGACAAATGGAGTCAGAAATCCTAGACCTCCTTGAAAAATCCTGGCATTCCTGTCATTCCTGCAAGAATTTTAGAATTCCCAGAATCAGAGTTACCGTAAGAATGTCCTAAAAGAATCTTAAAATAGCCCTCGGAATCCTAAGTGAATTGTGTGTTTCCTAAAAAATGCCTAGAATCGTCGTAAAAAATCCAACAATATTCTGAAAATATTATTAGAATATTTCTAAAAAAAATAGACTCCAAGAGGACGCGTGAAACGCTGGCGCAGGGCAGCGGCCGCTGCGGTGATGTGGCCGGACGTGAGTGTGCTGTTTGTGTGGTGTTTTGTGGTGTTTGTGCGGCGCTGTGTAGGTGTGGCACGGCACGCGGTGTTGTGTAGGTGGTGTGTTGTGTTGGACCGACACAACTTGTGTCTGTCTGCAGCGTTAACACAAGCCAGACACAGCGCTCCTCACACAACACACGGCGTGTGTGTGTGTCTCTTAGGTGCGTCAGTGCAGTACACTCCGTGTGCAACACGTACGTGCGGGTGTGTGTGCTGCTCCTGTTTGTGTGCTGTGTGACAGTGTGGTCACCACCAGCATGTGTATTGCAGCCGTTTACTTGAATAGGTACACTAACACTACGTACACTATAACTGTGTACACAACAACACTATGCAAACAACTGTGCACACAACGTGTGCGTGCCCGCACACGGCGCGCCCAGAGCAGCACAGCGTACACGCCGCGCGTACACTTACTTATCTGATGCACACTGCCAGCATGTTTGCGCGTGGGAACCTCGTTCACGTGGCCCTCATGTGCACGTGTGTTCTGCACACAACGCACACGACACACGCATATACACAGTGCACGCCTACCTATGGCGCATGAGCATACACGTACGTATACGGCACGTGTTCGGTGCTTGTGTAAACACGGTACACACACTCACGGAACATATACGCACGGCGCACACGTACAAACGACACACACGTAGACTTGGCACGCACGTAGAGACGGCACACACATAGACGCGGCGCACACGTACACACGGCACACACGTACACACGGTGCACACGTACACACGGTGCAAACGTACACACGGTGCAACCGTACACACGGTGCGCGTAAATCCTGCACCCTAAATCAATTCTTGATTCCTTATCGAAATGAACTTGTGAAAATTTCTGAACTGCATGTGATGTCTTGATGTGTGAATTGGTAACGCACCGCTGCAGTGCAACACGCGCACCGCTGCAGTGCAACACGCGCACCGCTGCAGTGCAACACGCGCACCGCTGCAGTGCAACACGCGCACCGCTGCAGTGCAACACACGCACCGCTGCAGTGCAACACGTGCACCGCTGCAGTGCAACACACGCACCGCTGCAGTGCAACACGCGCACCGCTGCAGTGCAACACGCGCACCGCTGCAGTGCAACACACGCACCGCTGCAGTGCAACACGCGCACCGCTGCAGTGCAACACGCGCACCGCTGCAGTGCAACACGCGCACCGCTGCAGTGCAACACGCGCACCGCTGCAGTGCAACACGCGCACCGCTGCAGTGCAACACGCGCACCGCTGCAGTGCAACACGCGCACCGCTGCAGTGCAACACGCGCACCGCTGCAGTGCAACACGCGCACCGCTGCAGTGCAGCACGCGCACCGCTGCAGTGCAACACGCGCACCGCTGCAGTGCAACACGCGCACCGCTGCAGTGCAACGCGCGCACCGCTGCAGTGCAACACGCGCACCGCTGCAGTGCAACACGCGCACCGCTGCAGTGCAACACGCGCACAGCTGCAGTGCAACACGCGCACCGCTGCAGTGCAACACGCGCACCGCTGCAGTGCAACACGCTCACCGCTGCAGTGCAACACGCGCACCGCTGCAGTGCAACACGCGCACCGCTGCAGTGCAACACGCGCACCGCTGCAGTGCAACACGCGCACCGCTGCAGTGCAACACGCGCATCGCTGCAGTGCAACACGCGCACCGCTGCAGTACAACACGCGCACCGCTGCAGTGCAACACGCTCACCGCTGCAGTGCAACACGCGCACCGCTGCAGTGCAACACGCGCACCGCTGCAGTGCAACACGCGCACCGCTGCAGTGCAACACGCGCACCGCTGCAGTGCAACACGCGCATCGCTGCAGTGCAACACGCGCACCGCTGCAGTACAACACGCGCACCGCTGCAGTGCAACACGCGCACCGCTGCAGTGCAACACGCGCACCGCTGTAGTGCAACACGCGCACCGCTGCAGTGCAGCACGCGCACCGCTGCAATGCAACACGCGCACCGCTGCAATGCAACACGCGCACCGCTGCAGTGCAACACGCGCACCGCTGCAGTGCAACACGCGCACCGCTGCAATGCAACACGCGCACCGCTGCAGTGCAACACGCGCACCGCTGCAGTGCAACACGCGCACCGCTGCAGTGCAACACGCGCACCGCTGCAGTGCAACACGCGCACCGCTGCAGTGCAACACGCGCACCGCTGCAGTGCAACACGCGCACCGCTGCTGTGCAACACGCGCACCGCTGCAGTGCAACACTTGCACCGCTGCAGTGCAACACGCGAACCGCTGCAGTGCAACACGCGCACCGCTGCAGTGCAACACGCGAACCGCTGCAGTGCAACACACGCACCGCTGCAGAGCAACACACGCACCGCTGTAGTGCAACACACGCACCGCTGCAGAGCAACACACGCACCGCTGCAGTGCAACACACGCATCGCTGCAGTGCAACACACGCACCGCTGCAGTGCAACACACGCACAGCTGCAGTGCAACACACACACACCGCTGCAGTACAACACACGCACCGCTGCAGTGCAACACACACACCGCTGCAGTGCAACACGCACACCGCTGCAGTGCAACACACACATCGCTGGAGTGCAACACACACACA
Organism: Morinoia aosen; assembly: GCA_030386875.1. Taxonomy (NCBI): domain Eukaryota; kingdom Metazoa; phylum Arthropoda; class Malacostraca; order Amphipoda; family Talitridae; genus Morinoia; species Morinoia aosen. The sequence goes on along the minus strand of CM059567.1, from coordinate 51,283,486 downwards.
GCTGCAGTGCAACACACACGCAGCTGCAGTGCAACACACACACCGCTGGAGTGCAACACACACACAGCTGCAGTGCAACACGCGAACCGCTGCAGTGCAACACGCGCACCGCTGCAGAGCATCACACGCACCGCTGCAGTGCAACACACACACCGCTGCAGTGCAACACGCACACCGCTGCAGTGCAACACGCACACCGCTGCAGTGCAACACACACATCGCTGGAGTGCAACACACACACACACCTGCAGTGCAACACTCACAGCTGCAGTGCAACACACACACCGCTGGAGTGCAACACACTCACAGCTGCAGTGCAACACACACACCGCTGGAGTGCAACACACACACAGCTGCAGTGCAACACACACACCGTTGCAGTGCAACACGCACACCGCTGCAGTGCAACACACACATCGCTGGAGTGCAACACACACACACACCTGCAGTGCAACACTCACAGCTGCAGTGCAACACACACACCGCTGGAGTTCAACACACACACAGCTGCAGTGCAACACACACACCGCTGCAGTGCAACACGCACACCGCTGCAGTGCAACACACACACCGCTGGAGTGCAACACACACACAGCTGCAGTGCAACACACACACCGCTGCAGTGCAACACGCACACCGCTGCAGTGCAACACACACATCGCTGGAGTGCAACACACACACACACCTGCAGTGCAACACTCACAGCAGCAGTGCAACACACACACCGCTGGAGTGCAACACACACACACGTGTCGTACGGGTCGTGTTGCGAGGGTGTCTTTACGAGACATTATATACCCGCGTTATATATGTTAAATAGATATTCTCTTGCTCGCAAGATAATAATTACTCACGTTCACGCTGGACACTATAAATAATTGCATTAAATGCGTTAAATAAATACCCATGCTTTTGCGAGACATTAAATACTCGCGTCGAAGTGAGCCGACTCGCCTCTAACCTTGCGATCTGTGCCAGCAGCTCAACTCAAAGTGACGGCTTACGTCACAATTTGGTGTGAAACTTGCGTTCTGTTCCTTCAGGGTATTTATTGAGCGAAATGTTTTAATGTGAGTATTTGTTAGGTATTTGATTGTGTAGTGAAGTGGTATAGCGTGGTGTGTGTGTGGTGTGTTGGTATAGCGTGGTGTGTGTGTGGTGTGTTGGTATAGCGTGGTGTGTGTGGGGTGTGTTGGTATAGCGTGGTGTGTGTGTGTGTGTGGTGTGTTGGTACAGCGTGGTGTGTGTGTGTGTGTGTTGGTATAGCGTGGTGTGTGTGGGTGGTGTGTTGGTATAGCGTGGTGTGTGTGTGTGGTGTGTTGGTATAGCGTGGTGTGTGTGTGTGTGTGGTGTGTTGGTACAGCGTGGTGTGTGTGTGTGTGTGTTGGTATAGCGTGGTGTGTGTGTGGTGTGTTGGTATAGCGTGGTGTGTGTGTGTGGTGTGTTGGTATAGCGTGGTGTGTGTGTGTGTGCGTTGGTATAGCGTGGTGTGTGTGTGTGGTGTGTTGGTATAGCGTGGTGTGTGTGTGTGGTGTGTTGGTATAGCGTGGTGTGTGTGTGTGTGTGGTGTGTTGGTACAGCGTGGTGTGTGTGTGTGTGTGTGTGTGTTGGTATAGCGTGGTGTGTGTGTGTGGTGTGTTGGTATAGCGTGGTGTGTGTGTGTGGTGTGTTGGTATAGCGTGGTGTGTGTGTGTGTGTGGTGTGTTGGTACAGCGTGGTGTGTGTGTGTGTGTGTTGGTATAGCGTGGTGTGTGTGTGGTGTGTTGGTATAGCGTGGTGTGTGTGTGTGGTGTGTTGTATAGCGTGGTGTGTGTGTGTGTGTGTTGGTATAGCGTGGTGTGTGTGGTGTGTTGGTATAGCGTGGTGTGTGTGTGGTGTGTTGGTATAGCGTGGTGTGTGTGTGGTGTGTTGGTATAGCGTGGTGTGTGGTGTGATGTGTTGGTATAGCGTGGTGTGTGTGTGGTGTGTTGGTATAGCGTGGTGTGTGTGTGTGGTGTGTTGGTATAGCGTGGTGTGTGTGTGTGTGTGTTGTATAGCGTGGTGTGTGTGTGGTGTGTTGGTATAGCGTGGTGTGTGTGTGTGGTGTGTTGGTATAGCGTGGTGTGTGTGTAGTGTGTTGGTATAGCGTGGTGTGTGTGTGTGGTGTGTTGGTATAGCTTGGTATGTGTGTGTGGTGTGTTGGTATAGCGTGGTGTGTGTGTGGTGTGTTGGTATAGCGTGGTGTGTGTGTGTGGTGTATTGGTATAGCTTGGTATGTGTGTGTGGTGTGTTGGTATAGCGTGGTGTGTGTGTGGTGTGTTGGTATAGCGGGGTGTGTGTGTGTGGTGTGTTGGTATAGCGTGGTGTGTGTGTGTGGTGTGTTGGTATAGCGTGGTGTGAGTGTGTGGTGTGTTGGTATAGCGTGGTGTGTGTGTGGTGTGTTGGTATAGCGTGGTGTGTGTGTGTGTGTGTGGTGTGTTGGTATAGCGTGGTGTGTGTGTGTGTGTGTTGGTATAGCGTGGTGTGTGTGGGTGGTGTGTTGGTATAGCGTGGTGTGTGTGTGTGGTGTGTTGGTATAGCGTGGTGTGTGTGTGTGTGTGGTGTGTTGGTACAGCGTGGTGTGTGTGTGTGTGTGTGTTGGTATAGCGTGGTGTGTGTGTGGTGTGTTGGTATAGCGTGGTGTGTGTGTGTGGTGTGTTGGTATAGCGTGGTGTGTGTGTGTGTGTGTTGGTATAGCGTGGTGTGTGTGTGTGGTGTGTTGGTATAGCGTGGTGTGTGTGTGTGGTGTGTTGGTATAGCGTGGTGTGTGTGTGTGTGTGGTGTGTTGGTACAGCGTGGTGTGTGTGTGTGTGTGTGTTGGTATAGCGTGGTGTGTGTGTGTGGTGTGTTGGTATAGCGTGGTGTGTGTGTGTGGTGTGTTGGTATAGCGTGGTGTGTGTGTGTGTGTGGTGTGTTGGTACAGCGTGGTGTGTGTGTGTGTGTGTTGGTATAGCGTGGTGTGTGTGTGGTGTGTTGGTATAGCGTGGTGTGTGTGTGTGGTGTGTTGTATAGCGTGGTGTGTGTGTGTGTGTGTTGGTATAGCGTGGTGTGTGTGGTGTGTTGGTATAGCGTGGTGTGTGTGTGGTGTGTTGGTATAGCGTGGTGTGTGTGTGGTGTGTTGGTATAGCGTGGTGTGTGGTGTGATGTGTTGGTATAGCGTGGTGTGTGTGTGGTGTGTTGGTATAGCGTGGTGTGTGTGTGTGGTGTGTTGGTATAGCGTGGTGTGTGTGTGTGTGTGTTGTATAGCGTGGTGTGTGTGTGGTGTGTTGGTATAGCGTGGTGTGTGTGTGTGGTGTGTTGGTATAGCGTGGTGTGTGTGTAGTGTGTTGGTATAGCGTGGTGTGTGTGTGTGGTGTGTTGGTATAGCTTGGTATGTGTGTGTGGTGTGTTGGTATAGCGTGGTGTGTGTGTGGTGTGTTGGTATAGCGTGGTGTGTGTGTGTGGTGTATTGGTATAGCTTGGTATGTGTGTGTGGTGTGTTGGTATAGCGTGGTGTGTGTGTGGTGTGTTGGTATAGCGGGGTGTGTGTGTGTGGTGTGTTGGTATAGCGTGGTGTGTGTGTGTGGTGTGTTGGTATAGCGTGGTGTGAGTGTGTGGTGTGTTGGTATAGCGTGGTGTGTGTGTGGTGTGTTGGTATAGCGTGGTGTGTGTGTGTGTGTGTGGTGTGTTGGTATAGCGTGGTGTGTGGGTGTGTGTGTGTGTGTGTTGGTATAGCGTGGTGTGTGTGTGGTGTGTTGGTATAGCGTGGTGTGTGTGTGGTGTGTTGGTACAGCTTGGTTGTGTGGTGTGTTGGTATAGCGTGGTGTGTGTGTGTGTGGTGTGTTGGTATAGCGTGGTGTGTGTGTGTGTGTGGTGTGTTGGTATAGCGTGGTTGTGTGGTGTGTTGGTATAGCGTGGTGTGTGTGTGTGGTGTGTTGGTATAGCTTGGTGTGTGTGTGTGGTGTGTTGGTATAGCGGGGTGTGTGTGTGTGGTGTGTGTTGGTATAGCTTGGTATGTGTGTGTGGGGTGCGGTGGTATAGCGTGGTGTATGTGTGGTGGTATAGGCCGGCGTGCGCTATAGGGAGGCGGCTGGGATAGCGTGGTGGTATAGGCCGGTGTGTGCTATAGGGACGCGGCTGTATAGCGTGGTGGTATAGGCCGACGTGCGCTATAGGGAGGGGGCTGGTATAGCGTGGTGGTATATGCCGGCGTGTGCTATAGGGACGCGGCTGGTATAGCGTGGTGGTATAGGCCGGCGTACGCTATAAAGAGGCGGCTGGTATAGCGTGGTGGTATAGGCCGGCGTGCGCTATAGGGAGGTGGCTGGTATAGCGTGGTGGTATAGGCCAGCGTGCGCTATGGGGAGGCGGCTGGTATAGCGTGGTGGTATAGGCCGGCGTGCGCTATAGGGAGGCGGCTGGTATAGCGTGGTGGTATTGGCCTGCGTGCGCTATAGGGAGGTGGCTGGTATAGCGTGGTGGTATAGGCCGGCGTGCGCTATAGGGAGGCGGCTGGTATAGTTAGCACCATATATTTTAGCGAGGGGGAGCACAAGAGGGGAGGGGGGCGTCTGAGGGAGCGCTGGTTCCCTCTCCCTCGCTGCCTCGCTACAGCGGCCACTCGCTGTAGCGGCCGCTGCTGTGGTGCTGTGGTGCTGAGGTGGTGCTGTAGTGCTGTGTGGTGCTGTGGTGCTGTGTGATGGTGCTGTGTGATGGTGCTGTGTGATGCTGTGTGATGGTGCTGTGATGCTGTGGTGTCATGTGGTGCTGTTTTGCTGTGGTTGTGGTTTCGTGTGGTGCTGTGGCGCTTTGGTTTCGTGTGATGGTGGTGTGGTGTCGTGTGGTGGTGCTGTGGTGGTGTGGTGTCGTATGGTGGTGTGGTGTTGTGATGCTGTTCTGTGGTGCAGTGAGCTGTTGGGTTGTGGTGTTGCAGTTGTATTTGATACTAGAGCGGTTAATTCATTAGCCCGTGGTACAGTGTTGCTGTGGGGCTGTTGCTGCGGTTCTCTGAGTTGCACAGCTCTGTAACCCGTGTTGTGTGTTGCACACTCGCGGATCATGCATCGTGTGTTGCCACAGCCATACAACCCTCGTTGTGCGTTGCACACCCGGGTAACACGCGCTGTGTGTTGCAGTGAGCTCAAGTTACGAGCTGTTTGCACCTCTTCCTAGCGTGATGCCCTTCTTCCAACCGCACATGTTCACGATCTGTTGTGTTGCTCCGACGCGCCCAATGCGCACCCATGGACCGCACCTCCATAGCGTGTTTACTCCTTCTCCATTCTGCTGACGTCTTCATCAGTTCGTTCTCTCCTTTTCCCTTCTCGTACAATTTCTGTTTCTGGATGGAGATTATTTGGCTTTCTTTTGCCGTGTGCGTAATTTCTCAAGAGCCTGCCTGTCTCTGGACGGCTTGATTGTGTCTCCTCGTGTGTGTTGGTGCTCTGACGCGCCTCTTGTGCTGGAGATGCCTGCCTGCCTCTCCTCCTACAGCCACCTGTCCTCTTCGTCCTTCTATCTTTACCCTCCCTTCTTCTTCCCTTGCTCCTCCACCTTTCCCCTCCGTCCTATCTTCGCCCTTCCTCCACCTCCTCCCCTGCTCATGCCTACTCCTCCGACTTTCCCGCACCGTCCTCCTATCTTCGTCCTCCCTCCTCCTCTTACTCCCGCTCCTCCTCCATTCTCTTCACCCTCCCATCTTTACCCTCCCCCGCTCCTCCTCTTCGTTAGGCCCCACTCTGCGCGGCCTCCAGGGCGACGTCTTGCAATCACGTGAGCAAATAAGCCTTCCCTCGCCGTGTTGTTGTTACCCCCGTGTTGGTGTTGTTGTTACAGTTGTGTTGGTGTTGTTGTTACCCTCGTTTTGGTGTTGTTGTTACCCTCGTGTTGATGTTGTTACTTACGTGTTGTTGTTACCCTCATGTTGGTGTTGTTGTTACTTCCGTGTTGTTGTTACCCTCGTGTTGGTGTTACCCTCGTGTTGGTGTTGTTGTTACAGTTGTGTTGGTGTTGTTGTTACCCTCGTGTTGGTGTTGTTGTTACTTCCGTGTTGTTGTTACCCTCGTGTTGGTGTTGTTTTTACCCTCGTGTTGATGTTGTTGTTACTTCCGTGTTGTTGTTACCCTCGTGTTGGTGTTGTTGTTACCCTCATGTTGGTGTTGTTGTTACTTCCGTGTTGTTGTCACCCTCGTGTTGGTGTTACCCTCGTGTTGGTGTTGTTGTTACCCTCATGTTGGTATTGATGTTACTTCCGTGTTGTTGTTACCCTCGTGTTGGTGTTACCCTCGTGTTGCTGCTACCTTCGTGTTACCGATACCTCAGTGTTGTTGTCACCCTCGCGCAGTACGTAACTTTGCGCTGTTGTCGTTTTCTCCATTTGGATGCTGTTTCCTCCTTTTTATTGTTGTCCCCCCGTCGTGTTTCTGTCGCTTTTTGCTCAGGGGATAAAACTGTCGGATACATGGGAACTAGCGCTCTCTGAGGGGTTATGTGAAGTCCCGAGCTAGAGGTTAATTAAGTTACTTTATGTATCAATAGAATACAATTCTTTGTTACGGACCATCTTTTTCAGTACAGTGCAGTTCCATTTTTCAGCATCTAGTACTTTCTTTTTTAACTTTCCTCTCGTTTCATGAACTTCCCAATTCACTGTTTGTATGCGTATGGGGATCTTGTGTGAAAACACGCCTTGTTCATAGATTCCGCGCTCACTTTAATTTCATATTAAATGGTGCTTTCCTTTCTTGTGAGAATTAAGGGAAGCTTAAATTAACTTATCTAATCCAATTTGTTGTTGTTGTTATTTTTTTCATGTTCTTGTTACCTTCGTTGTGTTATTACCCTCTCTGTGTTCTCGTTATAACCGTGGTGTTGTTTCTCTCTCTTTGTTCTTGTTACCCTCGTGATGTTGTTACCCTCGCTTTGTTCTCGTTACCGTCGTCGTGTTGTTACTCGCCCTTTGTTCTTGTTACCCTCGTGGTGTTTTTACTCTCCCTTTTTTCTCGTTACCCTCGTGGGGTTATTACCTCGTAGTGAAGAGTTGAATACAATGTTTTTTTCGGTTGTCGGTTGTGATTGTGCAGACTCTTTAAGTGCCGGACCACAAAATGCTCCGCATGATGGCTTTGAATGTTCAATTCAATCCTCCGTCTCCATTGTGAATATAATATACATTGCTTCACTAGGGCTGGCACCACCCCTTGCAGAGTATGTACCTCATTAATGCTAAAACTAAGCAGGCAGGCAACACAACGGGTCTCGTCTGGCAAGCGCCAGCTTATCGCCGACGAGGCGGCGGTAAAGTTAGGCGCTTGAACAGTTGGCGATGCTCAATTTCTCCTGACCGGAAATTGGCAAAACTTGTCCGGCTGAAAGAGGTCAAAGCTCGGTCAGAAATTATCGCTGCGCCCAGATAGGCCCAGATTTATGAGGAGGCTGAAGACTTAGAGTGCAGCGCTCATTGGTTTTACCTCAACCTGCTGCAGTGGGGAGCGACTTGGTGTGTGTGTGTGAGAGAGAGAGAGACAGTGTGAGTGTGTGTGTATTTTCGTGTGCGTGCGTAAGACACCTAGAGTGTTAGTGAGTGTGTGTGTGATCTACTATATCTACATGTGATGCTGCTGTTTGAAGTGTCCCTGCGAGTGCATGTTTGGTCGTGACAAAATATCTTTTTTACATACTTGACTGGTCAAGTAAAACCCGTCTCTTGTCTATTTCTGCAGTTGTGTCTCATATCGAACACATCAGTTTGCTGCTATGTTACTCACACGTTAAGTTATACGCCCGTGGTACGATCACCTCGGCAGCACGTGACCTGTGCCTTCCTCAGGGGAGCTGACTGGCAGGCAGGCTAGCAGGCATGCACGAAGTCAGGCAAGCACGCAGGCAAGCACGCTGGCCGGCAGGCACGCATGCAGGCACGCAGGAAGGCACGCAGGCAGGCAGGCATATTGAGTTTCACCGCTATTTTCAAATGCCACATTCCTTTTCAGTGGGAACTGAGAGATGACCGAGAGGATAAAGAGGTTATTTAAATGTCACAATTTGGAGGGAAGACGTTCAGCTCGTGGATCAATTGTTGTTGAAGTTTCTAGATTGTTGACGACATTTCTTGCATGCAATATTTCACACTGCGAGATTCAGTACTAGGATGATGTTTATTGAACGGGGAAGAATTGACATGAATTTAGACGAGAGAAATTTTTTTACGCGTCCTACGGTATCATAATGAACAAATACATCGAAGGCATACGCAGAAAATACCCTACTGCGTGACCCGCGCACTGATGTCTGTACACACTACACAGTCCACGCGTACAAATCAAAGTCGCAGAGAACAGGAGGAAACAGTCGGTGCGCGCCGTGCGGCACATTTACACGGCGTGTTATGCGATCTGTAACCCAGAACTCGAGTCTGGCAGCGGCCTGCTCATCCCGACATACCTCTGACCACGCGCAGGTATGCTCAGGAAATTCCGGGACGTCGGAATACTGGATTGTTGCGCAAGCTGTCCATGCTGCTGACATTCCTGCCGCGTCCGTCTCGGCCGCTGGAGGCTCTTCCTTCGATCGCCCCAGCCCTGGCGACGCCGGCCTCGATCATGCTGCTGCCGCCGCTCGCCCCTCTCGGCTCCGCGGAGGTGCGCGGCTCGATCAGGCTGAGGTGCAGCGTCTTGGGTGCTCTGCTTACTCCTCTTCTGGTGGTCGTAGCTGTCGTCGCTCTCGTCTTACCTCTTCTGGGACTATAGTTTATTTTTTAAGGTACATAAGTTCATTTATGGGCACGGAAATTGAGATACCTTCGCTCACTTATGTTCCAGACATTGAACTACCCTCGCTCACATATAACTCAGCAAGGCACCCTCGCTCAAGTGCGATTCTAAAATTGAGATACCCTTGCTTTCTTACAATCTTGAAATTCAGAAACAGTGCGTTGTATGACTAAGAAATTTAATTCCGCTCCATCTCAATGTTTCGCTCGCAAATTTGACCTACTAGGCTATCTGCAGCGTTTATGTACATAAGACGGATTAATATACCAGCGTAATGAGCTTGATGCACAGTTCCCGCTATTACCGACTTTATCAATAAAATAACAACACGTCACGTTGATGCGGGTGAGCGCCAGCTGCCTTTCGCTGCCGTTCCAAGTGAGAAAATAAACATAGCCTCATCCAGATTTGTGTGTGTCATACACCTCTATGGCGGACACGAAAATAATAAAATATTTTTCCAGTATCTACATGGTATATATGTTGAGAAGGGAGCCTGGTGAAGTCATACGACCCATACACCGTACTCTGCCCCCGTCTGCGTAGTAATGGGTGCTTCAATTGTGGATTTTTTTTTGCATCATAAATATAAAGTCAAGTTTAGTGACAATTGAACCGCTTGATTCACTGCGCGCATACTCCCCTGCATTATCACACTTTCGTGACGGGCGCCATTATCAGGCATGCTGCTGCGTTATTATCTTATGAATTGACTTGAATGCGACGTATTACTGTTGCTGTGTGCTTGAGGATTGGTCTGATGACACAGCACTCAGCCTACCCCCCACCCATCCTTTCTATCACCTCCAATTATTGAAGCGGTGTCGTACCGAGCAGATCTGGTGCTTTGCTGTGCTGTATCTGCACTCTGTCCAGCACCTGCACCTGTACTTCGTCCAGTACCTGCACCTGCATCTGCACCTGCGCTCTGTCCAGCACCTGCACGCACTGTGCCCGCATCCTGCACGCGCTTCGCACGACCCTCACGTACGCTACCACGTCCGGAAGGCTGCATGCCGCCAGTCAGCTAGACCATCTCTGTAGCTGCACACCGTCCTCGTACAAATCCGTGCAATATTAGCTCTGTTGTGTTGTCTATAAATAAACACTGCTGTGTTGCGTCTGTTTATTTGTTTGGAAGTATTCTATTTCAGAATTTTGGTCGTGTTCCCACCTTCAGTCGCTTGTATCTGCAAAATATGAATCATATTAATGTATGTTTACGCATAATTGGGTGCGTGTTCTATGAATCTCGACTAAAATAACAAAGTAGCACGCGTGATGCACTGCCGTAACATGTGGTGCACCACTGCAACAGGTGTTGCGCATCACGTGCTGGCACTGCAGCCGTTGCGCTGCGTGCACGTGGGCCACGCAACCCACCGTCGTGCAGCTTGCGGCCCACGTTGCTTTGCTGGGCCCGTCACCGGGCCATCGCTGCGCCATTAGCGCTAATAGACCGGACCCAGAAACGGCCCCGTGGGCACGCAGCGAGCCTCGCTTCGTCTCCTGGTCAGAACCTGCGTCAGCCGCTCCTGTTTACGACGCAGCGGGCAGTTCTGAGCGTGTGCTGCGTGCAGTGATGAGCCAAATGTTAGCGAGTGCTGAGTGTGCTCACAGGGGTGCTGGGGCACAACTACGGCCAGGGTTGTCCCTTTAACGGCTAACTCATCATTTTTCTACTCATATTCCCGTTATTATAACCACAGTCATTAGACTAGCGCTGGCATCAGGTAGCGATCGACATTAGAATGAGGAAGAAGCTCCCACTCAGCAGTGAACTCCAAAGAACACACTATAGGGAACAAATTTAACAGGAAATTCAATATATTCTGGCTATTTTCAAAAGTGGACCGAAAAGTCCACCGGGGCCTTATAAAGGGTTACCAGCTGTACAAATCATAACTTTACAGCTGTACGAGTCATGCATGACTTAGCTGTTGCAGAACACGAAATTGTTTTGCGCACTTGATGTAGCTACTGTTAACTTGCCTGTCTGTTTGTTGCCGTTGTTCGTAAGGCCAAACGATTTATCTCAAGTTTGTCGGTTTTCGTGCTCTGCCCATGCATGTTTTCGTTAAAATTTCGAGTGCTTGCTTGCCCAGCTCGCGATCGTGCTCTCTCATCATGTAAATAACTTTTGGTTATGGAAATTATGTAATTGAATTGGACAGCTCGTGTTCTGGAGGTATATTCTTGCGCCGGCGAGAATTTTCAAAAGAAGGTACTATCCCTGCGTAACCGTTGACTATATTGAAGGCATCCTTTTCGACTTGCACCGATATGTATGATAGAAGAACAGCCTAAATTTGCATCGAGTTCCTTTATTGAAGGAATGGCTGTGTCGAGGTGAATGTCTGCACCGCGCGAACGCAAACAAAAATTAAAATTTGACGTCACAGTCCAACACATTCTGACACCTGATCCAGAGCGAGAGTTTCAGCTGTAATTTTAACTTGCTGGTTTACTCCTGTCGCGTCACGGTGATGCTCCCTCTCCTGCAACCCGCACTCCTCGAGAGAGATAGAGAGCACGGTATAGAGGAAACAAGGTAAGTTCAAACCAGTCTTTTTTGTTGACGGTGTGGTTTTGCTGACGTAACCGCAACAAACCAATAGTAGCGCTCATATTGCATCTGGTAGCACTGCTACCGCCAAATCTGGCTCTACTATTGGCCTAACGACATGGCGTTTTGGTGACATCATAAAGTTTCCTTAAATTAAGACGTTTCTAGCTAGCCGAACAAGAGGAGGTGTATTTTCTCCCATAGAAATGACCCTACCTTGTTTCCTCTACCGTGGGTGTCGTACAGAGCCCTGCATGTAGCTGTGTCAAATAATGTAGTGTTTATGTTATTCCTCCCCACGCGCATGATATCTTTGTTCAGACAGAGTAAGAAACAAAATACGTTTAAAAAAGAGAGCTGTGTCTCTAACACTCATTGATACCAGTTATCTCGTTGCTAGGATGCCATCTGTGTTTCCATTTATGGACACAATTAAACTTTCATGGAGCTATACTAAACACCAGGGAGTTCGTACCTAGCTTAGATACCGCTGCGTCTATAACTTACGCGCCAGTTAGTCGTTAAGAGAGACCAGTTATTTTGTAACTAAGATTGTGCTCTCTCACACATGTTCATTTAAATTAGAGAACTCTCTCTTACATCCAGCGTTCTCATCACTTCACTCATTCATACATCACCCGACAATCTAGCTCGCGATCCATCACCACTTGATTCCCTCACAGCTGTCCTCCTGCCTCGTGACCTTCTGCTTCTGTGTTTTGCTCCTTACATTGTACTACACCTCGCTTACCACGTGTGCTCGCTTCCTCTCCCACTCTATCTAAGAGCTCCCAACCTGTAGGTGTTTTACCCCACCTCCTTGGTTTTGTCCTACTGAGGTAGTTTGGGGTCATGGAAATATAGAGAATTATTCACAACTGGCGTCTTGCATCCATGACATCAGTGTGGTACACATTTATTAACTAAAACAGTTTACAGTTTCTCTTCTTTTACACTCTAACTATAGAAATGATGACCAGAAAAATAAAGTACGGAGATAAGTATCTTGCATATGGATTTGCAAATACTGCAAATAACGATGAAGAAAGACCAATGTGTGTGATATGTAAGAAGATTCTGATAACAGAAAGTATGAAGCTAAACAAACTAATGAAGCCTTTTACAAGTCGTCCTAAATGTGTTCAAAAATGAAATATCTGGAAAATTTACACCCAAGTATCGATATGGCGGAGAAACCAACCCTGAGAGATATCATCTGCTGAGCCCAACCACCTTCTCACAACTTTCAGAGAAGCTTCAACTGCCACGTATTGAATATCAGTTTGTACAGTAAATTTTCCCGCTTAATTTAACTCGCTCGGTGTTTACGACCGTTAGCAGCGTTCACCATTTTAACTTGAATGAAATATTTAGCAAGTAAAAATAATCTCACGTAGATGTTGTATTTTCCAGTAATGCTTCCAATGACCTTACATCAAGGAAGTTGGATACTATCCAACTTCCTTGCCTTACATACTGTCGTTGAACACAAGCGTGTGATATGTTGACGCATTAAATTACACTGTGCGTGGGAGTGTTTGTGATGCTAAACGCACCGCTATAGGCTGAGCACGGCGCGCTAATGCAAATGTACGTTACAACAAGTGATGCCTGGTAGAAGGAAGGTCTAAATCCGCATCGTATTCATATAGTGAGAGGATGGCAGTGGTGACATGAATAGACGATGCCACTCCGCCCAAACCGTTTAGCGGCTCTGGACACGTCATGGCAGAAAAGCTGCGATGGTGGCGCAGGATCTTATTCAGGCGTTGCAGGAACTCAAATGATATAGGATATTTGTAGGTTATTGCAGCAAAATAAATAAAGGACAGCACTAGATACACCACCTCACACCAAGCGGTGGGGTGTCCTGCACTAGATACACCACCTCACACCAAGTGGTGGGGTGTTATGCACTAGATACACCACCTCACACCAAGTGGTGGGGTGTCCTGCCTTAGATACATCACCTCACACCAAGTACGTGGTGGGGTGTCCTGCTCTAGGTACACCACCTCACACCAAGTGGTGGGGTGTTATGCACTAGATACACCACCTCACACCAAGTGGTGGGGTGTCCTGCTGACTCCTGCATTAAATTCTAAGTTAGCTTTGTAATTTTTAACAGCAGCAAAGCTTGTGAACATTACCACTTTCTACGAAACTATTCTTGTAGTCGGTAGCAATACACCAAATTCCTTAAAACCTTAGAAATGTCACAAAATGTGCAATTTTACATCTTTGCAGTATTTTTATTTTTTCAGTTCAGATTGTGCCCTTGCACTGAGAAAAAAACTTGTCTCACTTAATCCAAATCAAGCACCAGATTATTTCGCAGATTTCATTTGCTAATTCTGCAAGAGACACACGCTGTTGCTGCCCGTCCCTTGTGGTGAGTGTATTTCTCTGGGAAAACTCGACTCTATCGAACACTGTATAATTTCTGCTCGCAAATGACGCTGACTTGTAGTGGTCTCCGGTCTCGCTTGACTGCAGTGTTGAGCGAAGGTCGCTGTAGGCTGGGATGGACTCTTCGGTGAAAATGTGAAGTGAAACATTCTAGCTGAAATTAGTGATAGCTTAAATGCTCCACACAACAAGAAACATATGAGCTGCTGCATAGAAGTATTGCAATACCAGCGCTTCGATAAGTAATGGTATAGTGCGTTCTACTGTTCCACACATTCATATAAGCAGTGCTGAAAATGGTTTTGAGATAAAATGTTCTAGATAATTAATGTGCCTAACATATTTACCATTGTGTGCGCCAAACTTTACTCATCTTCCAGCAAACTCGACTGGACTTCGCACCACCCTGCAGCTGTGCGGGTTCTCGGGAAAAATTAAACTCTCCAACTTTCGTGAACCTTTTGTTCAGGTATGGAAACATTGATCCCCATAGCGTAGGAGCACAAAGAACGCTAAAAACTAATGTTACGTTTCCCCCGCATGGTGTTCTGGAGCGAGGGAGCACGAAGCTCTCGTAAGACTGCACTGAACTTCCTTTCATGTCTTGGTCGTGTTGGGTCCTCCTTTGTAATGTGACCGCCGAATTAAACCTCTCGGTGTGTGCTGCCCCTTGAGCTCAGTGAGAGAAGAAGCAAGAGTAAAATCTGAGTAACGATTGCACATACTCATTGCTCGCCGTGGCACAGTGGTTAAGGAATCGCCCTTCCATGAAGGTGTCGAGGGTTCAAATCCTGGCAGTGCGCGGCAATTTCCCCGTTGGGTATAAGAGAAAACTCAAGAAAACACCCCACTCAACCCAGTGGTCGGAAATGGGTACCGGCTTTAAGGGGGAAACTGTCATGGTGTCCTTTATATAGTGTTAGTTATAAGGCATTTGAAAAACCAAAACACAAGATGGTAGTATCAGGCTTGATTGGAAATAAAGCATCCTTAGATGCCGATGTTTGTTGTTACAGCTATTTCGCAAGGACAGAATGTCGCGCTTTATTTTAACTTCTTAACTATCTCACGGAGAATTTTAAAACGGAGAATGGTATAATACTAAACATTATATATACATTATGGCGGTTCACATTTTACACAACTTCGTTCGACAGAGACTGGAGACGAAACATAACGTTGTTGAGGCAAGAAAGTCGCTTCAAAGGCCACGGCGCTGCGATGTGACGATCAGAACTCGGCCGCAGGTTGGCTGGAGCTGCACTGTGTGGAGCGGTGGTCGTGACCATCCCTAAATGCCATTATGGAATTGGCCGAAAATTTAGCATTTGAAGGCGTGTAGTCGCTAGCCGCCGGCAGTGGGGAACCTTGGCGCTATGTCGCTGGTCAGCCCGGGTGAAGGATGACCCGCCGGGGGCGGTGTGGGTAACCCTTGCCCCTGGGGGCAGGCTGGGCGCACCTCACACCGGGTCGTGACTCGGGCCCGCCCCACGGGTGGGTCTGCAGGTGCGGGGTGGCGGGGGGTGGCTCTGGGGAGGGAGGCACTGCCTCACGAGCCGCGCAAGTGTGGGAAACTCGGCGTGGAGCGCGGGAGGAAATGTGGCGAAGGAGATGGGAGACATGGTGGTAGCGTGTGTGTTGGGACATGGTGAAGTTAAATGAAGGACGGAGTTTGGAAACTCAAATGGGGCAGATAAATAAGGAAAACGGATTAAATGAATATAGTGCGATGAGTGGTGAATGGATCATTAGAGCAGAAAAAATATATTGATGCTCGGACTGAACTTGAGATGGGGCTCAGAGATGTAGAAGAGAAGGGTTAGCCTGCGTGAAGGTGTAAATGGAGAGGCAGAGGTATGGGTCAAAGCAAGACGTTTCAGTGCGAGGCATATATAATCATTCGAGTAAGCGTAAGAAAATAGCGATTTTGTGCAAAAGATAGTGAGGTATAATTTATTAAGCGGGTTACTGAAGTTATCACTGCACGAAGAGGCAGTCAATGAGCTGTCGTGCGGCTGAGGACGCGTCATGGAAGAAAAACTACGATAGAGGAAGCGGGATCTCAGTCCGGCATTGCAGGAGCTCGAGCAATACAGGATATCGACACTAGCAGCTGGTCAAATTTAAGGGCACATATGTTGAAGGAATAAAAGGGAGCAGCGTGAGAGCGAAATATGCGAGGCCATGTCGTATATATTTAAAGGACAAGAATTGAGGGAATATGAGGGAGTGGCGTGAGAGTGAAATGTGTGAGGCCATGTCGTATATATTTAAAGGCCCCATTATTGAGGGAATATATAAGGGAGGGGCGTGATAGGGAAATATGTGAGGTTATGCCGTATGTGAACTGCATGGGGAAGACGGTGGCTGACCTGGGGAGGGAGCTGTGGCTTAGCTGCTGGGGACCTCACGCCCCGCCAGGTGAGGGAAATAAGTGGAGGGAAATGGGGAGCAGCTTTGTCTGCCTGCGTGCCCAGAAGTTGCGAGTATGACACAATAAATACGCCTACAAGAACATAGAAGAAAAAGAAGACTGAAATAACTCCTGAAAACCTTCTAGAAAACACAATGTTTACGCCATGACGTAGCACGCAGTGATAATCCTAAGAGTTCATAATGCTGAAACATTATGAGCCAACATCTCGCACAAAAACTGAGATGAAAAGCGTAGATCTTGATGTTGTGTTTCAAGAAAAAAGATAGCGGCTTGCCAATTATTTCCGGTGGTCAGTAGTCACGTCAGTGTAGTCACTAGGTATGCACGACAGTAGAATTGACTGCATACGGTCCACGTGAACTGATTTCATGCAATGCACTGCCTGCCATATTAGGTGCAGTCTCACGGGCTGCCCTGCACCAGCTGGACTGACAGTAGGTACGGAGCTGTGCGCCCAGCAAGCGCACCTACACTGCAGCCGTGATTGCGTCCCTGCAGCGCTAGTTGCGCGGCTGCGGTGTGTGGTATGCGTGTATGTGCGTGTGTGTGTGTGTGTGTGTGCTACTCAGACTGGTGGTGAGCCTAATGAGGCCCTGGTGTCCAGTGAGGCCCTGGTGTACAGTGAGACGCTGGAGCCCAGTGAGGCTATGAGGGCTGCTAAAGTTTCCAGTACAAAGCGCTTGAAGACTCACTCTCCTCCACCAGTGGGGAACGCGTCCAGGCTCCTCCTGGCAGTGGTACAGATTGTGTTTGTACTCATTGACAGAACACAAAAATTCTGCAATCGTTAAAGTTAATTTAGATTTTTGGCCCGCTTCGCTAATGCATGTCCCAATTAACACTTTAACCGCAATGGGTTAAACTTAAGTTCAGTATTTGATTCAAATATACAGTCAATCGTATAGAGTAATTTTGAAAACAGCGAACATTAACTGGATCGTGCTTTCATTTCGCATTAATAAAGTATTTGTGGAAATTCAGTCTGTGAGCAACATTATGAAAATCCCCTCCGTGGCACCCGCGCGTTACGGTCACGGTGTTGAGAATCTAGTACGTGTGGGTCTACCTCGTTGTTGTTTGCTCTGTGGGTTCCGATGCTCGTACTGGTATCCTGACGCCTAATTCGCCCGTTGTCTCATCTTACGGGCCTCAGAATATTGTGAAGGTAACGGAGGAGTTTCTTCTGTTGTGTGCTATAAATATGTCCGGTTTCCAATAAAATATAAACTAAAGTTTCTTAAAATTGACTACCAGAAAGGTTGAGGTTCAAGATATCGCTGGATAAATATTTTGTTAGGCTATTGAAAAAGTCTTCTTGATGTAATTCAATAAGCAAATGCTTGTGAATAAATGAAGGAATAAATGACCATGCTGCTCTACTAGCCCCTGTACGTCTGATACAAACAACACGGCAAAATTATGCTGTGTCCCAAAAGTCAACTTCAGAATTGTTCAAACGGTTCTAAACTGGTATAAGTTCTCAATCTCAAGCATTTTCCGTTGTACTGATTACATAAATGCCTTCTAACCCAAAGGGATAAATTTCAGAAGAAAAATCCTTTATGTCCCTCATTTTTTGCTAGTTTTTACACATGAAGATGGAATGATGCGTCTGAGAAGAAATAGAGGAGGGTACGGGTACGCTCGAGGTACGTGCGTGGAGGAACAAAAGAGGTAGGCACCAAGTCTGCTCGGCTGGGCCAGCGCGCGACACAAACGCTGCGTTACGAGCGCGTTAGATAGCGCACTTTTGCGGGCTCTTTTGCCACCCAGTGTTGGTGAGATGATCGCCATCTTGTGCCATCGCTTTGTGTGGCGCTTTATGTTCATCATTTTGGTGCGTTGTGCATTCGGTCTAAGCCGCAACCCGTACTTCACCACCACGACCACCATCCACATCCTCCACCACCACTACAACCATTTGTGTTGATCATTTTGGTACGTTGTGCATTCCGCCTGAGGCACAACCCGTGCTTCACCGCCACAACCACCACCCACAACCTCCACCACCACCACCACAACCACCACTCACAACCATGATCATCACGTCCGCCATCCCACCACCTCAAGCACGCACGACCAAGATCGTCACCCTCGCCACCACCACCACCACCACCATCACCAACAGCAACAACAGCAATAACAACAACAAAGCTTGACGGTTGTTTTTTCCAGGCCTTGAGGAAAGCAGCCCTCGCCCGACGTTGCAGCAGAGGCCCTCACGTGTCTGTCCTGCGTCTGGTTAGCGCCTGCGCTCCTTGTCCGCTGTTGTGCTCCTTGTCCGAGACGTAGCGCTCCGAGACGGTTTCCACATGATAAACTTATGAGTACGCATGTCTGTGGTCATATATTCCTTCAATTTTCACTGCATATTTTCTTAAAATTTACAAGATTCTTCGAACTTTTTTCCTTGATCTGATTCTACAGTTTTCTCTAAACACTTTCAATTGGTTTTAAGTCCGGCGATTGGCTTGGCCGGCAGAGAACTTTGACTTTGTGTCCATTAAACCATTCGGAAGAAAATTTACCGTGTGCTTGGGGTTGTTGTCCTGTTGTAAAATCCACTCACTATTCTTTAAATGAACGTTTTGCAATCGGAATGAAACTCTTTTAAAAATAGGCCAACCACGACACCACCCATTTTACTTTCAATGATGTGGAGTGCACCTGCGTCATACGCGGTGAAGCATCCCTAAACAATGACGCCACCACCTCCTCGCTACACATTTGGTGTCGTTTTCCTAGGTTCGCAAGCTGTTCTCGCTGTCTTCCAAACATGACGAGCAGCATTACGTTCAAACTATTCAATTTCGGTTGTATCAGGTCGGGAGACAATCTTTCGAAACTCATTTCCTTTCTCTGTATGTTCTTTTGCACATTTATGACGTCTTGCGAGGTACTTTCTCGTTAACTTAGGAGTTTCACGAGAAGATTATTATTCTTGATGTTGTTCTTTTTTAGTTGTCTTGGAATGATTCTGCTACATATAGCCGTACCAGAAACTTCCATGTCAACTTTTCAAATCTTTTTAGGTTATCGTTTTTTTTAACCTCAACATGTTTCGACGAGCGCGAACACCGATCCTCAACAACGCACTTGACATCACTGGTCGTGCCATATACCTTAACTTTACCAAAAACTTAAACTTCACTTAATTTTTATTCAGACAAAAATCTCTCTGCATGAAGTACCATCCCAGTCAAGTTCAATAATCTGTTAAGTTTAGGTTTCATAGAAAAAATGACGTAATTAGTTAATTCCGGCTACATTCCACAATAACAGCAAAAAGTTAAAGGACATCTCACACTTGAGAGTACGAGGTACGACTCTCGGTACCCGCGCCAGGTTCCGAGGTGTGCCATCTGTGCCAACCATCGGCAGGTGGTGGTCAGGAGCACGTGCAGGCAGCGAGGTGTCCCACACCGCCAGGCGGTGCAGAAGTAGCCCAGATAGCGGGGCTCCCACCCTCCCGCCAGCTGTGCAGTCGACCCGCCAGGTGGTGCACCAATTACAGCGCAGGTCTCGTGCGTTTACTGGAGCACCGCAGCTAGCATGCGTCCCTTCAATGCATGGAAATACAGCGCGGCGTACTGTTCACACCGCTTGCATACCGTGTGAAGACATCGAACTAACTTGTGATGCTGCTGGTAGTGTTGTTATTTTGCTGGTGTCCGCTGCTCGTGAACTAACGAGCGAGTGAGCAGTACTGGGCGCAATATATAGAGATCTGGAGGGACCTGGTTACTCAAGAATATTACCTGCTATTCAGACACGTATTTGGAAACGAGCTCTGTGGTATTTCGGTGTTAGTTGGCACCTGCAAGAAAAGAGTGTTTGTTGACTCGTAAAACATTTAATAAGGATATGATTATATTAACTGGAATGAAGCAGAAAAGGACAATACTGGCATCCAGAAAGCGAGAATATATGTATAGGGTATCGTCTTATGTCAGCCCGATAGAATGATATCGGCTGAGATCAGTCTGAAAAAATGATTTTAACTGGTATCAGGGTGCAAATATGATATTAGCTGATATCAGCCTAAAGGAATGATATTGACTGACGTCAGCCTGAGTGTATGATATTAATAACTCTATCAGCCCTGCAGCAAAGGATTGCCCAAGCTAGAGTTAATTAAGCTCGCTTGACCAAACAAGTATCAATACTTCACTCACAAGCATCTCTCAAAATTGTATCTGGCCCGATACTTCTAAGAACGCCCTCATCTATTTATCCCATTGACCAAACACGCAGGTCGAGCTCATGATATCAAGTTGAGCAGCAAATTTAAAACACTTGCTTACATCTTTTTTATCTACGATGAAATTAAAACATTTAAGCAGCGGGTGAATGCGTGCAGCGGTGGTTCGTAATAAGCTTCTTGCACTCTACAGTACTAAACACTGTCCGCAACGCGCGCCACCGGGGGCCACGGAGAGACTTTTCACAGTGCTGCTAACAGACCAGTCGTCTCAAAACCAATTTTCATCAACATTTAATCAAAGCTAAATGAAGGCGCGATCCTGCTAATGTTGGCTATTTTCAAAACAGTTCACTACAATTTACTTTTAATTTGGGTTGAATATTGAACTTCAGCTTAACCGATTGCGGTCAGAGAGTTAAGAAGCGATGCTTGTGCTGTCCGAGGGCTGTTCCTTCAGCTGCAAACGGCGGCCGCTGCGGGTGGTGGAGGGCAGTCCCTCGCCGCTACTGCGAGCTTCTGCAACTTCTGTATGTGTTGGTAATGGGGCATACGCTGCTGCAACTGTGCAGCGTGTTGCCTTCTGGTGTGTTGGCTGCGTGTTGCTGCATTGGTGGGTTGACTGCGTGTTGCCGCATTGGTGGGATGACTGCGTCTTTGTGGGTTGACTACATACTGCCACGTTTGAAGTGTTGACTGCGTGTTGCCGCATTGCAATGTGGGTTGACTGCGTGTTTGTGAGTTGACTGCATACTGCCACATTTTGGGTGTTGACTACGTGTTGCCGCATTAGTGGGCTGACTGCATGTTTTCATATTTGTGGGTTGACTGCATACTGCTACATTTGTAGGTTGACCGCGTGTTGCCACATTTGTGGTGTGCTGACTGCGTGTTGCTACATTTGGGGTGTTGGCTGCGTGTTGCCGCATTGGTGGGCTGACTGCATGTTTTCATATTTGTGGGTTGACTGCATACTGCTACATTTGTAGGTTGACCGCGTGTTGCCACATTGGTGGTGTGCTGACTGCGTGTTGCTACATTTGGGGTGTTGGCTGCGTGTTGCCGTAATCCTCATGTTTGTCGTATAATGCCCCTTTTTGTGTTAATATCGAATAATTCAAACCAATTTTATGTTCATATCGAATAATTCCTACCTGTTTTGTGTTGATATCGAATAACTGCGGCATGTTTCGTGTTAATATCGAATAATTCCTTCCTGTTTTGCGTTAATATTGAATAATTTCTGCCAGTTTAGTGTTAACACCAAATAAATCCTACCTGTTTTGAGTTAATATAAAATAATTCCTACCTGTTTTGTGTTAATATTGAATAATTTCTGCCAGTTTAGTGTTAACACCAAATAAATCCTACCTGTTTTGAGTTAATATAAAATAATTCCTACCTGTTTTGTGTTAATATCGAATAATTTCTGCCAGTTTAGTGTAAAAATTTAATAAATCCTACCTGTTTTGAGTTTATATAAAATAATTCCTACCTGTTTTGTGTTAATATTGAATAATTTCTGCCAGTTTAGTGTAAACATTAAATAAATCCTACCTGTTTTGAGTTAATATAAAATAATTCCTACCTGTTTTGTGTTAATATTGAATAATTTCTGCCAGTTTAGTGTAAACATTAAATAAATCCTACCTGTTTTGAGTTTATATAAAATAATTCCTACCTGTTTTGTGTTAATATTGAATAATTTCTGCCAGTTTAGTGTAAATATTTAATAAATCCTACCTGTTTTGAGTTAAGATAAAATAATTCCTACCTGTTTTGTGTTAATATCGAATAATTTCTTCCAGTTTAGTATTAATATAGAATAATTCCTGCCTGTTTTGTGTTAATATCGAATAATTCCTTTCTCTTTTGTGC
The DNA here is from genome assembly GCA_030386875.1 of Morinoia aosen. Classification (NCBI taxonomy): domain Eukaryota; kingdom Metazoa; phylum Arthropoda; class Malacostraca; order Amphipoda; family Talitridae; genus Morinoia; species Morinoia aosen. Next base: position 51,261,227 of record CM059567.1, on the reverse strand, counting down.
TTGTATCGAATAATTCCTTCATGTTTTTTGTCAATTTCGAATAACTTGCGCCTGTTTTTTTCAGCGTGTCTGTGTAGTTGTGAGCAATTGACGTACGTCAGGCGTGTGCGTCGGCTGATGTGCACAGACTTACGTGCGTGTAAACCTGCACACAAAATTTAATATTTTTCACAACATCCTGTTCTTGTTACATTCCCCTACTTTCAATATCTCCTCGTGATCAAATTACTGGTTTCTCTTGGCAGTTCTCTTGTTCAGTTTCTCAGTCATGATCAATTTGCGATGCTCCTCTGCAATTGGCGCAAAGTTCAAACCTGTCTGCTTTTGCATTGCGTTTGAATTCTATTTTTTGACGAGTGCAATGTGCATGTATGCGTGTGAGCATGTGAGTGTGTGTCCGTGCGTGCGTGTAAGATGTAGAAGCTGCAGCGAGAGAGGGTTGTAAGGCGAGTGATACAGGTTTTGTACTTCCTGCTCATATGCGCCCGTCATCCATGTATATCTCAATAAAAGTACTATGTACGCTATTTTACATAAAAATATGAGCCGTAACTTGAATTTTAAGCATAAAAGACATTCGGGAAATTGTATTTTTATTTTTAAAAACTGCGTTTTTCCCTGAATTGGTGAATTATTAGTTTTTAATCCAGGAATCCGTGCGTTCTTTTCGTGTTTATGTATAAATGTAATATTTCATAAACTAATGAAGTACATATGCGTGTTTCATAGTTCAGGGAACGTAAATTCATATTCTTATTTTTCCTAAAATAGTTTATCACTTCAACACTCGAAATTCCTAGATTTATGCTCGAAATGGAGGGAATGTTATTTGAGAGTTCCAGGCAGAAAAATTGTCTCCGGATTTCAATATTTGCTGAAGTTGAGTCACGACGTCTGCAATCCGTTTTATCGGCCGACTAGGAGAATTGTTTTGCCGTTTTTACGATCCCTACTTTCCAAAACAAACTTTGATCTCTCGGCCTGAACACTTTTTAATTTGTGTATGTTACGACTGCTTCACAGGAGGTGCGCTATAACTATTGTTATATATATCATGTGGAGTAAGCGTTCCTCGGGAGGTATATAGACTCTATATTTACATACGTAGGACTCATCATTTTCTTTCCTTGTGAATGATATCTGTTTTCAATTTTTTTCTCGTTCATTTCAACGGAGAGTCGAGCCTTCTGTAATACATAAGAAGGTCGCTTTTACCGAGTCCTTGTTCTTCAGCAATAACACTCCGTGCTGTGGACCGCTTATTCAGGACCTAAGTTACGCATCGAGACTACGTGGCCACCTATAATGCAGGCCTGCGACTTTGTCCGTGTGAAGTTGAGTGTGTTGAGCGTAGCAGGACATGCCCTATTGCGACCGTGTACAGTTGTGCGAGTTGAGCGTAACAGAACATGCCGCTGTTTACAGCACAACTTTCAGAGTTCCCTTAGTTCAGACACCACAACGCTGCGTTGCGCATTACAATGTACGAACAACGCTTAAGTTCTTCAAGTTCTTCACGTTGTCCACAACACGGTGCAGCACTCAGCCCCGCGCACCAGAGAGCCAGGCTCTGAAGCCCCGCAGCGGTCGCAGGAGCACCGAAGCACTCGGCGGCTGCCTAGAGATGGCGTATACATCAACGCACTCCCCGCCGCGTGTGAGATGAGCGCTGCGCATGCGGCGTGTACTATGGAAATGTGACGCGATGCGCACCGGAGGCGGTACTGACGAAATGTGAGGCGCCTACACGCCGCGTGTCTTGGCACACGCGCGCCACGTCTTGACACAGGGGCAGCACGTCTTGCCATGTTGGCTGTTTATCTTGAGACTCGTACAGCACGTCTTGCAACACTTGCAGCACGTTTTGACTCACGTGCAACACGTCTTGCTACACGTGCAGCACGTTTTGCCACACTTGCAGCACGTCTTGCCACACGAACAGCACGTCCCACTTCACGCACGCGCTGACGCTGTCTTCAAAGAACTGAAAAGCTAATCAAGTATTTTATTTGGAACCTTATTCTTATGGATTTCAACTCGAACATCTAGTCATGAAATAAACAATTGTGTGTGTGTAATATAAACTTTGAAAAGGAAATTAGAATTATTTAGATCGAACGTAGTATCGTAGAACGTATTTAGAAAAGAGCATAGTTCATTACCGGTACAGTGAAATGACCAAATTAACTGCATTAGTAGTAACAAATGTACCACAGTAACTATGGCCTAGTAAAAAATAAACAATCTACAGCGCGAGAGTTAATGGAATTAGGCCAGGAATTACCATTATTGGAAGGAGAGCGCCACTGATTCATGCAGCGGAAACTTGAGCTTCAAATCCACTTCCCTTGACGCTCAAATAAAATTTGATCACGAACGAATGGGAACCAAATGCCTTGATTCGACTTAAATCTTCCCTCGCAAATGGGAGTGGGCCTCGATTTGTGCTTTTCTCTGCGTAATTTGAGGCTTTGTTAACTACCTAATATTTATTCCCAGTGCCATGCATTCGGGAATATGATCACTCAGACCTGCGAGATAGTTGTGTCGGTACGCTGTTGGTTGTTGTGACGGCATCTGTGCGTTTGCAACTGTATTTGTAGGTGGCAATGCGAGCTGTTTCATTCGCGTCCAGCTCATCTTTGGTATACATCGTCTTGTGCAAACCTCAACGTTTGCTGGTGAAAATTAGTCCGTTATTTTGAATCAATCTGTGCATTAGTTGTTTAGCTGACATTAATTGTTACAATAAGTTGAGGTATGGACAAGATGTCGCATAATCCGAGTATCGACTCTACTCCTATTCTTACCTTTGTTGTCGGCATGAACGATGAGGTGTGAGCAGCAAAACTGCGTTGAATGTTGCAGTTGTACGAGCATTTGCCTGCTCAAGTAAATACTCGACGTTCTTGAGAGAAATGCGTCGATGAAGTCCTTATTGTATTACTGAAGTTTCACTTAAGTATTTGTTTGCACTCCCACATACTCTTTCAAGTGTATTGATTTATGCATTTGTTTGTACTCCCACATGCTCTTACAAGTGTATTGACTTACGCATTTGTTTGCTCTCTCACATACTCTTACAAATGTCAATTGTACGCCGCGATTTTCAAGAATTTCCTTTCAAAAATGGGACTGCAGTTTTAAACTTGAGCCATTAGCTGAAAATATTTTTGCGCACATAAATTTCAATTTCAAAGTCCAGTTTGAATTTCGTTACGATTGACTGCGAGCATCGCATGCGTCCTGGATAGCGATAGCTCAGGAATTCTTTTGTATAATTTTCCCTAAGGGAAAAATTATACACAAAAGGAGAAAAAAAAGGAAACCTGTTATTCAGGAAACCCTTTCTGGGAGGCAGCAACCGACGGTCGGTTGTGGGAGACCAGGTGGTCGGCAGTCCGCCTGCTATGGGAGTGGGGGAGGCTTAATTTGGGTGAGTAGCTGGGGTGAGGTGGAACTCGAAGGGTGGGGGAGGCTGTGGGGGAGTGGGGGAGGCGATAGAGGCTCAATTTGGGGGAGTAGCTGAAGTGAGGCGGAACTGGGAGAGTAGGGAGGCTTTGGGGGAGTGGGGGAGGCGATAGAGGCTCAATTTGGGTGAGTTGCTGAAATGAGGTGGAACTAGGAAAGTGGGGGAGGCTTTGGGGGAGTGGGGGAGGCAATAGAGGCTCAATTTGGGTGAGTTGCTGAAGTGAGGTGGAACTAGGAAAGTGGGGGAGGCTTTGGGGGAGTGGGGGAGGCGATAGAGGCTCAATTTGGGTGAGTAGCAGAAATGATGCGGAGCTGGGAGAGCGGGGGAGGCATAATTTGGGTGAGAGGGAACTGAGAGAGTGGGAAATTTCTGGGGGAGTGGGGAAGTGCTTGGGAGGTTGGAGGAGGCTTAACGTGGGTGGAGATGCACTGGAGAATGCTGGAGGTTTAGTTTGGGTAACTGGGGAAGTTAGATGGCAGTCAAAGGGGAAGTTTGTAGGCTTGGAGGAGTACCTTAATTTGGGTGACTGAGGAGGCTGAGAGCACGGAGGCAGTGGTCAACTTGCTGGTGGGGAGGCTTCCTTTGGGGGCAGCGGGTCGTAAAAGAGGAGGTTGGGGAGGAAATGTGGAGGGAGTTTTTATTTATCAGGGAACAGGGTGGCCATGCAGCGCAGTGTGGGAGCACGCACCTGGACATACGCATGCCTGAACTATAGGCCTCTGTTTTAATTCCGTCTCATGTACTTTAGCCCATTTACATGAACATATGTATTTGTGTAAATATACCTGCAAAATACATCTACACATACACCGAAAAACATGCAGTTTCATGAATACCTGAACATCTTCATCTCTATATTTACCTACATTCGTATACCTTAACATACAGATATACCTGAACATATTCAATTATTAGGGTTATAGGTGTATGTGTTCCTACAAATAAACAAACAACTGCTTACATCTGCAGTAATGGTGCGCCTGATCATGGTGCGCATGGTAATGGTGTGCACGGTAATGGTGCGCCTAGTGCGGCTACATTTTCGAATTGAGTCTCTGTACAACTTTACATTATCAAGACAACCAATAGTTTATGGGGCACTGGACGCGTTTAAATCACGAGTGGATTTTCTAAACAAAATTTGAGTGTTCACTTATGTATATGTTAGGCGTAAGGACGCTCGCATTTTACGTCATTTTTGAATTTATTTGGTTCTGAGCACAAGTGTGTTTGTCTGTACGATGTAGGTCCCTAAAACGATGGTCAAGTATAAACGAACTGCTCGAGGAGACCCTGTCAGGTATACTTTTTTGATAGACTTGCAAAACTTTCGTGTAGACCTGTGGTATAGCTTTCAGGTCGTATAGCTCTTAGGTAGACTCGTCGTATAGTCTTCGATCGTATAGCTCTCAGGTAGACTTGCGGGGTAGACGAGGTAGAGTAGGTTGGGGTGGGGTGGTCTGTGGGGCCTAAGTACGTTGTGGGGGAGTGCAGGACAAATTGTGGGTGTGGGACAGTGTGGGAGTGGGAGGAGGGCAGAGCTAGGAGGAGAATGCGAAAGTACAGAGGGGAGTGGATAAGACGGTGAGGAAAGAAGGGAGGGGAGTGGATAAGACGGTGAGGAAGGAAGGGAGCGGAGTGGATAAGACGGTGAGGAAGGAAGGGAGGGAAGTGGATAAGACAGTGAGGAAGGAAGGGAGCGGAGTGGATAAGACGGTTAGGAAGGAAGGGAGCGGAGTGGATAAGACGGTGAGGAAGGAAGGGAGCGGATTGGATAAGACAGTGAGGAAGGAAGGGAGCGGAGTGGATAAGACGGTGAGGAAGGAAGGGAGGGGAGTGGATAAGACGGTGAGGAAGGAAGGGAGGGGAGTGGATAAGACGGTGAGGAAGGAAGGGAGGGGAGTGGTTAAGACAGTGAGGAAGGAAGGGAGGGGAGTGGATAAGACGGTGAGGAAGGAAGGGAGGGGAGTGGATAAGACGGTGAGGAAGGAAAGGAGGGGAGTGGATAAGACGGTGAGGAAAGAAGGGAGCGGAGTGGATAAGACGGTGAGGAAGGAAGGGAGGGGAGTGGATAAGACAGTGAGGAAGGAAGGGAGGGGAGTGGATAATACAGTGAGGAAGGAAGGGAGCGGAGTGGATAAGACGGTGAGGAAGGAAGGGAGGGGAGTGGATAAGACAGTGAGGAAAGAAGGGAGCGGAGTGGATAAGACGGTGAGGAAGGAAGGGAGGGGAGTGGATAAGACAGTGAGGAAGGAAGGGAGCGGAGTGGATAAGACGGTGAGGAAGGAAGGGAGGGGAGTGGATAAGACGGTGAGGAAAGAAGGGAGCGGAGTGGATAAGACGGTGAGGAAGGAAGGGAGCGGAGGGGATAAGACGGTGAGGAAGGAAGGGAGCGGAGTGGATAAGACGGTGAGGAAGGAAGGGAGCGGAGTGGATAAGACAGTGAGGAAGGAAGGGAGCGGAGTGGATAAGATGGTGAGGAAGGAAGGGAGGGGAGTGGATAAGACGGTGAGGAAGGAAGGGAGCGGATTGGATAAGACAGTGAGGAAGGAAGGGAGCGGAGTGGATAAGACGGTGAGGAAGGAAGAGAGGGGAGTGGATAAGACGGTGAGGAAGGAAGGGAGGGGAGTGGATAAGACGGTGAGGAAGGAAGGGAGGGGAGTGGATAAGACAGTGAGGAAGGAAGGGAGGGGAGGGGATAAGACGGTGAGGAAGGAAGGGAGGGGAGTGGATAAGACGGTGAGGAAGGAAGGGAGGGGAGTGGATAAGACGGTGAGGAAAGAAGGGAGCGGAGTGGATAAGACGGTGAGGAAGGAAGGGAGGGGAGTGGATAAGACAGTGAGGAAGGAAGGGAGGGGAGTGGATAATACAGTGAGGAAGGAAGGGAGCGGAGTGGATAAGACGGTGAGGAAGGAAGGGAGCGGAGTGGATAAGACGGTGAGGAAGGAAGGGAGGGGAGTGGATAAGACAGTGAGGAAAGAAGGGAGCGGAGTGGATAAGACGGTGAGGAAGGAAGGGAGGGGAGTGGATAAGACAGTGAGGAAGGTAGGGAGGGGAGTGGATAAGACAGTGAGGAAGGAAGGGAGCGGAGTGGATAAGACGGTGAGGAAGGAAGGGAGGGGAGTGGATAAGACGGTGAGGAAAGAAGGGAGCGGAGTGGTTAAGACGGTGAGGAAGGAAGGGAGCGGAGTGGATAAGACGGTGAGGAAGGAAGGGAGCGGAGTGGATAAGACGGTGAGGAAGGAAGGGAGGGGAGTGGATAAGACGGTGAGGAAGGAAGGGAGGGGAGTGGATAAGACGGTGAGGAAGGAAGGGAGGGGAGTGGATAAGACAGTGAGGAAGGAAGGGAGCGGAGTGGATAAGAAGGTTAGGAAGGAAGGGAGCGGAGTGGATAAGACGGTGAGGAAGGAAGGGAGCGGAGTGGATAAGACGGTGAGGAAAGAAGGGAGCGGAGTGGATAAGACGGTGAGGAAGGAAGGGAGCGGAGTGGATAAGACGGTGAGGAAGGAAGAGAGCGGAGTGGATAAGAAGGTTAGGAAGGAAGGGAGCGGAGTGGATAAGACGGTGAGGAAGGAAGGGAGCGGAGTGGATAAGACGGTGAGGAAGGAAGGGAGCGGAGTGGATAAGACGGTGAGGAAGGAAGGGAGCGGAGTGGATAAGACGGTGAGGAAGGAAGGGAGCGGAGTGGATAAGTCGGTGAGGAAGGAAGGGAGCGGAGTGGATAAGACGGTGAGGAAGGAAGGGAGCGGAGTGGATAAGACGGTGAGGAAGGAAGGGAGCGGAGTGGATAAGACGGTGAGGAAGGAAGGGAGGGGAGTGGATAAGACAGTGAGGAAGGAAGGGAGCAGAGTGGATAAGACGGTGAGGAAGGAAGGGAGCGGAGTGGATAAGACGGTGAGGAAGGAAGGGAGGGGAGTAGATAAGACGGTGAGGAAGGAAGGGAGGGGAGTGGATAAGACAGTGAGGAAGGAAGGGAGAAGAGTGGATAAGACGGTGAGGAAAGAAGGGAGGGGAGTGGATAAGACGGTGAGGAAGGAAGGGAGCGGAGTGGATAAGACGGTGAGGAAGGAAGGGAGGGGAGTGGATAAGACAGTGAGGAAAAAAGGGAGCGGAGTGGATAAGACGGTGAGGAAGGAAGGGAGCGGAGTGTATAAGACGGTGAGGAAGGAAGGGAGGGGAGTAGATAAGACGGTGAGGAAGGAAGGGAGGGGAGTGGATAAGACGGTGAGGAAGGAAGGGAGGGGAGTGGATAAGACAGTGAGGAAGGAAGGGAGGGGAGTGGATAAGACGGTGAGGAAGGAAGGGAGCGGAGTGGATAAGACAGTGAGGAAGGAAGGGAGCGGAGTGGATAAGACGGTGAGGAAGGAAGGGAGCGGAGTGGATAAGACGGTGAGGAAGGAAGGGAGCGGAGTGGATAAGACGGTGAGGAAGGAAGGGAGGGGAGTGGATAAGACAGTGAGGAAGGAAGGGAGGGGAGTGGATAAGACGGTGAGGAAGGAAGGGAGCGGAGTGGATAAGACGGTGAGGAAGGAAGGGAGGGGAGTGGATAAGACGACGAGGAAAGAAGGGAGGGGAGTGGATAAGACGGTGAGGAAGGAAGGGAGCGGAGTGGATAAGACGGTGAGGAAGGAAGGGAGGGGAGTGGATAAGACGGTGAGGAAGGAAGGGAGGGGAGTGGATAAGACGGTGAGGAAGGAAGGGAGGGGAGTGGATAAGACGGTGAGGAAGGAAGGGAGCGGAGTGGATAAGACAGTGAGGAAGGAAGGGAGCGGAGTGGATAAGACGGTGAGGAAGGAAGGGAGGGGAGTGGATAAGACGGTGAGGAAGGAAGGGAGGGGAGTGGATAAGACGGTGAGGAAGGAAGGGAGGGGAGTGGTTAAGACAGTGAGGAAGGAAGGGAGGGGAGTGGATAAGACAGTGAGGAAGGAAGGGAGGGGAGTGGATAAGACGGTGAGGAAGGAAGGGAGGGGAGTGGATAAGACGGTGGGGAAGGAAGGGAGGGGAGTGGATAAGACGGTGAGGAAGGAAGGGAGGGGGGTGGATAAGACGGTGAGGAAAGAAGGGAGGGGAGTGGATAAGACGGTGAGGAAGGAAGGGAGGGGAGTGGATAAGACGGTGAGGAAAGAAGGGAGGGGAGTGGATAAGACAGTGAGGAAGGAAGGGAGCGGAGTGGATAAGACAGTGAGGAAGGAAGGGAGGGGAGTGGATAAGACAGTGAGGAAGGAAGGGAGGGGAGTGGATAAGACAGTGAGGAAGGAAGGGAGGGGAGTGGATAAGACGGTGAGAAAGGAAGGGAGGGGAGTGGATAAGACAGTGAGGAAGGAAGGGAGGGGAGTGGATAAGACGGTGAGGAAGGAAGGGAGGGGAGTGGATAAGACGGTGAGGAAGGAAGGGAGGGGAGTGGATAAGACGGTGAGGAAGGAAGGGAGCGGAGTGGATAAGATGGTGAGGAAGGAAGGGAGCGGAGTGGATAAGACGGTGAGGAAGGAAGGGAGGGGAGTGGATAAGACAGTGAGGAAGGAAGGGAGCGGAGTGGATAAGACGGTGAGGAAGGGAGCGGAGTGGATAAGACGGTGAGGAAGGAAGGGAGGGGAGTGGATAAGACGGTGAGGAAGGAAGGTAGGGGAGTGGATAAGACGGTGAGGAAGGAAGGGAGGGGAGTGGATAAGACAGTGAGGAAGGAAGGGAGCGGAGTGGATAAGACGGTGAGGAAGGAAGGGAGCGGAGTGGATAAGACGGTGAGGAAGGAAGGGAGCGGAGTGGATAAGACGGTGAGGAAGGAAGGGAGCGGAGTGGATAAGACGGTGAGGAAGGAAGGGAGCGGAGTGGATAAGACGGTGAGGAAGGAAGGGAGCGGAGTGGATAAGACGGTGAGGAAGGAAGGGAGCGGAGTGGATAAGACGGTGAGGAAGGAAGGGAGCGGAGTGGATAAGTCGGTGAGGAAGGAAGGGAGCGGAGTGGATAAGACGGTGAGGAAGGAAGGGAGCGGAGTGGATAAGACGGTGAGGAAGGAAGGGAGCGGAGTGGATAAGACGGTGAGGAAGGAAGGGAGGGGAGTGGATAAGACAGTGAGGAAGGATGGGAGCAGAGTGGATAAGACGGTGAGGAAGGAAGGGAGCGGAGTGGATAAGACGGTGAGGAAGGAAGGGAGGGGAGTAGATAAGACGGTGAGGAAGGAATGGAGGGGAGTGGATAAGACAGTGAGGAAGGAAGGGAGGGGAGTGGACTAAGACGGTGAGGAAGGAAGGGAGGGGAGTGGATACGACGGTGAGGAAGGAAGGGAGGGGAGTGGATAAGACGGTGAGGAAGGAAGGGAGCGGAGTGGATAAGACGGTGAGGAAGGAAGGGAGCGGAGTGGATAAGTCGGTGAGGAAGGAAGGGAGCGGAGTGGATCAGACGGTGAGGAAGGAAGGGAGCGGAGTGGATAAGACGGTGAGGAAGGAAGGGAGCGGAGTGGATAAGACGGTGAGGAAGGAAGGGAGGGGAGTGGATAAGACAGTGAGGAAGGAAGGGAGCAGAGTGGATAAGACGGTGAGGAAGGAAGGGAGCGGAGTGGATAAGACGGTGAGGAAGGAAGGGAGGGGAGTAGATAAGACGGTGAGGAAGGAAGGGAGGGGAGTGGATAAGACACGTGAGGAAGGAAGGGAGAAGAGTGGATAAGACGGTGAGGAAAGAAGGGAGGGGAGTGGATAAGACGGTGAGGAAGGAAGGGAGCGGAGTGGATAAGACGGTGAGGAAGGAAGGGAGATGAGTGGATAAGACAGTGAGGAAAAAAGGGAGCGGAGTGGATAAGACGGTGAGGAAGGAAGGGAGCGGAGTGTATAAGACGGTGAGGAAGGAAGGGAGGGGAGTAGATAAGACGGTGAGGAAGGAAGGGAGGGGAGTGGATAAGACGGTGAGGAAGGAAGGGAGGGGAGTGGATAAGACAGTGAGGAAGGAAGGGAGGGGAGTGGATAAGACGGTGAGGAAGGAAGGGAGCGGAGTGGATAAGACAGTGAGGAAGGAAGGGAGCGGAGTGGATAAGACGGTGAGGAAGGAAGGGAGCGGAGTGGATAAGACGGTGAGGAAGGAAGGGAGCGGAGTGGATAAGACGGTGAGGAAGGAAGGGAGGGGAGTGGATAAGACGGTGAGGAAGGAAGGGAGGGGAGTGGATAAGACGGTGAGGAAGGAAGGGAGCGGAGTGGATAAGACGGTGAGGAAGGAAGGGAGGGGAGTGGATAAGACGACGAGGAAAGAAGGGAGGGGAGTGGATAAGACGGTGAGGAAGGAAGGGAGCGGAGTGGATAAGACGGTGAGGAAGGAAGGGAGGGGAGTGGATAAGACGGTGAGGAAGGAAGGGAGGGGAGTGGATAAGACGGTGAGGAAGGAAGGGAGGGGAGTGGATAAGACGGTGAGGAAGGAAGGGAGCGGAGTGGATAAGACAGTGAGGAAGGAAGGGAGCGGAGTGGATAAGACGGTGAGGAAGGAAGGGAGGGGAGTGGATAAGACGGTGAGGAAGGAAGGGAGGGGAGTGGATAAGACGGTGAGGAAGGAAGGGAGGGGAGTGGTTAAGACAGTGAGGAAGGAAGGGAGGGGAGTGGATAAGACAGTGAGGAAGGAAGGGAGGGGAGTGGATAAGACGGTGAGGAAGGAAGGGAGGGGAGTGGATAAGACGGTGGGGAAGGAAGGGAGGGGAGTGGATAAGACGGTGAGGAAGGAAGGGAGGGGGGTGGATAAGACGGTGAGGAAAGAAGGGAGGGGAGTGGATAAGACGGTGAGGAAGGAAGGGAGGGGAGTGGATAAGACGGTGAGGAAAGAAGGGAGGGGAGTGGATAAGACAGTGAGGAAGGAAGGGAGCTGAGTGGATAAGACAGTGAGGAAGGAAGGGAGGGGAGTGGATAAGACAGTGAGGAAGGAAGGGAGGGGAGTGGATAAGACAGTGAGGAAGGAAGGGAGGGGAGTGGATAAGACGGTGAGAAAGGAAGGGAGGGGAGTGGATAAGACAGTGAGGAAGGAAGGGAGGGGAGTGGATAAGACGGTGAGGAAGGAAGGGAGGGGAGTGGATAAGACGGTGAGGAAGGAAGGGCGGGGAGTGGATAAGACGGTGAGGAAGGAAGGGAGCGGAGTGGATAAGATGGTGAGGAAGGAAGGGAGCGGAGTGGATAAGACGGTGAGGAAGGAAGGGAGGGGAGTGGATAAGACAGTGAGGAAGGAAGGGAGCGGAGTGGATAAGACGGTGAGGAAGGGAGCGGAGTGGATAAGACGGTGAGGAAGGAAGGGAGGGGAGTGGATAAGACGGTGAGGAAGGAAGGTAGGGGAGTGGATAAGACGGTGAGGAAGGAAGGGAGGGGAGTGGATAAGACAGTGAGGAAGGAAGGGAGCGGAGTGGATAAGACGGTGAGGAAGGAAGGGAGCGGAGTGGATAAGACGGTGAGGAAGGAAGGGAGCGGAGTGGATAAGACGGTGAGGAAGGAAGGGAGCGGAGTGGATAAGACGGTGAGGAAGGAAGGGAGCGGAGTGGATAAGACGGTGAGGAAGGAAGGGAGCGGAGTGGATAAGACGGTGAGGAAGGAAGGGAGCGGAGTGGATAAGACGGTGAGGAAGGAAGGGAGCGGAGTGGATAAGTCGGTGAGGAAGGAAGGGAGCGGAGTGGATAAGACGGTGAGGAAGGAAGGGAGCGGAGTGGATAAGACGGTGAGGAAGGAAGGGAGCGGAGTGGATAAGACGGTGAGGAAGGAAGGGAGGGGAGTGGATAAGACAGTGAGGAAGGATGGGAGCAGAGTGGATAAGACGGTGAGGAAGGAAGGGAGCGGAGTGGATAAGACGGTGAGGAAGGAAGGGAGGGGAGTAGATAAGACGGTGAGGAAGGAATGGAGGGGAGTGGATAAGACAGTGAGGAAGGAAGGGAGGGGAGTGGATAAGACGGTGAGGAAGGAAGGGAGGGGAGTGGATAAGACGGTTAGGAAGGAAGGGAGCGGAGTGGATAAGACGGTGAGGAAGGAAGGGAGGGGAGTGGATAAGACAGTGAGGAAGGAAGGGAGCGGAGTGGATAAGACGGTGAGGAAGGAAGGGAGCGGAGTGTATAAGACGGTGAGGAAGGAAGGGAGGGGAGTAGATAAGACGGTGAGGAAGGAAGGGAGGGGAGTGGATAAGACGGTGAGGAAGGAAGGGAGGGGAGTGGATACAGACAGTGAGGAAGGAAGGGAGGGGAGTGGATAAGACGGTGAGGAAGGAAGGGAGGGGAGTGGATAAGACGACGAGGAAAGAAGGGAGGGGAGTGGATAAGACGGTGAGGAAGGAAGGGAGCGGAGTGGATAAGACGGTGAGGAAGGAAGGGAGGGAGGGGAGTGGATAAGACGGTGAGGAAGGAAGGGAGGGGAGTGGATAAGACGGTGAGGAAGGAAGGGAGGGGAGTGGATAAGACGGTGAGGAAGGAAGGGAGCGGAGTGGATAAGACAGTGAGGAAGGAAGGGAGGGGAGTGGATAAGACAGTGAGGAAGGAAGGGAGGGGAGTGGATAAGACAGTGAGGAAGGAAGGGAGCGGAGTGGATAAGACGGTGAGGAAAGAAGGGAAGGGAGTGGATAAGACAGTGAGGAAGGAAGGGAGGGGAGTGGTTAAGACAGTGAGGAAGGAAGGATGGGAGCGGATAAGACAGTGAGGAAGGAAGGGAGGGGGAGTGGATAAGACAGTGAGGAAGGAAGGGAGGGGAGTGGATAAGACGGTGAGGAAGGAAGGGAGGGGAGTGGATAAGACGGTGAGGAAGGAAGGGAGGGGGGTGGATAAGACGGTGAGGAAAGAAGGGAGGGGAGTGGATAAGACGGTGAGGAAGGAAGGGAGGGGAGTGGATAAGACGGTGAGGAAAGAAGGGAGGGGAGTGGATAAGACAGTGAGGAAGGAAGGGAGCGGAGTGGATAAGACAGTGAGGAAGGAAGGGAGGGGAGTTGATAAGACAGTGAGGAAGGAAGGGAGGGGAGTGGATAAGACAGTGAGGAAGGAAGGGAGGGGAGTGGATAAGACGGTGAGGAAGGAAGGGAGGGGAGTGGATAAGACAGTGAGGAAGGAAGGGAGGGGAGTGGATAAGACGGTGAGGAAGGAAGGGAGGGGAGTGGATAAGACGGTGAGGAAGGAAGGGAGGGGAGTGGATAAGACAGTGAGGAAGGAAGGGAGGGGAGTGGATAAGACGGTGAGGAAGGAAGGGAGGGGAGTGGATAAGACAGTGAGGAAGGAAGGGAGGGGAGTGGATAAGACGGTGAGGAAGGAAGGGAGGGAGGGGAGTGGATAAGACGGTGAGGAAGGAAGGGAGGGGAGTGGATAAGACGGTGAGGAAGGAAGGGAGGGGAGTGGATAAGACGGTGAGGAAGGAAGGGAGCGGAGTGGATAAGACAGTGAGGAAGGAAGGGAGCGGAGTGGATAAGACGGTGAGGAAGGAAGGGAGGGGAGTGGATAAGACGGTGAGGAAGGAAGGGGGGGGAGTGGATAAGACGGTGAGGAATGAAAGGAGGGGAGTGGATAAGACGGTGAGGAAGGACGGGAGGGGAGTGGATAAGACGGTGAGGAAGGAAGGGAGCGGAGTGGATAAGACAGTGAGGAAGGAAGGGAGGGGAGTGGATAAGACAGTGAGGACAGGAAGGGAGGGGACGTGGATAAGACAGTGAGGAAGGAAGGGAGGGGAGTGGATAAGACGGTGAGGAAGGAAGGGAGCGGAGTGGATAAGACGGTGAGGAAGGAAGGGAGCGGAGTGGATAAGACGGTGAGGAAGGAAGGGAGCGGAGTGGATAAGACAGTGAGGAAGGAAGGGAGGGGAGTGGATAAGACGGTGAGGAAAGAAGGGAGGGGAGTGGATAAGACGGTGAGGAAGGAAGGGAGGGGAGTGGATAAGACGGTGAGGAAAGAAGGGAGGGGAGTGGATAAGACAGTGAGGAAGGAAGGGAGCGGAGTGGATAAGACAGTGAGGAAGGAAGGGAGGGGAGTGGATAAGACAGTGAGGAAGGAAGGGAGCGGAGTGGATAAGACGGTGAGGAAAGAAGGGAAGGGAGTGGATAAGACAGTGAGGAAGGAAGGGAGGGGAGTGGTTAAGACAGTGAGGAAGGAAGGGAGGGGAGCGGATAAGACAGTGAGGAAGGAAGGGAGGGGAGTGGATAAGACAGTGAGGAAGGAAGGGAGGGGAGTGGATAAGACGGTGAGGAAGGAAGGGAGGGGAGTGGATAAGACGGTGAGGAAGGAAGGGAGGGGGGTGGATAAGACGGTGAGGAAAGAAGGGAGGGGAGTGGATAAGACGGTGAGGAAGGAAGGGAGGGGAGTGGATAAGACGGTGAGGAAAGAAGGGAGGGGAGTGGATAAGACAGTGAGGAAGGAAGGGAGCGGAGTGGATAAGACAGTGAGGAAGGAAGGGAGGGGAGTTGATAAGACAGTGAGGAAGGAAGGGAGGGGAGTGGATAAGACAGTGAGGAAGGAAGGGAGGGGAGTGGATAAGACGGTGAGGAAGGAAGGGAGCGGAGTGGATAAGACGGTGAGGAAGGAAGGGAGCGGAGTGGATAAGACAGTGAGGAAGGAAGGGAGCGGAGTGGATAAGACGGTGAGGAAGGAAGGGAGGGGAGTGGATAAGACGGTGAGGAAGGAAGGGAGGGGAGTGGATAAGACGGTGAGGAATGAAGGGAGGGGAGTGGATAAGACGGTGAGGAAGGAAGGGAGGGGAGTGGATAAGACGGTGAGGAAGGAAGGGAGCGGAGTGGATAAGACAGTGAGGAAGGAAGGGAGGGGAGTGGATAAGACAGTGAGGAAGGAAGGGAGGGGAGTGGATAAGACAGTGAGGAAGGAAGGGAGGGGAGTGGATAAGACGGTGAGGAAGGAAGGGAGCGGAGTGGATAAGACGGTGAGGAAGGAAGGGAGCGGAGTGGATAAGACGGTGAGGAAGGAAGGGAGCGGAGTGGATAAGACAGTGAGGAAGGAAGGGAGGGGAGTGGATAAGACGGTGAGGAAAGAAGGGAGGGGAGTGGATAAGACGGTGAGGAAGGAAGGGAGGGGAGTGGATAAGACGGTGAGGAAAGAAGGGAGGGGAGTGGATAAGACAGTGAGGAAAGAAGGGAGCGGAGTGGATAAGACAGTGAGGAAGGAAGGGAGGGGAGTGGATAAGACAGTGAGGAAGGAAGGGAGCGGAGTGGATAAGACGGTGAGGAAAGAAGGGAAGGGAGTGGATAAGACAGTGAGGAAGGAAGGGAGGGGAGTGGTTAAGACAGTGAGGAAGGAAGGGAGGGGAGCGGATAAGACAGTGAGGATGGAAGGGAGGGGAGTGGATAAGACAGTGAGGAAGGAAGGGAGGGGAGTGGATAAGACGGTGAGGAAGGAAGGGAGGGGAGTGGATAAGACGGTGAGGAAGGAAGGGAGGGGGGTGGATAAGACGGTGAGGAAAGAAGGGAGGGGAGTGGATAAGACGGTGAGGAAGGAAGGGAGGGGAGTGGATAAGACGGTGAGGAAAGAAGGGAGGGGAGTGGATAAGACAGTGAGGAAGGAAGGGAGCGGAGTGGATAAGACAGTGAGGAAGGAAGGGAGGGGAGTTGATAAGACAGTGAGGAAGGAAGGGAGGGGAGTGGATAAGACAGTGAGGAAGGAAGGGAGGGGAGTGGATAAGACGGTGAGGAAGGAAGGGAGGGGAGTGGATAAGACAGTGAGGAAGGAAGGGAGGGGAGTGGATAAGACGGTGAGGAAGGAAGGGAGGGGAGTGGATAAGACGGTGAGGAAGGAAGGGAGGGGAGTGGATAAGACAGTGAGGAAGGAAGGGAGGGGAGTGGATAAGACGGTGAGGAAGGAAGGGAGGGGAGTGGATAAGACGGTGAGGAAGGAAGGGAGCGGAGTGGATAAGACAGTGAGGAAGGAAGGGAGGGGAGTGGATAAGACAGTGAGGAAGGAAGGGAGGGGAGTGGATAAGACAGTGAGGAAGGAAGGGAGGGGAGTGGATAAGACGGTGAGGAAGGAAGGGAGCGGAGTGGATAAGACGGTGAGGAAGGAAGGGAGCGGAGTGGATAAGACGGTGAGGAAGGAAGGGAGCGGAGTGGATAAGACAGTGAGGAAGGAAGGGAGGGGAGTGGATAAGACGGTGAGGAAAGAAGGGAGGGGAGTGGATAAGACGGTGAGGAAGGAAGGGAGGGGAGTGGATAAGACGGTGAGGAAAGAAGGGAGGGGAGTGGATAAGACAGTGAGGAAAGAAGGGAGCGGAGTGGATAAGACAGTGAGGAAGGAAGGGAGGGGAGTGGATAAGACAGTGAGGAAGGAAGGGAGCGGAGTGGATAAGACGGTGAGGAAAGAAGGGAAGGGAGTGGATAAGACAGTGAGGAAGGAAGGGAGGGGAGTGGTTAAGACAGTGAGGAAGGAAGGGAGGGGAGCGGATAAGACAGTGAGGAAGGAAGGGAGGGGAGTGGATAAGACAGTGAGGAAGGAAGGGAGGGGAGTGGATAAGACGGTGAGGAAGGAAGGGAGGGGAGTGGATAAGACGGTGAGGAAGGAAGGGAGGGGGGTGGATAAGACGGTGAGGAAAGAAGGGAGGGGAGTGGATAAGACGGTGAGGAAGGAAGGGAGGGGAGTGGATAAGACGGTGAGGAAAGAAGGGAGGGGAGTGGATAAGACAGTGAGGAAGGAAGGGAGCGGAGTGGATAAGACAGTGAGGAAGGAAGGGAGGGGAGTTGATAAGACAGTGAGGAAGGAAGGGAGGGGAGTGGATAAGACAGTGAGGAAGGAAGGGAGGGGAGTGGATAAGACGGTGAGGAAGGAAGGGAGGGGAGTGGATAAGACAGTGAGGAAGGAAGGGAGGGGAGTGGATAAGACGGTGAGGAAGGAAGGGAGGGGAGTGGATAAGACGGTGAGGAAGGAAGGGAGGGGAGTGGATAAGACAGTGAGGAAGGAAGGGAGGGGAGTGGATAAGACGGTGAGGAAGGAAGGGAGGGGAGTGGATAAGACGGTGAGGAAGGAAGGGAGCGGAGTGGATAAGACAGTGAGGAAGGAAGGGAGGGGAGTGGATAAGACAGTGAGGAAGGAAGGGAGGGGAGTGGATAAGACAGTGAGGAAGGAAGGGAGGGGAGTGGATAAGACGGTGAGGAAGGAAGGGAGCGGAGTGGATAAGACGGTGAGGAAGGAAGGGAGCGGAGTGGATAAGACGGTGAGGAAGGAAGGGAGCGGAGTGGATAAGACAGTGAGGAAGGAAGGGAGGGGAGTGGATAAGACGGTGAGGAAAGAAGGGAGGGGAGTGGATAAGACGGTGAGGAAGGAAGGGAGGGGAGTGGATAAGACGGTGAGGAAAAAAGGGAGGGGAGTGGATAAGACAGTGAGGAAGGAAGGGAGCGGAGTGGATAAGACAGTGAGGAAGGAAGGGAGGGGAGTGGATAAGACAGTGAGGAAGGAAGGGAGCGGAGTGGATATGACGGTGAGGAAAGAAGGGAAGGGAGTGGATAAGACAGTGAGGAAGGAAGGGAGGGGAGTGGTTAAGACAGTGAGGAAGGAAGGGAGGGGAGTGGATAAGACAGTGAGGAAGGAAGGGAGGGGAGTGGATATGACGGTGAGGAAGGAAGGGAGGGGAGTGGATAAGACGGTGAGGAAGGAAGGGAGGGGGGTGGATAAGTCGGTGAGGAAAGAAGGGAGGGGAGTGGATAAGACGGTGAGGAAGGAAGGGAGGGGAGTGGATAAGACGGTGAGGAAAGAAGGGAGGGGAGTGGATAAGACAGTGAGGAAGGAAGGGAGCGGAGTGGATAAGACAGTGAGGAAGGAAGGGAGGGGAGTGGATAAGACAGTGAGGAAGGAAGGGAGGGGAGTGGATAAGACAGTGAGGAAGGAAGGGAGGGGAGTGGATAAGACGGTGAGGAAGGAAGGGAGGGGAGTGGATAAGACAGTGAGGAAGGAAGGGAGGGGAGTGGATAAGACAGTGAGGAAGGATGGGAGGGGAGTGGATAAGACGGTGAGGAAGGAAGGGAGCGGAGTGGATAAGACGGTGAGGAAGGAAGGGAGCGGAGTGGATAAGACGGTGAGGAAGGAAGGGAGCGGAGTGGATAAGACGGTGAGGAAGGAAGGGAGGGGAGTGGATAAGACGGTGACCGCGGAGTGGATATATAGACAGTGGAGAAGGAGGTTTGAAGACGAAGAGGGAAGCGGTGATGTGATGAAGGGTAAAAAATAAAACCAGCCTTACGGCATCAACTCTTACGGACCTCAACTAAAATGAATACAAGTTATGTATGCAATTAGTTGTTCTACAAATGCTACTGAATTAAACTTTTGAGAAACCAACTATAACTCGGACTAATTTCTGTCGATACAAGTTAAGTTTGAGCAAGATGATGTCGTATAGAGCTCGAGAATACTGTAGTGAAGTAACAGTATGGAGTGAAGTAGAGTAAAGTTGTGTGCTTAGAGGGACTTGGGTTGGTTTTAGCTTCGATGTAAATGAGCTTCATCCCATTTTCCTGAAATTACATTTTCAATTCTATTATACTGTACCTTGTAATTCCCTCTGAAAATTGACATGTCTGCATGCATCTGTAATGATATTACAAAACTAATGGGTTGGTGGATGTTTTATTCCTATCTGAGAACAAGAAATCATTGTGGAGCTTATAAACATGGGAGGGGAGCTGGGTCGGAGGGTTGACCGTGAGGGCAAATTGCCAAGTTAGCGGTGCACCAAAGCTGTTACGTGAGGGTAATGCCAAATTTGAGGGTAATTGCCATAGTGGTCGTCATGTACTGAGTTACGTGAGGGTAATGCGGCGCAAATGTGAGGGCAACTGCTGTTGTGAGCCTCATGTTCTGAGTTACGAGAGGGTAACACACCACATTTATGTAACTTGAATGAAAATTCGCACCTCACTAGTTATCGAGTCAGTGGCCCACATCCCGCAGTGTGGCGCAGTTTTGCTGCAGAGCTTCACAGCCTAACGCTCTGCCTAGTCTCGCCTAGTCGTATTGGCTGCCTATCAACCTTCCTAGTTGTCGAAGTTCTGCCTTTTTTTCTTAGAGGCCTAGTGTTTCTCAGAAGCCTAGTACAGCCTAGATGTCTAGGTCTACACAGGGGCCGGGTTTTGCCTAATTGATTATGTCTCTCAATTGCCTCTAATGTGTCTAATAAAACGTAGAAAACTATCAAATCGTAGCTCTACACTTTGCATAACGGCTGCGCCTACAGATATTCAGTTGACGTGAATGTACTTGTGCGTGAAAATTATAAATGTGTTACGCAGATGCCTGTGCGTGACTGACGTCTCACGGCGCGGGAGCTGGGGACAACTCCAAAACGGGCCGCTCAGCTCGCTTCTGTTGTTAATGTCTTTTCTATTCTGTTTTGTTCGTTTCATTCTGATTTGTACTTATTTTTTTTTGTTTTGTTCTGTTTTTTCCTGTTTTGTTATGTTTCGCTCGTTTTTTTTCTTTTTTCTGTTATGTTTTGCTTGGTTTTCTGTTTTGTCCTATTTTCTCCAATTTTCTTAATAAATTTTATGTTCTGCTCTACATTCTATTATATGCTCTATTCAGCTTCTATTCTACGTTCTATTTTACATTCTATTACACGTTCTATTCTAAATTCTATCCTCTATTCTATTTACCATCTATTCTACATTCTATGCTCTATCCTATATACGTTCCATTCCACATACCACAGTACGTCCCATGCCGCATTCGCTGGCGAGCACAATGCCTACGCCCGTATCCAGGATACGCTTCACCCTGAAGCTGTACCTGGTGCGCTTGTGTTTGTGCTCGACATGTCTAGCGCGCACCGGAGTTACGCCTGAAGTTCTGTACTGTGTGGGGGTGTGGTGATGCGCAGGGGTGGGAGGCTGGCGTGTGGAGCCTCCTGTGCTGCTGCTCGTCAGTGGTGCTCTCTCTCCGTAACCGGTGCTCGTCAGTAGTGCCCCCTCTCCGTAACTGGAGCTCGTCAGTGGTCTCTCCGTAGCTGGTGCTCGTCGGTGATGCCTCCACTACATAGCTGGTGCTCGCCAGTGGTGCCTCCACTACGTAGCTATTGCTCGTCAGTGGTGCCCCACTCCGTAGCTGATGCTCGTCAGCGGTGGCTGGAGAGGCAGCAGCAGCTCCAGACAGCCCCAATAGGGCTGGGGCGGCCCAGTGCCTGCTGTGGGCGGCGCAGAGCGTGACACGCTGAGCATTCGCGTTGTCTGCTTTCGTCCACCACGTTAGCTTCCTGAACTTTTGCTTGTTTTGCATACTGCCTCCCTTTGCCACCTTTTGTCTGTCTCATTTGTCGTTTTCTCATCGTTCTTCAAACTGCGTATTCTCCCCTACTTTACTCTCCTGTTATTCGATTCGAGGAAGGAAGGCGTTGGAAATAGGCTTCCCACGTGCATATGCATTGAATTGTAACCAATTAGTTTAGGAGAGCAAATTTCTGCAACCGACATGTTCACCAGGGATATTAAAATTTTCCCTCATTTAATGAAGCGAGATATGTATACGTAATGCATGCTCAAGAAGACTCATCCTACAGGGTAATTTTGCTAACGGGCACCAGCACATGATTGCTACACTCAAATATATTGTAATATGTTTTTGAAATTCATGAATGATACTTGGCTTATAAGCCTAGGTGAAGCTTAGTCCTACTCATAGGAGCTTTTCTTCGATATCATTTGCTCTGTCTTTCTTTGCTCATGTGCAGATGCCAGCCATGTGCGACATTTTCGAGATGAAGAGGCCCAGAAATATGCAAAAGCCGCACCTCGCAGCATAAGTTGACTTGAACAACTTCTGCTGTACGTTACAGTAACGTAATTTTTCAGAAATTTGGCTTTGACAAACAAATACGCATGAGATAAGATAGACACAGAACACAGGTACAGGCGCGTGGGCAGGCAGGTGCTGGCACGCAGGTATGCGGGTATAGACCCAGAGGAATGATCATACAGGCACACAAGTACTGGCACACATGCCACACAGGTATAGGCATACATGCAAGGCAAACAAGACCAGCCTACACAAGGTACGCGTCACACCTCACAATGGGAGAGGTATGATGAGGTGTGAGTCATTCTTCCTATCACACCCCCACTATAAGCTCGGATAAAAAGGGAAGTATCGAGCTACCTCGATAGCTCCACGTTTTCTATGCTGTCGTAAGAAATAAGGGCTGCTCGCTATAAAATGGGCTCAACTTACCGGCGTTAAGCTTAAAATATATTAGATATAGCGCTCCATGCATGACCTTCTGAAATGAGTTCTGTTCCATTTGCTTATTTTTCCATATGAAGCGGACTACAACACTTGATTCTGTTCCAATTGTTTTTTTAAGGTCTGTGGACTCGCTTGGACTCATTGCACGCAAATTTGTCAGTAGTCTTATGGTAAGTTTTAATTTTGGCAGAAGTTTTTTCGTCAGGAGAAATCACCTGCCCTGTAGCAGGCTTGGTAGACAATACTTTTATGCCGCACGACAGGGTTGCGCTATTCATTTTTTTGGTCAGCTATCAAATTGGTTGTTTTCAACACCAAAATTAAAATCATCAAGTCAACGTTTTTTTCATATAGCACTTAGTCCTGAATGTACTCGTATTTCAGCATTTCGGGATTCTGCTGCGTTGTGAGCTGCTATAGGTGGTCTTTACTGCTAAATGGAGGCACCAGGAGGAGGTAGAGGCAGAGAGGGGAGATGAGGCAGAGGAGGCAGTGGAGGCACTAGGAGGAGGCAGAGGAAGAGAGGCAGAGGAGGCAGTGGAGGCACCAGGAGGAGGCAGAGGAAGAAAGGCAGAGGAGGCAGTGGGAGCACCAGGAGGAGGCAAAGGCAGGGAGAGGGAGGAGGCAGTAGAGGCACCAGGAGGAGGCGGAGGCAGGGAGGGGGAGGAGGCAGTGGAGGCACCAGGAGGAGGCAGAGGCAGAGAGAAGGATAAGGCAGAGGGTGTAAGCGCTTCCGGTGAGTGTGTAGATTAGCGAACGTCTTAAGCCTTGGGACTTGAAAAAAACACGTTAGGCACAGCGGCTTCCGGTCAGCCTCGTCCGTTGAGTTTGAATCAGAAAATGACGACACAAATTCTGTTTATGCAGAAGTTCGTCGCCGAAATTAAGCTATAAATGAAACATTTTCTTCATTATTTGAATTTCTCACTAGCACGCTGACTCTGGGCTGTGTCCGTTGACTTTGGCAGGACTTTTGCCCGAGACTTGGAGTGATCTGCAAGTCAGTCTTCGATAATTATTGCTGTAATCTCCGGGATTCATTGGTTTCATTTTTCGATAAAAAGATTTGAATTGCCTCACAGCATGTGAGTGTATGTGTGTGGATGTGTGATTACACGAGTGCTACTCAACACATCGGTCATTAGTTATGACGGTACTACAAGTTCACTAATTCGTTTTGATATTCGCTTCTTAGGTAGGAACTCGCTAGTTCTCCCCTTGTGTCTCATGAGACAAGTTAGCGATTATCCCTACCGAAATACTTCGATACGCGTCGCGGTGTCGGCATTTGTACTGTGGTGTGTATGTGCTTGTGTGTGTATAATTAAATAAATTTTGCCTACATATATATTGGCAGAAGCGCATATCTGTGTAGGAGTAATATGGTAATATACCTTTGCAAGTGATTGATACGACTAAAACTTGTCGCGACTCTAAGTTCAATTTTGCCCGCCAGTTTTGGCTTAAGACTCAACAAGATTCACCTCAAGGAGCGTTGGTTGAGAGAGCGTCCAGCGGCCCTGCATGTCGCGGCCGACCTTTACCAATCGACGCTTGTTAATGAGTGTTTTTATTTATTTGTGTGGTGCTTTTTATATATTTTTTAAACAGCTTCGTTTCGTGCTGCACTTTCTACAGCTCTCACTTTCGTTTCTACTGCCATCACTTTCGTTTCTACGGCTATCACTTTACAAAAGCGATCATATTTTGACAGGAGTTACTTTGTCCTGCATCACTTCTTCTATAAGCCGCACTTTGAGCATAAGTAGGTGTTGGCTCGATGAGGCGCGCCAGCTTCCACAGGTATGTGCGACCCTCCAACCTTAATTCTGGCGGCGGTCAAGTCCCGCTCGGCCTGCGAACTCCGAAATAACAAGTCCTTTTGTACCCCTGCAGCCGCTCAGCGGGTGCCTGCGTTTAGAAGGATGGATTAGAAACAACCGTGATTCCAAAAGTCATTAATTTTGGTCGGTGAGCTTTGTGAAGGCGTTTTTTTAGGCGGTGTTGTCGCGGGTTACGCTGCCCTCACCCAGCGAACGCCATTCAGAGACCGGTGTTTTGACCAGCCTTCTGACACGAAGTCGGTGTAGTTCTGGTGTGGTGGTGTCGTTCTCCGGCAGCAGGTTTGGTGGTGTCGTTCTCCGGCAGCTGGTGTGGTGGTGTCATTCTCCGGCAGCTGGTGTGGTGGTGTCGTTCTCCGACAGCTGGTGTGGTGGTGTCGTTCTCCGGCCGCTGGTGTAACGGTGTATGTTTTTCAGGCTTGATTTATCAAATGAACTAAAACCTCCATATTCCTCTAATATTTTAAAGTGACATCCCCAAATATTTTACAATGATGTAAGAAGTGGGTGTTAATTTTTCTCGCTCCCAGCATGTCAGACTGGTGTTTTGAGTGCTCGCTTATGCACGCTTATACAGACACGTCAACATACAATAGCTGCGTGGGATCAAACTCTATTATCTTGACGTCAGTATCTCGATAGCGTAGGTGGAGCCCAAAGTTATCTCCGGGCTATTTTATGGATGTTAATTTGCCTGCAAATTACCGTCCCAATATTTGAAACACGGTCCCATTTTGCCTCACATTTCGGAGTTTGTGGGCGGAAAGTTGAGTTTGGCGTGCTGGGTCTGACATCGCGACGCCCCATGTCGGGCCACCGCAGATATCTGGCCGCGCCAGCATCGGACAGCGCCGACATGTGGCGAAGCTCGAACCTGCGAGTGCTGGCCCAAGTGTGTGTTGCTATACAGATGGGATGTAGTAGAGTGACGTTGTGGGAGGTTAAAGAATCGCTTACGCCGTACTGATGCCATTTACCGGGCCCGTTGAATTTCCAGTGTTCTCATTTTCTAAGCTTTCTGTTAACAGAATCCGAGTTCGTTGGATCTAGCCTCAATGCTACGAGAAAAATACTCTTTCGATTCATCATGAATCGAATGAATGGTCATGAAATGGTCATGAAAATACTAGAATCCAGCCATGGGCGTATACATGCCAAACTTATGACGTGAATGACACGCGTGTTCATGCTCACGAACAGTCCGGGCGTTGCGTGCGCGTGTGCTGTGGTTGTGATGCTATCACCTCCGTGAGATGATCTGCGATATGGATGCTATTGTGCACTTTTTTCACGAGGTTATGTCGCTTTATTGATTTATATTATAAACGCATTATATTTGTGAACTTCAATATGGTAGCATTTGTGCACACTCTCCTCGCGAGTTCAGTTCGTTAGAATTTTTATTTACATTGTGAGCACAGAATATGTGTAGAGTTCATGGCAGTATGGTTCTTTAATGACATAAGTATTTTATGTTCGTACCGCATCACAGTTTGAAATTATTTTTATTAATTCCCAGTACGAAAACCGCAGTAGCTTACAAACATATTGTACCTCGGCTACATATTGCACCGGTAACGCCGGGTAGCCGAGGTACAATAAGTTTGTAAGCTACTGCGATTTTCGTGCTGGGAATTAATAAAAATAATTTCAAACTGTGATGTTGTACGAACATAAAATCCTTATGTCATTAAAGAATCACCATTTAAAGTATTAAAGGTGCTGGTGGAGAGTTGTATCACTCGAAATTACGTATTTCATCAGATTAAAATTCTGTTTCAATTTTCTGATAAAAAATTTTTTATTTATGTTATTTCATGTTCTAACGTTTTCGAGGCTTTTGAATTGATGTAGAAAGCTCACGCAAGAAATGTATGAGCTGCGCACGCGCACGGTATGGGTTCGCTCTACTTAGCGCCAGCGCACAGCGTCCGCAGTTTAGGCCGTTATGTCAGGCGGATGTGAGGCTGTTCGCCAACCCGAAATAGCTCATGCTTCATTTTTTTAGGCCTCCACTATAGAAAGCATTTTATCTAGCGCAACAAATAGATAACAAAATATTTATTCTTGAGATTTTGTGACCTTGCATAATTTTTGTAACTGTATTCGTTGATATAAATCGTCATTATCAATGAATTCAAATAAATCTCGAGCTCGAGCTCCTTAATTAGTACATTCGAGAGTCTGTGTTTTTGGTTTATTTATTTGAAGTCCTTAAGCAAACTTACATTTTACATTCATTTATTTTTTCTTGAAAAATTATTCAAGCCAAGTGTGTTTTCAGGTCATACAATCATGTGTTAGTGTGAAGTGTGTATTTTTCGCATGCTGCAACGCGGCATGAACGTGAGCCACACACTGAAGGTTGCACGTAGCTGTCAGAAAAAACGTGCGCCTAAAGTGAGGCCCACCACTGTACGCACGTACATGCAGTAGGGTTAGAACCCAGGAAGTGACCGAAGTGTGGTGGTGCATGCTCGGGTAGCGCAGCAATATCGGAGATACAAGAAATTGTAGCGAGCTTGTGCTGGTGTTGGTGATGTGCTTCTGCGTGCTACCTTTAGTGGTAAAGCGTCGTATATATTAATAACGATAGTTATATTTCTGAGTGCTGCCTTCGGTGTTGAAGCGTCGTATCATCGTATATAATAATGGTATTTCTGCGTGCTACGTTTGGTGGTGAGACGTCGTATATATTGATAATAATGATATTTCTGCGTGCTGCGTTTGGTGGTGAGACGTCGTATATATTGATAATAATGATATTTCTGCTTGCTGCATTCGGTGGTAAAACCTCGTATATGATAATAACAATTCAGTGACTGTGCTCACAAGTTTTGAAGTGGCAGTGTCGCCTTGAAGGATGAGGAGCAATAAACATGTATGAGGCTAACATCTGCCCCCAACGTATGCATGAGGGGACCACCTGCGCCCAACATATGCGTGAGGCACCTCCTGCTGAGGGCTGCCCTCTCCCCGCTGCCCCCACCCGCAAATTCAGGTCTGCTCGAGTGAAGCAAGTGAACCTTGTAGTGTTTGTGTCACTTCGACAGTAAACCTTGTGATGGGTGTGTGTGTCACTTTGACAGTAATCCTTGTGGTGTGTGTGTCACTTCGACAGTAAACCTTGTGGTGTGTGTATGTCGCTTTGACAGTAAACCTTGTGATGTGTGTGTGTCACTTTGACAGTAAACCTTGTGGTGTGTGTGTCACTTCGACAGTAAGCCTTGTGGTGTGTGTGTGTCACTTTGACAGTAAACCTTGTGGTGTGAGTGTGTCACTTTGACAGTAAACCTTGTGGTGTGTGTATGTCACTTTGACAGTAAACCTTGTGGTGTGTGTGTGTCACTTCGACAGTAAACCTTGTGGTGTGTGTGTAACTTTGACAGTAAACCTTGTGGTGTGTGTGTCACTTTGACAGTAAACCTTGAGGTGTGTGTGTCACTTTGACAGTAAGCCTTGTGGTGTGTGTGTGTCACTTTGGCTGTAAACCTCGTGGTGTGTGTCACTGCGACAGTAAACCTTGCGGTGTGTGTGTCACTTTGACAGTAAACCTTGTGGTGTGTGTGTGTCACTTCGACAGTAAACCTTGTGGTGTGTGTGTCACTTTGAAAGTAAACCTTGTGGTGTGTGTGTGGCACTTCGAAAGTAAACCTTAAAATTATAGTACAGTGAAGTGGAACAAAAGTAAAGTTTGGGATGGAAAACTGATGCTAATGCAACGCTAATGATGAACCTTGTGTAAAAAAGTAGATGTTCTGTTGAAAAGTTATCCCTGTGAGATTTGTGTTGCTTTGCTTTTTGTGGCATTGACATGTACATCGTTTCATAATTTTATTCTTGTTTGTTATAGGCAGTGTATCGCTCACATGTAATATGTATCGCAATTATAAACGCGGCTTACGTATATTTCATGCCATTCTTTCGTGTACTTTTTATCATTCTTTCGTATTATTTTAGTCCGTGCTTAATGTCTCTTCTTCACAATTTTTTCATTCATTCATAGTTTTCAAGTCGTTGCCGACATGCGTAAGTTTCTTTCCTGTGTTGCCTTTTTACGCGAATTTATTCAGAAATTGTTTTTAGTTGAGCTGCACCGCTCAAGCACTACTTATGTTATTTCTTATTTCATCATTTTTAATTTCATTTTTTTCATTTCATTATTTCTTATTTCATAATTTTTTCATTTCTTTATTTCGTATTTCTTTTTTTCGTATTTCATTATTTTTTATTTCATTGTACAGCAGCACCGCTCAAGCACTACTGCTAGTAACGTCAGAGAACGATGATCGCAGACAGCATGTGCGCCGACTGAATTTTTGTGCGGTTGTAGGCGTCTTCGCTGCAGTGTGTCACATTTTATTTCAAATGGAGTCACAACGTTTTGCTGTATGACTCTTCTGTCTTAGTGATAAACTACTGAGCGTTGCTTGCAAAACTCTGCATTTTACGATTAGATAGGCTTTACATTGAGCTTTATTTCATACATTTTTTATCAGGAACATATCACTGTTCCTAAAAATGTAGAATTCTAGTTCTGAAGGTCAAAACAAACGAGAATATAGAGTATTCCTGTATTTTCGGTGTTGTGCAAAGCAAGAGCAAGTTTTTTCCGTAGTTGATTCACCGCTGATTAAAAAGCGAAAAGCTTGTGCTCATTCAACAATACTCGTAGTATTCGGGGGAATGAAATTCATTCACACTACAGAGCAGCTGATCTGCCTCACGTTCGTGCAGTTTCCCATATGATGAAAAGCAGATGCGAGTTATAACAGCGTCTGGGGTGCGCAGAAAATGAGGAGCTCGACGCGTTTTTTGCTTTGGTAGGTGTGATGGAAAATACTTGCTTCTTTTAGGAGCACTCGAGTGCTGTGAGAAAAATTCTTTCAGGGTCTGCTTGAAAAATTAGTCTCAGTTATTCATACCTTAAATCATGGCATCGTACAACTTGAATAGGGGAAAATTTTCCATCGTTGTGAGTTGAGACTCGCACAAAATAGGCAGAGCTCCAGGATCAGCTGTTACGGATCATGTGCGAGGGATGCACCTGAACATATGTAGGTGCCCGCTGTACGCGTCCTCTCAGACGTTCAATTCGTTCATGCACCTGTGTGTCGGAGACGCTTATGGATCTAATTTGGGTTCATGACTTGCTTTGAGTTCTTGTTTATGCTTTTTTTCAACCTGCTCTAAATATTTTTAATTCACAACCTTGGGATATAACATTTTCGGTTATCAGTTGAATCAACTTGTGATGTTAGCTATACAGTAGTATTTAATTTAGGAGTAGTGATCAATGAATCATCATCATCATGACTTGTGATCACTCTGGCTCGACAGAGCGCCCTCCGCTGAGTATATGTTGAACCATATTCTGCAAGTTCCGTACAAGTTTGGTTTTAATTTTCTTTATGGTGTATTTCATCTGTGCTGTTTAGTATTAAGTACGTTTGTAAGTGCCGTCCGCTTTTGTTCCTTTTTTTCGTAATCTGTACCGACGAACTTGCCTTCGGTTGGACTCAGCGCCTGGCTAAGTTCATTCTGTTTCCGGACGGTGTGGAGATTGGTTAAATATTCTTCCATGTTCTGCATATTGAAACCTTCTTCCTTCCATGCAATTTATATTTGTTTTCGCTTTGTAATTTAATATCTGTTCATTTTTTGTTTCAGCTCTTTATATTATACAAAACGATCTGAAACCGTTTATTAAATAAAGTGAAAAACGAAAACGCTTGTCGTTTAAATGACAAAATTCCTATTCATAATTGCTACGGCAATTATAACGTTTAAATTAGCGTTGTTATCCATGTCCTCATAATTAAAGTTTTTGTGCTTTTGCCCATAAGTTTTCAATTTTTTTTGTCACTTTCCGTCACTTATGTCGTGCATTCAACTGTTTTATTTTAAATCAATATCAATCAATCATTCTCCAGCGATTCAAACTTTTCAACTAAGATTGTTGATAAATCCTGGGACCGCGGGGGCTGTGGCTGATCTTTATTTTTGCTTCATGAACGCTCATACACTAAACTTTATTTTTTTTCTTAGACACAGTTTTGTGTTGCTATTTTTTACCTGTCTTCATAAACTGTAGATTTGCCTAATTTTTTTAGATATTTACACGTTCTTCATACGAATCTATTTAAACCCGACTCTATACGCACTTCTTCTAGTTTAAATATCAATTTTATACTTAAAAAGTAGATGTAGATACATAAATTGAAGACACCACCTCGTGAAATGCTGAATCTTGAAAGCACACTCACTGACGGTCTGCCACGATCTATAAAGTTGCCAACTTTGGCTGGAGTCTCACTTAAAAACAACTCTTTTAAAATCCAGTAAATCCTTTTGAGCACGTTGCAGCGATCGTGACTCCAGGAGAAGCATTTTAAATTTCACGTGATCACAGTAGTATGCATACGACACCAACATTGATGAATCAAAGGTCCTATTCGTGCCTCTTCAGCGAGCCCAAACCATAACAGAAGCTTCTGATTCATCAGCTTCTGAAATAAACCGATTTTCTGAAGTAATTTTTGCATTAACTTTTTCACATACTTCCCTCACGTACGCCTCTTCCCCAATGTTACAAGAAAAATAAGTGAGCTTCTGGTCTGAAATCAACTTTGTTACAAACTTCTAAAGATAAATAAAATACCGTACGATTGAATGATTGAACTTCGCATCTTTCCTTCGCTCACCGCTAGCCTCCACATGAGAAAAATTTATTTTTAAAGTTCAGTTACTAAAAGATTGATGGTGAAAGTGTAGTGAGTATAGGTGGAATTTACAATATTTAGGCAAGGGAACGTTCTTCACAACGCTGCTGCACTGGATTTTTTCTGTTTCATTAGTTATAGCACGCGTTTGTTCATGGTGCTCTGTTTTCTCATAAAGAACATTTAGTGGTTTCTAGTGATTCGCGTGTAGATTTATAAGTTCGAACGTATATTTTCTCAATTTTTTTAGAACTTCAAAAACTTAATGTGTGATTGCTTTTCATATTACTTTTCCAGATTGGAGAAACGCGGTGACGCATCCAGTCGAGGTAGGCTAACAACTACTTAATAACATAAGTTTTCCATTTGACGGGCTGTGGGCAGCACGGTATTAAGTGTGAGGCTTACACGCTTCTTCTATTGAGGCTCGGGCGAATTGCTTAGCTAGCGGGTTGAGGGCTGGAACCTGAGCGGTTGGCCAAATGGTGCTTTCCTTCTTCTTCTCTTTGGATCGTATTTGTTGCGGATATGGAGGCTTAAGCTAATTAATGAACTAAAATAGTTAACTGTGAACACCTGGTCGGGTGTGAAGTGCCAGCTGTGCCCTGCTGCCCTGCTGGTGCACTAAGCTATGTTTTTGCTCTTATTTTTTTGGCAAGAAATATTTATTACTCTACAGCGCTTATTTCTTTTTATTTCGTTATGCTCTTGTTTATTTCTCTCCTCACTCTTATTTCTTCTCATTTCTTATTCCTCGGCTCACTACTGTATTTGCCACCGCTCACTGAATATCATGTGAATACTATTCTCGATACCCAACCCATAACACAAGAACAATATACATAAATGCATATATTTTTTACGTATAATTTCCACTGTGATCTTGCTGCAGTGTGTGATCTTGAATAGTAAGAGAGGAAGATGCTTCCGCTTATATCCCGAGCCGCTTCCTCTCAGTGTAGCACGGAACCGCAAAGCCCTCACGCTGAGCGCACAACCTCAAGCGCGGTGCGGAAATTTTCCGATAAAGCTGAACAATCTGAAACGAAAAGTCTGACCGATTTAAAATTTTCTCCGTTTTTTTCTTCTAGATATGAATTCCCATACAAATTCATGATATATTAGTAATTTCAAATTGCGAAACTGATAGTTGAAATTGGACGAGAATTCAAATTTAAGCGGAAAATTTACGCAGAGTGCAGGTAGAGCGAACGGAGTATGGTGAATTGGTCAGGTAAGTGAGGGTAATTTATTTTTTTATTTATTTATGAGAGTAGATGTGTCTATATATTTTGGTAGGCTTTCATTATTTTACTGCAGGTACTGAGAACGAACTCCGGAATTTCGGTCACTATAACTTGGCAAAACTTCAACAATTCAAGCGAAAATCACGACATTCAAAATATGAGCTGCAGAATTTCAGTGACTCGAACTTCACGAAACTTTGACAATCTAAGCAAGAACAACGGTCTACGAATTATGAACTTCAGAATTTATTCTACATCAGTTCCAGCCCACGTTAGAGTCAGGCTACGTTTTCAAACTGACACTTTGACCGCAATTGGTTGAACTGAAGTTCAATATTTAATTCAAATTTTAAGTCAATTGTGGAAAACAATTTTGAAAATAGCAAACATAAACTGGATCGTGCCTTCATTTAGTTTTGATTAAGTATTTATGAAAATTGAGTTAGTCACTACTGGTCTGTCAGCATTATGAAAATTCCCTCCGTGGCTACCGGTGGCGCACTTTGCGCTGGAGTGTTAACATAATATTACGAGACCTGGAGCCTCATATATAACGAACAAAACAACAGCGCTCAAGACTACACTTTTACGTCCATCGCCGGACTCCAAATTAGAAATTTCATCCCGTATCAGCGTTCATGATTTCTTTATATTTTATATATCCATCATTGCATGGGGCAGTCTTCTCTGTTTTTTCGTGGTTTACCATCAGTAAAACAAGGCAGGGGCCAGTCTTCGCTAATTTTACGTTGTTTTATCATCGGTAAAACAAGCAAGTTGGACGATACAGAAATGTTTGACGTGCACATTTCCGCTTGGGTGAGCTGCGGAGGAAGCAAGCGCCCTCAAGGCGTCTGGCTTCCGTGACCTGATCCCTCGTAAATCAGGCCGGCCACGCATCGGAAACGCTCGCATTAACGCTTCATTTGCTATCTCTTTTAGCCCGCGTAGACGTGCACTAAATGTGCTGGAATCTTCGGCTGAGCTCACTTATGCTTATCTTATCTGCAAAGATAAGCTTATCAGTGGGGTCTGACATATCACTCGACCTTCTTGAATGTGTCGATTCTGATCGATCAATTTTGTGCACACCATGAGTGGTTGTCATGAATCAAGTATAATTTTGTGGATATCACATATGCGTATCATAAAACAAATGCTTCTCTTCGCATGGACAACTTTGAATAAAATATCCCAACCAACTGGGATTTTAGTGCGAAAATTAACAGCTATTATCTTCAATAGGTAGACATTAAGGAAGCTGAGAAGTTAACTTCTTTCCTAATGAATAACTAGTCGAATTTCATTCGAGGGTCTTAATTTCAGTTGCACGGGTACCTCCCTCTTTACTTGGAAATGTGTATTTAAGGACTCCTTCCCTTCCCATTCCTCCCCTCTCTCTGTGTTGGGGGTAGGAAGGAGATGATCTCATCCACTCTCGCACCTCATTTGGAGCGCCCCTTCCGCCACCACAGAGCACAACCCAATAATAGGTTCTCATGTATTCACGTTGCTCTCTTCGAGTTATTTTTCCCTTCAAATTAATATTACACGCTAAGAAGTACTAGTGGAATTGATGTTGACGCTTATTAACGTAGACGGATTTGTTAATTCTTTAAATGAACTGTGTTGCGGAACTCAGTGTTGCTTTCGATGATGTGCAACTGAATGCATAGATGAATTTCGGTCACCAGCAAATGTATCAGTTTCCTGTTCCCCTCGTTTTTTTCACGTTTTCGTTATGAGGTCGAAATCGGTCATCACGACTATAGAATTCTTGGATTTTATTTTCATGAAGTTTGAACTGTTCAAAGATTTATTGCATTGAATCTTTACACACAACCAAAAAATGAACAGGTACTGAGCGATCAGTAATGTGAGGAGCGTTGTGAATGTGAGAGGCTATCTGTTGCTGGATATTTTCAAGTAATTCACTTTTTACGTATGCTAACTTTGCTTTGGATGGGTAACTTTAACCGCAAGTATTTTCTAATTAGATTGGAACGAAATGTATCGAAAATGAGAGTTTCATCAGTACAAAAATCATTTTTTCGCAAAAATTATTTGTAAAAAATTCTAACTCAACTAATTTTTTGTTCAAGACAAGAAAAGAAGCGATATTCTCGTGCATATCACTTACAAAAGATCGAGTAGCGCCGCTTGTATAGTGCGTGAGACGAGAACTTTACTCGCGAGAACTCGCTCAATCGTGCTGCCGTATTCTATTCCATCAAAACCCAATATATCTCATCTCATACTGAGCGAGCGTATAAACTTCGTTGTAATTTTGTGCGTGCTTATTTAGTGGGTCAGACTTATGTAGTACACGTGCATACGCATACAGTACTGAGAGGCTGGCGTGTTTTGATGCATTGACTGTCACGGAGGCCTTGTCACAGCCTTCAACTTTCGCCGAGTTTCAACTTTATTCCACTTCATGCTCTAACAGGTCCAGCACTCTCATAGTACTCACTATTTAGCTGTTCACGCTCCAGTGCACCCGTAGTTCCGGCACTCTGATAGTACTCACACTGTCGCTGCTTCCTCTTTTGCTTCGAGTATTTTCTCTCCAAGTGACAATTGCATTCAAGTTTCCAACTAAGTCACGCTAATTGCGTTAGGCTTCAAATAAACTCTGCACAATTATTTAACCAGTATTCGAACCTTTCAAAGTTAAAGCTCATGTAAGCCCTCACAAATCAAAAGAGATTGTCTTTGTCTCCCCGGTTGGCAGATCGAAGAAACATTTCACTCGTTTGGTGTCCGTACTAAAAGCATGAGGAATCTACCTAAGTGATCGAAAATGAGAGTGCAACGTTGGCCATGCAGTAATACGTTACTCGTGTAATTTTAGCGAGGATATTTTGTACCAGCAGGACGGGCTGCTGTCACGTGCGCCTCTATATGTGTGCAGAACTGAAGCTCAATCCGTGCCTCGGTCCGCCCTGCATGAGCGGATCGATTCATTTCTCTTCACTATTTGCTTTAGTCGGGCTAATAAGAGAACAATTTTGTCATAATTTGTACATTAGGAGCTCAAAGCGGCTCGTAATCGCGGCCATTACGGTGCCCGCCAAAACCTCTACTCTGCTCGGCCAAAACCGCTTTGATTTGCGCTCACGAAGAGGTTTTGATGCTCTCTATTACCGGACCGATTGTAGGCGTGCTGCTGCCGCACCGCAGCTATGTCGAGTATGCTCGGCTCAGCTTCCATCGAAAACTTCCTATTAAATCTTATTGTAGTCTTGCGGTTTTGGGAAGCTTTGAATTATGAGCTGCTAGCAACCACACGAGCTGATACTTGCACTCGTTACCATAGCTCTGGTGCACGCGTTACTATATATAAATATAGCTCTAGGTACTTTGAGTCAGTATTGTATTCCATCTATAGCGTGAACGTAGATTGCCGCCTTAGATTTGTTTATTAGCTTCTAGCATTTCAATGGCAATGGAATTGTTGTGAATTTTATGTAATTTGGCGTGTATAACTTCGTTGCTTCTGAAGATCCTTAACTGAAAGTGCGTCTCAGGAATACTTTTACTAACATTCTTGTTAATGTGTGGGCATACAGTGTGTATGTCGTGCTGCTCTCTGCGAATGTGCTGCTCTGTAATATCAACAAGATTCAATCGAGAGAACACGCACGCTCACATTTCTGAAGCAGGTGATTGCCTTGATTTATTACTGCAGGCACATTGCCCTAATGCTTACGCGTATCAGAGCTACAGTCTCTAATTAACCTGTCAGCTGAACTGCCGACTTCCAGTAGAAGTTCATTGTGTCCTGTATTAAGATTCACCCATTAAATATGCCTCAAGACTCAAATTCAAGCAGGTTTTTAAGATAATTGATTTCGGTTCGTAGGTTCAAATCTACTTGATTCGTTTTTTTATGATCGAATTTTAAAATAACCTCCTTTTGCCTTGATAATAAGATCAAGATGTCACGGAGCTGAGAGGCGTAAATTCTATGTGACACTTCCTCACCGAAAGCAGACCGTGCAGCCTGAAAGGCATGTTTCAGAAAGTCCACATTTGAGTGGGGCTTAGCACAGCCGTCACTTTAAGTGAAGTAAGTTGGACTGAAATCTGGAGTGAACAGAGGCCACATGTTCAAGCCTCAAAAATCCGCTGAAGTGATCAATGATTTTTACGTAGGCTTTTTGGTATTGGAAGCTTCTATATCATTACACCCCTTTGAGACTGCTCTAAAAATTACCGCTTGCACCACTGCGGGATCAAATTCGATGTGTGTGATGGTGCTCCGTCTTGAGTGAGGACGTAATTGCTTCCAAACCGCTCATTGATCCAGAGTAGCACATTTTATGCTTACATTTTATTAAGTTAAGTGCTCTCTTTCATTCTCTTGGTGATAAAGTTTAAAGGAGACTTGGGTCCATCGGAATTACGTGGCTACAGCAACAATGTTTGCCTGCCGAGGAGAAACAGTGACAAATATTCTGCGTAAACTGGACATGAGTAGGAGACTGTATCCACACTACAGCTTATGCGTGGGATTAACATAACAAGTTGGCCCAAGAAGACTGCAAATTTCTCTATATATATGACTTTTTCGCAATAGTTTTCATTAGCTATTTATTAGCAAATAACCATAATAATTATCTGTAATACCTACGACTACCTTCAAGCAAATCCTCTGCATTACTCGTATAGAGTCTATTTTATAGAGCCGGGGACCAGCGCTTCGCCGCCGCTCGTGTTGTGTGGTGGACACTCGGTGCGCCTCCTGCTGGGGGCTGCGTTTGTGTGTGTGAGTGTTGCTACACCGATGTCTGCACTGTGTGTGTGTGTTTCTACACCAATGGCTGCACTGTGTGTGTTGCAACACCAATGTCTGCAGTGTGTGTGTGTTGCTACACCAATGTCTGCACTGTGTGTGTGTGTTGCTACGTATCGTATGTGTGTGTGTGTGTGTGTGCAGCCACTCAAATGTCTGCACTGTGTGTATGTTGCTCCGTATCGTGTGCGTGTGTGTGCGTGTGCAGCCACGCAAATGTCTGCACTGTGTGTGTGTTGCTACACGACTGTCTGCGCTGTGTGTATGCGTGTGTGTGTTGCCAAACGAATGTCTCCATTCTACGTATGAGGAAGCTACGCGAATATCTGCACTCTGTGTACATTATGAAGCTGCAGTAAAGCAGTCCAATCTGTGAAAATCGATTAAACCAACTCAACAAACGGGGTGGCCAAGTACCGTCGAATAACCGCCGTTGTTTATGTTAATTTACATCTACTAGTACACATGGCCCGACAAAAATGCCCGTCAAACAATTCCGTGGAATTATCAAACGCCATTCAAGGGTCAATTTAGCTCTAGCTTTTCGTTGGCGAGCAGCATTGCTTCGTCTTGCCATTTCGCGTTGTTCATCCGATCGTCTTCGGCGTTTTTCTTGCTGTCGAAGTCTTGCTACTTTTCTCTTGCGGTTGGACACATTTCTAACCATGGTGGCCTCTTTTGCCGGAATTTTATTCTGAAATGTCGCCTATTATCTCTGCGGAGCTTTTGAAGAAAATCACAATTTCGAAAACGATAACTCAAGTTCCAAAATTTTGGGCTTTATACCAAGTGGTAACCAGGTTACTGGTCAAACGAATTTAAAACATTTTTTTTGCATTATCAATTAAAAATATCAAAGCAGCATGATGAATTTCCACAGAGAAAGCTCCAAAGAAAATTTCTATTTGTAAAAATATGTCGATTGCGTATTTTGGATACCATTATCCAAGGGAAAGGGAATTAAATCGCCACAGAAAAATAATGCAATAGAATAATTTCTTGTATTTCTTAAGCTTTATCCTGGTTGCTATCAAAGCTATCGATTAGAAGAGGGGGTCACACGGACGGACGGAGAGACGGACGCGGCTACTTTTATAACAGTGATCGTGACGCGCTTCAAGCATTAAAGAATTATTAGATGAATTGAACAAACGTGTTTCTTCGTGTGTAGCAACAAAAAGGGTTTGAAGGGCGTATCTGTGATACAGTAACGCTGTAATTTCCGGTAGCCCACGAGTAACTGACCATAAAGTTACTGGTTGAGCAAAGACTTTGATCGCTTAGAATAGATGCTAAGACTTGTTTTCTCGAGAAGAAAGCATTGGCATGCTATCATATAACTTGGATTCAAGAAAGATCATTGCACTCTCTTCGCGTGGCTGAGTGATGCATGAATGAAAGATGTTATAGTATCTGCGCTGGATCTTCTATTAAATGGGTGCACAGCTGAAACAATTGGTGGTGGAAGATGCCGAGCTATGATAGGAGAGTTCCTCATCACACAACTGGTGAGACAGGACTTGCACAACATTTCGTTTCAAGAGGATAGAGCCACGCCTCATTCTGCGAGAGAAATAATGAAGTTGTCGAGAGGATGCTGTTCAAACAATTTCATTTAGCGATTTCGCCACATCTCTTGGCCCTCTCGTTCACCAGATTTGTTCCATGAGTTTTTTCATATGGAGCTGGCTACCTCTAGTTGCAATTTCATGTGACAAAATCAGCTAGTTTATACGAGCTTAACAACAAAATTTATTATGAAATAGTTCAACTATATCGTCTGATACACTATAGAGAGCGTTTGGGAAACTGCCAAAAAACTCTAAATTTTAAAACAACCGTTGTCATTGTTTAAAGGACATTATATTCAAAACGTTGAGTTAATAAACCATACAATCATTTTCTTTCTAATAAAACTAATTTCAACATCCAAGCGTACATAGTTTTGTCTTATTAACAAATTAAAAGTGTCAGTTACTTTTGGGCCATCCTGTAAATGAACGTTGATTGCACGGGCGCGACAGTAATAAATATATTCGTTTGTACAATCTGATGGAGAAGCATAAGAAATAAGGAAATGATGAAAAGTGTTTTACCGAATAACCAAATGAGTGTCAAATAACAAAAGTGTCAAATAACCAAATGATGTCCATGCCTTGTAGAACATTGTCGAAGGGCGTTGTTTTCGACGGGCCGTGTGCAACAACCGTATCATAGCTACGCAAGCTTCTATGTCGGGGTTATTCACTAAGTTTTGCAAGAGAGCCACTTCTGTTAATGAAACGCATTGATTGAGAGAGAAGCAGCTACTGCAAGTTAGCGTATATTATATAAATCACATATTAATTAATCAATTTATATATTTTTCGAGAGCCACGCAATGAATACCACAGCTCTATAGTTTCATGTCAGTGCTGCAGTCGCTAGAGAGCCTGAAGCTAGCACGAGCTGAGATTGCGACGCCAATTTTTGTTGGGGCACGAGTACGCACTAACTGTAGTGAGCTGATCTTGAATTGCTATTCAATCTTAAGGCTCCTAAAATTGTGTTTCTCCATTGTAATGGGGCATAATTTTTTTTTTGAGAAATTATTTCGCATCCCTGTATTTAAACTTGACTATTATGCGCGGAAATTTTGGGAAAGACTGCGTTTTGTAATTCACAACTAAACTGAAGTAGCTTCGCTACTGGAACTGCTGAGTGTTAGCAATGGAACTCTGTTTCCTGTAGATGGTCCCACAGGATGTCCGGTGTCTTGAGACATCATGGATATTCAGATGTCCGGTGTCTGGAGACATCATTGGTATTCAGATGACCGGTGCCTAAGACGTCATGAAAATTCGGATCAGAAATTCAAGTTGGAATAATCTACTCAGTCCCCGACAAGGGATTACACGTGGAGGGTTCTCTTCTATTGTAGCCTCGCGCAATCTTGCTGCGCTTCATGTCATTCCCGAACGTGCTACGTTTGTGTGTGTTGGCTTCACTTCTCCAGGGTGACACAAAATAAATACTTGGGAAATGAAAGTGCAAATTAATGGCATTGGCGTATATTGGGCACGCACACGTGCCAAGTCAACAAGATAATGGAGTACATATCGCTTAAGCGTACCTCGCCAAGTAATAAATGGTACCAACGTATGTACCATCAACGGCAGCCACGCGAGCGCGCTGCTACTCAGGTGAGACAGTCCACTCAAGAGCATAATTCAAATTAGCATTTCTATTAACATGTACTCCAATATTTCCAACTAACTCCGTGAGTGATCAAAATTGATGTCCCTTGAAACTTTTTGTGCAAAACATGATGGAGATTTAAGAAACTTTTTATGAATTCCAATGTCTCAAATGTAAGTTTTACTCGATCTAATGAAAAAAATACATGGTCACAACTTTTTCTGATCGATACTAATAAAATAAACCGTTGTAAATTTATAACATTCGTTGAAAAGTTGAAAATGCATTATTTTCTAATGAGAAATACTGCAATTATCAATCGTGTCTAGTTTACAATATTTAGTTTTTGATTTAATACTAAACGAAATGTTAAGTTGATGCTAAAAGATTAATTTCAACTTGATCAATGTATTTAAAATAACCGGCAAAGTTCATATTCAATTTTCGAGGCGCAGAGTTGCTGAGTTAGGGAACAGAGTAAAAGTTTCACTTCAAACGCACAACTTGAACAGGAGAAAATGATTCAGGTTCACTATCGATCTTAAAAACGAAAATGTCCCTAATTGTAACTTCATCACGGTTGTGAAAATATAATGAAAGTCGTGAACTGGAACACCCTGAAAGTAACATGCTGCACGGATGGTGAGGTGGTCAGGTATTAAGATAGAGATATGGAAATTACTGGCACTGTGAGTTCTAGAGACCAGGAATGTGTTCCTTGGCCTACAACTGCGAATAAAATGCCTAGTGTAGAGCGACTTTCCTCTCAGAACTTGGATCGTTCTCCCTCGCTCATACTTACTTCATAAAATCAAAATCAATCATTTAAATAATTTTCGATTTTTTCCAAAATTTGAGACGGTAAATTTTCATATTAAGCAGTTGATGACAAAAACAAACAGGAAACGTTGACGTATACGTTAGTTTTACAGAGAAATAAACTTGAGGCGAGTTAGCCCATCTTTGCGGTAGTGCGAGTGCGTAGTATTAAAATATCTGGAAAATTTGTTCGCACGATTTTCAAGCGTGAATAAGTTTGCGGCTGACGTGTAGTTAGCCAGCGTGAAGTTGTGTATATTTATCGTTTCAAACATGTTCAAAATATACAAATCTATAAATAATGTCCTACGATCAATTAATTTAATATAATAATGAAATAGGAGAACAATAGTGATGAATTCTGATATATAATTAAAATTGCATGCAGGAATATATTTCATGAAACCAAGTACATCATACACGATGTTTACGACTTTTAAATAATTGCTTAAAGAATACTTTTGTGCCAGCGGCCTGAACAAATCATGATGTAACTAAAATTAAATGAGCAAGTATCTCCCTTAGCTAACATCTAATAAAATTCATTTCATTCCCAAAATCAAGAAACTGCACAAAAATTCCATCTTTTCTGATGAATAAAAGACTTAAATATCACTTCAAAGCTCACTTTCAGAAAACATCCATGCTGTCAACATTCAAAACTCAGCGAGAAATACAAAATAATATAACATCCTCTCACTTCAACACGACCGAATATTTACCGGAGATTTACAACACTCTATCGCCTGACATCCCAGTTTTATACGTAAATTTCAGCTTCATGGTCCGCCTTGTGACATTTTCAAGACAAAACAAAATTACAGCAGGTTTTTATTAAGTCAGAATGCGTTGACACCAATTTAGATACGAGGCCTAATTTTCCTCAATCGAGTGTGATGTTTATGACAACACGTAAGTATATTCCAAAGCGACGCTCAGTTGTTTGATGTGTGACACGATGATTCATAAAAGTCGGGGTGTTTTTATACTTATGAGGTAAATTTCTGAACTGCAAATCCAATAGGGACGGAGATATTTTGCTCTCCTAAAATCAATTTAGTTAACACAAATAGAAATTGCCCATTATCAAACGCATCAACTTTGCTCTTAACTCAGTACATTTGTAGAGTGAATTACAGTGATCGCAGTGCTTCCCAAAGTACTCACTTCCTAATTTATTCAAGAGAAAAGGCATCGCAGTAAAAAAGTTAACGCCTAAAAATTACTGAAGAGAACGTCTTCAATGAAAACAATTCTACAAATAATCAACGGGGAAAACATCCGAACTGGATCATGATCATAAACTTCAACTAACCAAAACTTAATGAGTGAACAACTTGATCTCGAACAGTCTAAAACAACGAACAAAATACAAATATCGAGCCGTTAGTGAGCTCAACAAACGTATGCCACGCAATCATGTAGACTGCGACTGATAGTCTGGCACAATTTATTCCTGTGCTGAAATTGTTTTATGAGTAATGTGTAGCTCTGGGAGCAGATGTTCCGAACACCAATTTAGTGTCTACTTGAAGATCTTTCAAAGCGCCACTTGTGTAATCATCTACATACTTTGAAATTGATGTACGTCACGTTTGCCACAAGCAATCAAAAATCATAAGAGAACTCGAGTTTGAAGACATGTAACTTAAGTATTTGTTATTGTCTAACGCACTCAAGAGTTCTTGAATCAAGATTTGTTTGTTCAGTGTGTTCAAAACTAATCAAATATTCGCTGTTGTTTTCATTGCTCGCAAAACTTGACCATGCGTCTGCTGCAGAACACCAGCACTCGCCGGAAATTTCATGAAATCATCGTAATATATAGCCCCTGAAGTGCAAGGGATCATGAAAAGGCAGTGATAATTTAAATCAGCACCATTAGGGCCATGTGACGGCTGAGCATCAAGTTCAGTTTTCACGTATCATTTGACTCCGTATAATTAAGTATTTAGGTGGACATATACAGATCAAGTAACTAATCATTTCATACAGATACCAACATGATTGTCTAACATGTTCAGAGAAAGTGGCGTGCGCAAATAAGGATGAGAAAGAATCTATCTGCTCCAGTAATTCAGCCATCTTTATGAAGTGTCATGTTTCCACCTCGGGAGAAATTCGTTTAAGCTCATATTTAGGAAGAATAAATTGGCTTACAACTACTGTTAAGTAGAACTTGCTTACATTTTCGATTTTTTCCCTCAGTAACATACACAAAAAAATCTGGATTCGTTACAACTACTGTTAAGTAGAACTTGCTTACATTTTCGATTTTTTCCCTCAGTAACATACACAAAAAATCTGGATTCGTTACAACTACTGTTAAGTAGAACTTGCTTACATTTTCGATTTTTTTCCCTCAGTAACATACACAAAAAAATCTGGATTCGTTACAACTACTGTTAAGTAGAACTTGCTTACATTTTCGATTTTTTCCCTCAGTCACATACACAAAAAAAGTCTGGATTCGTTACAACTACTGTTAAGTAGAACTTGCTTACATTTTCGATTTTTTCCCTCAGTC
This sequence comes from Morinoia aosen, assembly GCA_030386875.1. NCBI lineage: Eukaryota > Metazoa > Arthropoda > Malacostraca > Amphipoda > Talitridae > Morinoia > Morinoia aosen. The sequence continues at coordinate 51,218,479 of CM059567.1, read as the reverse complement.
ACATACACAAAAAAAGTCTGGATTCGTTACAACTACAGTTAAGTAGAACTTGCTTACATTTTCGATTTTTTCCCTAAGTAACATACACAAAAAATCTGGATTCGTTTACTTTCACAACTCACTGCAGCTTTATTTCACTAATTGAACAACCAATTCCTGGTCATCTCCTTCCCTACAGTCGATACTACGTGAATAACTTTGGTTTAGCATGCTAAATTTGTGCAAAGTACATAAATAATACTTACTCGTTTTACGCTGAAAAATGTAGGATGAGAACAATATATTTTTGACCTCGACCAGGTAAGGAGAACACAGCAAATGATTTTAGTTATTCCTCTATTAAGATATCCCCGTAATGTATAACCGCAATAAAACGTGCGTGACACGTTAGCGCATATCTGACGTGAGTACACACGCGTATTGTTATATCATGACGAGCAAAGTTTCTGGGATATTAATCTAAATGAAGCAAATAATAGTAAAGTTCACATAAATATACATCTCGCTTCAATACCATTCACTATGTAGGGCTCGACGCATTACTTATACGCATACAACTGCAATGCAACCCACTAATGCAAACATTAATGTTATTTAAAGCACAAGTTATCAGTATACCTCGGTGTGTCGAGAGACGGGTACATATCTCTCTTAAAAGAAAAGGTTACACAACAAATAATGACTTCCTACATGCAATAGAATATCTCCTTGTAAATTCCTGCCCATCCCTTATTCTAAGACCGAAAAAGCCTCAAGATCAAACTGAACGTGTTCATTCACTTGCTGTATTCAGGAACAAGGAGCAGTAGACTGCAGCCAATTTAACAGTCGCATTCATTCCGATAAGTTGACTCAATTTACGCTGATGCCCATGAAAGTCAGGGTGAGGAACTCCGGAACTATAATGTGCCCCTTGTTGTTCTGGCTACCGTATAAAACAGGTCCATCACTTCTGCGACCGTGTGAACAATATATTAACATAATAAAATCTCACGTGGCTATTAATTTTTAATAAAAAAATCTAATATTTTTGAACTTAATCTGGAACGCCCACAAAACAGCCGCCATGATAATCACATGGCGAGCATCTTCACGTGCTCTTGAGAGGTTTGCCGTGTCTACTTGCATGAATAATGCTCCCATCTTTGCGTCTCGCACAGACTACATGACTCTAAAAACACGTATTTTCCAGTTCCTCACGAAAGATAAATTTGAAATGAGCTAAAAAAAATCAGTGCATGTCGCAGTAAGCTCTGATAAATTGAATATTATCTTGGAAATAACATTAAGAAGGCTATTTCTCCATAGAAATAATATGAAGCAAATAGTTTGATGATTAGAAAGGCAAGAATGTCAATGTAGGTTACCTTTCTAGATGCACGGAAGGGAGCTGCCTAGTTACATATGATTGCACGATACACCAGCTCAGACTGAATTATATCGTTATAAATAACTGCCGAGTTTTGACTGAATGGCATACTAATAAGTAGCTGCCTAGTTTAGACTGAAGGATACATAGTACTGAGTAGCCGCCTGATTTAGATTGAAGGAAACACAGTACTAAGTAGCCGACTAGTTTTACCTACAGCATTTGAGCCTAGTTAAATGCAAAGTTTCTGTACTTTGGAAGAAGCAAGGAAGAATTCACAGATTTTGTTAGGAATCTCGCCGTGTTCTGGAGGCTGGCAAAGTTCACTAGAATTTGGCGGGAAATAAATGCTACCGCTGGCAGAATTTCAAGACGCGAGGGTCGCCAATTTGCGGCTCATTGGGACCTCTTTGATCTCAGCTGCCCATTACATGGGCACCTGGTCAAAAGTGTGGGGAGGCGAGTCAAAATTGTTCAAAACACAGTCAGTTCATTCCGAGTAGAAAAATGAAAGCAGTTGTGATGAACGAACAGGACCTTATTTACAGAGAATCAGGTAGTCCAGAAGTATATGAACTTTGCATTGACGTAAATGAATGAGGCAAACTATCAGTGTCTTGGCATTTGTGCCATCGCACAAAATGAAGGTTAAGCACCAAATGAACTGCGCTTGTTGCGTGATGTGTAATACTTTAAGATATGTCCCGTACCTCTTCGTTATACAGTGAGCTTACTGACCCCTTATTCTGAACTAAAAAATGGCAAGAGGAAAATGAGAACTGGCACACGTTTACCAAACGCAGGTATGTATAAGACACAACACATTCTCGTAGTACATGAGCTAAGAACAGAGCTACATAAATGCACCCGTGCCTGATCGTATACAATGGTATCACTAAAAACTACAGCTACAGTTAATACAGTCAGTTTTGTAATATGAGTTTTACAGAACGTATAAACTTTCTACGAGCTCTAACACGAGCGTCCGTGCCGTGCCAACTTAAATCCTGTGCTTCATATCTGCGTTTATGAGTTTCTGGTCTGTTCCTAGTGGGAATTCCATGAAGCCAGATACATCTCCGGAGATCATGAGATCCGATATATTTATTGGACATTTCACACTCGGAATTCATTGAAGTCAGATATATTTTCAACGTCGGAACTTCATGAAATAAAATACACACATGCTTCACACTCGGATTCCATGTAGTTTAACATGTTTTTCTCGTCAAAACTTCATTATACCGAATATATATTGACACGATGTTTATGAGTGTTTTTAATATCCGAATTTCGTAATGTACGACGTAGTTTCTACACTAAGGCGTTTTAAAATCAGACACAAGTGTAGACAGACTGACTGAAATTCACGTAAAATCTGAGCATGAAGCACACATGAGTTTGTAAAGACATACCTGGATATAGAGCACGCACAGTTGGCACGCACGCACGCTAGTGGTAGAACTCCTGCACTAAGCCTCGACTCATACCTTTCCTGGCGATACAGTTCTCGAAATTGGACGAGTTCGTTGCTTGCAATCGAGATACACATCTAAAGCTGTCAATCAGTTATACAGTATGCGAATTACGCAGGATATTTAGTCAGGAATGTATTCCAAGCATTACAGGGTGCAGCAAAAGCCATCTCACCGTGTTTTCTATTCAGTTAAAATTTAAGGGCGGCATATGAGGCATTGCAATTGAAAATTGAAACTCGAGTGTTCACTTCGATAAAGATAGTCGGGATGCCTTACGATGGATGTTTGTCAAGATGCAACTATGTATTGCTTAAGCAGTGCTCGCTCACTGTTCTTTGATGAGTTTCATATTACGTTAAGGTTGGACGTTAACAAAGACTACAACTGTATTGTGAGTGCTCTAAAAAACTGGATTTGTTTTCCCATAGTCCTAACTTACTTCATTTCTCTGGAAATATTTATTTATGGCTGAATTTTTAATTAATCAATACATTGAATTAATTTACATGAGTAGATTATGACTTTTGCAGCACTCTGTATTTTTTAGAAATATTAGCTTTGCTTCCTAGACCGAGTGCCATGAAACCCCTTCAAGAATTTGATGCGATGTCAGCTCTGAATTCAAGTCGAAAATAGCAGCGCCGCATACTATCTAGGCGACATTCAGTTCTTTATGGCAGTACATTCATCAAGAAAGAATATGATTCAGGAAAATTTTTATCCATGTACCAATGTCGTCCAGCGCTGCATGTAAGGGATCTTTCGTGAGCTCTCGGGCTCAAGACCGGTGACTAACAACAAATTATTCACAAAAGCCATCAGTCACGAAAATTTACAAAGTTTAAAATTCCTCCCGCTCGATAGTAGACTGCCTAAAGTACAGGCTCTGTCTCAATAATACCAGGGTTTGGGTTTCGCTGCACTAAAGTACAAAGGTTCCGCCAACACTGAACACTTCTTCGTGTGAAGTGGAGGGTGTCATGGCACGGCCGGGAATAATACCGCATCTTATTCTCAATGACCTTTCCGATGATCAGATTACCTTTTTCCAAATGCATTGAAAACATTTCAATCATTTTCAATTTGAATTTGTCATTGACAACCTGCCATTTATGTAGGTTTATGAACTTGCGTAATGTACAAAGATATTCCCGAAGATAAAACTCCCAGCACCCTCGCCTTGTGACTCGATCAGCTAGCGCTGCGTCAGCGTAACCATCACCACAGACTTAACTCGACGGTCGACAGCTTGGATTGAATTTCAGTCCATCTAATTTCAAGCCGAAATTTCACAGGCTAAACTGAATATCAATTTAAACAATACAGGGAGTAAAATAGCAATTTGTGACATTTTTCAATTCTGAATACTATCAGTAATCGTTGAAACATTTACTAAAGTTGTCGAACGAGTGAGGCCGAATAACGTGAAAAAGAGAAGATGGCAGGCGCTCTCTCATGTTATTCCCGCCAGAACTATTACAAGAAGGAATTTCACTTGATATTTTAGATACGGGAATTGGATTCACATTGAATCGACGAGAGATATTTCGTCTTCTCAGAAAACCGAAAGAGGTTGTAAAATGTTTTTGAACGATTACGAACTCACTTATTTACGGACTCAACCGAACAATTGGTGGCGTACTGGCGGTGTGCATGAAACGCACGCTATTGGTGTGCATTAATTTCGTCCGTCGAGTATGGAAAGCTAGTTTCATGTTGCCTTTCAAAGAAATTTTTGACCCACTGCTCGCTAACGTCAAGCCTTGTGCCGTGCAAGCAAAATTTTGTGCTTGTCATTCAATTCAAAACTTTGGCTTTCAATGAATTTGAACGCCTATCTACGAGTTTGATATTCTATGCCATATTGGGTGCTTCAAGAACCAATGAGAAATATTTATAAATTTCGAATAAATTTTTTGAATCGGTCATAATGATTACATGAAATGAGAGCGAAGTTTTAAAAACTTCGATGCTTTATTTCCTCCAATTTTAGGGGAAAAATAATAATTATAGCATGCTGTCAATGTATTGATGCGTTTCTATTCTAATTTGAATATAGTGCAAAAATCGTAGTGGGAAAATGTCAAACTTTTCGTTGACGTGTCATGATACATGAGAGTTTTTAGAAAGTTATCTCGTTTCATCATAGAAATTGATGGGAATGTCACAATTCAAGGACAAGAAAAACTCAAATTTTACACATCACCGGTATTGGATAAGTGCAGGCATCACTTTTCATGACCCAATGAAAAATTTAAAACTATTGAGCAAATTACACGTACATTACGTATCTTTCAAGTGACTCGTTCTATACACATGTACGTAGATAATTTAAAACACACAGCACCTAAATCGATTATATTCCAAGGGTTGTTTTTTTCGGCAGGCAAACCAATTAATAGTAACGGCAAAACAATGATTGAGAACAGTTCGAGTGTATATATGCACTATTTTAGCATTAGTTACATAACAACAAATCCTATCTCTGCCAACCAGAACCATCATTCGACCTTTACAACGGCGCGAGCTGTACATCTAAACATGGCAAGTTCCTTACAGCGTAGTTACTACCTCTACAATACGTATGCACAATCATTATGCTTAGAGTTACATATCACATAGACGCTGACATATCGGATGCTCGTCTCACTCGTAGAATAATAAAACGGAATTTATTTACACGATTACAAGTGTCCTTAGGTCTAGCTTACGATCTGGTGCTCTGTTATATAATTTCCCTTCCTCCTTTAATTTCTAACTACCGACACGAGTGCGGCAAGACTTTTTTATACCAGCCTCACCACAAAACTATAACACACTTCCCGTATCATCGAAGTCTCGAAACTCCCGTTGCATTCTTACAAAAATCTAAACTATTTTTGGCACCATTTCTTGAGAAAATTCACGAACATCAATCCGCTGAAGAATCGTGTTTCTGATAATCCAGGGAATCACGTGACGAATACACAGTCAACATTCAGCCGGAGCTTCACGCGCTTATCGAGTTTCTCCACGCGTCAAGATTTCTCACGTTCACTCTCTTTGCTATTTCTATTGCATTTTTTTCTGCAGAAGTTCAAGTTCAACATTTCGCACAAGTCGTCGAAAAGAAGACAGAATGCCCGACCATGACTGGATGGAAGAAGGGTGCGCAGGAATTTCGCCAGCGGGCACAGCATAATTTGTTCCAAGGATTCGTGCGGAGCCAGTCTCAGGCCGGCATGTTCTGTGCATGAGCAGGACTAGCTTTTAGATGGTATCTGTGAGAAACAAATGACAGCAAATGATGGCGTGTGAAGTCCAGAACCGTTTTTCATGAAGAAACCTTGTCCGGGAATAAAATGCACAGTTGTCGACCAAACTTGCGGGATGCGGAATAGGATCGTAACGACTAGCAGGGTTCGCACGCGTTGCTGACGGTGAGGCATTTCATTTCAGATGGTAGGCTGGGGGTGAGGCGGTGGCGTGAAATGGTTGGACGTGGTCGGCACCAGCGGTCCTGGTTGTCTGAGAGTGTGTGGTGGGTGGAGTACTTTATTAGGGAGCTCTAGAGTGGCCTCGGGTCACCTTTTGTGCCACAATCCTAGATTTAAGACGTGCAGGCGTGGCAGCTGCATGATTCTCTCGAGACCCACTGTCGTGATGCGGTTGCAGCCGTACAAGTCAATGCTGTATAAGTTAGTTAAATGCTCGCTGATGAGCTGCAGGCCTCTGTCCGTCACCAGACCGCACTGGCCGATGTTCAGGGTGTCCAATTCGTGAAGACTCCTCCCGATTCTCTCTATTCCGGCATCGCTAATATTACACGCAGAACACGACAGGGATCTCATCGAGTAGAGACCTTGGGAAATGTGAACTAAAGCCTGGTCGCCAATTTTGTCACAAAAAGAGACGTCCAGAGACGTGATCCGGGAACCACCCTCTGCGAGGTAAGCGATGCCCATGTCGGATATGTTGTCGCACGACCGAAGGTTGATCTCCTTCAGCTGCGGCATTCTGGCGAGGTGCTTCAGCCCGGAGTCCGTCACGCTGGCACAGAAAGATAAATTGATGCTAATGAGCGAGGGTAAACCCAGCGACACATACAACAGGGCCTCGTCGGACAGCTTCTGGCAGTCCTGGAGGCCTAGATATTCGAGCGACTCGGTGCCGGTGCTCTTATTCAAGTCCTGACCACTGAGGCTCGCGATGCCCTGGTTGCTGATGTGACAACAGGACCGCAGGTCCAGCTTCTTCAGCTTCTTGAGGCCCCAAGCTATCATGGCGAGCCCTGAATTGGTTATGTTGCTGCAGCCGCCGAGCTCGAGCTCCTCTAAATTGGGCAGCATTTGGCTGATGCGGTCCAGCGCGGAGTCTGTGATCTGCTTGCAGAGGGCCAAGTCGAGCCGCGTGAGGCATCTGTGCTGGTGGTAGAAGGCGTGGGACAGGCCGATGTCTGTGATGTTGTAACATCCCGACAAGTTGAGGGACGTGAGCGTGGGCACCCCACTTATAACGTCTCGCAGCGAGCGCCGCAACGACAGCACCTGCACGCGACGGATGCCGCGCCGCACCATCGAAGGGAACAACGACGGGTTTGCCCTTCGCAGGTGTATTCTCGCCTCTACTCCTCTCCATACTCCTTTATGGTAAGACGCATCTCTCCAAGCACTGCACACTCGCGCAACACGTCCTTTTTCTCTCACATCCAAATAACTAAAGATCATAGCCAGAATCTCTGGATATAAGCACGATATATGAGTACTGGACGCGCACACTGTGTCACCCGCGCCGTCCTCCATCTTGACTGACTGAAATTTCTCTCGAGAGCTGTTGCTTGAGTTGTGTTCAGTCACGTGGGGGCTCTCCTGCTGCGGGATTGGCTGCATGAAGAGAGCGCGAAGTTCAAAAGCAGCCAATAGTGTGGCGGGACGTCCGGCCACTCTAGCACGAACGCACTTCCAACATCCTATTCCAGAATGTTTCGGACGTTCTCGACTGCCTTGAAATTTTTTGTGTACATGAAATAGCTAAATATTTCATTAGAATGAAAAATTTCCTTGTATTTTATGGTATTCGTGTCCACGTTTTGTTGAAATACATAGACTGCGGTTATTCCTTTATTTCTATTCCTCATATTCGTGCATGGGACAGAGAAGAAATTGGGGTGCGCGGTGGGACGGAGCCGTAAAGAGGGGATGGCAACACCCCCACGTGAGCGGGGTTACTGGGAATATATTGTACGACCTGCGAGCAAGAGGGGCACAACGCACTGTCTACTCCATGTTATTTCTACGGCGCTGAGTTACTGGGTAGCTTTCTCGCCGTGCGCGCAAAAATGAATTGCACTTCGGAGCATAGTAGGCACAAGAGAGGTGAATTACGTTGTGTATGATACGCTGCATTACGCTTCTTCTGCGCTCTGTTTACCTGAATTTATCTCTAAATAATTATTCATTTCATTAGGGTGAAATTTCTTCGTATTTTATTGGGGCTGGGATGCATTTTCTAGTCGTAGGGACAAAAACAAAGTTGTTCGTTGTAGCTGAGAGGCCTTTCTTGCCCGCAGCTCTGGTCTGAGGAATGTCAGCGAGAGGGGGGCGGGGTGGGGGTAAGCAGGCCTGAAAATAAGGCCCTCTCAAGCCAGGGAAATATTCGTTTGGAATTCGTACTTTCTCACTAAAAATATACGTTGGTGGCGGGTGCATGTGAAAATTGCGTGGCTGACTTCTCGCCTGCCAAGTATTTGCTTGACTCGTTGTGTAGCTCTGTGCAATTATTTAGGGGACGAAAGCAAGGGCGAATATTTTTTATCGCTGTTTGATGTCGGGGTGTTTTACAAAAAAGGATTGCGCATTACGCTGAATATTCGTCAAATTTCGTGTCACGAATGGTGCGTTGTTCACCAAGTAATTATTTCAATGACAGAAAAACTATGTTAGATAAAATTTTAATTGGGTTCTTTTATTAAACGTTGCAATTTTAGGTTAGAATGAATGGAAATAATAAGCCTGCAGGAAAACATTAGGAATGTCCCTAGTCCCCTCGTTACTGGTCTGCACTGCTCTGGATGCGATATATCACCCGCAAAAATATCATATTCTGTTCTATAACTTATTATTTGTATTGCTTTAAAAGACACAGAAGTATATTGGCTGCATTAATTAGTGCAGATATCAGCGGCTCCACATGTGCGTCAATGAAAACACCTAAACTAAGCAGGATTTAACACGTAGACTGCAACGTGACCCACTGGTGATTACTGAGGGGATTTTCGTTATGCTGTTGCCGACCAGCAGTCACAAACTCAATTTTCATAAATTATTAATGAAAACTAAATCTGGGTACGATTTATGTAATGTTCGTTGTTTACAAAATTGATCTCTAAAATTAACTCTTATTGCAGTTGAATATTATACTTCAGTGTAACCCGCTACAGTTGACGTGCTATAATGAGGTGTGCAGAGCATGACAAGCGCAGATGGTAACGATATACCTGTATATGTAGTTGAGCGCATATCGATACTCCCTGAACTTGATGGAAAGTGTGAGAGTTTTTCGTGTAGGTATTGACAAGTTTGTGCGATTGTATAAGATACAACAATGTTTTGTTTGTCTATTTGCTTCCAAGTTAGTTGGCGATGTGTCAATACTTATAGTGAGTGTTATGTCGGTAGCGATGCACTATTCTGGAGCGCTGATGACCCGATACTTAGGTGATGGCAGCAGCCGATACTATGATCTATGTACCAAGTTGATCTCATGTTAGCGGTGTTTGGTACTATAGAAAGAAAGCTGTCCCTATGTAGCAGACACCGATCTCCAATAGTTAATCTTTCCTTGCTGACAATCCAGTCGACTTTAGCCAATTTTTACTGCGGGTCAGTCAAGTCAGCCTTGCCTGATGAAATGAGTGTGTAGATGTGATGCAGGCTCGTAGCGTGAAGGTCAGGGGTTGATGTAGAGCGGTTGTCACGAAGAATACTAATTAGACAAAGGAATAGTGATAGGTAAGATTTGTGAGTAATAGGTCCGTGTCACACATAAAATCTGAAAATTAGATATAAGCACCAATGTACTTTACGTGAGTCCATTCACGATTAGCCATGTGGGGTAATTTAAACATGGAACTTCTATGGCATTATTAAAGTTAATGTAGGTGTTTTAAGAATTGTGTCGATCATTAATGAAGTATATAAATTATGCATGAGGGCGATTAGTGAGACTGCGCTCACGATGGCTGTACACGAGGCGACCAGAATGACAACCAAAGCTGAAATCGAGAACAACAAAATCAAGTCATGTCATGAATCCGCGGTTCTTATTACTGAATGTATTAAATTTCTTTTATAACTTTCCAGCCTTAGGAAATAGTTCAATTTCTTCAAGTTTGTGTTACACCTGAATGTATTAAACTTCGTATGATCGAAAATTACACCGAGTGCGTTGCTGAAATGGAACGCTCAGGTTCAATAAATGAAATTACAGGATACGTTTTTTGTTAGCTTCATCACGATTTATATACATACATGTACATATACCTGTTGATGTCATTTATGTTTCCAAATATTTAGATATTTCTCCCTTTTCTAAAATGCACGTACACGAGACAGTGAGCACTGGTATAAAAATATACTTATACAATCAACTTATGCTTGCATTTAGGCATCTGCTTTTGGAGGAAACATTTCAGTTCCACACTATGTTTCTATTTACTCGATATTTTTATGTTATTTTTAATACTGAACCCGTCGCCGCAGCTTAGAAAGAATCAATCAACGAATTAACTTTTCTGATATGGTTTTGATACATTAAGTTTTGGATTAGTTCAAACGTTGCTCTCTGAAAATGCCAACTCAGGTGAGAACGTGTTATTGCGTGTCCTTGCCGGGCAGGGAATTATAAGAGAATCACATCATACTGTAGGCTCAGTTGTTAGTTATTCTTCGAAGGTAAAAAGGAATCTTTCTCACAGATGGCGGGGGCCTTTGAACTAACGTGCATGGGGTCAAATTTTCAAATAATTTCCTCATGAAGGCAGCGGTACATTAAGACAGCAGCTCGGCGCTTAATGTTTTCAAATCTGAGTTTATGAGAGAGTAATGGCCGTAGGCGGCAATGAAGACAAAACAGTACGCGTGTCCGTGCAGCTAGCATGCAGGTGGAAGGAGCGTGAATCAAGTGAACAGCTATTGTTCGCTACCGCTATTATTCTCAACTTATCCAAGTATAACCTGATCCCAGCGTGGAAATGGATGCTCGGAATCGTTCAAATAAAATACGTATACTTGTTGAGTGCGGCGTGTACGTCAGCGAGTTACGTCTGGTGGAAATAGGCACATTTTGTGCGGGAGGAGGCAGGGTCAAGGCTGGTGAGGTCATTCAATTTAGAGTCGCGCCAGTACCCTGGTAAAGCTACGCAATGTTTTTTTAGCTAGGCAGTGCATTCTGTAATCATACATTCTTATTTACTCTCTCCTTGATTCTTGCTTAAACTTATTTATCTTCATGCATCATCTAACTTAGAATAATGCAACAAAGGGAATGCATCTACATGTTTTTTCACCTTTTTCTCTCAATCGCTTGTTCGAAAATTAGCAAGGAGATTATTACACCCATATATGCTTATCAATTAAGGATCTTTAATTTCTGATATTTCAAAAACCAATGGTATTTTGTCTCTTCATTGGAAATAAAATGTTTTTCTTTTTTCCTTTTTTCCTCCTGTAATAGACACCCTCATTGTTATCACGCGTTGCGAACAGCGTTGTTTACCTCAGTAGCTGTGTGCCATAAAATTGACATCATACTCACCAATTCAAGTTGGTCTTATAGTAACTCATAAGAGTTATTATGTTGAGTCGAGCTACGAGTTAAACGAGCACTCATCCTATATGTGAACTTCAACTCGTACGGATGAAATTAATTCCACTTGTTCGCAGTACATAACTTGAACCAAGCACCGTATCAGTTGAATAACAGACATTTTATCCGTGATAAGTTGAGATCGCACTAAGATGATGCAGAACTCAGAGATCGACTGTAGCCAGATCATCTCGTATAAGATCGTAATTATAAGGAACGTAAATTTTGCGAGGTTCTTCAAATCCGCTACTCTTATTTCTACTTATGTATTTACTGTCATTCTGAGAACGTTATTGGGTCGACTTAAAACTTACTAAAGTCCCTTCTGATTGTTTATATTCAAGTTCTGCTTCGTTATTTGGCCGCCCCAAAACTTATAATGTACGTGAAGTCCCTTTTAATTGTTCATGTTCAAGTCCAGCGTAGTTATTGGGCCGCCCCAAAACTTAGTGAAGTCCCTTCTGATTGCTCATTTTCAAGTCCTGAGTCGCATGGACTCGACCTCCAGCATTCTTAAACAGGCATTTTAGATATCCATTTCGCCTTTGATTTTCCTCGTTTCTTGTTTTTGTCTATGGATGAAGTGCTTCTTACTGTCACTCAAATCTGTTATGCTTATACCGGGGATGATTATAAATTTCCATTCTCAAAGTTTTTAAGTGCGTTAGGTAGCGAGTGTGTTGACTCAAAATATACATACCTACTCCCACTTATTTCTTTTTTTGTTCGTATTTTGTTCGCCGTTTTTTCGTGTTCACGCTGGCTGCGTTTTCTTATTCTAATTCCTTATCTTACCCTATAATTTTTGTTTCTCTGTCGTAATGGAAATTTCATAATACATGATAGCTTCATTATTACCATTATTTTGTTATCACGGGCATCAAATCATAAAAACTTGAAAAAAATTTTTTGAATTATGATATTTGGACGTCTATATTCAACGAAATAAGTGCACCATGTTTCCAGTTTCAACCTTCATTTGCTTATTGACTCTATTTGTTTCGTTCCCACTGAACATCCTATCACTTTCATGACGTTCTGAATGCCCTTATGAGTCCCTTTACAGTTTACTTCGTTCCGGCGTCCCTATTGGACAGTTTCCTCTTCCGTCCATGTGTCATGGCTCCACACACCATCCACGCAAGTTTTTTTTACAGTAAAATGCAGGACATCAATTTTTGCAAAAGAACAGCCACTGTTATTCTAGTAGCACGATGTTTATTCAAGCTTTAACTAAATGGGACGCATTTTTATCGTGTAAGGTTAAGATTCGCATGAGATTATACCCTATAATTGGTGGAATCACTATTCGTTTACTCGTTCAACATCAGATTTGTGATTCAAGGACAAAACTTTGTTTCCACCAATTTTTTCCCTTTAATGTACCTCACATGAATTAACGAATCGCACGTACCATAGTTACGAGCTGCGATTTATTAAATATCTTGGCAATTTTCGCTAGATGAGTTATTAGTAGTTTTCATTCATCCTAAATTACCATATGACCCAAAGCCAGCTGGAGTCGTTGATACGGTTGCGCCTGGTTGTCTGCCCACTGAGATGGTTGGTCACTCGAAGGTTCGACTCACTACAGCGTGTCTGTGTACCTGACACGTAAGGCAAGTGTTTTCGTCTGGCCAAAAAGCTGCAAAAAATTCCAAGAGTGTCATGACTTGCCGGTTATTAATTGCAGAGCAGCAGCTACAGCTGCGGAGCGTGTTGTAAAGGAGTTTTTCTTAAATAATTACCATTTAAATACTATTGCAACCTATTTACATCGATGTATTTGAATGATGAATTCATATTTCATTTGTTTCTAAAGGATTTATATAAGGAAGCTCATAAGTGTAGCAAGCTTGTGTCACTGAACGTTAACACAAATAATCGATTTTAAAAAGCGAGTAATTGATCTTATTATATACATGTTTAGCAACACAGTTTAATGTTGTTTTATAACAATTGCTCACGTACAATTAAGTGAGACACATAGAGACAGGTTTGATTGTCCATTTTGACTGCTCACGCACGCTAGCTGAGGTAATGGCAGTGGAGATGTTTGTACTGCGAAATCAGTTCATTTTTCATAACCTCGATTTTCTGCTCTCTATAAGCAATAATTGAAGATCATCAATGAGAGAATTTTCAAACTGAAGGGTGGGGACTTTCAAGCTCAAATTAATAATAAAATGTATAAAATGTCTGACGCGTGAAATTGAAATAACCCTCTCATAATGTGTTGAAAATTTCTAAATTAATTTAAGTTTAGAACACTTGTTACTCAGAATACGTACGAGTAATTCTCATGTATGTCCTCGAAATATTTTCTGTTGCGCCTTTGAAAACGATTTTCGTTGAGATTGTCCCTAGCTTAGTAAAATATCAACTGAAATTTAAAGGTCTTTTAAGAAAAAATAGAAACAATTTGAAGTTTTATTTTTTAAATTTTTCAGCGTCGATGCATGTTTGGGAAATAAAAAGTCAAACAATTTTTTTACAAGCATAGATCTACGCACTTAATTCAAAAACCTCGTTTCCTAGATACCTCTGCGCAGATGCTCAACATTGATGTCCAAATTTTGTTGAGTCGTGCGAGCAGTTTTCCAGCAAGACCAGCCTTGCTGTAGCGGAACAAGATCCAGCAAAGGTCCCGGTATAATTTAGCCGTGTGAGCAATTTCCCAGCGGGACCATCCCTGCTGTCCCGGAACAAGATCCAGCAAAGGTCCCGGTATAATTTAGCCGTGTGAGCAATTTCCCAGCAGGACCATCCCTGCTGTCCCGGGACAAGATCCAGCAAAGGTCCCGGTATAATTTATAGTGGTGAGAGCAATTTCCCAGCGGGACCACTCCTGCTGTCCCGGGACAAGATCCAACAAAGGTCCCGGTATAATTTAGCCGTGTGAGCAATTTCCCAGCAGGACCATCCCTGCTGTGCCGGGACAAGATCCAGCGAAGGTCCCGGTATAATTTAGTGGTGTGAGCAATTCCCCAGCGGGACCATCCCTGCTGTCCCGGGACAAGATCCAGTGAAGGTCCCGGTATAATTTAATGGTTTGAGCGTTTTCCCAGCGGGACCAGCGCTGCTGTCCGGGACAAGATCCAGCAAAGATCCCGGTATAATTACCGTAGAGTGGCGGCCCAACTCGCATGCCGGACTGGAACGCTTCTCCCGCGGTGCGAGCCTGCCCTGCCGGGACGTCATGTAAAACTGCTCCACTCATGAATAATTAGTGCAGGCTGTAATTCCAGCCTGGCTGGCCTAGAGCTACACTTGAGAGCCCCGCCAGTTTTGCCTGCAAAATGCGGCCCTCGTCTTCTCTTACGGGCAGGCCCTTCGGGGTGCGGGGCCTTGTGCTTGTGGTCGCTGAAGTGGTGTGAGAGCGCACTGAAGGGTGGCGACTATGGCGCGCTGAAGGGTGGGGACTATGGCGCACTGAAGGGTGGGGACTATGGCGCGCTGAAGGGAGGGGACCATGGCGCACTGAAGGGTGGCGACTATGGCGCACTGAAGGGTGGCGACTTTGGCGCACTGAAGGGTGGGGACTATGACGCGCTGAAGGGTGGGGACTATGACGCACTGAAGGGTGGCGACTATGGTGCGCTGAAGGGTGGCGACTATGGCGCACTGAAGGAAGGCGACTATGGTGCACTGAAGGGAGGGGACCATGGCGCACTGAAGGGTGGCGACTATGGCGCACTGAAGGGAGGGGACCATGGCGTACTGAAGGGTGGCGACTATGACGCGCTGAAGGGTGGGGACTATGACGCACTGAACGGTGGCGACTATGGTGCGCTGAAGGGTGGGGACTTTGGCGCACTGAAGGGTGGGGACTATAGCGCACTGAAGGGTGGGGACTATATGGCGCACTGAAGGGTGGGACTATGACGCGCTGAAGGGTGGGGACTATGGCGCACTGAAGGGTGGCGACTATGGTGCGCTGAAGGGTGGGGAACTTGGCGCACTGAAGGGTGGGGACTAAGGCGCGCTGAAGGGTGGGGACCATGGCGCACTGAAAGGTGGTGACTATGGCGCACTGAAGGGTGGCGACTATGGCGCACTGAAAGGTGGGGACTATGGCGCGCTGAAGGGTGGGAACTATGGTGCACTGAAGGGTTGAACTATATGATGGCGTGAAGGGTGGGAACTATGACGCACAAGAAGGGAGAACTATGATGATGCTTGGAAAGGTATGAACTGTGATATAATGAAGTGTGGAAACTATAATGTTTTGAAGGGGGAAAAATTGTATCACAGTCCGTTTTTCAATTCAGTCAAAGCCGCATGAAACTGTGAGTTCCGGCGAGAACTTTAACAAGACTTGTTCATACTGCCATCAGTAAGAATTTTTTGAATCCAGATATTATGTGCGCTTAGAACTAAATCCTGCGTATGAAACTGGACGCATTTCTTACAGCACGATCCCGCATGGTGCCCTATAGCATCATGTGATCTAGGTTACCTTGTAAGGTAACCTCGCGTACCCATGCTTGAAATGCCTCGAATTATGTTAGAAAGGTGATCATGCCCATCCGTCTTCTTCAGCCCTGTGCCACTCCCTGGGTTGGAATATTTTGTTCATTGTCAGATCCTGCTGTCATGGATGTGATCGATGAGACGCATCAACATATGCGTGTCGTGCCCATCTCTGTACTTTTTCTTTTCAATCCATTCGTTGCCGACGTTGTTTGAACGCTCATCACGTTTACTGTTGAAAAATGCACGTCTCTTGGTGGCACCACATTCCTTTACGGTTATTTTATCGGATAATACGGTTACACTGCGTGCTTAACTTTTTAAGCGTTCGATGTAACACGTTTGTGTTCCTGCAAATTAAATGA
Organism: Morinoia aosen; assembly: GCA_030386875.1. Classification (NCBI taxonomy): domain Eukaryota; kingdom Metazoa; phylum Arthropoda; class Malacostraca; order Amphipoda; family Talitridae; genus Morinoia; species Morinoia aosen. Next base: position 51,201,950 of record CM059567.1, on the reverse strand, counting down.
GAAATGCTTTCCTTTTATAGCCCTATTTTTATTTTAACTAAGCAGAATTTACGCATGCTCAAGCCAAGACAATATTTTAGTAAATAAGAAATGTTTGTACACCATTTGTAGGCACCAAGACTCTGTATTACTCAATTTTGAACCGCTGTATATTCAGTGCCTGAAAACTGAGACCATTCGTTGAAATATCTGAGAGAAATTCACTCATATATAAGTAAATAATATTTCCATATATGAAAAACGAGACACGATGAAACGCATAAACTTATACTTTCGAGGAGTCATTGCGATGACATCGTAGAAGTTCAACATTTGCCAGCAGCGCAAGCTCCCAGAGCGGGCGGCAGGACGGGTGGCGTGGTGAGCATGGGAACGTACGCACACTCGCGTGTTGAGCTCCAGGTGCGTTGTGCTGCTGCGCGGAAGTGCTAATGATTGCTGAGCGCTGCCCCCCATCCTGCTTCCTTCCTGCCTCCCTCCCCTCCCTTCCTGCCCCCTGCACCTCTGTAACCTTACCGTAGAGCACCTTCTCTGTTTAGCTAATTTCGTTTCTCTAAAGCTCGCGAGGAACTGCTTATGAATTTTATGCCCGTTGTGTTAAGTCGTAAAATTAAAGTGTCTGCTCTTTACTTCAAAAGTTAAGTTTAATCACTCACAAATAGTCGCCCATTGGCGCTCTGTTGTTTTAAAAATTTTTATTAAAAAGGAACGTCCTGTGATATTTCAACATAGTCTATATAGCCAACAGAGCTGTCTTCGTTGCTTATAACACCATTTAAGCTTGTACAATTTCTCGTCCATTTTTTGAAGTAAATCATGCTTCTGACTTATTATTCTTCCTTCCATTTGCGCGTACGCGACTTGGACGTGTGCGATGCCTCGATACATGACGGCATATTTTAATGAAATTGCATTTCTTAGTTCATAACACGATAGCAAGTAACTCTGTACTAACATCACAAAACTATCTACTCCATAGTGTGCTTTCCTTGTAGCACAAAGCCGATGCAGAGCGTGAAAATGCAGAGCTATATTCTCGAGAAGAGCGAGTGACCGCAATGTGCGGTTACCGCAACACAGGTTACGTTCTGCTGCGCGCATGCAAATTATTGCAGCGCCGCTACCTACCTCCCTAGTGGTGTGTAGGTTGAGGTCGTGAATGTCAGGAAACCTCTGAATCTCCCTCTCTAGTTGTGCGTATGTTGAGGTCGTGAAATGGCAGGAAACCTCTGAATCTCCCTCCCTAGTTGTGCATATGTTGAGGTCGTGAAATGGCAGGAAACCTCTGAATCTCCCTCCCTAGTTGTGCGTATGTTGAGGTCGTGAAATGGCAGGAAACCTCTGAATCTCCCTCCCTTGTGGTGTGTAGGTTGAGATCGTGAATGCCAGGAAACCTCTGAATCTCCCTCCCTAGTTGTGCGTATGTTGAGGTCGTGAAATGGCAGGAAACCTCTGAATCTCCCTCCCTAGTGGTGTGTATGTTGAGGTCGTGAATGGCAGGAAACCTCTGAATCTCCCTCCCTAGTGGTGTGTATGTTGAGGTTGTGAATGGCAGGAAACCTCTGAATCTCCCTCCCTAATGGTGTGTTTGTTGAGGTCGTGAATGGCAGGAAACCTCTGAATCTCCCTCCCTAGTGGTGTGTATGTTGAGGTTGTGAATGGCAGGAAACCTCTGAATCTCCCTCCCTAGTGGTGTGTATGTTGAGGTTGTGAATGGCAGGAAACCTCTGAATCTCCCTCCCTAGTGGTGAGTATGTTGAGGTCGTGAATGGCAGGAAACCTCTGAACCACCCTCCCTAGTGATGCGCGTGTTGAGGTCGTGAATGGCAGGAAACCTCTGAATCTCCCTCCCTAATGGTGTGTATCTTGAGGTCGTGAATGGCAGGAAACCTCTGAATCTCCCTCCCTAATGGTGTGTTTGTTGAGGTCGTGAATGGCAGGAAACCTCTGAATCTCCCTCCCTAGTGGTGTGTATGTTGAGGTTGTGAATGGCAGGAAACCTCTGAATCTCCCTCCCTAGTGGTGTGTATGTTGAGGTCGTGAATGCCAGGAAACCTCTGAACCACCGTCCCTAGTGGTGCGCATGTTGAGGTCGTGAATGGCAGGAAACCTCTGAACCTCCCTCCCTAGCGGTGCGCATGTTGAGGTTGTGAATGGTAGGAAACCTCTGAACCTCCCTCCCTAGCGGTGCGCATGTTGAGGTTGTGAATGGTAGGAAACCTCTGAACCCCCCTCCCTATAGTGGTGCGTATATATGTTGAAGTCGTAATTAAATGGCTGGAAACCTTAGAATTTATAAGTAGATGTTGTCACTCCTCTCTAACAACAGCAATAACGTGAATTTTATGCGGTATGATCCCTAGTTGTATTTATATTGCGGTCGTAAATCATATGAAATATATTACAACGCAATGGATTTTAAAATTTTCTCAGTATAAACTCCCTTAATTGATGGACAAACTATACGAAGTGTACAATAGCCGTGTCGTGGGTTAATTATGTTTTATGTTATTAGGAGAAACAATCAAGACATATTCTCTTGGATATTTTATTCTCGGATAAAGAATCCATTGAAAAACTCAATCAATTGGAGTCGACCTGGGTCTTTCACTTATAAGCCCGTGTCAAACAGTATGAATAATTCTGTTATTAATGTATGATTTATTCAATTTTTATGTCCAATCTTCACCTGCATTTAATATAAATTGACCAATCATTTTCCATTAATATGTTACAGAGAATATCCTCTCGATAGCATGCTTTATCAATGCCTTGATAAAAAACGATTGTACGTATATGAGTTATTTACGTCAAAAAAAAATATTCCTTTCTTCTTTTACTTACTTTACTTGTTTTTTCCCATTTTTCTTCGTCTTCTTCTCGGTTGAATGCAGGGTGAGATATGCACAGCGTAATTTAAACTTCAGGAGTTTCTGTACGGCATTCTGTGTTCTGTACGTATTTATCTGTGTGCGTGCGTGTGTGTGCTTGCGTGTGCGTGTGCGTGAGTGTATGTGTGTGTATATGTCATCCAGACTGGCCCATCAACCCGCGACGACTCTTTCATTTTTGGTTACGCTCGTGAATTACCATCATTCGAAGCGTGCTTCAACGTAAACGAGCTGCGCCGCTCATATGTGTACTTTTCTTTGCATTACAGTACACGTGAACTGTTCATATAAGGCATGAAAACAACTACGATAGTCCTCGCCGCCCCGGTAAAAGATAAGATAACATGTATACACCGCGTTGAAAATGTTTAAGCCTCTGTAATAAATAAAATAGCTGCCATAAGCACTAAAAAATGACTTTTATAAGCCCCTTAGAAAGTAAATTAACTTTTATTCCCTTGAAAATATAAAATAACTTTTATACATGTCCTAAAAATTTAAAAATATCTTATATTATTAATGACATTCGATGTTGCTGCCGTGGCTCGATTTCCAATTCCTAGTCTTTTGATTTGAACAGAACTCTATTCTGCGAACTGAGCATCTACACAGAATTACAGAAGACCTGCGTCACAGCTTTGTAGTGTTGGGCCGATCACCACTCTGAACCTCTGCGTACAGCGATGTGTGCATTGCATTAGTGTAGTGTGTAATCGAGCGCCTAATACTGTCATCAAGTTTAGGAAGTGCGCACTAGTTCATGAGATGCACACCAGCGGCTGAATTTGTTCTCGTCAACTCTGCCAGTTTAGTGACAAGTTTCTTACTGCCTATTTTATGTCCAGCGCGAATGCTGCCGCTGCACTGCACTGCGTCAGGAGTGTTTGTGTGACGCCCTCATATGGATTGCGTTAATTATGCTGCTGATGCCAGTATCACTGCAGGCACAGGTCCTGTGTGTCCGTGGGTAACAATTATTCTGAGAGCAAACGCTGTGTCCCGAGTCTATCATAGTTCCCGTGTCAAACAAGCGAAGAAAATGTTTTTATACATTCATAAAAAACGATAAAGTTGTTACTAGAAACTAGTGTAATTAGTTTTTGAATGCCCCACAAGTTTTGAAGGGTTCATTACTTTGTTTTTTATTTCAATAAGGTCACACTATTCTTGACACTTGATCATTAACGTTGTTTGTCTTTTTTGTTCACAGGAAACGTTGGATCAACAGTTCGTTATATTTGCTCTTTATTTCGTATCGTCAACGACCTGCCGCAGCTGTTGCTGCTGCTAAGACATGCACGCTGGCTACCTTCTTTCGATTCCTCTGAGTGGGTTTTCGTGAATCTTAGATTGATCAAAAACTTTAAGTAACCATTTAATTGCGGTTCCATTTTACTAGAATATGTTACTGAAAATCTCAACTCTCAAGCCGTCCAAAAAGTGTATGTGAAAGTAACTTATGTATTGCGTTGAGTGCCGTCAATTATTATTTAAACAATTTAAACAATTTATTTACCACAGGTGATACAGAGGTAGAATGTTTCTTAAGTCTTTTGGGTCTTTCTTTTTTTAAAATTTTCGTCTTTGAAGTAGATAGTCACGCTTGCTCAACCTAACCCTGATTCGCCGTATGAAATTCATCGTAGGCACAGCATCGCGCCGCCTCGTGATATTCCTTCTTTTTAACTGAGTTCCATTAACGATAAGCGAACGCTCTTCGTCGTCACTCACTTAGATCGCCCTGAAACTGATTCTAGTAAGTGTTCTGTAATACGAGTAAGAAAGCTTTATTTGACTAATATCTCTTCCAATCGTGTGATGGGTAATGATGATAGCGGTAGAGACCGCTGGTGAAATTCCTTTGCATACTACCAAGTTCAAAAATTGTACGTGAATTATTTCTCTCTCATTTAGGTCAAAATAACCCTGAAAAATCTATAACTAATTGAAAACAATTGGTTAGTAGCGCAGCCAGGGGGAGGGGGGGTCATGGCCAACAAACAAAGCGTACGCGGAGACATTTGTCGCACTATATAAAGATGCTTAGTTCATTTAAAAACTGTAAAAACTTTAATCTGCAGCTGTCGTCAATTTTCTTAGCAGTTTTATCACTTCGATATTTCTCGCAGGTCTGTCGATGAGTAGGATCAGTCGCCAAGATCTTCGTGTGCACCGAGATTTGGATCCTCAGATCTCTTACGGATCCCTCTCGCAATTCACGCGAGAAGATGGATCCCACACTCGCACCGAGCTCGTAAACTCCCCAGGAACACGTGCTGCGAGGCGTGCGAGCACTCCGACGCAGATGTGTCAAATTAAACCAATGATACTCGTGCTCGTTACGCTATTTTTTCAGCGGTCTATCGAGTGGGAACGTTGTTAAGTCTTGCGGTATGGCATTATATTGATATGATACCACATGGGTTATTTTATTTGTGTTCTGTGATGAATTCTTTTACAAGTTCTGTTTGTTTTTGCGCACAATTTATATTTTTGAGCATGGTTGCATCGTGTGTTGAGCAACAGCGCTGTTTCTCGGCTAAGCAACGGTTGCAGTTAAAGGTGTTTTGTGGGGTTGTGCAAGTGTCTGAACAATTCCAAATCTGGTGAGATTTTCCCTTTGCAAAAATTTTTGAATGATTCCAAGTGTGGTTCAATCTAATTTGACTGTTAGTGATGTTTCTTAAAACTAACGGGGAATATTCTGACGTAAATTTGATATTTAAGTGGAAAATTTTCATGAGTAAATATTTTGACGACTCAATCATGTTAATTTACTGCGTATCCTCAGACACCGACAGAACGTTTTGCTCTTTGATTTTGAACATATCATTCTGTTCGAAATATTGAAACAGGAGGTTATTGATTAGATGGAAACCATTGGAACTAATACTGAAATTATTGCCAGCTTTTAAAGTGAGTATAATACAGCTCCGAATCCTTTATTTCCTTCATATAAAAATGGCTGTTATTATTTGAGGACGTTCCTTACGAAACATTGTGTCCGCTTATTTTTCCAACGTGTTCCTAAGACTGTAAACATTTACGAGGAAATCATGTTACTCGTATACAGTGTACACATAAAATGCGCAGTGTTAATTTTTCGATGCGTGGTTAAGTTTGCCTGTGTTATCATTAAATCTATTTGCAAAGTTGTCTGTACATAGTTTTTTCTAATCCCAGTTTGGAAAAAGAGGTTCTTGGCTATTTCAATTTGGTCAAGTCAATATATAGTTTGTTAATAGGCTATCACGACCTCAGCTGCCGCCAGTTCGTATAATGACCACATAGATATCCAAGCTAACTAATTTTAAGGTTTCTTTCGCCCGGCACAAATCTGCGATGTTAGCGTTTTGTTATGACAGCGTTTAAATAATCACCCGTGTATGTATGAGACAGGGTATGAAAGCACATTGCACGGTCTCTAATTGCGCATGAGTTTGGTACTGCATGTCAATTAGGTTACCTCAACTTTAAATTATAGCGCATACTTCGCGTTGCTGCCTAAACTGTTCGGTGTGCATGGACCCTGCGACTTCACGTCAGAAACTTTTCAATCGCGTCTTGACACCAAATTCTAAATGGATGCGGTGGCTTCTCTTGATTTTTCAGTGCCTTTTCATTCGGTAAAATCTATTATTTTCAAATTTTATAAGTTTTCGTAGAATTTTCTTAACAAAATGAAAAATAAATATATTCATTTCCCTAAAAAAAGATCATTGAATAACGATACAATTTGACTGCCGTCCATATTGTTTTAATAGAATTGTTCTAATCAACTTTTCCCTACTCCCTTTTGCGCAAATGCTTGTGAAAAGAGCCTCATTAATAAAATCACAAGTGTTCCTTATAATTTTGATTACTCTCACGCAACTAAGGACACCCGCCACACATCCCCTGCACAGGGTGTCACACTGAGCCCCGCAGAACACCCTGTCCAGAGCGGCAACATCTGCTGCCAATGGCGGCATTAACAACATCGAGTGGCGGGCTGCTGGTGCTGATGGTGCGAGGGGAGCATCTCTCTTGTCCACACCCGCTGCTGTATCGCGCCGCGCCCTGCTTGCATGGTTGTGTGCATTTGGCTGCTTCGTCTTAATAGCTCCCGCGGAACTGCCTGCACACGGGCACACGAGGATGATGTGTGGGTGTTTTCGGAAAGGTTGTGGGTTATTAGGAAACTCCAATGATGAAGTGTACGAAAAATGTTTTTTTTTAAAGGTTGTGGGCTAGTAGTCTTCTCCAATGATGAAGTTTACGGAAAATGTTTTTTTTTGAAAGGTTGTGGGCTAGTAGGCTTCTCCAATGATGAAGTTTACGGAAAATGTTTTTTTAAAGGTTGTGGGTTGTTAGGATTCTCCAATTTTGAAGTTTATGGGAAATGTTTTTTTTCTGGAAAGGCTGTGGGTTAGTAGGATTCTCTAATAAAAAAATTTTCGGAAAATGTTTGTGGAAAGGTTGTAGGTTGGGAGGCTTCTAGAAAAATGTAGTCTATTGAAAATGCCTACAGAAAGGTTGTATGTAAGCAGACTTCTCTGGAAATTAAATTACTCAACGAGAGTGTCAATAGAATAGTGGGAAAATGAATCTCACAAAGTTATAAGCTATATATCGAGTATTTACATGTTTTTCGTGAGCTATAAACGAGATATATTGACTGAAAATTCATCATCTTGTGATTGAGCCTTAGATTTTTTCCCAGTTTATTACCTTTAATGACATTTTTTCCGAAAATAAACACACATGTTCAATATTTTGTTTTTCATCGTAACTATCGTAACCTAGCAATTTTTCATAGCATTTCTAACGTGATTTCAAATATTCTATTGAATAACCACGGTCCAATTTCATGCCATTTTACATTGAAATTTTTAATAGAAAACGATAGGTAAAGATTTTGAACTTAAATATTTATTGTGTTGAGTGCGTTTGCCTGTCACTACTTTTAAAAACCATCATACCGTTCACTTATGCAGACTCCTTCATACGTTCTACATATGTACACACCTTCATGCTTAACATACGAGGCCTGTCGAAAAAGTATCCGACCTTTGGCCAGAAAAAATACTTCAACAACCTGACGGGGTTGGGACCCTAATCCCCTTCAAAGTAGGCTCCTTGTGCTTCCACACACTTAGCCCACCGATCCTTCCACTGCCGGAAACACCTCTGGAAGTCTTCTTTTGGAATGGTGTTCAGCTCTGTCGTCGCGTTCCGCATTATCTCTTCTCTACTCTCAAAACGGGATCCTTTCAGTGGTGTCTTCAATTTTGGAAACAACCAGAAGTCGCAAGGAGCCAGGTCTGGAGAGTAGGGAGGTTGGCGAACGGTCGTAATTCCATGTTTGGCCAAGAAATTGCGGATCAAATGGGATGAATGTGCGGGCGCGTTGTCGTGATGCAAGTGCCAGTTGTTCGCAGTCCACATGTCTGGTCTTTTGCGCCGAACTGCATCACGAAGTCGCCGGAGAACATCCTGATAGTACTCCTTTGTCACTGTTTGTCCTTCCGGTGCGTATTCGTGATGCACAATTCCACGGACATCAAAGAAAACAGTCAGCATCACCTTGATTTTGCTTCGCACCTGCCGCGCTTTCTTCGGCCTTGGAGACTCGGGATGCTTCCATTGGGATGACTGTCTTTTTGTTTCTGGGTCGTACCCGTACACCCATGACTCATCTCCAGTTATCACGGTGTTCAGAAACCCAGGATCAGTGTTGGCGGTGTCCAGAAGGTCCTGTGCAACGTCACGACGGAGGTCTTTTTGTTCCGGCGACAACAACTTGGGCACGAATTTCGCAGCCACTCGGTTCATGTTCAAATCGTCACGCAAAATGGCATGTGCAGAATCTTTACTCACTCCAACCTCTTGGGCAATCTCCCGCACGGTCAAACGACGATCTGCCATCACCAAATTTCGCACCCTCTCAACAACAGCTGCACTCCGAGAAGTTTTGGGCCTGCCACAACGCTGCTCACTCTCCGCTGATGTGCGGCCATCTTTGAATCGGTTGAACCACTCCTTAATTTGTGTTACACCCATAGCATCTTCCCCAAACACCTGCTGAATCTTACGAATTGTTTCAATTTGAGAATCACCAAGCTTTTGACAAAATTTGATGCAGTGTCTTTGCTCAATTCGTTCAGTCATCTTGCAAGAAAACTAAATCCGACAAACACTTAGAACAGCACCTTACTTGGCGACCACCAGCCAGTGACTGGCCCAAGTGAATGCGGTGAAAAAAGTCAAGCATGCGCATTAAGATTCCTCCTTCCACCGTGCACAGTGGCGCCGCCTTAGAATCACTACTTTGCGCGGGAAAAATTAAGGTCGGATACTTTTTCGACAGGCCTCGTAGGTAGGGATAAACCGGTATCACGCCAAACATCATATGTAAGTAAGCGGTGTGGAATTAATGAAAATACGTGCGAATTTATTTCACCATGCATACGACAAATTAATAAGCATTTGCTGTATTTTTAAAAAACAATCGTTGAATAAACGTACTCGAAATTTTGCAACAGAATATGTTTGAAAAAATGGGAAGATAGATGTCTCGTTGATTGTGTTGGGAACGAAAAACGCTTCTGTTTTTCAACTGTTTAAATGCTAAAATGACTAATTTTGTTCCCACACATTGTAATTCGATGGGTCCCCATTGAGGCAGACTTGAATATTATGCTATAACGTAGCTATGACTACCTCGTGCTGAACAGCCATCATCTTTGATCGAATCTTCTACTCTTCCATCGTAGCTGGTTGCACTGAAATTCATCTTCTTTCAAGCAAAATTTCTACACATTTATTTCTAGAGCTGATTTTTACCCAAACTTTGTAACTTATGCCAACACTTTTTCGTTGTGTCTGTATTATACTGCACAAAAACGGGAAACTGTTGCTATTTTTCCAAACGCATTGTTGTGTTTCCAAATTTAATTTGAGGTTTTGCGATTTCGCAATATTAGTTCAACATCTCACAAAGTCTTCGATTCACGATACCGTCGTTTCGCTCACTTGAACTTGCTCCGACTTTGAGCTATTAAGTGTTCGCTCCTCTGTCGAAGTTCCTTTTCATGAGTCATTTTAAGATCATTCATGCTAATTGCATGATGAACACTTTATGATCACCATCCATCACCTGGGTATCGGTTTTGTTTTCTGAATACGTGTGTGAGAGGAAACAATTCATAACCTTCAGGATAAGATGCCTCTTCTTCCCTAAACTGACACGTGCAGTTGAGAGGGCAGTTGTGCACTGATTCTGAACTAAACATGAGCCTCGGCATGGACTATACCTTGTATTTGAAGAACGTTGCGAGTGATGTGAAAACAAAATAGATCACTCCAAAAATACATTCCAACACCCGCAGTTACACACACATATCCTTGACTCAATGTTGTTATATTTTCTCTTTGCACTTAAAGTTTATACAATAATGCTTTTACGCTTACTCCGGCCAGTAACAGCTCTCGAAAAAGAAACAGGCGATTCTATCGAGCAAGCCAATTCAAGAAAAATGTTTATAGTTGTGAAGTGCTATGAATAGTGAGTGTTTCAAATTCATAAGAGTCCAGAATGTGGAAAGTGGAAAAGGTGCGAACTCATTACAGAATATAGCGAGGGAAGAGTTCGATGAGGAGGTAATTTGCAGCCCAAGACACTGACTGGCCTTGGTCAAGAGACTCAGGTTCTGCATCACGCCTGCACTGGTGTATAAGGCTGAGCCCTGATAAGGGGTCTCAGACCTTGATCTTGATTTTATCCTTCGTAAGTTTATTATAGGATGTTGAGTAGATCTTAGCCTTGACATGTGAACTTGGGTCGTGGTCTAAACTGCGGCCTTGATGAAATTTCCAAGTCAGCGTTACAGTTCTGCGCAAGGCTTTAGGTTTGCGTCCTACCGAAGGGCCTAGCATTGGGTAGAAATTTTCATGTGATAAGGAAAATAAGATCTTAATCAAAGAATCAATCTCCAGATAAGAGACCAAAATACTTGGTTTGACCTTGACAAGGAAACAACGGCCGTTGCAACGCTTTCACTCTGCATGGCTAGGAAATAAGTACTTGTTGGTCAGAGGGCAGTTCTACGGGTGTAATACACGGCCTTTATTATGGTCCTGAGAGGGACACTTGCCCTAATTTCGACTTTGGCTTCGTAAGGACCTGGATTTTGGTCACGGTTCTAGCTGCGATCAGGTATTCGAATTTTAGTCTAATTAGCTCTTCTATCTTTAGAATATTTTTAACAGGTGATCAATAACCGCTAAAAAGCAGAATAAAAATTCTGCTATTAACTGAGAGTTTATCGTTTACTTGGGGAAGTTTGAAACGGAACCAAAATTTTCCACGTAAATATCAAAGTACGATTATTTTTCACTTTCAGAGATGAAATACATTTATGTACTGGAACTCTGCTAGTTTAACTCATGTGGAATATTAATTTCCTTGAAACAAGTCACTTTCACCAATCAATTGTCCTCAAAAATAGATCAAACTTTCTCTCTCGACTGAGTTCTGACAGGCGACAGGTTTTCAATTGAAATACTTGATTTTTGTGATTTTAAAATAATTTTTTCGTATCGAAAGGTAAAACCCAGAGCTACACCTCAAGGTGCGCCGCACTGTTGCTAAATTTATAAATAAACTATGCACTCATTTAACGCTGGAAACAGGTTTTTAGCTTGTGTGCTTGCGTTGTTGTTTGCTTGTCATTGTCCACATTCTACTTTCATATATAACGCAATTCGAAATTAACACTCTGCTTTTGTTAGTAACAGAGCATAGAATTAAAAATTCCCTACTTTCTATTGAAGATAAGACCTCTTAAAAATACCCTTGTTACGAAGATTTTTTACTAGAAACCTTAGTGGGCGTCTCAATTGGTCGCGGGTGGTTGAACGCGTTGACTGCGATGGGTTAGACTGAAGTTTAATATTTAACTTAAATTCAAGTTCAAAAGTTGTTAGCAATTTTATAAATACCAAACATCAGGTCGGTCCATTAAATACCATTAATTTTAAAAGATTTTAAAAATATTCCAAATGACCCATCGATGGGTCATTCGCAAGCTACGGGTTCACTAGAAGCATATATCAGGCGGCCTAATCGGTGTCTGGTGGTTTAATTTAACGTATTACTGTATTGAAGTAGCGTGTGCATGCACAAAGCAACATATGCTGGAGGAACCGTCTCCGCGAAGTCCACGATATGATAACACCACCTTTACTCAAATAAAAACATTTCTGCCATTATATAATTAATGAAGCTTCCCAAAGATGGGGACAAGAGAAGTTGAATTCAAGGGAGACGCGTAGGGCGTGACCAGACGCTGCTCCGAGCATCTCCTCATGATGGAGCGCCCAGATATGACGGATGTCTCTCGCCGTGCATTAGTCTGTTTATTCGGCCAGATAGCAATTAAAAAGATCTCTCTGTAGTTCTGTTTTCGAAAGTTGTGCTTCGTTCTCTTGAAGCCAAATTTAGGCTTGGATCTGAAGTGCTTGGATGTAGAAGCTCGGCTCACCATAACTCAGGAAGATTGTCACAGCTCTCTTATTGCACTCAAGGCTAGGTGCTGGTAGCGCTTTGACTGCCTTGTGAAGGCATCAGTTTTTTGCACGGTCTATCTCTGAACTTTAAAACGATTCACTTTCTGTTAATTTATGTTTTCTTAAATGGTTTGTTTTTTAACGCATAAGTGAATGAATGATTTGAGGTAAAAATAATTACATTTAGAGGTAATTTATGGTTTTAAACTCGCTCAATGTATTGAATACTTATTAGGTTAAAAAATTTGATCTTTCTTTACTTTCTCAGCTTACGTGCACATCGGTGCACATCGGTACGTGAACATCGGTTTTGTGCAATGTATCTAGTCATACTACTATTTCTGTGATAAAAAAGGTTGTTATTTTGTCTAGTCGCTTTCGTCTTTTGTGATCTACTTATCTAGTCTATATTACTTGTTAGTTTATGCATTTTTTCCAATGTGACTGAAAATCATTCTGTTTTTTTTACAGCCTGAGGATGATGTTTGATACGTCGAAACGTTGCATTTTATAATTAAACAGAAATATAGATTTTAACGAATTGCTGTGTTTTAGTACGAAAATGCTAGGTGCATTTCTTAATCAACTTACACGTGAAGAAATTGAACTATTTCGTAGGGCTGAAAAGTTAGAAAAGAAACTTACGTGCAACACTTATTTGGAAACAGCAGAACTTTGCGTGGGTTTGAACCAAATAATTCCATGTGTTCAAATTGAAGCGTCATCCTGCCTCAAATTCAGTAGTTTTGGAGACAAGTTCGATTCTGAAAGCAGCTTGAGAGTCTCCGCTGTGTGGTCATGTGCATAAATAAACCCGTCGCCGATTTTCAACCTTGGATACCAGCATATTGACTACAGAATACGAGAATGTGTTTCAACTAGAAGAAGAATGTGTGTTCCTTACAGTGGAAGAATGTGTTCCGTCTAGAAGGAGGATGATTTCCATGTAGAGGAACAATGTGCTCCGTATAAGTTGACATTCTTCCTCGTGCTATAACAGCAGGTTTGCGTAGCGCTAAGAATCTTCTCTTTTCTCCGTTGCAATAGTTTTTGAAGTGACTTGTTTTCCCAAATGGAACTTGCCATGTCCCATATATTTGATTTCATTCTTTTATCAAAGATTCTTAATACTTTATTCAATCTGAAACAGTAGCAATTTCGAGTTATTTCATTTTAGTTCTTGCACGCGGGGCTAAAATTCTCGCTAAGTCGCGCCTGAAATGCAGCGTACGACATTCATGATGTATAATTATTCTTTCCTCGTTGTTGCCCACACAGCACCATCCATCAGACGTCTCCCCCGCGTCGTTAGCGTCGTCTGCTGAGCGGTTAGTGGGGCACCGCTCAGGTGACATGCACAGGCTGCGTCTCGGGTGGAGGTGCGCCAAACTCAATCAGTACTCAAGTTCGGACTTCTTCTCGCAAAAATTATTTAAGTTTGTATTTTTTTCACGTAAAAATTTGATAAAAAGAGTAAATGTAAAGTTTGGCATAAGTGTGACACATGGTTTGACAAAAGGCTCTAAAATGGAGTCCGATGAAAAGAATAAAGATAAAATTTGACATAAGGGTTAAAATAGATCTTGGAAAAATGAACTACAAATTAAATTCGCTCAATGAGTCTTCTTTAAGGATGGTGAAATCTTACTCGAAAAAGGTCAAAGATTCAGTTTTGAGAGCAAAAAACAATATTACAACCCGTGGTCCAGAAAACTCCGCTGTAAGTTATGTAAAATCTAAATTCATCGGCCAAAATTTATAAATATTCATTTAACAATGCCTGATCATGATCACTGAATTTATTGAAGAAATTGAGTTCTTGAAGAATTTTCAATGTTAGACAAACTTGACATACAAAGCAACTTTTCCTAGAATTTGTTTGTCTAAACTTCATATTTGTTTTCTCTCGTAATTTTAAACTCCCTTTATTCTGTTTTTAGACGAAGAAGTTGAAGCTAAAATTCCAAGATTGCTCATGAATCGAAACGAAATTGCTCTTTTCGTAACAAATAGAGAATTTTTCTCGTGAGTATCAAATCTACAGAAATTCATTGAAGCTTAAACCAATGACTGGTTGTAGAATTACTTGAAACCCTTTTCTTTAAACTAACAGAGATATCAAGCTCAGTAAATTACGCACTGTGTTTTTAAATGCATTAATATTTCTGTCGAAATGCGTGTAGATCTTTCCGCTGATTTCATTCAATCGGGAGGAATTGATTGTAACTAAATTCGCATTGTACAGTAATTATACTGAAGTAAAAAGCTCGCTCTAACAATTAGCGAAAGCAACTCTATACTATGTCGTGCGTAGAGACAGTTAAATTTGTTTTTCGCAAATGACGCAAAAAAACTAACCCTGAAAAACGTTAACCTTCGACAATGATCTCAGCTATCACCAATGCACATTCGGGGAAATTCCCAATTTTCATTCAATTTCCCATGCAGTGAAATTCCCATGGACATACAGTAAAATACTCATAGAAGTACATTTGTGATACCTCCGGTTGATTCAACGCTTCGCTAGGTGGCTTGGAATGAAGTGATGTGGATGTGCATCCTCGAAGCAACGCGGACCAGGAGAAGTTACTCTGCTATTTAGCCCAGACATGACGCGTTATCCTGTCTGGAGACACTAATGACGACCTCAGTGATAGCGCGAGTGGACGTCATCGGTGAGTGTGTGTCCTTCGTGATAATTTGTTGCGCTAGAGAGGATTTCCCTTCCGATTTGATCAACTAACTCCTGCTAGTTGTTCGTGTCCGTGCGCCCCAGTGACAAGGAAGTAGCGAGGGGCACATTATACAGATGGCCACAAAAAAACCGAACTCTGATATTACAACTCTGATATTACAACTCTGATTACAACTACTTTGAAGAATTGAAACTGCGCGAAAATTAGTTACTTGCCTACTGACTTATAGCCATGTGAACTGAAAGCTTATGGTTTCGCAATGATATACGAGGTATTAACTCAAATCGCCCAAGACCCCCCCCCCCCCCCCTGAAACAAAGGCTTATAGCTAGCAGCGTATAATGTCAGATCTTTTATACATAACCTCTCGTTACAATCGGCGTTACGCATGCGCTGTCATATTTCATGCCTCTCATTAAACCCTCTTTCAACTCTTCCCGTCGCAGTTTCTCCTTTCGCACGAACGTCAGTTTTGTTTTCAAAATAGTTTTTATTGCGAAAATTGTGAATAAATGAAAGAGTGAAAGAGCTTCCTTATTCATTCCAGGAATGAAGACTTTTTTTCGGGCGTGGTTCATGTCATTTATACTAGCAAGGTTCATGAAGGTTGCTTCTAACTCATTACCTCAGAGTGCTCGTCGAGTCAGCGTTCGTTACTTTGAGTGGCGGGATGCAGATGTACTCAAAATTCCCGTTGTTTCTCACATGAGCACCTGCATCACTGCCGCAGGAACCTATCTATGCCTTGCTTATTTTGGTTCCTCTTTTGAAGATCTTGTTTCGCTGCGTTTCGCCAGGTGTTCGGTTGAAAGATTGGAGGCGATTAAGAGATGAAAACAATAAATGAGCTTCTAGGCTTTTTCAATGAACTTGTATGTTTTTTTGGTAGTATATATTTGTGTGGCAAACACTAATATTCCAATTAGAATGACAGTTTTCCTAGGCTGGTTCGTAAAAGCATGTTCTTTGTTACTAGTGAAATACGTATTTTTTTTTAAATTTTCTTCGAAGTCAACTGCGTGAATCGCCCAGTAAATTCATCTTCTCTGAAAAACTTTAAAGTCATGAAAATAGAAAGTGGATCAGTGAGTCAAAATCTATTTTTTTTGTCGATTGTGCTTCGCCAATGGAAAGTTAGAGCTTATTATTTTTCAGATAGGCTCGTTGCAAGTACATGCACTATGGTTGCTAGGAGCAGGCCCGTCAAGTTTCTACAGGAAATTTCGCCGCAACTATTCAAGTAAACCCCCCTTTCAGATACATTGTGGAGAGCACTCAACCTTTAAAATGTTACGGCAGAAAATTACAAAGCTCAGCGGATTGTCCTACCTAAGAACAATGTCTTTCTCGCCATACATCATCGGTTATCTCGAGCATCTCTGCACAGCCTTAGAGTAAATTGATTTTGCTTTCGTTTGGGCATGTGCCGTTTGGTCGCTTCACCTTGGCTATCGCAAACGAGATCAGCTGCGTGGGATGCGAGTTAAGCGCCGCTCGTCTACGAGACAAATGAATCGTGTTGAACGTAACTTAAGTCGAGCCTTACGGCAACTTTCATTAACAAGTCTGGTGCCCTCACAGTGTAGTGAGAGAGCTTTTACCTCACGTCGTGTCCGCAGTTTAGTACAGCGGCAACACCTTAAAGTTCTGTGCTTGATAGCTTGTAAGTATACAGTGTTCAGCACACATGTGCCACGCTTGTAGGTCTAGTACTCTCGTGCATGCACAACTTTCGTGGAGTGTACTACGTCGAGTACGTACGTGCGCGCGTTGCAGTGTAGCGCTGAATTAGTGTTCCTGCAAGATAGAGATTTGCGGGTAGCAAATGTTATTTGTGGTCAAATTGATGATTGAGTAATTGAAATATTTAACGAGAACTTATATATACGGCCTTCCTTCCTCACTGCGGTGAAATTTTACAACCATCTGCTTATAGCGGCGATGGAGCTAGGGATGTATAATCTCTGTGGTTATGCTGGTTATGGAAAAGTTTGAATTGCAAAGGATTTTCACGTATATCTTCAAGTATAATGTAACATATGCAGCCTAGTTCAGTTATTGAAAGCGAGGTATACAAAATATTTGGAATATTCTATGGTAAGACGCATTCCGTTGTTGTGAACTTCAAATGATGATCTTCTCTCATAGAGAAGGAGAATTATTTGCTGAACTCAAGTGAGAAATTCTAGTGAGGATCGAAATAAGGGAAGTTGAAAGCGCAGTCGCAAATGCACACCCACAAATTCATGCAAAGCAGTTTGATATCGTCACGCTTGTTCTTTTTTCATTTAAATTTCACCATCCGTTTGGTCTCATTAATAATTTCCTTTCACTTATCGGTAGGACTATTGAATAGATGACTGGCTTAGTTTGTTGTTATTCGTACAAAAGCTGCGCAGTACATCCCAAGGAAACGGCTGATGGTCCGAAAAGAAGAATTAAATTTACAAATATATCAAACATCGAGAATTAACTGGCGCATCTACGCCAGCCTGTCGAAGCCATACTTACATAACTGGGAAGTCCTGGTTACGGCATGGCAGTACCAGTTGTAACTGTTAGTGTACTGGAGTTGCATGGATTTGCATGAGCGAGCTTGGGTACTTGCGCTGATATAAACACTGTGAGCAATAAGCACATTTCTATTAGTGAATTTTGAATGAATTCTAATAATTGTTTATCAGGCTTAATGTAATACTTGTCTTGTTTTAATTACTACAGCAATCCGCTCTCAACTAATGTCTACAACCAACTTGTTCGAGTAGTTTGATGTGAACCTTGGTTAGTTTTCCTGAGCACCACAGCACGCTGAAAGAGATATGCTAGCCTACCTCAGCTACTGAGCCTGTACTGCTATGCTGTTGCTGTAAACATTAAAAAGAGTAGTGGTTCGTTCGGTTAAACGTAACTTCACTACAGAGCCACAGTCCATTAACCTAAACCTGCCCTGTCTGTCCGATCTGACTCATAATAGAAAGATTTGAAAGACTGTTTAAGCGCGGTGCGCATTAGTTCCTGAGCGAGTATGAATAATTATGTTTTGCTGATGTCTCTGTTAGTGCGCACGTTCGCCTGAACATCGCGACCCTGCAGATCTTCTTTCTCTCGCCCGTCTCTAGCTGGAAGCCTTCCAGTTCATTGTATTCTGCGCTCAATCAGAGGGGATTGTGCGACGGTGTATTGTGAACACAGCGGTCTTTTTGAATGGCTAGCTGCAAGTGCAAAGACGAGTCTTTCAATTGCATTGCAAGGAAATTTTTAATAACCAAACGTTGAAATTTTAATCTCTGAATTTGCAGAGGCGGCATTTGAGTATATAGAACTTAAACAACATTCTCCATTTGAGTTACACTGGATGGATCGTTTTTCATTCTGTGTATTAAAATTGAGCACCAAATACGTATTTGTTTTTGATGCCGTTCAAGTCATATGAAATAGTATAACATTTGATCGATATTTTACAGAATGCAAACTTCGAATATTAACTTATTGGGCCAATTTCTCGAGGCAAATTCCTTGTTTTAATCCAAGGAGCCCCTCGCATTACGTGAGTCATGAGGAAACTGTCCATTTCACTTGCGTATTGATTTTTCTGTGAACATTTCCGCTTCTTCGTTTTAGACCATTTTTAACGCTTTTGTATATCGTGTTACAATAATTAGTAGTTCCCACATTTTTGCAAGTTTTGATAATTCTTGCCTAACAATTAATTAAAGAGGGAAAGAAAGAAAAACTGTTCATTTCCAAGAAGTGGATACATAAATTCTATTACAACAAATTGGATGTTAAAGATTTCATAAAATAAAAGTCCTTTATTAATAAACAAACCGTAAGAGGTGGTGGATATAATAGCCGTGTCAGGGATTGATTATATCATTGAGAAAAGCAATAAAAATAGTTTCAGTGATAATTTTTCCTGGGTAGGAGGACTGAAAGCTTAATAATGCTTTAATACTATGGGGAAATGCCTATGACGCTGGAGAAAGCTAAAAAACCAAAAAGGCTTTAAGAGAACCATGCTCTGAGAAATGATGCTCAGAGAAATACTTTGAGAGAACCTTTCTTTGAGAAATGAGGCCCAAAAAAATGCTGGGGGAATTATATTTTGAGAAATGATACTCAGAAAAATGCTCTGAAAGTAAAATGCTTTGAGAAAGCCATTCTCTGATAAATTTTTCTTACAAAAATACAGTGAGAGAACTGAAAACGCTTTTCGTCTCGGGGCCTCTCTCTCAAAAAGGTAATATGTCAATGCATGAGAAAAGTAGCCTGGCACTTCCTATAATTGAAACAAAGAGTTATATTCTAAAAACGCCGCGCAGTTCACTCTTTTCTCCGTAATGCAGGATTTGAGTGATCTCGTCAGTTAGCGTACATTTTCTTCGAAATGTTCCTTGCCGCTGAATTAGTAGTGTCAGAAATTCAAGGTCTGCGTGAAGGATCAGAACAAATAGGACGCATGCAGTGCTATTCGTTTCCTAGAAATACATGAACTTCTAGTCAACAATGAACACTCTTGTGCTGATCAAATTGTATTCTGGTGTCAGAACATGCGCAGTGAGTACTGACTTTGATGCATTCAATGAAGTGGTGTAGGTGCATCCATCAGTTGCTGGAACAAGGGAACATATTTCATTGACTGCAACAGGCTAACTCGCTCAGGTCAGCTTTTTATGTCCATTACACTAGCCGTTAATTTTTTCTTGCCAGACTTGTTAATGTTTGAGGGATGCGGGCAGCCGCAAGGCTACATGTCCACGCCGGCAAAATAACGTAAATTATTCTGGCAAAACGTACCTCTTGAACACGGCGGCAAAAACATGGAATCCGTCGCAAGGCGCATGACTAGCGATCATTGGGCCTCGAGAACCGGGCCCTGATGACAGGATTCCTTGAAATGAACTCCACAATCTAATTGATGCTGCTCATTTTTTGCTGTGGTCTGTCCCGTGTGATTACCGGGGCAGCAGACCGCTCCCCGCCCCGCGCAGGGTCTCATCAGGCCGCTGAATTAATGAAATCCAAGGCGGGCCTCGTGTTACTGGCGCCGTCAGTGAGCTACGCGCTGTGTCCATTGCCTTCGAAATCAGCTCGTTTTGGGCTGCAGAGAGAGCTCCAAAGAGAGCTTTTGAGATGCAGAGAGAGAGAGAGAGAGGGGGGGGTTAAATATTTCTCGTGAGATTCAAGCCTTAGTACGCAACTACCACGCACGGACTAACCAAATTTTTAAATGTCTTAGTACCTGAACGTCCTTTCAGCGTCTTTGTTTATGTGCATAATCCCTCATCAGCTTAATCAAAGGCTGTCTGGAGTGGTTTTACATGGACAATCGGAAGCATAAATGAGTGAAAATCGCGATAAATACTAAACCGAAAGCATAAAGGAACGCTAAAATTAGCTATATTCATTTCAATTACCGGTAGTTTCGGATAGGTGCGTCTAAAAATGATAACTTTTGTACAAGTTATTGTGACTGAGTCATTTGCGTTACAAACACTCAAATAAATTCCATAAATTTTCCTGATGGACGAATTTCCTGATTTTCCTTGTAGTGGATTGTTGTGAATCTTAATTAACTTTCTGTCCAATGTTTACGCAGAACGTAAATATCATACAGGGAAAACATCTTGTCCTTTTCCATAGCGTGTTTTCCCGCGGGAAGTCCCGCTGCGTCGAAAATATCAATCTCTTATCTTACTACCAGACATATAAACGTAACGTAATAATGACGACACTGCTCACTTACAAAGTCCTCTGTCGAGATCTGTACTAAATAGGGAACGGTCCGAGCGACACGGCGCATCAGCTGTCCTGCAGTGCAGCGCTTGCCAGCTCACGAGAAGCTTCCTTTCACTTTTGCAAAATACGCTCTGAAGGTCTTGCTTTCATTTCGCGAGTGTTTTTTACGTGTACTCTGCCTTCAATATGTCTCAGCATTTAAATATTTCAAGAGGAACTTTTAAGTTTTGCTCACCGAATTAATCATGACTGCGTCGGCAATGATTAATGGCAACTTTTTCATGTTATCATACGGGATTTTGGTATTATTTTACCATAACTGTTCACAAGATTATTCTTCTCCATCTTCACGTTCATTATTTATCCTACAAATCTCAGCATACACCCAGTTGATGCATCCCCTCTTTCGTTCGCTTTAATGCACGCAGGCAGAGGCAATAAACCAGATAATCTGCCAGTCCATCAGGCTGACGGCCTTTTGAGCGGCTGATGTACTGCTCCTTTTCGCTGTCTGTCCCGTTGCCGTTTCTAGTTTTTCTCCACGGAAAAACTAGAGCTTTTCTCGCCATTTTTTCACCTGGAATCCTCAATCGGAGTGTGGAAGCCTGCGCTCGCGTATCCTCACTGCTTGTTTTTCTCCCAGTTTTTCTCGGCCATATTTCTTGGATTTGGTGCATTTTTTCTCAGTCATATTTCTCTAAGAGCAGTAAACGTCGGCGACGACTGCGATGCTCTCAGCCAGTCCCTACATTCTTCATCAGGATAGTTCTTAGTGATGCTTCTCAAAAAAAAATTTCCCTTTTTTATTGTGACTTTATTTCATTAGTTATTATGCGGTGCATTTTTTGAGATTGTATATTATATTTTTTTTGTAGGTGCTTCTCATAATTCAATTGATTTATCCCTCCATACAGCTGCCTTCAATTGGCAATTGATATTGCCATAAATACAACGAGAAAATTTCATTTCAGACTATATTCCGATGCCATACCTATGCAGTTCCCTGTTGTTCTAATAAGCATAAGTAATTGACCCTCTACGGTTCACGGGGTGATAGCAGGTCATATTTTTAGATATTCATAGCTCTATGCTTGCATCACTAGTAGTAATATTTCAGCGTCTGAACCTTCAGAAATATTCCTATGCTTTTATCCAAAATGCTTGGCTCTAGTAAACCAATTCATATATGGAGATTATCTGAGACATATTTACCTCGCAGTGAAGTGGTTTTGAAAGAGTCGTCTCCAGACAAGTCCCCAACGTAACCATAATCCAGTGTGATTCTGCTAAAGCGGAGCCTCCGCCCTTGCAATTTGGAGGAGAACAAGAAACGCACACAACGCAGCGCCTCTCATTGACGCCGGCGCTGGCAGCTCCGCAGCGACGCTCAGGTGGCCTCCTCCTCCTCCTTATCATTTATTTACGGACGCACAGGTATCATCTTCTGGCGATTTTTCGGAAGCCTCAGATTACCCGGCAACTGAGAACGATTATTTGGACTCCGGTTTTGGACATTGCTGGCTATTTGGCCTATTTTCCTTCTATCTGCCTTAATTGTAAAGGAATTTGGGTGGAGACTTAATGCAATTGTGATGGTTTGTACCGCAAGAAGAAAAACTTTGTAAAGAACTTACGAATTGGGTCGTCTATTGCCATTTAAATAAATAATATGTGTTTAAATGCTACCCTCGTAACTATTTCTCTTTAAAATATTACGTTGAGCCTGTTTTTGATAAACTTGCATGCGGAAGCAGATATGTGTTAGTGACATTATGTATGAGAAATTGAACATGTCGTCCATCACGAGCGCAGACGCGTGATGACAACTAGAGATGGTGCTTTTGGCTCGATGACGAGCCTCAAAGAACGTGCTCCGTTCTTATACTTAGAATTGTGTTCGCATAGTGTTGCATGAGCGAGTTTATATAATGGTCAAAATAGCGTATTAAAAAGGTGAAACTGGAACTTCAGTGCTCGGGAACAAAAAGGATGTAATGATACGGCATGTTTCATAAAATAACTGTGATATTGATGATCTAGCTCTCCAATTCAGCGCAACTCTGACACTAATGATATAGTCATTGTACTTACCTGTCATAATATTACCGATAGCGAACAACGATGATGTTAATGGTACAGCATCAATACTATATTGCAATGTAAGATGCGGTTATCGTGGCACCCGGTACAATTATGACTCGTTATTCCATTCCATAATGTTTCAGGCTTTTTCTTCAAATGAAAAATGCTAAAATTGATTTGGTATTTTTACATCTTATAGAAAGCAGTTGATTCGCCCCCATTTGGTGTCCTGTTAATAGCATCAAGTATTTTTGCGTGGAACTTACATCTCAATCTCAGCTTGAAAACCTATGTCACTGCATCGAGGCTGTCGATGACAATGCACCACATGACATGTATCAGGCTTGATTAAAATAAAACATCTTTTATCCTTTTTGGGTCTGGAAAGAATAGCCCAAATGCAAATTACGATGGAATTATTTTTATTAAATAACTTTTGTTTTGTTTCGTTTTAACCTTGTTCTCGTGTGAGTAACTGGTATCGCGAAATTACAGGGAAGTTAGTTTACTGATGATATGATTTTAAATTGGCAAGCATTGCATGGTTATTCTGTGTGACCAGTTTTCGTATTTGAGAATTTTTTCTCGGTTGCGGTGAATACATACATATGTTTTAAGCTAACGTTCCGGCAACCATCGAGGGAGACTTTAAAATAGAAACTTGAACCTAAATTAATACTTCCTCTAATTTTCGGAATTTTTTCAACCGCGAAATGTATACCACTCTGTACCGCTGTTGAAGCTTATTGAGTGACGTACCCTAGACACTAGAATCGCAGAATAATAAAATTAATTCTAAACAGAACACGTCGTAAATGAACAAGGCACGTCTCTGGGTGCCGGCTTCACAGCCCGTTGATATCGCGTCGTGTTTGGATGTGGCCAAAAAAGGCCTGTCTTTAGACTGCTTATAAAGTGAAGTGGCGGAGCGCCGACGAAATGTACGACTGTGACGCCCCATGCCTGCATCTCTCGCTGCGATAACAGCCCCTGCAGCCTTCGCCTCTCACTGGCGCATTATTGCATCTCGCTAGAAAAAACACTTCTCTAATTAACTCGCTCAAGCTTTTGTTTAGGTTCCGATTATATGCGATTAGTGGTCCTCCTTCAGTGAATTGATAGCTCCTGCACTCTTGTAGTAAATTGATAAGACTCGCGAACTCCATTATACAAGGTGTGATCGGAGTGTGGCTCGTTTTGCAAGCTCTTCAAAGCAAGAGTATCTTCAGATTTAGATGTTGCACAACTTGATGCTGCTTGTTAACAAGGGATTCTTCCTTCATTTTCCTTGTCCATGTTTTCGGTCAAGTAATGCAGTAGTAACTGGTAGCTTTTAATTGATGAAACTCACTTACATGACTTTTCCTTTTAGTAATCTTGAGGAGAATAATTATCGGTGCCGTTTCTCAACTACATAGAGTATCGGCCTGTTTTGCAACCAACTCATATTTCGTCCAACCACTGCAGAGGCATCTATTACGCGTTAAAAATCTTTAACTTTATTGCACGATGTGTTACTTCATCATAGCTTAAATAGAAAATGTTTACAGTTTACTTGAGTTACTATTATAGTGTATTTTGGTATGCCATCATTACTTGGCGAACAAAAGCAATGTTAAGCGAAAGTGAATAAAAGGAGACTAAAAGGAAGCGTGTGATTCTTAAGCAGTATTGAAGTATCGAAGACACCAAAATAAGACGTACATACCTCACTAGAGTAAATTTGTACGATGTGGATACCACACCATTGCAGCACCTAATTATCTTGCAATAAGAATTAAGTATAGCATTTCGATCAAACGATCGACGTCGTAGAGAGACTGTAAAATTGATATAAAATGAATGGCAGTAAAATGTAGTTGAGTGGTCTTCATATGCAAGCATGCAGATTATAATCAATTCAGTGTCGTCCCTCGTGTGCGGGCTGGTCGTGTCGGACCACCTCAGCGCGGGCACAAGTGTGCGTCCTGCGCTGTGTTTTTTCGCCGTTTCAATCGCGCGCTCCGTTATGTGGTCACCACCGGTGTTTCAAGACGAGCTCATAGCTATATGTCTACACGCTGCTACCTCTAACTTCCTTTCAGAGGATGCGGCTGCGAAAGCTTGGCTCCATTTTGTTTGTTTATTGCTTATTTATTTGTTGCTTTGTTGTGCTGAGGAGGAAATTATTTCAAGTTAAATGTTTCTTAATTAATTTTAAAAGCACGACGTTGTGCAATTCTTATTTTTAAGCCATGGTAGACGACCTTTTTGTATTCCTTGAAATTAATTTCTACCGATTTCAATTAAGTATGATATTTTAAAATAAGTCATGCAGCAAGCCGGTTCACTTCGATTAGGGCACGCTAAATTCTCAAGTTTCGAAATACTGAATAATTAAGTTCTTGTTTTACAAGCGCTATAATTTATTATCGCTCATCGTACTTTCAACAACATTGGTCATTTTTATGCACCCGAGCAGGCACACGTAGGCTGTTTTTCTAGGCAATTCGGTTCGAACCTCTCAATCTTTTCCTTTACCTTTGTCAGTTGAGGGTTCAAGTTTAAGTTTAACGTAGGTTCATGTTTTTTCAGCCGGTGGCCAACTGGAGAGTTGGTTTTTCATTATGTCCTCAGGCGACTCAACTACGGCTATTTATATTAGAATACCTATAGAGGTAGTTCGAGCAATCTGAATGAAAGCCCATTAAATGAAAACCTTTTTCAAATCCAATAAGTTGATTATTTTGTATCAACTTTGTGGAAATATGCCGTTTCACATCTTTCTTCCTTTCTTTTACTTGATCAGTAACAACTTGTTCTTCCTCGATTGAAAGTATGGGCGTTTCTTGTTTAGTTTCCAATAAAACAATTCTATCAACCAACGGCTTAACGACGCCAACGGCAGACAATTCTACTTTTTCTTCTCCGGCCAGCGAACGCAAGAGTCTAGAGCAAAGTTTCATAATATTTCACTTTTTCGGAGTGTACAGCTCGCTGCGGGAATTTTTGTTAACATACCCTAAAAGTTTATACGTTGCAAGTTGTATGTTACAAAACGTAAAATGCCATGAAAATTCAGCTTGATAGGCCTAAGAATCCCAGACCGAGCGTTGCGCAACACGCTGGCACCTGAGCCCGTACCTGCGCCGCAACGCGCTTCCTGAGCGCCCGTCCAGACGCCCTGCAGACCGGCCACGTGCTTCCTGTGCCCGCTGCTGCTCGCTGGTCAGGCGTGGTGGAGGTGTGTGCTTGTTTCTGTCGCCCTGTGGTGGAGGTGTGTACTGGCCACGGTATACCGTCTCTGTGGTGGAGTGATCGTGTACTGCTGGGGTGTCCGTAGTCAAGGAATAGTTGCAAGCACGTGTAACAGTGATTGAAAAGTAGTTGCGAAGACGTGTGTCCGTGATTAGAGTAGCCACGAGTATAAGTGTGCTATTACTTTGATAAATGATGCAGTATTGATGTCTGTGGTATCTAAGATGCTGGCATCTAATTTACGAGTATATATAAAAGGAACTGCGTCTTTCCGCATCTTCGTTACACTTTGAAAATATAAGATTAACTCCGTAGGACAGATACTCTATCCGACTAATTAATCATACTCGTAAATGATCTGAAATAGTTTCCTTTGTTTCCACGGTTTTTGGATATTGTGAGTGAATTGTAACTCAAACTTTCGGACACGCAGTTGTTTTTCCATTGGCATGGTTTTTCTGTTAAGGCCCGGCATTCTGCCATGCAGCGAGATACATTCACATGAAATGCAAGATCTCATCTGGTCATTTATTTCTGCAGCTTGACCTTTTGTTAGCTCCTTGCTGATCTCTATCAACCTTACTGCTCTTATATTTCACAGCCCTCTTTCGTATCTCTATCCTTCCTTTCACCTTCATTCGTGTCTCACCATCGCTTTTTCACCGTGTCCCAGTGGTTAAGGGCATTCTCCTTTCACATAAAGGTTCGGGCAGACAGTTGTTTCTTCCTATTTGGGAAAAAATGGAATTTTGCCGTAAATCCTTCGCAACCCAGGTATTTGAAATGAGTATTAACTCGATCAGGAATAACCGTAATGACATCACGTCTGTAGTATAAGGCATTTAAAAATTCATTGCAATAAATGAAATGCATTGGAATAAAATATAATTTCTTTTTCTCCGGTCGCCGCTCTCCCCGCGCCGCCTCCGTCCCTGCGTGAGGGTGCCCGCTGGAGCGCACATAACAAGCGCCTCAGCGGCCGCTCGTCCGCCGCTCGTTGGCGCGCAGTCACTCGTGGATTATGAGGCCCTGCTCCACACCGCCTTCTTCCACTCCCATTTTGTCCCCTCTCTATTGGAATTGTACTAACTAAATAAAATAAAGCTAAACTGTCTGTGGTTCACCTCAAGAAAATTATGAAACTCTTGGAACTTTTGTTGCGTGAATTATTGGACGGGTTAAATTTTTAGCATGTTGATTTATATGGTTAGATAAATTTCACTCCCGCAATTTAGTAGTCTACCGTCGTGATTTCTTTGATTTTGTTATATTTTGGCCAGCCAACGCTATAAGGTTTATGGAGTTTAAATAGTCCCCTGAATGGTTTCCAAAATTTGACACTTTTATGGGACATATCCCTACCTCAGTTTACATACCTACAATTCCTGAAATGTGAGTGAAAACAAAACACATTTAATGTTTGCTTATTCACGATTTTTCCGTTTCAAAGTTTTTTTTTAAATTTGTCTCAAGTTATTATTTATGCCATGTTTCCCTGTCGACCGTGTTTCCCTGTTTCGTGTTCCCTGTCGACCGTGTTTCCCTGTTTCGTGTTCCCTGTTTCGTGTTCCCTGTTTACCGTGTTTCCCTGTCGACCGTGTTTCCATGTCGACCGTGTTTCCCTGTTTCGTGTTCCCTGTTTCGTGTTCCCTGTTTACCGTGTTTCTCTGTTTCGTGTTCCCTGTTTCGTGTTCCCTGTTTACCGTGTTTCCCTGTCGACCGTGTTTCCATGTCGACCGTGTTTCCCTGTTTCGTGTTCCTGTCGACCGTGTTTCACTGTCGACCGTGTTTCCCTGTCGACAGTGTTTCCCTGTCGACCGTGTTTCCCTGTTTCGTGTTCCCTGTCGACCGTGTTTCCCTGTTTCGTGTTCCCTGTTTCGTGTTCCCTGTTTACCGTGTTTCCCTGTCGACCGTGTTTCCCTGTCGACCGTGTTTCCCTGTCGACCGTGTTTCCCTGTTTCCTGTTCCCTGTCGACCGTGTTTCCCTGTCGACCGTGTTTCCCTGTTTCGTGTTCCCTGTCGACCGTGTTTCCCTGTTTCGTGTTCCCTGTCGACCGTGTTTCACTGTCGACCGTGTTTCCCTGTTTCGTGTTCCCTGTCGACCGTGTTTCCCTGTTTCGTGTTCCCTGTCGACCGTGTTTCACTGTCGACCGTGTTTCCCTGTTTCGTGTTCCCTGTCGACCGTGTTTCCCTGTCGACCGTGTTTCCCTGTCGACCGTGTTTCCCTGTTTCGTGTTCCCTGTCGACCGTGTTTCACTGTCGACCGTGTTTCCCTGTTTCGTGTTCCCTGTCGACCGTGTTTCCCTGTCGACCGTGTTTCCCTGTTTCGTGTTCCCTGTCGACCGTGTTTCCCTGTTTCGTGTTCCCTGTCGACCGTGTTTCACTGTCGACCGTGTTTCCCTGTTTCGTGTTCCCTGTCGACCGTGTTTCCCTGTCGACCGTGTTTCCCTGTCGACCGTGTTTCCCTGTTTCGTGTTCCCTGTCGACCGTGTTTCACTGTCGACCGTGTTTCCCTGTTTCGTGTTCCCTGTCGACCGTGTTTCACTGTCGACCGTGTTTCCCTGTCGACCGTGTTTCCCTGTTTCCTGTTCCCTGTCGACCGTGTTTCCCTGTCGACCGTGTTTCCCTGTTTCGTGTTCCCTGTCGACCGTGTTTCCCTGTCGACCGTGTTTCCCTGTTTCGTGTTCCCTGTCGACCGTGTTTCCCTGTTTCGTGTTCCCTGTTGACCGTGTTTCCCTGTTTCGTGTTCCCTGTCGACCGTGTTTCCCTGTTTCGTGTTCCCTGTCGACCGTGTTTCCCTGTCGACCGTGTTTCCCTGTCGACCGTGTTTCCCTGTTTCGTGTTCCCTGTTGACCGTGTTTCCCTGTTTCGTGTTCCCTGTTGACCGTGTTTCCCTGTTTCGTGTTCCCTGTCGACCGTGTTTCCCTGTCGACCGTGTTTCCCTGTTTCGTGTTCCCTGTCGACCGTGTTTCCCTGTCGACCGTGTTTCCCTGTTTCGTGTTCCCTGTCGACCGTGTTTCCCTGTCGACCGTGTTTCCCTGTTTCGTGTTCCCTGTCGACCGTGTTTCCCTGTCGACCGTGTTTCCCTGTTTCGTGTTCCCTGTCGACCGTGTTTCCCTGTTTCGTGTTCCCTGTTGACCGTGTTTCCCTGTCGACCGTGTTTCCCTGTTTCGTGTTCCCTGTCGACCGTGTTTCCCTGTCGACCGTGTTTCCCTGTTTCGTGTTCCCTGTCGACCGTGTTTCCCTGTCGACCGTGTTTCCCTGTTTCGTGTTCCCTGTCGACCGTGTTTCCCTGTCGACCGTGTTTCCCTGTTTCGTGTTCCCTGTCGACCGTGTTTCCCTGTTTCGTGTTCCCTGTCGACCGTGTTTCCCTGTCGACCGTGTTTCCCTGTTTCGTGTTCCCTGTCGACCGTGTTTCCCTGTCGACCGTGTTTCCCTGTTTCGTGTTCCCTGTCGACCGTGTTTCCCTGTCGACCGTGTTTCCCTGTTTCGTGTTCCCTGTCGACCGTGTTTCCCTGTTTCGTGTTCCCTGTTGACCGTGTTTCCCTGTCGACCGTGTTTCCCTGTTTCGTGTTCCCTGTCGACCGTGTTTCCCTGTCGACCGTGTTTCCCTGTTTCGTGTTCCCTGTCGACCGTGTTTCCCTGTCGACCGTGTTTCCCTGTTTCGTGTTCCCTGTCGACCGTGTTTCCCTGTCGACCGTGTTTCCCTGTTTCGTGTTCCCTGTCGACCGTGTTTCCCTGTTTCGTGTTCCCTGTTGACCGTGTTTCCCTGTTTCGTGTTCCCTGTCGACCGTGTTTCCCTGTCGACCGTGTTTCCCTGTTTCGTGTTCCCTGTCGACCGTGTTTCCCTGTCGACCGTGTTTCCCTGTTTCGTGTTCCCTGTCGACCGTGTTTCCCTGTCGACCGTGTTTCCCTGTTTCGTGTTCCCTGTCGACCGTGTTTCCCTGTCGACCGTGTTTCCCTGTTTCGTGTTCCCTGTCGACCGTGTTTCACTGTCGACCGTGTTTCCCTGTTTCGTGTTCCCTGTCGACCGTGTTTCCCTGTTTCGTGTTCCCTGTCGACCGTGTTTCCCTGTTTCGTGTTCCCTGTCGACCGTGTTTCCCTGTTTCGTGTTCCCTGTCGACCGTGTTTCCCTGTTTCGTGTTCCCTGTCGACCGTGTTTCCCTGTTTCGTGTTCCCTGTCGACCGTGTTTCCCTGTCGACCGTGTTTCCCTGTTTCGTGTTCCCTGTCGACCGTGTTTCCCTGTCGACCGTGTTTCCCTGTTTCGTGTTCCCTGTCGACCGTGTTTCCCTGTCGACCGTGTTTCCCTGTTTCGTGTTCCCTGTCGACCGTGTTTCCCTGTCGACCGTGTTTCCCTGTTTCGTGTTCCCTGTTTACCGTGTTTCTCTGTCGACCGTGTTTCCCTGTTTCGTGTTCCCTGTCGACCGTGTTTCACTGTCGACCGTGTTTCCCTGTTTCGTGTTCCCTGTCGACCGTGTTTCCCTGTTTCGTGTTCCCTGTCGACCGTGTTTCACTGTCGACCGTGTTTCCCTGTTTCGTGTTCCCTGTCGACCGTGTTTCCCTGTTTCGTGTTCCCTGTCGACCGTGTTTCCCTGTTTCGTGTTCCCTGTCGACCGTGTTTCCCTGTTTCGTGTTCCCTGTCGACCGTGTTTCCCTGTTTCGTGTTCCCTGTCGACCGTGTTTCCCTGTTTCGTGTTCCCTGTCGACCGTGTTTCCCTGTCGACCGTGTTTCCCTGTTTCGTGTTCCCTGTCGACCGTGTTTCCCTGTCGACCGTGTTTCCCTGTTTCGTGTTCCCTGTCGACCGTGTTTCCCTGTCGACCGTGTTTCCCTGTTTCGTGTTCCCTGTCGACCGTGTTTCACTGTCGACCGTGTTTCCCTGTTTCGTGTTCCCTGTCGACCGTGTTTCTCTGTCGACCGTGTTTCCCTGTTTCGTGTTCCCTGTCGACCGTGTTTCCCTGTTTCGTGTTCCCTGTCGACCGTGTTTCCCTGTTTCGTGTTCCCTGTCGACCGTGTTTCCCTGTCGACCGTGTTTCCCTGTTTCGTGTTCCCTGTCGACCGTGTTTCCCTGTCGACCGTGTTTCCCTGTTTCGTGTTCCCTGTCGACCGTGTTTCCCTGTTTCGTGTTCCCTGTCGACCGTGTTTCCCTGTCGACCGTGTTTCCCTGTTTCGTGTTCCCTGTCGACCGTGTTTCTCTGTCGACCGTGTTTCCCTGTTTCGTGTTCCCTGTCGACCGTGTTTCCCTGTTTCGTGTTCCCTGTCGACCGTGTTTCCCTGTCGACCGTGTTTCCCTGTTTCGTGTTCCCTGTCGACCGTGTTTCCCTGTCGACCGTGTTTCCCTGTTTCGTGTTCCCTGTTTACCGTGTTTCTCTGTCGACCGTGTTTCCCTGTTTCGTGTTCCCTGTCGACCGTGTTTCACTGTCGACCGTGTTTCCCTGTTTCGTGTTCCCTGTCGACCGTGTTTCCCTGTCGACCGTGTTTCCCTGTTTCGTGTTCCCTGTCGACCGTGTTTCACTGTCGACCGTGTTTCCCTGTTTCGTGTTCCCTGTCGACCGTGTTTCCCTGTTTCGTGTTCCCTGTCGACCGTGTTTCCCTGTTTCGTGTTCCCTGTCGACCGTGTTTCCCTGTTTCGTGTTCCCTGTCGACCGTGTTTCCCTGTTTCGTGTTCCCTGTCGACCGTGTTTCCCTGTTTCGTGTTCCCTGTCGACCGTGTTTCCCTGTCGACCGTGTTTCCCTGTTTCGTGTTCCCTGTCGACCGTGTTTCCCTGTCGACCGTGTTTCCCTGTTTCGTGTTCCCTGTCGACCGTGTTTCCCTGTCGACCGTGTTTCCCTGTTTCGTGTTCCCTGTCGACCGTGTTTCACTGTCGACCGTGTTTCCCTGTTTCGTGTTCCCTGTCGACCGTGTTTCTCTGTCGACCGTGTTTCCCTGTTTCGTGTTCCCTGTCGACCGTGTTTCCCTGTTTCGTGTTCCCTGTCGACCGTGTTTCCCTGTTTCGTGTTCCCTGTCGACCGTGTTTCCCTGTCGACCGTGTTTCCCTGTTTCGTGTTCCCTGTCGACCGTGTTTCCCTGTCGACCGTGTTTCCCTGTTTCGTGTTCCCTGTCGACCGTGTTTCCCTGTTTCGTGTTCCCTGTCGACCGTGTTTCCCTGTCGACCGTGTTTCCCTGTTTCGTGTTCCCTGTCGACCGTGTTTCTCTGTCGACCGTGTTTCCCTGTTTCGTGTTCCCTGTCGACCGTGTTTCCCTGTTTCGTGTTCCCTGTCGACCGTGTTTCCCTGTCGACCGTGTTTCCCTGTTTCGTGTTCCCTGTCGACCGTGTTTCTCTGTCGACCGTGTTTCCCTGTTTCGTGTTCCCTGTCGACCGTGTTTCACTGTCGACCGTGTTTCCCTGTTTCGTGTTCCCTGTCGACCGTGTTTCCCTGTCGACCGTGTTTCCCTGTTTCGTGTTCCCTGTCGACCGTGTTTCCCTGTTTCGTGTTCCCTGTCGACCGTGTTTCCCTGTTTCGTGTTCCCTGTTTACCGTGTTTCCCTGTTTCGTGTTCCCTGTTTCGTGTTCCCTGTTTACCGTGTTTCTCTGTCGACCGTGTTTCCCTGTTTCGTGTTCCCTGTCGACCGTGTTTCCCTGTCGACCGTGTTTCCCTGTTTCGTGTTCCCTGTCGACCGTGTTTCCCTGTTTCGTGTTCCCTGTCGACCGTGTTTCCCTGTTTCGTGTTCCCTGTTTCGTGTTCCCTGTTTACCGTGTTTCTCTGTCGACCGTGTTTCCCTGTTTCGTGTTCCCTGTCGACCGTGTTTCACTGTTTCGTGTTCCCTGTCGACCGTGTTTCCCTGTTTCGTGTTCCCTGTCGACCGTGTTTCCCTGTTTCGTGTTCCCTGTCGACCGTGTTTCCCTGTCGACCGTGTTTCCCTGTTTCGTGTTCCCTGTCGACCGTGTTTCCCTGTTTCGTGTTCCCTGTCGACCGTGTTTCCCTGTTTCGTGTTCCCTGTTTACCGTGTTTCTCTGTCGACCGTGTTTCCCTGTTTCGTGTTCCCTGTCGACCGTGTTTCACTGTTTCGTGTTCCCTGTCGACCGTGTTTCACTGTTTCGTGTTCCCTGTCGACCGTGTTTCCCTGTTTCGTGTTCCCTGTTTACCGTGTTTCTCTGTCGACCGTGTTTCCCTGTTTCGTGTTCCCTGTCGACCGTGTTTCCCTGTTTCGTGTTCCCTGTCGACCGTGTTTCCCTGTCGACCGTGTTTCCCTGTTTCCTGTTCCCTATCAACCGTGTTTCCCTGTTTCGTGTTCCCTGTTTCGTGTTCCCTGTTTACCGTGTTTCCCTGTCGACCGTGTTTCCCTCTTTCGTGTTCCCTGTCGACCGTGTTTCCCTGTTTCGTGTTCCCTGTCGACCGTGTTTCCCTGTTTCGTGTTCCCTGTCGACCGTGTTTCCCTGTTTCCTGTTCCCTATCAACCGTGTTTCCCTGTTTCGTGTTCCCTGTTTCGTGTTCCCTGTTTACCGTGTTTCCCTGTCGACCGTGTTTCCCTCTTTCGTGTTCCCTGTCGACCGTGTTTCCCTGTTTCGTGTTCCCTGTCAACCGTGTTTCCCTGTTTCGTGTTCCCTGTTTCGTGTTCCCTGTTTCGTGTTCCCTGTTTCGTGTTCCCTGTCGACCGTGTTTCCTTGTTTCGTGTTCCCTGTTGACCGTGTTTCCCTGTCGACAGTATTTCAATATCGACCGTGTGGTGTGGCTGATCCCAAAACTACTCACAAATATAAATGACGTCTACGCTACGAGAAGAGGAATGCCTCTGGCTCGCGTATCTCTTCATTAGGCCTCTATAGAAGAACCGTGTTGACTCGAGTAAGATACGTACGCGACAGAAATTTAAGTATTAGTTTAATCTAATCTACAAATCTTCCAAAACTTTTCCCAATTCCGAATTTTCTCTTAACCAAATCGTCACCATCCCAGTTCTGTAAAGGAAAGGGAAGATTTGTCCGGAGCACCTGGAGAGAGTTTTCGTACCGGCGAATATCTGGCTCATCCTTCCCGTTCAGCAATACGCAGCCATGTTGAGCAGAGGGCCTGATGAATGTAAAAAATTCTGATGATGATTTTACGGTGATTGACAGATCGCCCAGTGTGTGGGGCCTTAGAATATTGGAATCGTGACACATTTTCAGGCAAAAAAGGTTAAATGACACTTTTAGTTCCTGCTCTTTTTATAGGGCAAATATGTATAATTTTGTCATTTGTTTCTGTATTTTTGTATTGATGAATACAAAGTTTGGAATTTAGTAACGTTCGTGACCTTCTTCGTTCGCAGTACAGATTATACTTAATATTTTGCCGAACTGATGTAACACTGTTACAGCTGCACGTTTTCGTTTTTGCGGCATTTTGAAAAATTATTAATTTTATGGGCATTTTCAACGCTTTCAAATTTTTAGTGGAAGCATTCAGGATTGCAAAATTTACGTCTCGCATTAAATTTCTTTTACAAGCTATAATTTATGATATCGGAGGCAAAAGGAATATGAAAAACGCATTCTTTTATTCTCTGCATTAAAAATGAACTCATGTGCGTTTACTTATTTAATTTATGCTTTTTGTTCACAATTATAGCAATATTCTAAGTATTCATAAGTAACATAGTTACTATTCTTAACAACGAAAGTTTTTACCGAGAAATTTCCAAGTGGTATTTCAATATGAGCCTTTATTAAAATGTTTGACTGTCCAAATGCCCAAAACGCGCAATGCTACCCAAAATTTTCCAGCCATTGCAGAGGAGCCTCAGCGTGCGAAGCTACAGAAATTTCACAACTTTCCATTTCTCATCATCATCACTTCATGCAGGGCCTCTAAGCAGTTCATAGTTCGAGTGGAGCAAGCAGCCTACGGTCGAGAACCACTACACTGGAAGCAAGCTGCTATATTCTTCCTGAAAGACCCCGCCTAAAAAACCGCTCTTACAAACATGGATGAATTGCAGCGGTTGTGAGCTGTTTGTTGGACCGCCTAATTAACTGGCTGTGCTGCACCTTTTTAGCGTCCCTGTTGACTTTCTGGAGCAGCCGTGGACAAGAGGCGGGCCTCGAGCTCCGCGTTGCCAATCTCAGTCCGTCGACAATTTCGGTTCTGAGTTGTGTGCTCAATTTGGTTGCTCGAGTGAAGCCTGCAGCAGCCCCGCATATTAGAAAGTTTCACTTCTAAATAAATGAAGAAACACGATCAATAAGCCGCTTTTCTCTCATAAAACTTGAACTTGTTTTCGCTTTGAAGTTAACTTAATGATTGCGGGAATATAGAGATGACACGGTTTTTGGCGAGACGCAGTTCGTGTTACGACCCTGAGGATGAATATGCGCCTGCCTGAGCCGAGACTCCTTGTTCTTTCGTCCGAGTTTTGTGGAGCAGGCATTCAGAGATTGGTGAATAGGGCGCCGGGACATCTGTCACGCGTGGCGCGTCTTGTGTGTGCACGAGTAGTCATTTTGAATTTCTGTACTCCGTGTCTATTTGCTGTATTTTGCGCTTCTCTGTTACACTCTAGCACTAACAGGTTGTTCGTTTTACGCTCGATGAAAAATTAATTTGTTCTTGTGGTACAACGAGTGAAAGGAAGCGGTTATCATAACGAATTTTCAGAATAAACTTGTCCCTTAAAATGCACGAAGCTTTGGGCTTTGTTTCAAACTTCAGTTCTTGTTTTGAGTTTCAATGAATTTATCAGTGATGTTGACGAGAGGTGGATTTAAGATAAAACAACACTTTCCTTCCTCGAATTTGAATTGAAAGAGATTGGCCTTTCTTGCACTTCTTATCTTTATTATTATCTGACGTACAGATATGATACAACATCTGTAAATTTTTCAACATATGTCTTACATTAGAGTTAAGAATAAATGATATCAGCCATAATCAAAAATCCAATTCATTTTTTGTTTGCAAACGCACTTAAGAATCAAGGAAAAACCGTTGAATTACTCGCTTCTCCAAAGGAAACCTAATGAAGAAAAGGTCTTAACACAAGTTTCCCAAGCTTGGGATCGTATCTCCCAAGAATTGGCTCGCTAAACAACTTTATTAGCAAGCTCCAATGCTGAGGATATTCTGTACATTACCTGCGGACGAGAACGTTGTGGTCATTTGTAGCTTTCGTGAGATACATGGTGGGTTAAATTCTTCGAAAGCTTCGCTAGCCTCTGGCCGTCTGGAGTATTATGGACTTTCTCTCCGCGACCTTGGAAGCGATAACAATTTAGCGAGTGTGAGGCGGTGCTTCTCTCCATCATTTTATTGGTTTATATCCCTGGCGTTCACTGAAGGTCTCAATCTCTGATCCACGACTATAAAACTCACCCCACACTGGGCGATTCGCACCCTCGATATGGCCTAGCCGTTCGTACACGGAGCCTCCTCTAGATACTTCGTCCTTGTCCTTCGTTGTCAGCCACATCGTGAACTTGTTGGTTATGTCTCCACCACGTCCATCAGCAGTCTGATACCGAAAGCACAAGTGGCTCAGTAACTCTAAAGCACAAATTTCTAAAGGACTCTTGAACGTTAGTAAGTTGTAGTGCAATGTTTAACTTCAGTGAGTTATTCCACGAAGTTCTGCTGATGTCGTATTATTACAGGGGAATAGCTGGATATGATAATGTAGGCGACCCTGCTATAATATTCACTTTTTTGCTTCATTCTTGGGCATAAACTCAACTTGGTCCTAAGCTCTAAAAATCAGTAGGAATGTTCTGCATTTTATGAAGAGCCTCTGGCGTAAAATGAGAAAAAATCCTGCAAGTGTTGAAGGTGCCCGTGTTGTTGAAGGAACCACTTAATCCATGTCTTTATAAAAAATTACTGAGACGTCAGTAAGGCTAGATTGACTTTTCCTCAAGTAATGATATCAGTAATGCTCGGTCAACTTGCAGATAAATTCCTTAATTTGGCCGCAAAAGAAGCTAATCTGGTCAACACGCTTCACATCCTTGAGACTAGAGTCCCCTGCCTACGAATTCCTCATCTCTTCAGCCATGCTTTGTTCATTTGTCACATGTCGTTATTCTACTATAAATTTTTTGTCCTTGTGAAATTTCTATCCAGTAGCGACCCTGCGAGATTTTGTTACGCTGTGAGATACCGAGAACGAATGAAAAGTTGATCAACATGAAATTGTGATTGGGACTATTTTTCTTCAATTATTTCAAAGATATTCATAACAATGAACTTGAGATATTATGAGTGCATTTTATCATTCATTACTGATCACAAAATAAGCACCCCTCGGTCTGGTTCATTCTTTTTCTTGATAATTTGTTCTGAGAGCTACATGCACAAAAAATGCTGTTACTTGTACATAATATACAAAATATAATAACTGAGGAGTTTACTAACATGAACATAATATAAAGAAAACAATATCAAGTGAGCAAGCGCTTGCTGCACGCTTGCGTTGGGAAATTATATGAGTTTTGCCTTGTCTTACGCTGTAAAAATCTGTTTCAGCGGTCACTAGAGATCTAATATAACGCCGTGATCTAATGTGAAACTCTAGGGCGAAATGTTCTTTTCTGTGTGGTTGATAAAGAATAAGACATCGGAAAACATTAAAATGTTGGTGTTGCGTGCAAACCAACCTCAAAACACGACACTAGTTACAACAAGGTTTTCCACTATAAATTTATGCGTACAAATACTTTTTTATATCACTTTGTTCAAAGTAGTGAAAAAAATTTCACTCTGCTGAATACCTTATGTTCAAAGTGTAATGTTTAAATGTTTAAAGTGTGAACCTGCAATGATCAATTCTGATAATTATTAATCCGAGTTCTATCTTTCAGAGACCACAACGTAAGTATTTATGGCGTGTATTACTTAACATTGCTTTGTGATGACTTTTTACTTAGCTCCAATTTCACGCGCACTTTGTGCAGCTCGAGAGACTCAATTGGTTAAAATTATAACCTCTCTAAGATTTGATTTGTACGATCTGTACAGTTTGAGAAGCTGTGCGTGTTTTGCCGTTACCATTTTGAAGAGTACCTCAAGCTATGAAATAATCACGCAAAATTGGCAGCCAAAACTTTTTTTTAATCAATTGATTCTTGACTATGTCCTATTTAAATACATATGTACGTACATGATCATTGCCACTGTCGCAATTTTTGTTTTAGCGCTGTAGTGCTGTACAACTACCAATAATACTTCGCCCTTAACTTCTACTATCATCGAGTTGTTTTTCTTTTTGCGAGTCTCGGGAGATGCGCGCGTTTCGCATTTCACGCTGCTCGCACAGCCTCGCGCGTTCCCTCAGAAGAACATCGCTCGACTGTAACAAATGATGACGACGCATGAATTTAATCCGGATTGGGCGGGTGCGGGGTCCTTTTGGTCTCTTGAGTAATCCTCTTGTAATCGGCACATTAATGCGCAGTAATCCCGGCCCATCTTTTGAGTAATCAGCGCAGGTCTGGTGCTCAATGCTCCTTGTTCATTCCGGCAAGTCTGAGAAGTGCATCACGGAGATCCCCGTCGTCTTCATCCTGCTTGCCCATAGAAATGCACGTGAACTTCCGTGCTGCCGGTGTGTTCCAGTCCTCATAACGCTCTGTTCTCTGGGAGTGGTGGTTGTTTTGTTTGTGTGGCATTTTGTTTACGGAGACGGTGAATTGCTCAAGGGTAAAAATTTCACCCTGTATAAGGCTGAAGACTTTGATTGAGCTATCGATAAGCTCATTCTCCTGAGTGGATTTCAGCACAACTGGTTTAGCATTCCCAATTTTATTCAACTTGGTGCAAAAGATACCTCTGGGCTTGTTAGACGTGCAGATTTCGTGGGACTAAATGCATCTCGCGCTACCAATTCTATTTGTAATGCAACCGCACGTGATAAATCATCCATCAATGAAATGTAAAGGCATAAATGTGCTAATTCGTCACCGATCACGACCGTAACGCTGCAATAGTCTTAGTGTTTTGACTAGTTATTAGCGGGTGTTGTGATCTGCAGGTAGAACATGGGCAAACTAGAACTATTTCCCTGAGAATAAATTAAAGATATTCCAAAGTTCGTCTCATTTTTCTTCCTATTTCTCTCATCTTTCTAAGCTTTCATCATATAAGTATATACCTTGAAAAATTTCTCAGGATTTATTTTCCATTGTGCACGTTAGCAGCTGCTTTTATGTTAACATGTCATGCCTTTGAAATGAGGCAAGTGTTTTTCAGCTTCAGCACGGAGTGCTTTGCGGAGCTTTAAAACTTTCAGCATTTTAATGAAGCGGGGCACATAAATCACAAATTCTCACTGTAAATCATTGTGAAATTGTGTAAGAACAGAGGGCATACAGAACAGAGAAATGAAATAAAAATTCACATTTGGGTAGAAATATTTTTTATAGATTTCGATGAGTATTGCAGCGAAGTATGTCGGTTTCCTTATGCATTTCACCGTAGTCTAAACACTCACGTGCTATCAGTAAACAGCATTAAAAACTCTGAAAAGCACTAGACACACTAAGAGCGGAAAAATTGTTTGTTATTTTCTTTCAAGAGACCTTCAAAATTAAGCGCTTTTTACGTGAATACTTTTGGAAGATAATGTGAGCCACAACGACGCATAATGAACTTTTAGCGCAGAAGCCTAATTAATGATCTAAACATAAATAAAAATTTTTGGCGTTCCGGCTGAATGTTACGAACTCGCTGGTTACTTCGCATGGATGAGAGACATATTGTTGAATTGGCATGAAAATTCCATCAGATTAGTTCAGTTAGAGACATTTAACTCTATTACCGACTGACCAGTAACTTTTGAGTTCAAGCAGCACTCCGTGGTGCCGTTGGAAGAGCAGGTGGACCTGCGACCGCGCTCATTTTCCATCTGCTCGTCTGTGATGCGTCTTCTGAACGTGGTGCTCTAGACCGCTGTATCGCACTCACTTTTGGAGCTTTTTTTCTGCGAAAAGCTTCTCTTCGTTTCTTCAGTTTTTATAACTTTTCAGTCCTGATAACTCTTCTCCTGGTAACGTTTCTTCAGTCCTGCTAACTCATCACATGTTTATTTTCGCAGAGTATGAGTTGTTTGTTCTTTCAGTAAGCGAGCTCGCTAAACGCGTTTTGAAATATTTTAAGCCGCATTTCTACCGTTGCTTTAGAACAACTATGGCATTTCCTGCTTTTTGACCCTTTTATTTATTTTAAGTTATATTCTTTAATGAGCAAAATAACCAATTTTATTAACATTGAGCAATTAAACGGGACAATTTGTGACAAACTCACAACTTCCCGAGTGCTCGAGGTCTGTCGTGTGTATCAAGAGCTGCTCGCTGTGAAGCCATTGTTCAGGAGAGTGACCGAGTGTGCCTGAAGATAAGGACTCAGGGAATCTAGCTTCGTTCATGCTTGCTGCCTTGAGTGACTTAGAACTTATTGTAGCCTAGCAGTTACAAACTATTGTTTCTTTGTACCTGCGTGCCTGCATAAAGATCATGATTTAGGAAATCAGACACGGATCATTTAGTTGTATTTTCTTGTCGATTTTAGAGTACTTTCGAGATACAGTGCATTAAAAATGATATTGTAGTTCTATTTAAGCATATCTGTTCTTTTTG
Organism: Morinoia aosen; assembly: GCA_030386875.1. Classification (NCBI taxonomy): domain Eukaryota; kingdom Metazoa; phylum Arthropoda; class Malacostraca; order Amphipoda; family Talitridae; genus Morinoia; species Morinoia aosen. The sequence continues at coordinate 51,161,172 of CM059567.1, read as the reverse complement.
GTGAGAAGTTTTGAAGATTAGATTGTCTTGAACTAATAGCTAATTTTGTGAAAAATTTACTCTCCAACTCCAACAGAGATTTGCGATGAAGGCACGTGTCTGTTTCTTGGCAAATATCGTGACACATCTACTCTCCATTGTTTATTTTTCTTCATTGCAATTCTTTATTCCGATTTGTCTTGTCTCGTGCTCTCGTAGCCGTGTAGTTAAAGAACCCACCCGTCCGTGAAGGTGTCGAGAGTTCGAATCCCGGTACTGTGTAGCGACATTCTCTGTTGGGTATAGGAGAAAAAAATCAAAGCACAATACCCCACTCTACCCCGGTGTCTGAAATGGGTACCGGTCTTGACCGAGGGCAACCGTCATGGCGTCCTGTCGTTAGTTATAAGGCATTTGAAAAAACAGTGTACAAGGTGAAATACATCAGGCTTGATTGGAAATAAAACATCCTTAGATGCCGATGTTTGTTTGTTTTCAACGCTCGCAAAAGACTATTTCGTGCAAGATTTGTTCAGTATTCCGCTGTCGCTCTCTGATACCATCCTGATTGAGTGGTGCTATCAGGCGATTTCAAAAGAAACGTAAACTTTCAATGAAAAATCGACTGATATTTTCAAGTTCTTTAGGCTTGAGATGTTAACATCATTACGATTTAAGTAAATATAATGAAATCTTAGGGCTATATTCGAAAAGTAATAGGCTACAGGACCTTAAAAGAACATAAACTCCAAAACATTATAAGAGCATAAACTACAAAACCTTATAAGAGCATAAACCACAAGACATTATCAGAGCATAAGCCACAGGGCCTTATAAGAGCATAAACTACAAGACCTTATAAGAGCATAAACTACAAGACCATAGAAGAGCATAAATGAACGTGTCCTGATCACGGGGCCTCTTGATCCGCGGAGGAAAGAAGACGATGTGTACACAAACAGACTATCCAATTTCTCGCTGAACTCCGCGGTCTCCATTACGACAGTATGGGAGTGTGGCGGGTAGGTGCATTTGTGTCACTTCTCGCGTGTTGAGGTGCGTGCTCTGTGTGCCTTGTGTGGTTGTGTGTGTACTTTGTACCTCGTGCGTTCTGTTTACTCCGTGAATGCCCGGAATATCGTGTATGCCCTGTCTACCTTGTACACCCTGCGTACTGAGTATGCCCAGTGCACTACATATGTCTTGTATGTTCTGTGTCCTCTGTGCACCTTGTATACACTGTGTACCAAGATGTCTTGTGTGCCTTGTACGATCTGTGTACTCCGTGCACCTTGTACGTCGTGTGAGTCATGTATGCTCTGTGTGCCCTGTGTACCTGTAGTATTCTCTTAGGACCCCGTACAACTGTAGTATTCCTTTAGGACCCCGTGTACCTATAGTATTCCTTTTGGACCCGGTGTACCTATACCTGTAGTATTCCCTTAGGACTCCGTGTATCTTATGTACCCTTTGTACCCTGTATGCCCTATATATCCTGTGTTGCCAGCGAGCCCTATTGTTATGCGGCACCTTGTGATGGCGAAGCCTTTGGTTGAGCCCTCATGTTTTTTAAACGATCCTTGCATCACTGACGACGTCATCTGCATGGTAACATGACACGCTCAGCATATTGCTGAGCGATCATTTGCATCTGTGAATGACATTATTGACGTGGTAATACGACGCCCTCACTGTAGACAGACACGTGTTGCGCCTCGTGCCAATTCAGAAACTTGTCCGGTCTCACCGACCAGGTACCGGCGTGCGGGCCTGTGGGCACTCTGCGGCGATGTTGGTGACAGCCAACGGGGAAAAAATGATGGTTTAGTCCCGTTTAACGATGTTTTTTAATCAGTCAAGCGTAATACATATCATCTTGTACATTGGTTTTTCAAATGCCTTATAACTCCTCAGGATGCAATAATGATGGTTACCCCCGGTCAAACCGGAACCCATTTCCGACACGTGGGTGGAGTGGGGAATTGTGCTTGAGTTCTCTCTTTTTCCAACGGGGATAATCACCGGGCAGCACTGCCAGGATTCGAACTGACGACACCTTCCTGTGAAGGGAGTTCGCTCTTAACTACTCGGTCACGGTGCCTGACCACACGGTGACCACGGAGACGCAAATGCGCGTCTGTTTTCTTCGGATTTTGTTGCTAGAATCTGTAGAATTTATTCACGATAAAAGTCAATCAACATGCGTAATTTTTATACGTTATTTGCTTAACATTTTCTCCAGCAATGACATGTGTGGCCAATTTGCAGTTTCCTATCAGACGGTTTTCGAAATTGGTGTGTAGTTTTTGCGATTTATCCTAAATTTTACTGTGAGCTGAGTTGGAATTGAGTGTTCGGATTGTACTCATGTAATGAAGACGCATAATCAATGGCATGGGCAGAAGAACTATTCTATACACACTATGTTAATGTTCTTAGTTTCAACCTTTCCCATTCATTTCATCCGTTACATTCAGTTGGCATGGGATTTAACCATCGTCATGTTAGTGTTCATTGGAGTTGGATCAACTAAGACATGCCAAAAGTAAATATGCACACAAACCAGGAAAGTTTCAGCGTCAGCTAAGCAGGGTCAGCACAACAAGTGAGCTCTATGCCTGATCGAGGGAGTGTCGGCGCTTCGAAACGGAGGAGAAACATTGAATCAATGTTATTGGATGCATTTGAAGATCGAAAATTACCCTAAGGTCTTAATTGTATGTGGTTTTGAAGACCCTGTGGCGGACTAATAATACAATATCAGAACTTATAATATACTAAAAATATACAGCCAAAACGATAAACGAAGGCTGTGGGTTTATTTTACCCACTCCGTGTTCCCATAAAAATGTCATACCTTGCATTCCGAAAAGAAGAAGTGAATTGCATGCTACATATATCTTATTACTGCCAAACTTATGTATTAACACATGAAGTGAAATGCGTGTTGTACAGTGTAGTGTCGCTGGCGGGGATTATTTCCTAAGTTTAGCTGGAGTTCGTGTGTTTGAAGTAACATGAAAGACTTCCACGAGTTGAATGATGCGCACTTCACTTTGGAAACTGCACCCATAAAAAAAACTACACGCAAAGTAGTCCGGACGTACTTACACTGTTTCTCAAACCTTTTTTGTCTAAAAACAGATTTGTAGCACAGATACTGACGACCCGACTCTAATAATTTCAGTGTTCACGGGCTAACTCACAGAGGACAAACCTAGATACTCATGAATAAGCCCTCACAATTCTAGAGTTCACGAGTCGAAATCACAGGGACCAAAATTGCAAACAAGGAAAGAAATCTGTCCAGGAAATGTTGTCGTGAAACACGCGACTGGCACACGGAAGAAGTTTCTGAGAAATTAGTGTTAAGATGCAAGGAAAATAGCGGGCGAGGCAGCATGCAGGCCCCATCAGCCTGGGGAGGCAGGGAGGGCGCCAACAAATGGCGTCAATCGCGCCTGGAACGCCGGGCGATTGTGGGGCGATGAGGCGCGCAGCGGCGCTGTGGGGCCGCCGGATGCGGTTGCGCAAATTTCAGAATAATCATAAACTCGCCTGACAATAGAGTGCCTTTTCTACCAATTTCGGTAGAAAATGTGTGTCGTTGTTTGTAATTTCTCAGAATTCAAGCAAGGAGTTTTACGAACTTAGGGTGTGCTCGCGCAACAAATTGGGTTCTGTTGGTGAGTGTAAAGGTGACCTCTTTAGTTTTGTGAGACCTTTGAACGTGTAGACCCTTGTAGCACTTTGCATCCTTTTTTAAGATGAGGAAATGAAGCGCCAGTTTACGAATGCACCATCAAGCGTACTGGGTGCAACTTTATAATATACGGCTGACAAAACTTTATTTTCTGCAATAATACGCGACCCCCTGGCAGTATCGCTTAAGAAAACTATACCCTGTTAAAATAACTTAAGTACTTGTAGCTCCTTGCAGGCGTGTACACGAGGGAACTTACTTCATCACTGACAAATTTACTACGACGTGAGACCTATTACATTGGCAAGCCCGTATAGAAACTCCGCGCTTCATTCCTGTGGAGGGTATGCGTACGATGTCCGTCCTCTTCATATTCATGCAGCGTTCTATCGTGCGAACTATTATTATATTTACTAGTCCACCCCCCTTCATTTGAAATAAAAAAAGGCCGAATGAGGGAAAGGCAAGGCCGTAAGAAATTAAAAAATACAATCTCTCGAGAGTTGACGAGGCCGCGTGAACACGGCCCGTCAAAATATATAGGGCTGGAGCTTGGATCACAGATACGCTCATCACACACTGCAGGCTGGTTTCAGACACGACCGACGGACGGACGCGGCACTTATTATAGTATAGATTATATAAATGAATATCCCGACACATGGTCAGCTATTGTTTTAGCAAGTTGTTGTTGTCGGATGAAATGCCTAAACTATATACAGGCCTCATGATTTTTCCATGTGCTATCGATTTATCATTTTACTTCAAGAGTTATTTTTTAGAGCAGTGGATTTCATGCGCGAGTAACTCGATACGTTGTTAGTCCGCATTGTTTTTCTATTTTATGTTTCGCTGAGATGGTCATTTAAAACGCTCCGTATCTGAGCCATGTGCATGGACGCTAATTTCAATTTGGCAATTATCCCAATATTGTTCGTTTATAAAAATTACGTTTAAAGTTAAATTAAAGTTAAAGGTCGTCTATGATACCTGAGGAAATAGTAAAACTTGTAACACTTAGTTCCAGCTAACGTTTTTTATAACTGTGGTAAAAAATATTGTGGCTTTGAAAGAATATTCAATTGCTTCACTCTTGTCATTTTGCTTTCGAGAACACTTCTCTTGAAGTTTGATGTTAGAAGCCCCTACAGTGTTTTGAGCTAATTGATATCCGTGAATTTGCCTCAAAGTAAACTGTAAGCACATCAGATTAGATTAGATAAGTAAGTTTCAGCTTCCCTACAATACGGGAGGCATCACATCTTCAATAAGTCTGTAACCGTTTTTTTGGGTGAGAAAATAGATGTGATATCAAACATCACTGTGTAGCTGCATGACTGTAAAATCGACACAACAGCATTGGAATGATTTTCACTTCCCAGTCAAACGTTTGCATCGGAGCATGCATATTCTCCGTCGCCGAAGTGATTTAATTACTTGGGCGGCGAAAAACACGCATGCAGGCGCCGAAAAAGTTAGACTGGGCTTATGAGAATTCAAATGTGATGCACTTTACGGGGCATGACACTCCCAATTTGCCCCGTGTCTTGATCGTTAATTTTGGAGGGTGGCTGCATTTGCTCCCGGTCCTGCCCCACAACCGCTTTCATTAGAGCCTGAATGTGCAATTAATTATGCTTCATCTTAAGCGATTATTTCATCAGATTATGCTTCATCTTTAACGAAATGCAACTTTCCCGGATGGATATTATTCTCAATATCAACCAAATGATATTTTATAACTGTAACTTGTTAAAGTCGGTATAACCGATAACTGGGTATAATCGGTAAAACCGATAACTAGGTATAATCGATAACTGCTACCTGTATATCTGGGTGTAACGTCTAATTCTAACCTAAGTATAAATTATAATAAAGTTCACATGAAGTGATGTCGTATAACTCGAGACCGACTGTACGCCACATTTTGAGGCGCAGCCAGGCCCATGAACGCCAGCCTTTGTAGCTTCTTTTGAGCGCGTGAGTGAGTTACGAGTGTGCGCACGGCCTACGCGGTATTGTGCGTGTAGGCCGCGTACAGTAGGCCTCAGCGCTCCATTGTAGCACCGCCGGTGTGCTCAAGGCATTTTTGTGTCCAGCTGTGCAGTGCAAATTGGCAGTGTTGGCTGTAGTGTGGGACACGGCGTGCCCAGTGCGCTCACTCTGTAGGGCGTTTAGGGCTGTGTTTAGCGTGTCACGACCGAGTTAGGGTACTCAAATGCACCGTGCGCGTGCGTAAAACACGCCTATAGTTTGTGCGGAGGTGAATTTTTTCTTTTTCAAGTAAATTGATTGTTCGAAAATCTGGGGTATTATTCTGGTGTGGTAATAAAATATTTGGCTGACGTGCGAATAGAAATTTCAGTTGATATACAAATAAGAATATTAGGCTGATTTACGCAAAGAAATTCTCAGCTAACATACAAATAAGAATATTCGGCTGATATACAAATAAAAATATTCAACTGACGTACAAATAACGATATTCGACTGTTCTACTAGAAAGCTTTTCAGCAGTTTTTAGGAGAGACGCTCAACCTCTGCCAAGAGACACTCAAAGTATTTCCTGTAAAAATGAATAATTGTGCGAGACCATAGACCTGCACATGATAGGAGTATTTCGGGAGGATCGCAACAACCGAAAAGTCGCAAAACGGCACCCTGTATTTATGGATGTACTCCTCTGAGCGCATACATATATGTGCTCTCCGTGGCACAGCGGTTAAGGGATCGGACTTGTATGCTGGAACTCGCGGGTTCGTATCCCAGCGCTGGCACGGAGATTTTCCCCGTTGGGTATAAGGGGAAAGCTCAAGCACAATACCCCACTCAACCCAGGTGTCGGAAATGGGTACCGACTTTACGGGGGAACCGTCATGGTGTCCTATATATAGGGTTAGTTATAAGACATTTGAAAAACCAATGCTAAGATCATATGTATCAGGCTTGATTGGAAATAAAGCATCCCAAAGATGCCGATATAAATCTGGTCGCTCGTCAGAGCAACCGGTCTCCTCTCCGTCACAGAAAATGAGTTACACCAATCAAGCCTGATACACACCATCTTGTGCATTGGCTTTTTCAAATGCCGTATAAGTAACCCCAGTACGTTGTGACAGGGGCCCACTGTTGAGCCTGTATCTATTTCCGACCCTTGGGTGGAGTGGGGAATCGGGATCAAGTTCTCTTTTTCCTCTAGGGAGATTTACTGGGCTGGTGTTGCCAGGTATCGAACCGGTGATCCTTCGTACTCGTGCAAGCGCACTCACAGCCACTAGGCTATGGTGACCCCATTAATTCTATCCATCTAATCAATTGAATGCTCAGAAATCAAACACAATGACTGCGTAAAGTTCGATCTGAGTTCTGAAAATTTTTTTGACATTTCAAAAATATTTTGAGTTATGAAAACATTTTGTCAAGTTATGAAAATATTTTGAGGAGTTCTGAAAAAATTTAGTCAAGTTAGGAAAATATTTTGAGGCAATCTGAAAAATATCTGAACGATTTCTAAAAAATATTTTGAGTTTTTAAAGTTCTTAAAAATATATATTTTAGCGAGGTTCTGAAAAACATTTTAAGGAGTTCAGAAAAATGTTTTGATGACTCCTAAATAACTGAGCCCTTCAAAAATATTCATAAAATTCCAATCGGGAACATTCAGCCAATACAAATTTATGGAAACCATCCTCGCAAGCAAATGTAATTAGAGTCGCTTCTGACCTCTGGGATTACTGCTCTTATTTTAACCACAATTTAATCCTTGTCCATGTTTCATACTTATCCACGATTTGATCCTCATCTGCACCACAAACTAAAGACAACTTGTTAATGCATTCTGTCTTTGCAGGGGAGGCAATCTCAGGACACGAATTCTAGCTGCATTTGCAAGCGGAGTTGAAAATATTTTAAATAACAAAAAGCTTAAACTTTTGAGTTTACTAAATAAGACGTTTCAGTTACAGTATCCGATGCAAAAAAATCACGCAACAAATCACGCATGTACTATAGGAATTCATGTTCGGAAACGCGATGTTTATTTTCATTTATTGTAATTCTGAACGCCCTACCAGGTAAGTTATTTGTAAAGTTGATTATCCTCTGAGGAAGTTCCTCTTTACTTCGATCTTTAGCTGTTCGTTTTTATCCAAATAATGTCATCAAGTTGCTGCTCCCGCATCACTCAGCGGTCAAATGTACGATGACGGTATTTGAGTCCCAAATTCTATATTATACCAGCACTACTTGTACACAGAAGGCCTACCATTATGAAGTTTTTATTACATTGTGAGAGCTGTAGTTGCTACTTCAGCCAGTGAGTTCCATTTTGCGGCAAGTGAAGTAGCGCTCTTACATAGCATCTTCTTCACTGCGCATTGGTGATACAGATTGGAGGAGTCGGAAATTTTTAGTGAATAAATTTACATTAATACATTTTAAGATTATTGAACACGTAAAGACTAGAACCAAGATTTGAGGTGAAACTAAGGTAGGGCACTACAATATGACACATCACGCAGTATGCATCGTTCGTATTAATGCACATTTTACACACAATAGAGCGAGGCAGAATAACACAATACGGTAGGCGGCGAACAAGGACTGCAATCGACACGAAGACTGCAATCTTGCCTTACATTTCGTAGGATGCACGTGACCCCTGAGTTGCTCAGGTCATTTGTGCACGACTAATTCGTCGGTGCCCCTCGCTAGCTCACCGTACTTGGCTGCACTATGTAACTCCCGCTTTTTATTTTATTTTTCTAACAGGAAAAATTAATCAATGCGGTTTCATTGCTGTTTTTCACGAAGATTTCATAAGTTTTTTTTATCTTCGAGCCTTCATTTATAATTTATTGGCTTATGATACGTACGTAATGAGGTGCGGAGATCCGGCCGAGCACGCTCCGCCCTCCGTACCAGCCGACCAATCAGAGGCCAGCCTTCATAATGCCTATATTACTCATGTGGTGAACAATTTTTCTCACGTTTTCCCCACACGTGCTAATTTAAACACCGCAATTTCCTCATACCTCTGGGTCGTGAACATATCTGCGTCTGTATAAATTGTTCCACGCGATCACTGCGCAGAAAAATGTTTCATTAATATTCTGTTCTCAGAAAAACAGTCTTACAAAGTTTTGCGCTTTGCATGGGGACCGTTTGCGATTCTCAAAATGTATCCATCATACTCTAGCTTCTGGATTATTGATGGATGTTTTTCTCTGAGCTCAAATATGTTTCTCTGTTTGAGGCTCAGTTTGTACCCGGTTGTAGTGAGGGAAGGTTGTGCGGCGTGTGTGACTGCTCAGTCGTGAGAGAAGTGCGGTGGGTGATTCGGACGCACGGATCTAGCAAAAGCGCCTTTTCCTCAGCAGCAGAATTAGGATATTACTAAACATGAGGTCTTCTAATGCATCATAAATTGTCCTGCTTGTTTCATCAGTAATTCAAAATCAACTTTTGTGAGTGAGTGACCTTATTATTGGTTATATTTTGAGTACTTTTAATTTATAACATATAATGCACTACATGAAAATATTACTCGCGTATATTAGGATTTGACTTGGAGAGAGAAATTATAACGTAGTCACAATTAACCGCAGGCCGCTACATTGAACCCATGCTGTTTAGCCGATGATTTTGAAGACAAAAAATATGGGTACGTGCATCTCTGACTCTGCTAGCAACACCAACTTAATTAGACTATACAGTTAACATTTGGTAGCACACAATCCAGCATGAGCTTCGACTGGATCTTCTTGCTTTCGTTGTGTGATGCAAATTAGAAAGTTTTACTTGTTCTTGACTTCGAAAGGATAGTGAGAGTGCGTGTTGCAACAATCCAGTGTCCACATTACCACCTGACACTTATTGCTGGCACATTTGAAGTATTTGTGAAGGGTTAAATTGAATGAATTAAACTGTGAAGAGTTTGGGATCGTCGCTTCTTCCCCTCGCAGCCCTCATCCTGCGCAGGTGAGCTGCGTCTGTATATAGTGTCGTGTCCTCTGTATATTAGATTTGTTCCATTAAATCTACAAAGCATTTTAAAATGTTATTCTCGCTTCAGTTCATTTTAAAATCGCTTTTGCTTTCGAGTCTTTGTTCACTAACTTTTATTCATCAAAGTTCGTTTTTTTTACACGTACTAATTGCCGTTACAAAATTTACTTCTGGGTGTGTTTAATTTTATACATATACGTTTTCGATCATTATAGAGCCGATCCCACTGGATGATTTTTTGGCCTCTTCACCATTACATTTCCTACACCAACTCGGGTGGGTCATAAATGTGTTCCATCGTAGTGTGATCGTGATATATGAGGCTTACTCAATAGCAAAGTTGCACTAAAATAATGCATTAGTTATCTTTCGATTATGCAATTGTGACGCTCGATATTTGACTTGCCTATAGCTTGATATTAATGTCACCCAATATTGAAATTGTAATTGTTTGTAGTTGCCATTTCGATGTGCTTAATATTTATTGCTATTGCAATGTTCTTGAGTTGATACGTTCTTCTGTCGAATAAGCTTCTCTGGATTTCACTGGGATCTATCTACTCGCCAATTAGCGCTCTAATACAAACATATATAAGATTGAAATACAACTTCTAATATAAGTTAACTGCCAAATAGCAGTAAGATAAATGATGATAACATAAAAAAAGAAAGGCCTTATAATCAACTCTAAATCTACTGATGACATGAGGTAGAGTATTTAATGCTTAGAAGGAGTAAAAATAATCTTTGTCTGGTGTGTTGTCTCTTGTTGACAAGTCAAAAAGACTTCTCGAATTCGCTTCTGAATCTCTGCGGAATGAATGAGCTTCAAGTTGCCACCATCTTATTTGCGTCGCAATGTTGGTGTATTGACTCACGACATTTGTTTCATTTCAAGTCGATGGAGATATATCGACCAGTCTACGGAAGAATCCCTTCCATTTTCCCTATTGCTATTACCGTCCAGTTGAAAAATAACTCCGTTGCTTGGCATTTAAATAATTAATTATTTGTGTTGGTATTAAAATCTCAGACTTTTTCCAAATTTTCTCATCCGTCACATTGTGCTAAGGTTTAAAATTTTGCGTGTTTCCTACGAAAGTTTGTGCACAGACCTTGCATGCTTGGTTAATTGTAGGTCAAGGTGCCGAGAACGTGGGTGATGCGCCCGTTACCTCTGTAGTTCTTGAAGGTAAACATTAAGATGGGAAGAAAAAGTGAATCTATTTAAATTCTTCTATAGTCCATCGTTGCTAAATATGGTCTTCGGTAAAAAATTCAATTATATTCCAATGAACTTGAGAGTTACTAGATTTTTCTCAGTGCACACATGAAGTAATTTAGCTAGAATGCTGCAGGAATATTCCCGTTCGGTATGGAGAGTTCCACATTAAACTCCAAAGTCAACAGGATAATGAATGTCACTAAGGAACTTAATGTCATAAGTTTCAGTAACTTATCGTGAGGAAAGTATCGGTACTTCCACGTGCCAGCCACATATGTAGACTTGAAAAGAGCATAATTTATGGATGTGATTCAATTTAGTGTCAAATGATTCAATAAAATTACATGACTAAGGTCCCTGACTTTCAAAGTATAGAATATGTTACAGTTGCCCGAAAAAAGTCTTCAATGGTTTGCACGCACTCGCAAACTTACAGCCAGTGAGTGGATTCCCACTCCGATCTTACAAACGTCGGGGATAAATACTGAGCAAATCCATCAATATTACGCATCACTGCGGCGATCACCTTTACTGTGGCTTCGGTGATTAAACTGGGAATGTAATAAAATAATCCCCCGGACTGGCACGTTTTTCACAGCAATAGCGCAATATACGCTTCTATCACAATTGCATTTCGTCAGCTAGCTCAAGCGGTAGCATAATGACATAACTAATGTTTCGCTGGATTTTGGTGCGGTGATTCAGTTCACCGAATCTCTAATACATCATTACTTGTGGCGCGGATTATTCCACATGAAAATTTGGTTCTTTTTTCAGTAAGTTGTCAATTTGGCAACTTAATTGTGCGCCGTTAGAATTGTATAGGGTTTCGTTGAGATTTAACTACAACCGCAACAAGCTTAATACGACTGCTATCTGCATGATAGGTAGGTAGGTAGGATACCCGACGAGCTTAATTACGACTTCAAGCTGGGAGGAGGAAGGTCGGTAGGATACCCGACGAGCTTTATTACGACTGCGAGCTGGTAGGTAGGACCGAAGGATGGATACCCGACGAGCCCACCGTGCTGTAATGTTGTTCATGTTTATAGAGATCGTCTCCAGGCATCTCAAGAAATAGTACAATGAACAACCTATTCAGGTTATTCATTGTAGGTTATTCAGCTGATTCAAAGCGCTGGCTTCGAGAATCTATTGTGCTGCTTTGATTTTGAGTGATTTTAGCCACAATTTTTTATCATCTAGTTATTTACGAATGCGTTTTTATTTCAAACCCTTTTATAATTGCTCTAATTATCTTCGCCGTATTCCTCTGTGCATGAAGATATGTCAAGTATCCATCCAAAGCTATTTTTTCTATCGTGTTTGTCCCTTTTCATCTGCTACAGTAAACTATAGTGATGCCACGCTGGAGGCTGGGTATCATTAGACCCCACACGTATTTTTGGGGTAGGTAAAATTATCCTTCAAAACATGCATTTCTGAAATTTCAAGGTTCCAGGAAGATTAAATTGTTAATCGTGATCCAGTTTTGAGGTGATGAATACGAATGACTGACCAAAAATAATAATTTATTGAGAATTAACTTGTATCATAGAAACTAATAAAACTTGCATTCATGATGGAAATCGTTATGAGATGAATGAATATTACCAGGCTTAGAAGGAATAAGTGCAAGAATAAATGGCTAATGGGATCTAGAGAATAGAAAGAGAGAAGTAGCGAGCCTTAAAAGCTGAGTCCACGGGTGGGTAATCGAAAACAAAATTGCGAGGTGTAAGCAACATACCAAATAATAACAGAACCTACTGCATTTCTCTCTATTGACTTCAGATCGAATGAAGCTTACCTTAGTCTAAGTCAAGTTGAACTGCACATTAGTTTTACACACCTCTATATATTATTTAGTAGCCGCTCCGACACAGCACAAATCAAGTCCAAGAATAAATTCGTGCGTTGGGTTTAGTCGTGGCCAGAGCTCGATCGATGTTATTTATGCGGTCTGCTGGAAGGAGTTTGCACGTACAAGTGAATATAAATATCTCGATATGAAAATTGCATCTATTGGTATATCAAGCACATGTTACCATAATGCAATAGATACATTACGCGTGTGTCACCTGGCAATACTACTATCCATTCAGCGTATGCCACGTGCAATACGCCTTCACGTCACTCGCTCTGCCTACTTACTTACATGCATGACTTGCCATGAGCCGTGGGCGTCGCGTACAGCGAGCAAGTGCACGCTCAAAGAGATCGAGCGTTTAGGCCTGTGCATAAGGCAATGAGTTAGGGAGGTAATGAGCGCCTATTGAAATCCTGCGCGTCATAAAACTGCAAACTCAATAAGTCACATGAGAGCCAAATGATGCGGCGAGTTTCGTTTCTGTCAAACCTGACTTTCACTCGCATTAATAGTTTTTGCTGCGTTCTCCTTGCCTCGAATATATGAAGATATGCTCTAAGTTCGTTCGCGTCTCTTTCACAGGAGTCAGTTTTTAATTTAAGAACTTTATAATTCCTAAATGAATCTTTAGCACTGTGTTCTTAACTGTATGAACTAAATTTTCTCATGACGCATTTAAACAATTTTGATTCACAAACACTCGAGCGGCTGCATTCAGCGTGGAGAATGACAAGCATTTGACCACACTTTTTTTTTTGTGTTGCAAACTGTTGGAACGCGAGCTGTGATGCTACTGATGTAACACAACTTTTTTCTAAACCCACATATATTATTATGTCATAATTATTATATGATGAATATGCTTAAATAACGATATAAAGTAGTAGTTATGCGGGCGAGTAAACATGAGCGCGTGAGCGTGACGAGGTTGTGAGGGGACTGAGGGCTTGTGTACCTCAGGGCCCTCTGAATCTTAGCCAGGCCCGTATCCTGCATACACACCTGTGTACTGTCTTCAGCTCCCCTATACATTATAGACAGTATACAGACTAGTATACTGTCTACAGCTATCCTGATCTGTAAGCTGTTTACAGCTCGTCAGCTCTGTATGCTGTATCCAGCTAGCCAAGGTAGTATGCTGCATGCATGTGGCCAGGCCTGTGTAGTATACTGTACACAGCTAGTCAGATCCGTATACTGTTTACAGCAAGCCAAGCCAGTATACTTTGTAAAGATAGCCAGACCCGTATATTGTGCACAGCTAGTCGGGCCAGCCTGCTTTATACAACCATCTAGATCCTTATGCTGTATTCAGATAACTAGGTCAGATTGTTTATACAGCTTGCCAGACCCGTATAATGTGTATAGCTAGCTGGGCCCGTATACTGTATGAAGCATGCTTTTTAGCGAAAGAATCCAACCTTAAAATAAATATGTACATTCATAACCAAAGGACGATTCCAGCGCGAATTTGGGAGTAATGTCTGTGGTTTTGTTCCCATATTTTTTGTAGGGAAAATTTCTCACGCTACTAACTCTCTCCGTTCAAACAAGAGTGGTTTATTTTTGACGAGTGAAGAAGCCGAAAGTTCTCCCAAGGGGCAGAAGGGAAGGCTCGTCTTCGGTGCATTTTTGCCCAAGCTAGAACTCCCTACGCCAGTCGAGCGGTCCTCTGCCAAGCGCCAGCTTCTGTCATTTCTGCTAATTTTCTGTCATCTCGAAAGGAGGAAGTCAAAATAGGAAGAGAATTTATTGCTCGCGCCGAGAGTTTCGCGCTACTTTCCTCGTCAGGTGGGAGTCTTAAAACTTTTCTGCCATTCAACGAAGAGCAAAAAGTTGCTTTGTATTTTTTCATAAATCTGTTTCGTAGTCCTTCCCATCGGTAACGGTGCTATAGGATGTGCAGATCTCACTCATAAATTCCACGTTTTTGCAGTTCAAAAGAGTCCTCTAACTCCCCCTAATATTCCAGTCAGCTACTGCCAGTTCCTGAGTTACTGCAACTCTTGCTCTGAGTAACTCTGAGTTACTGCAACTCTTGCTCTGAGTAACTCTGAGTTACTGCAACTCGGTTGAGGAGCATTTTTAGCAAAGAATTCGAATCCTGTTGAAGAAAGAAGAATGTTTTCGTCATGAAGTACCCCAGAGCACATCATTACCGATAAAAATCGTTGAAAAATGTACAAAATAAAGTTTTCATTTTCACGTGATGATTTTCATTGTTAGCTACTTTAAGTACTTGGGACACTACTCAAATTTTCTCTTTCAAATTTCAAGATAGTTCATTCAAGCTTTGCTGTCCCATATCTACTGCATTGACATTATTGATATCGAGCGGAAAATCGTAGCTCATTCGAGAGTCACTCAAAACCTTTGTTTCTTGCTTGTACTTTCTAGATAATGATCAGCTACGATTACCGGAGTAACACCGCTGAAAGAGCGGAAATTTTGGGTTAGAATTGAGTTCTCCTCGTTCTCACCACTATTCAAAATGAAGATTGCGAGCTATAAATTAGATTCGTGATACCTTGAGTCCGTGACCGCAAAGACGATTGAGTGGCATCGATGACGTCACGTTGATTGACAAGCAGAACGCTGCATGCGTAATCTTCCTTCAAATGCCTGAAGGAGAGGAAGTCTGACGGTGCCTAACTCACCTATTGCTCTCTGAGACTGTCACATCGTCACTACTTCTATATACCATCCATGGGAAAATTTCAGGTTATGAGCGTAAAGGTTCAGTTATCATAACAACGCTTTAAGCCACGCCTTCGGACCCCTTGGGGCAAAAATAAAAATGATACTTCATTTTTCATGTTATGAGCGCGCAGGTTCAGTTATCATAACAACGCTATAAGCCACCCCTTCAGGTCTCTTGAAGTAGAATAAAAAAAGACATAACTTTTACAACAACCATAGCAGAGAGCAATGCTGTTATTTGGTCCGGAAGATGGAATCTGAGCCAATGCGTACTGTTAGCGCGGCGAAAATAAGCCTTGGTACATGTTTGGTTGCGCAAGTTCAGGGATCCGGAAAAGAAAGTCAGAAAGTGCAGGAAAAGAATAAAATATGGGTTCCCTCAGCAACAGAGGCAAGTCTCGTAAAGCAGTCCATCGACGAGCAGTGCAGCGATGCTCTTCAAAACAAGCCCTGATTTATTAGATGCCGCCTGCTAAGCAAGAAGTCGTCTTATTTAGGCTTGTACGATGATATTTATCGCCGTCTCGCCCAGAGTTCGCTCAAATAGCGCAAGGGGAGGCCGCTGGTGCAGAGGACCCTCTGCTTGCGATGCGCGTTTACGACCTGCGACTCGTGAGTGAGAGACTTATGGATTCCCTCGAGATTTATTTCGCTTCTTCTGTTGCTTTTGCTTTGACTTACGAGGTGGCGACCTCGCTGCGTTGGTTGTTGGTATATTGAAATTTGTTTCCTCCTCGTTGCTCTTCAGCTCAGTTGGAAATGGAGACGTCAGTTTTAACCTCAAAAAATTTTTCGGTGTGTGATCGCAAGATAGATGTTTCACTTTCGAGATGAATAAATCTTGATCACAAACATTATTAAGCTGTTCTTTCATCAAAGTTTACTCTAACATGATTTTACATCGCAGGTTTTTCGAAAAACAGTTAAAGTATTTTACAAAAATTGTCAATTTTTAATAATTTTTTATTTCTTTTCGAGTGAATTGCAGTTGCCATTCTACGTGCTAAAGGAGTCTGAATTTTTCTATGACTAAAATTTTAATTGTGTGCTCCATTACCGCAGAAGCCAGCCCAAATATTGCAGAGTTGATGGTAGAAGCGTTGAGATTTGCAGTTTCTTCTCAGACTTGCTTCATAAAATTCAAATACTATATAAATCAGGACATTATGGGGGCCATTCTGAGATAAATTTACAAAATTCATCATATCTTTCGAAAAAATTTCATCTCCTTCATGAAAGTGAAATTCACTGAGGTATGAACTTTGTAATCAAGAGAAAAAGAGACTATGTAATACCATGTAACTGCATTTCATTCCTCCAGAAGAATTTAAAGTTGTAGCCCGCGTCTCTTCAACAAGTAACACCCCAAATCATAACACTTCATGCCCCAGCCATTCTGGAAATGCTTTTTAGGACCTAATTGTTTAGTTCCGTCGAGTTGAAAATTAAATTCACCAACACGATTTTCGAGCATTGGTTGTACGTACGGCTCAATGTAGCGGTAGGCTCATGCAGACGTGCTCAGTGTGACCCCTACGTTCCGCGCCACGTACGTCCACAAGTCACAACGCGCCCACCTCCGTACGCCACTGCCAAACAGCCGTGTCATGGTATTCTAAGATCAGGCTCTTACTGATAATGCATTTGTTTTACGTCCGATCTGATATGCGTGGCCAATGTGCGCGTTTTGGTTCTTACTACTCGCGCCACGAGTTAAAGTACTATCACTTGTGGTACCCATGAAGGAATAGGGTGTAGGTTGATTATTGAAGTATCTCGTGCTTTTCTTGTATTTTTGTATTTCTTCATGCAAATTAAACCCTCAACTATGATGACTGTGTGGATTGCTTTCGATATTGGTGTTTGAAACAGTATCAGCACTGCTCTGCGCAAATCAATGCAAGTGTTCAGCTGATGAAATTCTAATGCTTCGTTAATTTGTGAGTGATGTTATACTGAGTACTGTAACAGGCTCGAGTTATGCTTGTTTTTATGCGAAATTTGCAACGGGTCAAGTTTAAATTATAATGCGTTAACGAAGTCTTTCCGGCCTTTTGTTTTTACTAAAGTTTTAATGACTTTTGGCAGAGACGCAAAATAAACTATTCAGTTGCATTAATTTACCATTACCTTCTTAGCGGTACTTCAGTAGTGGTCAATAATTTATTTTCCCAGGAACTTCTTTCTGTGACGTTACTTGCTGGTTTTTCCTCACTTCAAACACTTCAAGTGTGTTTTATGAAGTCAAATGAGCATTTAAATACTTCTATATAGTTCTAATTTCCAATAGCATGTTGCGACCTTTTTAGTTTTTTTTTCATCTTAAACATTTAAATGCTTCTAATGTCTTTCTGTACTTTGAAACACCTTTTAAATTCCTCGAGTACTAGGGAAGTACGAATTAAAGTACATATTCTAGTTTGTAGTACTTCAGGTTGTGCAGTGGCAATTGAAGAAATTATCAGTCATAAAACTTGTGTTTTCTTTGAATTTTCTAGCTCCGTCTTAAAGTACACTTGAGTCTACTTTTTCCCTTTCAGTACCGTGTTTTCTCCTAATTTTTTAGTTCCGTCTTAAAATCCACCTTTTCAGTCTGTTTTTCGTTCCTTGCAGTACCGTGTTTCCTGTGAATTTTCTAGTTCCATCGTAAAGTTTACCTCCTAAGTCTATTTTTCTTTCCTTGCAGCACCGTCCGCTCGAGTGGGTCTGAGTCTTGAGCATCCTTTGGACCCTATCCGCTGCTTCCATCTTCAATTTCCCTCCCCCCTCTCGATTTGGTGCGCTCCCCCCTCCCAGGCTTCAGCTGTGCACCCCTCGGAGGAAAGAAGGTGGGCTTTGATCGCCCGTTTCTTTGATCATCCCGGGGCGGCTCATCACAATGGAGGGTTATCTCTTTCTTGCTGCTTCTGGCAGTGGCAGCTCATCTGCACAAAAGCTCTTTGAAAATACCAAGATGAGAGAAACCCGCTCCCCATCGCCGGCCTCCACTGAAGCAGCTTGTCGATTGCACTCTCCAGCCCCAAATCTCCGAACACACAACAACAGCATTGGCGTCAGCCTCCAGCATCGCCAGCAAAACGCAGCCTCGCAATCTTGCCATAATTCCTGCCTTAAAACATCGCCAGATTCTATCACAATTGCCTCCGATGACCGCCTATCGTCGCCACATCGTCACAACGCCACTCAGTCACCACCCAGATACCTCAGTAATCTATCGAGTCAGTTTACCCGAGCGCACCAACACACAACGACGGGCATTAATTATAAGCTCTTCAGCCTCGTCAGCTGGGTTGTGATCTTCGCTTTCGTGCCCGTCGCACTGGGGATCACGTCGCTTCGAGGCTCCTGGATGTGAGTACGAATTAATTTATGCATTAATTTGCCCATAATAATTGTGTTTTCAACCATTTTAACTGGTGTTGTTCATGTAGTTTTGTTTTTCAAGCGTTGACTGAGCAGGTTTGGTCATGTGAAATGATCTGAATGTTTGCTTCCACCCAGGCTTAGGAATCAGATGATGCTTATAAACTATTAAAGGCACATAAATACTTACAGCCAGACCTGAAGCATTTGCTTGGTATGTGAAGACTACCAGTACTAGATTAATAGGTGATTAATCATCAGTGCAGGCATCTGATCTGTAGCACGGTGAAGCGTCAGTTATGCCACATCCATTGATGCCACCTGAGGCTAACAGTCTGATTGGGCTCACGATACACTCGACACTCGCGCATGGATGTTAGATTGTAAATCAGGTTTGAGGTATGTGATGAAATCTACGGGCGTTGATGCTCATGTTTCACTTAAGCAGCGCTCAAATAAATCGCTCAATTAGAGCACGGCGTCTGTAAGTGAGAGAACTGGAAGGCCAGTTAAGATGGTTTTGATATCTAGTCATAAGTGTTCGGTTTTCATGAGCTTTCACGTATGTTTCACTTTCATGTATCACGTTGGGATCATGTATTTCGTAATTCGGAAACAAAATAATCAAATGATCATCATCAAATGATCAAATCAAATCATCAAAATCATCAAATAAATCCTTGTGTCATGTGAAAATAAATTGAATTGTGAAATATTGATATTGTAATTAAGAAAGGTGTTAAAAATTGCTCAAAAGTTAACCATGTTGTTCTGGTATAGTCAAACATATGAAATATTTAACGGCAAGTAGTACGATAATGTATTTATCCATGCGTGCATGAGCATAAACTGAACAAGGCTTTGTGGTAAGAAGATCATTTTTGATAGGATCATAGAATCTTATCATTTTTATCATTTGTTCATGTAATTGCATATACTGAACTAATGGTGAATAAAATGCAGAACTAGATCCTGATGGTGCCTTTAAAAATTTGAATTTTGCAACTGAGTCAACATCTTTGTCAAGTCTACGGTAGTTAACTCTTTAATGAAAGCAGATACCACTTAGCTTACCAAGTTGAGCCCAACTTTCAACTAGCGCAGTGTAGTGATGGATTGTGCTACGCACCGCGCATCCACCGCATGGTGAGTAGGGCACAGCACACAGCGCCTACTGGAGCAGTGTGCGCCTGAGAAGGCCAGCAATAAACTTCCTATTTTGGCACGAGCAAGACTCTGCACGCACAGCCCCTCAATTTAAGCACCCGGCGTCGGACTGGCCCCCCGATAAAGTCGACTACCGCACCGCAATCTAAATCACTTCGGTAAGCGCCTGTCGGCCGCGGGACGCATGCGCCACCTACTTCACTTTCTCTTGCCGCTATCGCGGTCCTGCTATTCGGACTCAAATCATTTTTCCCTTGTAAGGAGATCCTTGCGCGTGTGGGCGGACTGACGGGTCTTTTTCTGTGAGTTTTAACAAATTGCTCGAGAGGAAGTCAGCGCTCTGCTATCAGTGTGTGCAAATAATGTTTTAAGCGCTGACGCCCAGTGCATGTTTTTGCCTATTTTTTGCTGTTAAGCAGTATTCTTCGTTGGTAAAATTGTGTGGAACATAAGATAAACGTGTTACATTTTATGTGCGAGGCTTTTTACGCTGCCATGCGAACGTTTGAGGAGGACGACATTAACTGAACAACCGTAAACGCACTGACAGAGTGTGTGTTTTGTTGGCCTGTAATTTCTAACAAATGACTGTATGTAGGTGTAGTTTCTTCATTAGCACACTGCTGTTCGAACAGGTTTCTATTGAGCGGCCTTATGGTTATTCTGTTCGTAGATAGTACATAGAAAGCTGTTGGGGGAATATTTTGTATTATTGTAGCAATAGTATTATTAGAGAACAGTGTGAAACTAGTTTTCACTAGAGAACGGTTTGGAAACATCTGGAAACTGAACTGCCACTCATGGCGGCAATATTTTATGCCAATGTCATAAGGAATAGTAAATTATATTCATTTTTTATTTTATTGGTGGCGTTTTTGCTAAATGCTATCGTTTTGTAATTGCAGAGTTGTTCTAATGAGATATAATGCGTCCAGTGACATACCTTTCAGTTGTGGGTAATGCGCTTTCTTCTGGCTTGCGCTTGTATTACTTAATGCGCGTGTAACTCGATGCCCAAACTGATGGTGAAAGTGGCCGGCATAATATTTTTATTACTGCGTTGTGGATGGCATACTTCTGATTAACTGTGCCAGGACGAGTGTATATAGGCTTTTCTTGAAGAACATCTGAAGTGTGCCTGAGATGTTCTGGCCTTCTGCAGGTCAATTTCATTAAGGTGACACACCACTTCTGTTCTGAAAGCATGTATAATACTCTATTATTACTATTATTATTTGTATTACTATTATTTTTGTTGTGCGTGTATAGTTGCGATTAAGAGCGCAAACCTTCGCATGCTCCATTATCATCTTATTTTTGATTGAATTTCACATATACTTAAGTTAATGAAACGTTTTTTCGGTAATTTTGTCTTTGAAAAATTTTACAGCTATTCATTTAGTTTAATTATTATCAATTTCCAATTTCGTGAAGTCAATTACAATTGACTAGATGCTTACTGAATTGACTAGAATAGATCAAGGGTTCATGAAGAAGTGAGAAGCTGTATAATTTTGATCGATAGCTTATCCATAATTTATAGAACTCGCTTCCCATACCCGTTTGATCCCAATATGGTAACATGCCGCTTTTTTGCGATGAGCTCAAAAAATCGACTGCGAACATTTTATAACTGGTCTTCCCTATAGATATTTCTTTTGA
Source organism: Morinoia aosen (assembly GCA_030386875.1). NCBI lineage: Eukaryota > Metazoa > Arthropoda > Malacostraca > Amphipoda > Talitridae > Morinoia > Morinoia aosen. Next base: position 51,139,497 of record CM059567.1, on the reverse strand, counting down.
ATTTTGAAGTTTTTGACTTGAAAGATATATAAAAAAGCACTTGCTTGCATCATTTGTAAACTTGGTGGCTTGGTGACAGGAGATCTTTCCAAGTGCAATATTTTTTGGTCGTGACATTTACTTGGCGAGATTTTGCGTTATCACGAAGAAGCATTACGTTCCTCCCATAGACTCGCGCAGGATCGACGTTTGCTGATAAGGTTGCAGGCGTTGACAGCATAAACCTGCGTTTAGTAAGTGAATACGTTAATTAGAGGAGTTAAGAGGAAAGATTTTACAGTGATATTATAATCAACCCCACACACCTTTCCAAGCATATCATGGATGATTATGCTAGTGTGTATGATGAACTTTACTATGTGTTTAGATATCAGATATTTCATAATCCAAGTGTATATACATATATCACTCTAATCCAAGTGATGTTAGATAGCAAAACGCTGGAAGCTCAATGTACATAATTTCATTTTGTTTATTATACATGGAATTACTTTTCAAATTTCTACCTTTTCATTTACTAAAGAACTAATGCTAGTAAATTGACAATTCATCGGAAGTTCGAAGATTCTCACGCCTCTATGAAAAGTGCTTACGGTGTTTGGTTTATGTGTACCCAAGTCTACGAAGGACATTTAGCAAGATTTATTATTCATTCATTTATCAACAATTCCTCGAGCAGTATCTGCCTTAGGGAACGCAGCGCCCTGACGAGCCCCAGACACACGTGCAAACTTCCCGTCGGCAAATCTTTGCCCAGGTCATCCCTTAATTTAGGCGTTCCTCCTATGATCTGCGTTGTGTTTTTTCGTGCGATTGAGAACAGATTTTAATTTGGTGCGAGTCAGTTCTTGAGTGTTTCTCTCTTAATCATCAGTGGCAACACTTGATTGAATGTTCATCATTTATATTAATGGTCATTTTTTTGTTTCATTTTTCAGCATGAAATTATCTGATCGTCTGTCGTGGTTCGCTAAAAACATTAACTTGTCACTGCAAGTGGCAATAATCGATAGGTATAAATATCTTCGTCCTAGCCTTTTGGATCAGACAACATTGAGCCAATGAACCTAACTCTGAAGATTTTTTAATTCAAGCCCTCCTGCTCACTACAACACTCAAAAATAAACAAGCTTGATATTGAAATTTGCATGAGTTGAAGAGGGCGCGACTGAGATCAGATCTTCATTTGAGAGCGGCCCGCCCAGTAACTTGCTCCTGTCTTTGTGGAAGCGCACAATCATGTTTCACATGCTCAATTATACATTCGATGGTGAATCTTTCGTGTCAGAGGAGTTTTTTGCGTGCGGCCAATTAGTTGCCCTTCATTTTGTGGTCGGACCACTTTTGTCCTCTGGCAAATGTATGCACGCCTCGACATGAGCTGTATTATCTCCCCGACGAAGTTGTTGTCTATAGCTGTGAGTGCGGGTAACTTCTTCCTCGAGGCCATGTAGCGTAGCAGTGGCTCAATTTGCGCCATCCATCTTATTTCTATAACCGAATTTTGTGGCTGTTGTAACTCCAGATGATCGACACGAAGTTGTCATCAAGGCACCGTAATTGTGGGAGTAAAAACACTATGCTGGCCTCCAACGAGGTGGCGGAATTTTTCAAGTTTCCTTCGTGTCCCTTCTGAACTCTCATCCTTACTTACATATGTATATACAGTGAATTTCATAGGGTTAAGTCGTATCGTATTAGTGAACTCATTAAATTCAATCAGAAAATGTAGCTAAATTTTGCTTATCGCAATAATAGATGGGTCAGAACATTTCTGTTATGATATAGTTCATTCATTCGAATATTGTCGATGCCTTCACAAAAATTACTAACCGAGAGGATTAGGGTTGAATTTCATTGTCTCGTGGACTTTGCTTACATCGCAATGTTCACTTTGCAATTTTTCTTTACTTCAAATCTCTAACTAGACTAAACATGTTTTAGTTTGTACTGCATGGAGATGATTCTAACTCTGTGGTATCTTAAAAACTGTTACAAGATATTTTATTAATTTTTTTTTAAATCATATGGTCAAACGCTGATTTCAGCTTTGCTTCTCGTTACCTTGCTCAGTAAATAATCAGTAATCTATATTGTTATATCTAGGCGAGTTAAAATTATGTTCGGTCAGACATCGCAGAATGATGTCAACGTGCTTGCTCTAATATCATTTCATGGTTAAACATTTAACCCCCTACTCTACTGGGCTCTTTCGCAAATAGCCTTAACGTATATAATAAAATTTTGGTAAAATTTCTTCCCTAAATTTTTCTTTGAAGTTCGCAACCGAGTTGCAGTCACGGTGGACGGGACAAGGCTGAGTCATTTTTATAAGGGGAAAATACACCTCCTCTAGATTACATGAGTAATTTGAGTACAAAAATGCTGATGTTCATGAGATTACTCAATATTGGCGATGTCTATCACACTTCATAATCAAGAATTCAATAGTCTAATAATCAGTAGTTGAATAATTTATCCCAGAATACAGTTCAAAAGGCCAATGGGTAAGTTCTCGGTCAACATTGTTAATGGTGTCTGAGAAATTGTGAACGGCTGTTTCTGAGATGAATGCTGTTTTTTATGGATTTTAAAGCGCTTAAAGAGCGATATCTTCAACCAATATTATTTTACAGCGATGTTCAAAAAAGTATCCGGGGCATGATAATCAGTGTACCTATTGACATTAATGCATGACTCGTTTGCTTATTTCCAAAAGGGAACGAATGTGTGAAGTAGAAATTGGCTAGTTTATCGGAGGTGCACACTGACGGAAGTTATCCGAAGGTTTAAGTTGTACTTTTCTTATGGTTACTATCACTCAAGTCTTAATATATCTGGCCTTTATATCGTAAAATATATTCCATGTACATTCAAGATACTTTAGCACACCGGCACTTTTGTAGAAGCGAGGCTCAGACGATTCCGACCTACTTCTATACTAATATTGTTTCATGCGATTACATTGTTATTTAAGGACTCATTTCCACGACTACCTCGCGGCAACTTGGATACATGTCGGCTGATATAGCAGCCATTTGGGCACATTGTCGCTGATGAGGCAGCCATCATCGTGTGGGAGCGGTGTAACTGACCGCGATCTGACTGCCGTCGCTCTACAATTTCTTCTCTCATCCTTGCTACATGCGGGCTGTCGTCGCGTCCGTGCGTGATCTTTGTAAACATCTAGAGGGCTTTCTTCTTCTCCTCGTTTGTTTCTTTGAGCTTTGTGTTAAGTCTTATTTTGCTTCCCTGAGCTTTAATGTTAAGTTTTCCTTTGTTTCCCTGAGCTTTAATGTTCATTTTTCCTTTGTTTCTATGAACTTTTACGTTATTTTTTCCTTTTTTTCCCTGGGCTTTGTGCTGTTTCCCTGAGCCTTATGTTGTTACCGCACCTGTTTCTAAATAGGAAAAATTTTCTGGTAGATTTGTGCGGGGGAACGATTTTCTTCCTTCCTAATATACCTCATAATAAAATAGAAAAAGGTATTGACACTTCAATAATAAAAGGTTATAGGCAAAAATCAAAGCGCTCAAAAACTTTTCAATCAATTGTGGGCACTCAAAAATTGTTTAAAAAATCTTAAGTACTTTGATTTTTACCGCTAACTTTTTATGGTAAATGCTCATCGAGCAAAATCACCCTCCGTGTCTTAAGAGTGTCTTCAACTCAAGATGGAACGAGTGTAGAACTTATAGAACAAACGGCACCGCTGAGCCCACGTGACGGAGGTGACGGCAAGCGGTAGGTGCGGGGCTGCGGCTGGACGTTACCTCGCTGGCTGTGATGTCTTTGTGACGGCCGTGTGGTGAGCACATCACCATACGGGCGTGTGGTGAGCCTGAGACTGCTGCCTGCCAAACTCCGTGTTTAGTACACCACAGGAACACCTTTCATTTGCGTGCCAAACTCCATGTTACGCCGCCAATGGAGCATTTAATAGCATTTATTGGCGTAATTCAGTGGATTTTAATTTATTTTTTAGTGCAACTCGTTGTTAGAATTTATTTCGTTTTTTGCGACACTCAGTAAACCACGTTTTATGGTGTTGTGAAACTCAGTGAGCTTTATTTCATTTCTTTGTTCGGTTGAGTAAACAAGCTAAAACAATTGATTTTTTGTTCTAGAGTCACGGCAGCGTTTCGCTCGTTATTCAAATTTTAAATAGGGCACTCGTGTTGGCAGGTCACAGTTTTTGGCCCAGCTCGCGTTCACACAGCCTAAGCGAGCTGCTTTAATGACCGCAATAGCAGTAAGCAAATTATGTCATTTTCCATCTGGACGGTTCGTAAAATTGCGGCAGAGCCAACTTGTGACTGTAATCTCTAAATAGTTTTCATTCAAATTGTGCAGTCCGTGCACGTGGCCGCTTTATAGGAATGAATACTTTGACCGTGGAATGAACACTTGTTTTGTTTTTTCACGAAAAACTCCTTTCCTCAATTCTCATTTTACTCCATTTTTTGTTCCTTTTCACCACCATTCAACTACTTTGTGATTACCTCTTATTTTCCCCATTTTTCCTTTCATTTTTGTGGTTCACCGTTCGTCCGAATGCGTTTGCCCACATTTTATCTCGATATTTTCCTTCCATTCTATTCCTCTGTTTGTTCCTCTCATTCTTCCTCATACGTTTTCCTCCTTGGGTCTCTTCATTTCATACTTATCTTCATTGCTCTTCCTTGAGTTTATTCCATGAGCTGTAAGAACGACTGGCGATGACTATAACCTGCAGGTTTTCGGGCACAAATCGCTCGTTTCATTGCAACGGTATACTAATAATATTGCAGCAGAGCAGGAGCAGACTTAGAGAAATCATTCCAATGTGTACGGTACGTGTTGTTGAGTTCAGGGCAAAAAATGTTCAAGTCTTGATATTCCTGGTCTCTGTATTGAGAATACGTAGGATAAATTGACACAAAACGCCCGCCTGAAAGTCATTGCATACTCAATAATTGCAGCAGTGCAGGAGCAATCTAGCTCAGAGGAATGATTCGAATGTTCACATTGTTCAGGTGCTGTGGAGCTCAACGCAAAAAATGCTCGAGTCTTGACATTCCTGGTCTCTGGATTGTAGAAACGCAGGAAAAATTTATATGCTGTACTTTCGATGTACCTCAGAGACCAAGCACTTCTTGAAGCATTACCTGTAAAAACTTTCCATTTGATCATCTTCGGAGTGTGTTCATCGTGTCTGCCTTCTGCGGCAAATCCTTACGTAAGCGTCGCTTATGCGAGGAATCGCTGGCAGACCAGAGTTAACAAGCATTTAGCAAGAATCTGCTGCGGGTGTCTTACAGTGAACCATGCATTGCATTTCTTCTGCTTGACATGGCATTGCCAGCAGTCGCTCAGTGCTAATTAGTGCAGTTCTACGCATGTTTTTTTTATAAATGTCGACCTTACCTTGTACACCACGATAAATACGTTAAAATACACATATTCTCTCCGCCTCCAAATCGAACGAGAAGTCATCTTCGAATGTTGTATAGCAATTGAGAGCGTTACTATAGTAAGTTCTCTCTAATTGATAGTATTGAGAAATAAATTTTCTCTTCAAAAGTAGGTAAGCGCAAAAGAATGTCTCCACTGATGTTCAGTGGCTAATTAATAACATACTTTTAGAGTCAAAAAGGAACCAGCGAATCTTCTATGATTGTAACGAGTTCTAATCATTCAACAAAAATACTTTGTATTTAAACCTACGTTCACTTAATTCCATTTCTCAAGATTTTTCCCGAATGAGCCTGCGTACCAAATCATGTTTTAGTATAAAGTTTTTCAAGAATTATTGGGCTCTTAGGATGCTCATTGTTATTGATGGGAACTGATGCTCTATAATCAGAAATTTGCAGCCACCCCGATGTATATGTAGTCATCTTAGTGTATTTGCTGTCATCCATGTGTATTTGCAATCCTCCCTGTGTATTTGCTATCATCCCTATGTATTTGCAGTCATTCCTATGTATGCATTAGCAGTCATCCCTATGAACTTGAAATTTGAGCCTCCGCATGGAGTTTCAGACTACGTTAAAAGACTGGGATGAGCAGTCAATGTTGCGGTTGTCATGGCACGTCGTTCTAGTTTTACCATCATCCATATTAAGCTTTGTGTTCTACCGTAGATATCCAAATTTAAGACCGAAGACAAAAACATCTCAGCGCATCGAGGTGCTCAAGTTGCTCTTATCTTGTCAAACCGCGTTACTCGTCATAAAAAGTTCGCTTCAGAGCTCACTCTACCATTAAATGTACCCTGAGGCCGGAGTGTAAATTCAGTTTTTTGGTACGTGGATATTCGTTGAGTGTAGAAGAGCACGGTAACTGCGGTGCTTTAATTTGCGGACGCCACTGAAGCTGTTAACGTTTTCCAGGAATTTGTTGTAATGCAGTTAATATCATTGAGGAACGCTCCAAAACTGTGGTAGTCTCATCTATCTTCGTGCAGCACCCGTCCGTCCGTCACCGAGGCGACGCTCAACGCCAATCTTGCGCAGTCCAGCGCCGCGCTGATGCTACGAGGCCTCGCCTTATACGAGCTTCTATGGGCCTAGTCCCCCTGCAGCTACTTCTTCAGTACCTGGGTCATAAAATCCCCGACAAAGTCCTTTCCTAGAAAAAGCTCATTGCTTATACTGCCCTTGATTGTCCTGTGCTATTTTATAGGCTCTTAAAATTAGCGGAGAAACCACGAGTGTTGGGCGTGCGCTGCGCTGGCCGGCGCTGGTCTGCACTCCTCCGCCCCCCTCCTCAGCCTCCTGTACCATTCAGAGAAGATAGGAAAGACCCAAGGTTTAGCTTAGTAAAAGGACGCTTTATTCCAATCAGTCAATGCTGATACATATCATCTTGTACATTGGTTTTTCAAATGCCTTAAAACTAACACCAGGACGCAATAACGGTTACCCCCGGTCAAGCCGGTACCCATTTCCAACACCTGGGGAGAGTGGGGAATTGTGCTTGAGTTCTCCCTTTACCCAACGGGAGGAGAGCATAGAATAGGCGAAAGGTTCAGGTAAATTGGTTTGTCTATTCTGCGCTGTGGGGACTGGAACCCTCAGGGAGATACTCATACGCTACTTATAAATAGACGTGCAGGACTTCTACCCAGTCCAACTTTTTCGCCACCTGCATGCATGTTTTGCCGTCCACGTAATTAAATCGCTTGGGTGGCGAAGAACATGCATGCTCCGGGAAAAAGTTGGACTGGGTAGTTTCGCCCGTTTGTTTCTTTCCGTTTTCATGCCTTTCTACATGTTGCTCCTCTTCCTTCCCAACTTGCTTATGCGAGGGCAAACTTCGTGCATAGATTCCCTTTTTTCTACAGCTCATACTTAATGGTCAACTCTCAACGCTTTCATGAGATCGCCATTGGCGTAGCTAGGGAGTACCAGGGAGTTGGTCAGAGCGCGAGCTTCGAATGATCGTGCTAAGGAAGAAAATTTTTGAATTTGTCTGCCGTTTTAATAGGACCTCTTCTGAATTGTTGCGCTTAGGGGGAAACTTAATAGTGACGTTGATGCTTTGAAGCTCTTTCATTTCACGGTAATATTTTTAACTAATATTCGTTTCTTAGTTTTTTTTACCCAATTTTTAACTTCTCAGAAAAGAGCGCAGCTCAACTATGAGACCCAATTGAACGTAATTCAATCAAGACGCAATTTTACCGAAATAACTTGAAATGAGAAGCAAAACCCTGAATTAAGCGGCTAGATTTCGAGACATTCACAGCCTGCCAACACTGCGCTCGGCTGGACGCTTGCTGCTCCCCGGCGCTGCGCGTCGATTTCCCCGTTGGGTAAATGGGAAAACTCTAGCACAATACCCCACTCAACCCAGGTGTCGGAAATGGGTACCGGCTTCACGGGGGAAACTGTCATGGTGTCCTATATATATAGTGTTAGTTATAAGGCATTTCCTATATATAGTGTTAGTTATAAGGCATTTCCTATATATAGTGTTAGTTATAAGGCATTTCCTATATATAGTGTTATTTATAAGGCATTTGAAAAACCGATATAGAAGATGATATGTATCAGGCTTGATTGGAAATGAAGCATTTTTAGATGCCGATGTTAGTTCTGAGCTGCCAGATGTGCAGCTCTGCGGGTCTGGCTCAGCTCTAAGCCCCCTCATGTAGTACTCCTGTGGATAAAAGATTTAGATGAGCAGTATATTCATGTGAACTGAAAATTCGTGTATAGAGAAAGTTTATGAACGCATGACATTTATCTAAAGAAAAGGTTCATGTGAACAAAAACTTCGCTTCAACAGGAAATTCATGGAAACAGGCAATTTATTTTCACATAAATTTATGCGAACATAAAATTCATTTTAAGAAAAAATCCATGCAAATTAATGTGATCAGAATATTCCTGCCAACTGAAAATTCGCATCCATGCAAACTTTTAAAGGTCGTGCCAACTTTGTTTATTCTGATTTGGTACAAAAGATGTGCGCAACACTCATCACAGAGTGTCGTCAATTTTCACGCTGTGTGAGCAGCTCCTAGCGATTAGCATCGTTTGTGTTTGAGTTGTTTGTGGTAAGTATGTGATTTTATGCATCCCTTGGTAATTCGCGTTCTATTTTGCTCCGACGCTCATTTCTCAAGTATTACTGAAGCGGCCAAAACATATTAGAAGTTTTCACCACGTTTCCGTAATGAAGATGTGAGAGATTTCCTCGCCACGAGCGGAGAAATCACTACAGATAAGGCACAAGGCTATACTTTAAATTCTAACATTTGAGCTGTCATGTCTTCATGGCAGCCGATCTGGAGATGAACGAATTTTGAAGGTACATGAATGCATGAGGTGCTGATTTCTGATTTCATTGATTCGAATTTTACTTATTTGAATGCCATCCACGCAGTATCACAGTTTCATTTTTGAAATCTCGTGTGAGCGACCTTGCCATGGAATGAGAAAAGAGCCGATTTGTACAACTTCATATACGTATACATTTAGTTTTAATCATAAATATAATAAAAAAAGAATCAGAGTGTAATAGGGACCGTGTGGCCTAATGGATAAGGCGTCGGACTTCGGATCCGAAGATTGCAGGTTCGAGTCCTGTCACGGTCGGGCTACTTTTTGCCCTGCTGTGTAATCTTTGCCAAGGCCTAAAGCGCTCGTGCGAGGCGCGCTGGCATGAACAATAGAGGCAGAGCGTCAACTGCTCTCTACTTTTCCTTCTTGCTTTCCTTTGCTGCATTTCGAGCGGCACTTTCAGTTGCTCTGACGTATAATTACTTTTTATAGTTTCATATCAGCACGTGGGATGCAGGTTTTAGCCATGAATAAAAAGTGGATTCGTCCAAGGAAACCAGCTCATTACAAGTGTATCAATGCATCTGCTCATTCAACGCATAATGCGACTTAACTGGAGTGATGTTGCGGTGCAGACTTCAGCAATGGTAAAGTCTATAATTTAAATGTGATACGCAGCCTCCGTAGAGTTATTCAATGTTGTATTCCTTACTGTTCGCTGTGGCCACCTCAGCATCACATGAATTTTCTTATTTTACCTTCACGGGGAACTAAAATCTGGCGTCAGCTTCACCGAACTTGAAGTAAGATACTCGAGCAGGCTGTATTTTGGGTGTTTCGTTACACTCGTAACCTCGGTCTTCAAAAATGGAATCCCTTCCTCCAGCCGCAGCGTGGCTTAACACTGACTGCAAGTATATGACTGCTGCTGGAGAAAGATGCTAGTCATGCTATGGATGTTCATTTTATAAGTTCATATGTAATGTGCTTGCTATTTTTGAGATGAGCTCTTGCTTCATCTTCTGGCTAAAACAAACCTGCTGGACTTTTTTTGGAGAAGTTTACAAAATCTTGAACATCACGAAATCATTAGGCCTCACGTACGTATGTATGTTGTCTCTCAGAAAAAGAATTTTAAAGATAATGAAAGGATAACATCAATGATATTGAAAGGAAAACTTTAGAGATAACGAAAGGGAAGTTTTAAAGCTAACGAAAGGGGGAAATTAAAGTTAAGGATAAGGGAACTTAAAAGATGAAGGCGCATGAGGCGTAAAGGCGTATGAAAGGCGTTCCTAACGTAAGGCGTAAAATAGAAGCCCATGATATTCACACGAGATTCTATGAATACCTATAACTGTACGTAGATAAATTTGCATTAGAAATAACGCGTAATTTATCATTAACTTCAAACCTCCTCTGTTCAAAGACCGATGTGAAACGACAGTGGGTACCTGAAAGTGGACCTCTTCAGAGATGCAAATTACTCTCTCACAGCGCAGATCTGCGTTGAGTTTAAAGGGACAAAAGTATAATTACGAGGGCCACCGCATTTGTTCTAAGTTCGGAGCAGTGGAAAAAAGGAGCAGCTTACATTTCCTGTGGCTATAAATTAGAGAGGGTTGATGTTTTTGTAATGCCTGTCTGCGGGTCCGGTGATGCTGAACTTTCAAGTTTCTACGCGTGGTGTTGAGCAGGCTGGCTGGTCTGCTCGGAGCAAGTATAAGAACTGTTGGATGAGTTCTCGATTTGAGACGATCCTGTTGTTACGCTAATGAAGCGTGCACTGAAGGCCGAATTTCAAGGTAGAAAATCTCTTTCAATCGAAGACTTCTGAAAGCACTGCTAATTCTTTCGCAGTATTAGTAAATGGGATTCTTTATTTAGAAATGTTTCAGAGTATATTTCAAAATGATTATTTTCTATTTATAACTCTTTATCACGAAGTTTGATTTTAGCTTTAGTCTAAATTTTATGTTCTGTCCTTAATCACACCCGGAAAAATTCCATCGTAACTAACTGGATTCAGAATAATTGCTGTCCCATTTAAGACACCGAAGTCTTTGTCTAAATTGTTACAGCCATACACTGAACATGGATCATTTTCAAATGTTAGAAAATGAGTATCTACTTCTGCACCCTCATCCCGGGCACTATGTGTTGATAACGACTGTCGAGAATCTGTTAAGAATAATCAATTTTTGAATTAGAAATGAGAATCTAGGGAAAATCTAACCAGGTGTGATAAATTCGAGTTTTTGATCATGTGTAACAAATTTACGTGTAACAAATTTTGTACTTTAAAAAGAAAAAAATACATCAGTGGGCTTTGCTTTATGTGTTGTTAAAACATTGTAGGGTGCGCATTCAGCAGTACAGAGAGTGATCGAGCCCACACGTTCGTTGAAAGAATGTTTTGGTAAGGCCATTCTGAAGAGCATCGGGCAGTTTTGTATTTGTTTTACCACGAAGGAATGTGTAAGGGAACTTGGTTACAAGATCTCTTACAGGGCAGAGAAACCTTTCCACAAAAGTGTTTGTAGACAGGGCGATCTTAAAATAACATGAGGAGAAGAGGCCAGCGAAACTTGAGAGGGTTCGGCTGAACCACATGGAGAGAAATTTATTGGAAACACTTGTAAGCGTTGGGGCTGAGGACGCTGGACAGAAGAGGGTGACAGATTTATGACACACCATGGTAGGCTTAGGAGGTCCGTTAGAAAGCGAGCGATATATTATCGAAAAGCAAACAACCTCAGAAGAAGGCGGAGATTACGGCGCGCTTGGCAAAACATTTCAACAGCAAATAAGAAAAGGACAGCCTCAGGGAAAACCAATGGGAACGTTAGAGGGAAGTCTAGGAGGACGCTCAAGAAGCCCGTGAGAACATGATTGGTCTCACAAAAGAAAAGGGGGAGTACAGCTTTTGAACGGAGGGACAGAGCTGATTAGATGCGAGCAGTCTAACGCGGTTCATCATCATAGAAAGAAGTACGTGTAACTAAGTGTCATACTGGAAAAGCATTCTGAAAAATATAAGTGAAAATATTGAATATATTGAACGTGTAGAGGAAGTTGAATAAGTTGTTTTGAGCCCGTAAATTAAAATGAAATTAAAAAAATGTCACGTCTATTTTCCAGAAATGAAAACATCGTAACCAAACTGTGCAGTATATGAAGTAATAATTTGAACGACAGTTGGGCGGGTAAGGAGTATTTCGGATCATAAGATATACAGTTCCTTTTGAAAAGAAGTTTTGAAATAAAAGTCATGAAAATAATGTCACATTAACGTAAAAATTTAAAATAATTTTTGAGCACAATTTTTCGGCAATTAAAAGAAGTAACGAGCTGGTAAATTATTTGCAGGCAGGGCGGTCGTCGCAGATGTCTAACGTGATTGGAGGTTACGCGCTAGAAGTCAGAAGTGGAGATTTGGAAGGTGGTCGTCATAAATTTTTTGAACTGAGAATCACTTGTGGAGACTGAACTGGATTCGTGCCTTTGAGAAGGAACGTGTGAACGAACGTTATGACCACATCTGTACTGCTGAACGCCACAATAATTGAGGGGTATTCTGTCATATTCATGTGTGGGAAAGTGAGGGAAGGGCTGGCCAGCCAAATTTCTGTGTAATTATGTGCAGTAGGTCATTTGACGTATGCTATTTGCTTTCATTACTTAATTAGCATTGTTCCTAACACCAATCATTGTGTGTGCGCTCATTGATGTTTGTATCACGTATAGCTGGGGAATTATAATGTTAAGCATAGTGCACCCTGTGTATCATGCCCCACAATATTAGAAGCAATCCATCGTAATGCAACGGAGAGCGCCCAGAAAATGCGCTGCGTAAGTGGGTCAGCGATCCCCGGTGAGTACCTTTCCTTTTTTTTTAGTATATGTGCTGTAATTGCCGATATTTATTGTACCTTTCCTTTTTTAGTATATGTGCTGTAATTGCCGGTATTTATTCATTAATTTGTGTTGCATATGTATACTTTGGAACTTTGGAGGTGGGCCATTCCTCAATTCCGAGAGCCGAATCTTCCTGTTAATGAAATGTTAACAAGGAGGTGAAGGGCACATCTCTCGTGACATCGTAATTTGGTGAGATCAACACGATCGCTTTGTAATATTTTGCGAGTGTAGTATAGCATTTGCATTGTATTTTTTTTTTGCGTTGTTATTTCATGTGCAAAACGTACAGAAATTCAGTAGAGGTACATGTCTCGTAGTGATGATTTTCTGTGTTCCGGTGTGAGAAGCCAGCAAGCACACGGCCATATAGATAAAGAAAGTGAAAGTGGTTATAAAAGTGATAAGTTTGAGTGAGAAAATTCTGGTGTGTTCACTCGATTAATTTCAAAGTTTCAGTAAAATTTTTACAGTGAGTAGGTGTGGAAAACATTTGAGTGATCGCAAATTTTTGAGTTTTTGGAGAAAGTGAATTAGAGAAGATCAACACTATGCCTGCCCGTGGGAGAAGGAACAACGACCGCAGAAATGCGCCAGCAACGCCACCACAACCCGAAGAGGAAGCAGTAAACATGCCCGTGGTAACGAGTTGCGTGGGAGCCATAGGTGCCAAGTTCAGGAGGGGCGATAATGTGGGGGAACATATGGCAAGATTGAAGTTTTTGACGGGTAATCTGAATAACAGTGAGCAGGTGAAAGCCTTCTTCCTTTGCCTAGGTCCACAAGAGGCAAAGGAATGCAATCAAATAATTGATACACTAACGAACCTACGAGAAGCAGAAAACTGGCTGCGCTCTTACGCCGACCAGGTCGAACATCCAACTCAAGCGCTGTTTGAAATAGTAACCAAGAAGCAAACAAGCCGGGAAGGAGTTTCAGAGTACCTGACGCGCCTGGAAAGGCTGTACAACGAGAATTATCTGGAACATCCGGAACGAATCCTTGTAGATTTGATGTGGCTCGGATTAAGGGAGAACATCACAAGACCATTTCGAAGTGATGCGCGACCTACGACAGTACAAGAACTGAGAGACATGGCAATCGAGGTGGAAAATCGACGGATAGTACCAGTGCCAAGGGAAACGACAGAGAAGAGGGAACCGGAGAGAGAAAGAGCGCAGCGAAGCGAGAGGAGGCCACAGCATGAGACTGCACGTGTCGGCCATACGATGCGGCATTCACCACAACGGCCTAGAGGGTACCGCCATGAAGTGCCACCCTGGAGAGAAAGGAACAGACAGATACGACACTCTCCTTATCATCGAAGAGGAAATTATGAAGCACCCCACTGGAGCGAAAAAGGCAGACTTAGGAGTCATCAGCACCAAATATACCACGCAAGAAAGCCACAGCCGCATCTGGAAGTACCACCTGCACCTGCGGTGGACTTAGCCCAGTATAGAGCAGTGCCACCGCCGTGCGTCAACTGTGGAAAATTTGGGCACCTAAGAGCTGATTGCAGAGTGCAACAAGTTGCAGGACAGCCAAAAAACGGGATAGGAGACCGTTAGCTCCTATAATAAATCCCAGCGTAATACTCCAAGTGAATGGTACACCTGTTACCGCACTTCTTGACACCGGAGCAAATATATGCTTGGTAAAAGAGCGTGTGGTTGCGGGGATTAAAAATGCTAGTGTGAAAGGAACATCGACTGCATTAAAAACAATTGGAGATGAACCCGTACCTGTGCTGGGAAAAGTTAATGTGCCAATCAAAGTTAACGGTCAGAAAATTATTCAGAGATGTTTTGTTGTGCGGGAAAATGCATTCCCAGGAGACCTGCTAATAGGAGTGGAAGTAATGAACAAAGTCAACGCAAAGCTAGACTTCGGAAAACGTAGGGCATCATTCTTTGGCACTTACGTGAACATGTTTTCAGCACCAGGACACGCTTCTCCAAAAATTCTGTGTGTAACGAGAGAAGAAACATCTGTCACTCTGGCTGAGGATATTACAGTGAAGCCTCGCACGCAAGCCATGGTAAAGTGCCGAGCAGATGGCAAGTTTGATGGAAAGGAAGTAATTTTAGCGCCTAGAATTAAGTGGGCGCCTTACGTCGGAGCCACCGCTGCAAGGGTACAAAACGGGTATGTTTTGATGCCTGTACTTAACCCTTTTGCCGAAGAAATCGCTCTGACCGAAGGAGCAATAATTGCAACATGCCACGAAATCGCGAATGAAGATGCAACTGCAGAAGAAAACAATGCGGAAAATAGCGAAGCAGAAGATCACCGCAGAGATAAGCGCTTCCAGCAAATTGATGAGCTTGACCTCAGTCACTTGGTTGCTGAAAAACAAGAACAAGTTAGGAACCTGCTGAAGGAATACCACAAGACGATTAGTGCAGACGAGATGGATATTGGCAACATTAAAGGAGTGAAATACGAAATTTTGCTGAGTGATTACAGGCCAATTCAAACGAAAGGGTGGCGTATTCCGTACACCAGCCAAGAAATTATTGATAAAAAGGTCTCGGAGATGATTGAAAGTGGAGTTGTACAAGAGAGCACAAGTGCTTGGAAGAACCCCCTCGTGCTCGTGAAGAAGCCTGGAGGAGGTCACAGAGTTTGCCTTGATTTGCGAGCTGTAAACATGCGGGTAATAAACGAACATTATCCGATTCCACACATTGTAGGGACACTGGAGGAGGTGGCTGGCAAAGAATACTATTCCATTGTCGATGCAAAATCAGCCTTCCATCAAATTGAGCTCGATGAAGAAAGTAAGCAGTACACGGCATTTCAGACTCGACAAGGCAACTTCGAATTCTCTAGGCTACCTATGGGACTCAAGTGCTCAACATCAGTGTACCAGAGAGTGATTTGTCATGTTCTGAAAAGGCAACTTGGAAAATTCGCCGCTATTTACTTGGATGATGTGTGCGTTAGCTCTATGACTTTTGAGAGCCACCTAGAAAATTTAAGGGAAGTGTTGCACGAGTTTCAATGTGCCGGAGTAAAAATAGGCTTAGACAAGTGCAAATTTGCGCAAAAACAAGTGAAGTACCTAGGATGTTACATCAGTCGTGAGGGACTTATTCCAGATCCCAAGAACGTGGACGCAATGCAGAATTACCCTAGACCGACGACCGCGCGCAAAGTCCGATCCTTCGTCGCAGCACTCAACTTCTACCGGCGGTTCATTCCGCATTTCGCTACAACAGCTGCACCCCTTAATGCTCTGACAAAAAAGGGGGCAAGGTTCAAGTGGGAGGAAGAACACGAGCAAGCCTTCTGCAAACTTAAGCAACTCATGATAGAAGCTCCAGTTCTGAAGAAGCCTTCTCTAAATGAGACGTATTACTTGAGCTGTGATGCCTCGAATGAGGGCGCGGGCGCGGTCCTTGCTCAGAAATGTAATGGTAAGGAACAACCGATTGGATATTTCAGCAAAAGATTCAATGATGCTGAAAAACGTTATTCAATTACGGAGCGGGAAGGATTAGCAGTGGTCGCCGCTGTAAATCACTTTTCACCTTACCTGTACGGCAATAAATTTGTTGTAATTACTGACCACACAGCTCTCAAATATTTGTTCAAAGGTAAAAATACCAAGAACAACAGAATTATGAGATGGGCCCTAACACTCTCTCAATATGATTTTGAGGTGATTTATCGGCCAGGAACTCAGAACGTGGTGCCCGACGCATTGTCGAGAAATATTGCGAACGATAACGAAGAAGAAAATCGAGACGACGAAGCCCCTAAAACAGTGTTCGTCACGACGATGTTAGACGAAACTCCCAATGTACAAGAGGCGGAAAGTAAGTTGCAGAAAGAAAATGTGAGAGCAGAACAATTGAAGAATCCTGTTTGGGGGCCTGTACTGAGGTATCTTGAAGGTGACAAATTAGGGGACGCTCCAAGTCTCGCTCTGAAAGCCGAAATCTTCACTGACGGAGGCATCTTGCATTTCAGGAAGACGCAACGCAAGCCTAACAGAACAAGGCACTTGATCGTGGTGCCAGACGCTCTGAGAGAAGCAGCAATAACGTTAGCGCATGACAGCACAATTGGTGCACACCAAGGTCGTGCTAAAACGTGGAAAAAGCTCATGGAATTCGGGTACTGGATTAACATGGCGCGTGACGTTAACAAGTACGTCGATTCGTGCATGCAATGTCAGAAACGGAAGATCAACAATCGCATTTGTGTTAGCATGGGTTCATTCCCTGAAATTGACAAGCCTCTGGATAGAATAGGAGTTGATTTAATTGAAATGCCTGTCTCGAACGAGGGACACAAGTACATCCTAACAGTGGTCGATCACTTTAGTCGATATGTTGCAGCGTTTCCGTTCAGAAGCAAGACGACTGAGGAAGTAACGAAAGCGTTGACTAAGTTCGTTACTACGTACGGCCCAGCGAAAACGCTCATCTCGGACAGGGGAACCGAGTTAACGTCAGCTTTGTTCAGAAATGTGTGTGAAAAATTGAAAATAAAATACTACAACACATCAGCATATCATCCCCAATCAAACGGAATGACGGAACGGCAGAATCAGAATATCAAGACTGTTTTATCACACCTTGCCGCCAATGATCAAGACTCGTGGCCTGATGCACTTCCTTGGACGTGCCTGGCACTGAACACCAGCTACCAGAGCGTCTTTGAAGAAATTCCATTCTATTTATTCTTTGGTAGGGATGCAGAAATTCCTGTTGTTGACTGGTTAAAAACCCCTCGCATGGATTACTCTCTAGGTGAGAATTACAGTGCCGAGGTAAGCTAACGACTCCACAATGCGTTCAACATGGTGAAGGTAAAATCTAAAGCCTCACACGATAAATCGGTGCAGTTAAAGGAGCGCGGAGTGAAGAACAGTCAGGTGCAAGTGGGCGATATTGTCTTGCTGCATAATCCAACGGGAAAGGCGGAAGTTGCAAATACATGGCCTACCGATTGGGTCGGCCCCTACCGGATTACAGTAAAAACAGAGACGAATGCCACAATAAAGGCGCTCTATAGTAACTGCGAGAGAAGAGTTCACCTCGATAGATTGAAAATTGCCCACTTGAGAGGTGAAGCTTACCCCTGCAACCAGAATGCCGCGGCGCCGCCAAATGCCGGATGTGAAGCTATCGACAGCGAGGACGAAGATATGCCAGAAAACGCTGCGAATGAACAGGCTACGTCGGTGACGCAGCGAAAATATAACTTACGTTCTAGGTGTAGGTTAATCGTCGGCCAAAAATAATCAGCTGCAATGAATTAAGTTCATGAATTTTTGATTTTTCAGGATGTTTCCTTCGTGTGTAATTTTAGATGTGTTCTTCAATAGGAAGACGTGTTCGAGTTTCGTATTATCATAGTTTGCACTCGCAAGAGTGAGATGTGTTTTTCAGTAGTTGTATGTGTTACTAGCTGTGGGTGAAGTTGAATTTCTGCTCACGAGCGATCTTGTTGGAAACGAGAGGCTTGTAGGAGTGTTCTGATCTCACGCTGTACTTGAAATTTCATTCTATTGTTGCTAAGATAAGAGAAATTGAGCTTTTCAGTAGTTTGCTGTCGTGTGCTTCTCAAAAGGAATGCCATGTGACTTTTTGTAGGATGCTTATATTCTCGCCAGCTTCTCATGAAGCGTGCGCGCTTCATACGAAACAGCTCTAGCGAATGAATTAAGCTTCATCAGAAGTTCTTAGACTGAGGCTATCTCAGGCTAGCTGATTTTATCTATACCTTTAGACCGTTCATTTTCACAACGGGGAAAATAAGTTTAGCGTCATATTAAAATTTCGTATTCTTTTGTACTGTAGCGTTGAATTTCTGACTCTGTGTCTCACTCTTGCCCTGAAAGAATATCGTAAACACGGTATTCCGGAAGGAATTATTCTCCTCTTACTCTGTAGAAGTATAGTACATTTCTTTTCAGACTTAAGGAATTAATTTCTTGGTAGATTAGCGTAGTATGTACTTCAGCACAGAATAGGCCGGAACAATGGCATAACACGAATACGTCTCGTATGAGCAGCAAATTAAGGAAGGATCACGTGGAATATAAGTAATTATTTACAAGAACGAAGAAGATAGAACAACAGTACAACATAGGGGATTCATCGCACTTGTATTGGGATCATTCACTGTGGGACAAATTCCAGCGTTGCCGTGGGAAACGACGAAAGATGTATGTACGGCTGGAAATTTTGCACCCTGTTCTGAAGAATGCCGAAGGCACAAGTAATTAGCTCAGAGCCGCTTGCGGTTGAGCTACAGCCAGAGGTCGCGCACCATGTTCGAAGAATGCGGAGGACATCAGTAATAGCTTAACTCGCCAGTGGTCAGGCTGTAAGGAGGACATCGTTAGTGAACGGCCGAGCCAGGAAGGACTTCTCGACTAATTATGTTAATTAGCAGCACTCGACACTTCGAAGTGGAAAGCACCACAGAGCGCCGCAGTACCAGGATGAGGAAGGAAGAATAAACGAAATTAAAGCATGTGATATTATAGGGTGCCTAGATGTACTAGCGTTCAAAAAATGCTTTTATACAGTGGACACTCCAATGAAATAATAATAATGCTCTTATATGACTGGGTGTTGAAACGTACTTAAGTATTTTGGAATTTGCGTCGTGACATTAATGCCTGGTAAGGCATTCCTGAAATTCGAATGCCAGTTCCTGTGAATTTTACTAGGCAAATCACCACATTGGAATATTGAAGCCGCATTTTAGGCCTCTCTATTTGTACGTGAATAAAAAGAAATTAAAAGAGATTACGTCGGATAGCCTTTGAATGATACGTACGATCTTCAAAGTATATTAACCCACGAAATTCTCGCATAAATAAGAATGTTCACTCGGAGAAAATGAAATATTATTTGTGTCTATCGGATTCCACGTCGACGTCAAGGAATACTGAAGGGGAATTCTACAGGATACCAGCGTGCACTGCGCAGAATTGTGCCTCGGAATACTTCAGCATTACTTCGTGGGATTAGGAACCCTATCGCGAAGGGAGACTATATTGAATGAAATTTATCGACGATTCTGCTCGTATTCTTCGACAGGTCAAGATAAGTTCCTGATCTGCCAATTCGTCTGATCAACGAATAGGCATTCATGAGTAATCTGCCGATTAAAAATTTGAGTTTGAATAGACGTCATAAAAATATATGTGAAACATTGCACTTAACATGATTTAGTGGTAATTTGAATCGTGATAATGATACATCTTACAAAAGGAAATCGTGTAGTAATGTGTTGTATAGAAATGTTGTACGAGTCTGGAGATTGGGCTCGCAATACTTCCTCATGAAATTAAGTACCCATCTTCAACGCGTGTGTGAAGCTATTGAAATGCCAGAAGAGAAGCATGGAAAGAGAGCAAATTCGTCAACGATACCAAAGGAATCGACATCGAATAGTCAACAGCAGCGTCAAGGACTTGGACAACAGAATATGCAAGCGGGAATTGAAACCTATGGAAAGTAAAATCATCGATACTTTAGGATGTCTGAGGAGTGGGAAAGGTGCCCGTGAAATTTGGTGAATGTTATTAGGGTTAAGTACCCAAGTATTTAGTACGCACTTTACTTCGGCGGGAAAAAACAGATACATCGGTTAGAAGAACACGACACAATATATCACGCTGTGGCTGATAGTAATGATTGTAGTGTTAATTGTAAGGTACCCTGTTTCTGCGGAACAAAGTTTAGATGATAATGTGCTTAAGTAGAATTTACCATGTGTGTCTTATATTGGCTGCATACTGTAGTACTTATTATTCAATAAATAGCTGAAAGCTAATTCAAAAAAAATTGTCAGGCCAATTTTTTTAACTCTAGGAGGGCCGTCTGTCGAGAATCTGTTAAGAATAATCAATTTTTGAATTAGAAATGAGAATCTAGGGAAAATCTAACCAGGTGTGATAAATTCGAGTTTTTGATCATGTGTAACAAATTTACGTGTAACAAATTTTGTACTTTAAAAAGAAAAATATACATCAGTGGGCTTTGCTTTATGTGTTGTTAAAACATTGTAGGGTGCGCATTCAGCAGTACAGAGAGTGATCGAGCCCACACGTTCGTTGAAAGAATGTTTTGGTAAGGCCATTCTGAAGAGCATCGGGCAGTTTTGTATTTGTTTTACCACGAAGGAATGTGTAAGGGAACTTGGTTACAAGATCTCTTACAGGGCAGAGAAACCTTTCCACAAAAGTGTTTGTAGACAGGGCGATCTTAAAATAACATGAGGAGAAGAAGCCAGCGAAACTTGAGAGGGTTCGGCTGAACCACATGGAGAGAAATTTATTGGAAACACTTGTAAGCGTTGGGGCTGAGGACGCTGGACAGAAGAGGGTGACAGATTTATGACACACCATGGTAGGCTTAGGAGGTCCGTTAGAAAGCGAGCGATATATTATCGAAAAGCAAACAACCTCAGAAGAAGGCGGAGATTACGGCGCGCTTGGCAAAACATTTCAACAGCAAATAAGAAAAGGACAGCCTCAGGGAAAACCAATGGGAACGTTAGAGGGAAGTCTAGGAGGACGCTCAAGAAGCCCGTGAGAACATGATTGGTCTCACAAAAGAAAAGGGGGAGTACAGCTTTTGAACGGAGGGACAGAGCTGATTAGATGCGAGCAGTCTAACGCGGTTCATCATCATAGAAAGAAGTACGTGTAACTAAGTGTCATACTGGAAAAGCATTCTGAAAAATATAAGTGAAAATATTGAATATATTGAACGTGTAGAGGAAATTGAATAAGTTGTTTTGAGCCCGTAAATTAAAATGAAATTAAAAAAATGTCACGTCTATTTTCCAGAAATGAAAACATCGTAACCAAACTGTGCAGTATATGAAGTAATAATTTGAACGACAGTTGGGCGGGTAAGGAGTATTTCGGATCATAAGAAATACAGTTCCTTTTGAAAAGAAGTTTTGAAATAAAAGTCATGAAAAATAATGTCACATTAACGTAAAAATTTAAAATAATTTTTGAGCACAATTTTTCGGCAATTAAAAGAAGTAACGAGCTGGTAAATTATTTGCAGGCAGGGCGGTCGTCGCAGATGTCTAACGTGATTGGAGGTTACGCGCTAGAAGTCAGAAGTGGAGATTTGGAAGGTGGTCGTCATAAATTTTTTGAACTGAGAATCACTTGTGGAGACTGAACTGGATTCGTGCCTTTGAGAAGGAACGTGTGAACGAACGTTATGACCACATCTGTACTGCTGAACGCCACAATAATTGAGGGGTATTCTGTCATATTCATGTGTGGGAAAGTGAGGGAAGGGCTGGCCAGCCAAATTTCTGTGTAATTATGTGCAGTAGGTCATTTGACGTATGCTATTTGCTTTCATTACTTAATTAGCATTGTTCCTAACACCAATCATTGTGTGTGCGCTCATTGATGTTTGTATCACGTATAGCTGGGGAATTATAATGTTAAGCATAGTGCACCCTGTGTATCATGCCCCACAATATTAGAAGCAATCCATCAGGGTTTCCACGCGAGGCGACTCTAATTACCCTAGCTGAAGGGTGTTGATTACCCCAGATTACCCTAAAACAGCTAACCCTGACCTATGATCTATTAATTAACTAAAAGGTAAATGGACTGGTTTCCAGAGCTCCGTCAGTATGAATGAGCCCTGTGTTACATACTGCATGAGCGTCAGGAGGAAAATCCAGTCGAACGACGTTAGAATGCTGGTTTTTCTCTGTTGGGTATAGGAGAAAAATTCCAAGCACAATACTCCACTCTACCCAGGTGTCTGAAATGGGTACTGGTCTTGACCGGGGGAAGGCGTCATGGCGTTAGTTATAAGGCATTTGAAAATCCAATGTACAAGGTGGTATGTATTAGGCTTGAAATTGGAAATAAAGCATTCGTAGATACCTTCATTATTATTCTTCTTATTATTATTATATTTGATATCCAGACGATATCACGTACAAGATGTTTGCCAAAAACCTGTCGAATTAATTTTGATGCCCGCTGTTTTCATAGGCGCCCTTTTTTTCTGCGACTCCTGATGTTTTCATCAAACTAAAAGAGGCTCACACAATGAGATAGGTGGTGCTTAGCTAAAAATGCACAAACTTGCAGTTCCACTTAACGAGCACGATTTTCGAGAGGATCATCGGATAGCACGTAGCTGGCAATCGATGGCTATTTTGCCACCATGGATCGTTGTTTGTGTCGCTGAGAGCATGTGACGCTTGATCTCCGATTTCCCACAAGTCATATAGGTTCGACAAACCTTGCAATATTCCACATCCTTTTGCTCTGTTGATTTTGAGAACTTGGCTAACCATCCCTCAAACTCAGGTTCCGATGTCAACGAATCTTTTAATTTCTGCTGGTAGTTTCTAGCTTTCAAGTGAAGCTTTCCTTTTTTCGAGGTAGTGTCGTTGGCTCTTCCCTACTCGGTGCAGTGCACGATCATCTGCTATGCTGCAAGAAATGCAATAATATGTGTACCTACCCCTAGTACAATTATTTATTTTATATTTAATTTCCCATCCATTCACGCACTTCAGCCATTCTTTCCACATGCTCAATCTAACCTAACACTTTGATCCACTCTCTGCGATGACTTTCTGGCTTCCCTCACACATGACCTTCGCCATATCTTTGCATAACGGATTTTATCAAATCTTGTTACACCGCATATGCTTCTCAGAGGCTTCGTTGCAATCACATTCACTTATCAACTCATGAAGTTTATCGTAAAGTTATCAAATTTCTTCCTTTCCTGAAGGGCGGGTGAGGAAATTCAGAGGTGTTTGGAAAAACTACATGTCCTTTATTAATGTGCATAAACTTTCCTCAACACTCAGTTGTAGAACCCCTAGTGCTTCAATTTAGGTTGACGGAATTCTAGGTATGATCGCAGCTATATCAAATTCTACGTCCGTGCTACTGCGCCTAAGAAAGACAGTGAGAATACAAACATATCTTGCAAGTTTTAAGTCGACAACTGTACTCTTTTGTTTATATTAATTTTTGTAACTAATTTTATAGCTTCTTCCTTTCGCGTTTAGCACCTTTTGTAACTCGAAGAAGTGTCAAAGAACCCTGTCTAAATTTTTTTGTTTGCATCGCTACAATAACATGTTTCTTTGGCGTGCAACATGGACAAGAAATAGGACGCCTTCCATCTAATTAGCTGGCAAAATACCGGCGCTGTGAGGTAACTCTGCTGTTAATTCAATGACTATCACAAGAATGAACCTATTAATTATTTCTAAGATGAAATATTTTAGCTGTGGAATTTAACAATATAACAAACATACCTGTCAATATTCTGTTGAAGCTTATAACCACGAGCACAATCAGAACAGGACAGTGACTTTCGTCGACTGGCTGATGCTGACACCGATCGAGTTTTCATTAGCAAAATGCAACTCAGAATCATTTGTCAAAACGAAGTGGACAAGAGATATTAGGGCTTCGTCTCTTGACGCCGTCTTTCGTGAGCGATACCTGATGACATTCAAATATGCGACACTAACCACAGCAGCAGTGCAGTTTTGTGAACACTAAATTCTGATCCGTTTCATTACATTTCGTTCAAGTGGTAACCAGTAGGGTGCTTGCATATTGGCTTTCAATTTTCTAATTTTCGTGGATTAGGCGGTCACTTCCTTCACGGAGCTCTGATTACCCTAGATTTGCCCATATTTTTCATTACCCTAAACATTACCCTAGGGTACCCCTGATTACCCTAAACTGGGGTAATTACCCTGCTCGTGGAAACACTGCAATCCATCGTAATGCAACGGAGGGCGCCCAGAAAATGCGCTGCGTAAGTGGGTCAGCGATCCCCGGTGAGTACCTTTCCTTTTTTTTTAGTATATGTGCTGTAATTGCCGATATTTATTGTACCTTTCCTTTTTTAGTATATGTGCTGTAATTGCCGATATTTATTCATTAATTTGTGTTGCATATGTATACTTTGGAGGTGGGCCATTCCTCAATTCCGAGAGCCGAATCTTCCTGTTAATGAAATGTTAACAAGGAGGTGAAGGGCACATCTCTCGTGACACGACTCCTACACTATTATCGACGTTGTGTGGTGACAACGACTGCTACAGTCTTATGGATGATGTGTGGTGACAACGACTCCTACAGTGTTATCGACGTTGTGTGGTGACAACGACTCCTACAGTCTTATGGATGCTGTATGGTGACAACGACTCCTACAGTATTATCGACGTTGTGTGGTGACAACGACAACTGCAGTATTATCGAGAGAACTGTGTGGTGACAACGACTGCTCTGGAGTGTTATCGATGTTGTGTGGGGAGAACGATTACTGCAGTGTTATCAAGAGAACTGTGTGGTGACAACGACTGCTCTGGAGTGTTATCGTTGTTGTGTGGTGACAACGACTGCTGTCGCCACATCGGAAACAAACAAGAGGACGGCTACCACGATCACCCACCGCGCTGCACGGAGACACAGTCTGCACAGCTATCTCGACACGACGTCACAGCAGCGTCGCGCGTCTCCGACAGTCTTCTGTAACGCACTAACTCCTCCCAACGGCTCGGTGTTGTTTAATTTTCATTCGGTACTTTAGGAAAGTTATACGCCGCCCAGTAAATAAACATCCAATGTTGTGAAGCTCTGCAGAAAAGTGGGATGTCAACAATTGTTTGCTCCTGACAGTTAGCTATTTCTTTGCTTTACTCCAGCCTCTTCGCTCATGCGACCTTAGATCACGCTTTAACAACATACCTCTGTCTTTCGTTTGCCGCAGTCTTCGATCTATTCCGGTTGTGTGTAGCCAACTTATGACATTGTGTCCACACAACTATGGGCACTTTTACAGTCACCTGGTGCGGTATCACTACTACGACGTCAAGTTGGAGCATTTCTGCTCACCTCGATAACCTCCTGAGCACAATTGGGGCTCTGCTAGTCTCCGTATCGCGCTCTCTCTCCCTCCCCAGCACCGGCCATTAAAATAGGAATTTCGCAATCGCCTGCCTCTGAAATGATGAATGCACCCATCTTTGTGCATTCGTCGCTCCTCAGACAGGTGAGGTTATCGGGCCTGTCTCTGCAAAATGGAAGGAGCTTCGCCATCGCTTGCGCTCGCTATCTCAAGTGCTTTTTGTTTGCTAAGTGATGCGGGAAGTCTTGTCATCCTCCAATACTTTTCAGCCCAGCTTTGATACCTTTTTAAAGTTGGATTGTGTGAATGTGAAAATGGTATGATAAAAATTTACAATTTTTAAGGTTTAACCCTAACAATTGTTTGCAACTGGTTGACAAAATGAAATCAGGCAATTACAAAAGTTGTTTTATATATATATATATATATATATATATATATGTTACCATGATGTGTACTTTCGCTGACTGAAATAATTTTTCTTTGATTAGAATTATATTTCATTCCTGGAAGCTGTTTTTAATGAACAGTTCAGATGAGCATCCTTTCATTTTTCAATTCCTCTATTTTTGTGAGAAGATAGCATCGAAACAACTTTCAATGAACAATACATAATTACAAGAAAATATAGACATTCGTAATTATTATGAACCGTTTAAGGCGCTCAGTATACAACGTGGGAGTATAGGGACGAGTGGTCGAACAACGCAATCAACAAAATGTTCATGTACTGTAAGATGGGAAGATACGTTAGTTACTTTGTAGGTAATCTTAATATTATTACGACGTGCCGTCACTTGCACACTTATCGTCAAGAATAGTTACTCAATTTTATCTGTCATCGTATTCCTAATATATATTTTCCTAATAAATATTCCTAATATATATATATATTCCTAATATATATTTTAGGCTTTCCGTCATTTTGGTTTATTTGGAGTAATTATAAGTTCACACTTCGTTACACTCTCAGCGAGTTCCTTTCTAAACTGCCCAGAATGAGGTGTTGTTTATGAAATTCTCCTCTCACCACGTGATGATATTTTATCACAGCTTATTTCATTCTAAAGGGATTTTGTGATCACTGTTCATACTCATATTTAATATCTGCAATTCAATATTATATTTAATATTTATTATCTCTAATATTCCTCCTGGCCACTATCTTCTTTGTAATTCATTCGAAAAATACACTTCGTTCGTTTTCTAACTTTTCATCTGCTTTTGGCATTTAGTTCCGTCCCATATTTTCACCGCGATTCTGTGCCATTCCCAATGAACACAGAACAGCGTTATTATGCACACGGTCTCGGGTTGAGAATTCTCCAAATTTGCACAAGAAGTCGCAGCCATGCTTGGGCGTTATACAGTGCGGAAATTTCAAGTCCAGGGGTCGTGCGCTTATCGGCGTGCGGGGCGTAAATCAAGACGGCCTCCACAGACGGCCAATTTCCCCCCGGGGTGGCGGGGACACGGCCTTCCGCGCCCTCCTCCGCCTCGCCGCCCTCCGCCGCACGGGCGCCAGCTTGGATTTTTTCCTAACAAAATTTTTCATGTTTGGGTTTTTTTAATTTAAATTTAGATTCAAAAGTTATCCAGCGTCAGATAATCTTGTATAGGGTTGCCTGATTTAAATTTAATTTGGCTCTGAAATCATTCTGTATTTCATCATTTTGTGGGGTTGCTAGATGTTAATCTTTGCCTAAACTTAAGCTCTAAAAAGAGCCTGAGCCTGACGTTTTTGGCCGACTTCTTCCATTCTACCGCATCTCTTTCACAAACTCACTAATTTTACAGTTCTGTGAGTTTTTCACTATTTTAATGTTATTTCACGAAATTCTTTGTGATTCAGAGTGTGAGCACAATTTTGCAGGTTGTGTCCTCCAAGCGACATGCATTAAGAGAATACCAATCCTGGTAACACGTAATGAACTTGAAATATATCGTGATGCTGAGAAATTAGTAAAAATACCATTCCATAGCGACGGCGGCGCCTTTTGTTGCGATCGTGTTCGTGTCAGTTACGCGCTCAGTGGAGCTGTCCACAGCTCTCTCTCAAAAAACAGCTCCGCCCACGATGGTTCACAGAAACTTTGGGAAACATGCCAAGCATTTTTATCGTATTTGAGTGTACAAAATTACTGATGCGAATTCGTGATAATACTGTGCTTGGATTTCAGTTGAATTGGAATTCTCATATTCTGCATTTTTATGCGTTCTGACTTCTATATGATTATTTTAAGTTTTGCTAGTTAGTTGCCACAAAAAACATGTAGAAACATTCACGAAGGAAAATACCAGTGAGAAAAGCCACTCAATTAACGATCCCTAAGGGTGAAACAATATCTATGGAAATTTGCATTCCCATGGGGAAGATGCCGCGTCCAGAGCCGAACGTTAGGTTGGTCAAACGTCTTTTGAAATAGAATAGGTTTTTTGTTTTCTTCTGGAAATTTTTTTATTCCGTCCACTGTTGTCCTATTTTTCAACACAAATTCATTTGTACTTCAACTTTTATCTTGCTAAATGAACTTATACCGTAACTCTGTTTCCATGCGATCTTATTTGAGAGAACACCTTGTGCATATATATAATCCGATCCCTAAGCCCCATGATAAATTGTGCCTTTCTCCTCTCTCTCTCTCATTGGAATACCTTTGTTGTGGTTAGGGAATGAACTTAATGATTTAAACTTTTCTATTCAATGAACGATCCAAGTTACATTAGACAAGAGGACTTTATGTTTCCAAATATTGATTCGCTGAACATGTTTTTGTTTGTTGCTGGCTTGAATATAATTTTCGAAAGACAGAGAGAGTTCCAGAGCTGAACTCAAGAAAAAATTTTAAAGGCACTCCACGGTACAGCTGGTCCGCTTCCAATTCAAAGGATGTTTCGTTACGACTGCCGCCCGTTCAAGTTATTTAACCTTTCGCGTCAGCATTTTTGTACTCGTTTCATCGTTACCACAACCACCGTCATTCGACTGGCACTAGCATCAGCTTATCACCGACATCAAAGGAACTACCACTCGGCAGAGAACTCCAAACAAAGAATTGCGGGAGAACTTTTACAGGAAATGCGAAATATTAAGACTGTAAGGAAAGAAATTTCGCAGAATTTTTTTTTTATATGTGATAAATAAGGATAACGTGAATAAGTATGGTTAAAATAAGAGTTTAAATATTAAAAGTGAACATGAAAAATATTCATTGGAAATTATAGTATATATTCCCAAGAGCAATGGTAATCCTATTTAGTTTGTGCAATATTCGCTGCACTTGTAGCTGGAGACTGTTGGGAAAGTTTAGCTTTAGCAGTTGGGTATGGCTTACTTTTATACCTTTCACTTTCTTCTTTTTCTAACTTCTTATACTTTTTCCTTCCTTCTCTCCCTCTCTCTTTAGGAAAATCGGCTTTTATTTCATCCGGCTTCCTGCACAAGTGGATTTTGATGCTTACGTTTGTCGTTTTGGCGATATGAGGGGTTCCTGAAAGTGTTTAAACGCTCTTCAATTCGACGGGACTAGAGCTCAATGGATAATAAATTACAGTAGAATATTACTTGGTTCCTTATGAATTCATTTTGGAGCTCTGAAGGAAATATAATCGCTTCAAATAGATATATTTTATGTATTTATATTTTATAAATAAATATATATGTTTGATTCCCCTCTGCGCACTTCAAATTCAGTTTCTTGTTGGAAATACACTTACACATTTACGATGAAGCTCCTAGCTTTTGAAAGATACAGGTAAGTAATTATAATTATCTCTCTACTAAAGATTGTTAAACTGTGCACTGTAGGCTAATCGTGTAGGTATTCAACTTTGCTCCAGGTATCGAAAATGACGACGGGTGAAGGAAATATAACACCGGTGTAATGCAACTTTACTGTTGGTTCCAGTTTAGCTAAGAGTTAACACCGGTAGTAAAACTGCCCTCGCCAGTCGTGGAAGACCAAGCCACGCAGGTTTGGTAGCGCAGAACCACGGCTGACCCGCCGGCACACACGAATCGGAAGGCCGAGATCGGGCTGCAAACAAATAATTGGGTTAACAAGGATCCCAAGAAAGCGGATGGGTGTGAGCTGGAAGCAAAGATTACTATATTATAGATGTCGTGAGATTAACCAGAAAGACGATTAGATTTAAGGAGTTTTTAAGCATTACTAAATTTAGGAGAACGGCAATATAGTGATATATATCCGCAGGTCTTACAGTTGCATATCAATAATATTTTAGCAGCTCTTACAATTACAGATAAGAAATATTCTAGCAGTAAGGTTTTATTCACAGATTAGCAATAAGGTTTAATTCACAGATTAGCAATAAGGTTTAATTCACAGATTAGCAATAAGGTTTAATTCACAGATTAGCAATAAGGTTTAATTCACAGATTAGCAATAAGGTTTAATTCACAGATTAGCAATAAGGTTTAATTCACAGATTAGCAATAAGGTTTAATTCACAGATTAGCAATAAGGTTTAATTCACAGATTAGCATAAGGTTTAATTCACAGATTAGCAATAAGGTTTAATTAACAGATTAGCAATAAGGTTTAATTAACAGATTAGCAATAAGGTTTAATTAACAGATTAGCAATAAGGTTTTATTCATAGATTAGCAATAAGGTATAATTCATAGATTAGCAATAAGGTATAATTCATAGATTAGCAATAAGGTATAATTCATAGATTAGCAATAAGGTATAATTCATAGATTAGCAATAAGGTTCGTTGCCCCAGCTCAATCGCTTCCCTCTATGGAGACCTAAAGCCCGCACCGACCAACACTAATTTGTAGTAAGGATGGAGTGGGGAACCGACATCGTTTTTAGATGGAGGATTCGCTACGAAGGGTCGACCGTACACAGCGCTATATGTCAATGCGACCCACCTCGTAAACGAACTGGTTCCGTGGTCTCCGCCGCGATGGTCTGCAGGAAGTCGTCAAGGAAGGCGCCCTCGTTGCCACCGGTGCGATGCTGTTGAGGTGACCAACAGCTCATGGTAGCTGTAGAAGTCCGCAGCCCAAACACCCCATGCGACGAGTCAGCGTTGTACGACTGATCCTCTGCAGAGCGCGTGAGCAGTCGCGGCGCCCACCGCAGCCGCCAGCCCAAGGAGCCACCGCCTCTTACTCAGCCATGGCGCCGCTAAACAGTCTTGATAATGGTCATCAAAAGGGATCACTGACGGAAGAATGCAGAGAGGTCAAAATGGTGTAAACGTGCTGATGGTTGGGCGTGAACTCCTATTTTCAGTGCGGAGAGGCTGGAGATCTACTTCTTTGGTGTGCGAAAGACAGGTCAGGTCGCAAATGACAATAGAACTGTATCGGTCTGACCCCGTTAGCATTTGTTTCGTAAATTATGGTTATATTGTACACCAGGTATTAAAATTGTTCAATTTTGCTCTAGACATTGTAACTGTTCAACTTTGATCTTGATATTGTAATTGTTAAACTTTGTTTTCTCTTGAAGTGAGGTTGCTA
Organism: Morinoia aosen; assembly: GCA_030386875.1. NCBI lineage: Eukaryota > Metazoa > Arthropoda > Malacostraca > Amphipoda > Talitridae > Morinoia > Morinoia aosen. Next base: position 51,108,402 of record CM059567.1, on the reverse strand, counting down.
CTTGAGGTTTCTTTTAATGAGTGATTATGGTCGTTTAAGATCCATTATTTTTGTGGTCGCTCTAGGGGCTGTTTCACGGTAATTGAGATATGAAATTTCATGAAAATTAGCTTTAAAAGTATGGATCACGAGAAGAAATTTAAAATATCGGAATTTGGCACTACAATTGCAAACTGGGTAGCTATTCCCAGTTTAGATGAATCATTCACTCAACAATGAGATTCAGGAATAAAGGATCCATCGAAATATTTTGAACCGATATTTATGAATCTGCTTCGCTGCTCTGCACTTTTCGTTGATAATATAGCATATATTTTTTATTTTTGCGAGTAATTTTGTGTTTAATTTCCATAGAACTCGTTAAATTATGCGCCTTGTTTGAGCCGCGGTTGTAGTATTGAAAACCTTCCTGGCTAAATTTGTGTCTATTTTGGAAAATATAAACGATAACCGTGTATTTTTAGAAGAAATAATCTGGCACTAGCCCAGAGAAAAATGCTGAGACTCAACTGTTGCTGCCATGTCACCATTGATGAGAAAGTTTACCTTTCAGTGGCTCAATAAATACGGCATCCAAAGGACCCTAAAATGAGCGAGTGGCGCTCAGCGAGATGCACGGAGGGAAAAGCGAGAGGCTGCAGACACGCATGCCTTCAAAAGACGGCTTGACAGAGACGATTTATAGGCGATTTACCTTGGATTGGTCGCTCAATTAGGGCTTGATTAGGGTCGATTGTGGCCGGACAAGTGCCTCCATTCCTGCCATTATGTGGTGCCATTTTTGCCCAAGTCCCACTCTTAGATAGGGACGTTTGTTAATGCTGCTTGAGAAATAAGCGGACGTACTGTCGAATTAGCTGCCATTAGTGAGATGCTGCCTGCTGCATCCGTCCTCATCTTCTGCTCCGATCCTCCAGCATCTCTCCACTTCACGGAACAAACTCTCAGATTGTCGGTCATGGAAAATTAACAGTCGATGAAATTGGAGTCGATTTAAAAGTTGGGGCTTTCGTTTCGCGTTTTGCAATTTTCTCAATTAAACGTGAACTTGTGGATAACAGGTCAGTTGTGTTCGAATCCAACGGCTTGTAATCAGCGTGTGAAGATAAATAACACTGTAATTTTCTATCTAAAACTTATTCGAGATATTGAGTATGTGCTCCTCAGCCTTGTTGACTGATTAGGAATGTCTTTGTGATCTTGGGGGCTTCGAATAGCGGAAGATTTGTAGACATTCTTTGATGCAGAATATCTCAGAAGCTTAGCGTTCCTCGGCGGTAATCGTAACAACTCGGCACAGAATTGGCATCATTTGTAACAGAAGGCTGTTAGGACTGTAGTTCTGCGGCAAAGGTATATATAGGCTTCACTTTCTTTTGGCTCGCGTCTCTTGCTCTTTCATTGAGAAAGCGGTCGCCGTACGTAACTTGTTGTACTTCCTTTCGTACACGAGTGTGTGTCATCGGTTGTTCTTATTTTTATAACTTTCGCAGGGCTGTTGAAACACACTTCAAGCAGGTAGAGTGATTATACATGCAAACACTCAATGTCAGCCGAACACACTGGTAGGTAAATCTAGCGAAAATGTCTGTAACATTCGACGCAAAACTGATGGTCAAAAAACTGCATGTAACGTCAAAGATGAATGATACTAAAGTGCACTCCGTTGCTTAAGATGAAATTATCCTCTAGATTAAGATATACAGTGGAGGTCATACCACTCGAGGCCAGGATAACGGACTTCTAAAATAAAGTCGCGCGCATTCGCAAGAAACTACACATCCTCCTCGTCGATAGAAAACCCCATGCAGTTCACCAAACATCTCGATAGTTTGAATATGAGCCTCGCATGTCATGTGTTTGGACAAGAAGCCACTTGTGTTTACAAGAAGGAAATCTTGTAGCTACTTGAGGCTTTTGTCTTGTGCGTTCGCCGCCGCTGCGATGAACCTCTCACTCGGTGTTGAGCAAAACAATACTGCCTTCAAAATGGACAGTATTTCAGGAGTATGTGCTTTGTATTATTGATGACACGTCAGTCGGTCACGGTGTCATTATTGTTTTAAATCGGTTAAAAATGTTTTATTTTGCACTCCGATTGGAATGGAAATGATTATAAGCTAAACACGTTCACCGCGTTTCCGTAGTTGTAAACGATTGTTTTGGTAAAGTTGTAAGTAGCACAATAGGGAAATCGACTTTAATTCTCAAATACATTTTTTTATTTTTCCTAAGAAATATGAAAAATACGATTGCATGAGACATTTCACCTGGACCAGTTATTTCTTAAAGAGGTCGCGAAACAAATGAAATGTCATACATTTATACTGGTATGTGAATGCCATTTACCTACTGGTACACAGATGACCCAGCACCCGGGGGAACGTGTTAAGTTATTTTTGGTAAAAAACTCAGGTTGCAGGAAACTTTACTAGTTTACTCGAAATTACGTCCCCCTTAAATTTTTCCCAAAATTTTACGCCCTTCAAGCGACAGACTTGTAAATTTTCTCAAAGGTTAATTACTTAATTTTTGTTCAAGACACATTTCACTAAAATAAAAAATCCAGTAAAGAACCTTTGTTGCCACTCTTATTGTTATTTTCAGAGCTCTGCGGAGACAGGGAGAGACTGATGACTATCATGTGAGGCTCTATTTTTTGCTGAATTTACGTTGAAGTTCGACCGGTCGTTTTTTCAAGTAATTTTGCTCCTAACACCATAACGATATTTTGACTAGCGGTTTTAAGACTATATGTGTAATTCTTTCACACGCATTCTACATTTACTGTTTCCACAGTCATGTAGAGTGATTTTATTAAAATGTATCTCTGAAAAAATAAAAATATCCCAAAAAGATAACCCAGGTGTTTTCGCACGAGGAGTCACAAGGTGACGAAGCTGGTGTACACTCTTTTGGCAGTTCGCTACGCATGTCATATAACATAATTGCATTTGAACGCTTTTTCCAATAAAGAGCTTCAAAAACCGTGCGGGAACTATTTAAAATTTGCTCACACAATGCTTTTCACACAACATAATTGCACAGTATTTTCAACGAGAACCTTTTAAACATCTCACGGCAACAGCTTAAGGATTATTGGCTCCTACACGTCCAGAGCTGCAACGCGTCTCAGCCCACAAAACAGGGCTGGCTGCAGCGACAGAGACGAGACTGTTGCAAGTGGTGTGCTGGCAGCAGGCTGCGCGAGGCGCAATTGAGGGCTTTAGAGTGTCAATTTGAGGGCTGGATGCGCTGTTGCGGCCGCTCCACGCCCTGCATTATGCGCCTCTCATGATCTGTACTTAGGGCCACCGCTGGCCCCGCCAAATGACATGTGCCCCGTACCTGCCGTTGTTCTTCCCATCCTGTTCTCCGCACCGTGCTCGGCAAACTGTGCCAGTTTCGATTCCAGGCTCTTTTTACAGGCCTGCACGTAGCCAAATAAAAACGGTTCTTAGAATTAACCTTTCACAAAGTCTCGATTTGTGCCCGTGCCTGTATTGTTTTCATGTCCTTGTTTGTGATGTCTTTGCAGGCATAATGTCTTCTTTATAATAATAATTTTTGTTTGATGTCTAAAAAATGAGGGCAGACTTAATTTTAGATGTGTTTGGTTCGGTTACATATGGTGGATATTGTATTGCAACTCCATTAAAAATCTTGAGTAGTACAAAAATATGGTTTCAGTTTTAGATGAATCGTTGCACTTAATACAATCATATAAACCTCTCATTTATAGATTTTTTTCGCTATGATCTCCACCTTTCAATCTCTTCGTTTACTTTTTCTATGAAATTACCCCCGTGAAGCTGAAGTGTAGAGGTAAGCTTTCGAACGGGGCTCGGTAGCGGCATGCTTCTTCGACCATAAACTGAAGCCAAGGCATTTAGTTTTTTCATTGAGAAAGTTACGAGTGGAACGGTATAGACACAGTTGGGAGCATTTATGTTGTATATGATGATAAGGGTAGAGCTAAGATTCCTGGTTTGGGGCTCGCTGCACGGCTGGAGCTCCGCACCCTGGATGAGTTGAGCGCATTAGTACTGTACAATACAGTATAAAACACGTAAGAAGAAACAAGGTAGGTTCAAACCAGTCCTTTTTTCGTTCATGGTGTGGTTTTGCTGACATCACGGCAATGAACCAATAGCAGCGCTTATAATGCATCTTGAAGCACTGCTACACCTAAATCTGGCTAAACTATTGGCCTAACGATATGGGGTTTTGGTGACGTCATAAAGTCTGTTAGAAATAAAGCCTTTCTATTGGTTAGCCGAACAAGAGGAGGTGTATTTTCTCCCATTGAAATGACCCTACCTTGTTTCCTCTACCGTGGTATACACTAATGGCAGACCTAACATTCCTGGTTTGGAACTCGCTGCATGCCTGGAGCTCCGTACCCTGGATACACACGCAGAGACCAGGTGTCGTCGCTCAATGCTAAGTTACGACGTGCCCTCTAAAGGCGGGCGAAAAGCCTGGCCAGGTTCATTCCAAGCTCGCAATTTTCTTTCCGCATGACCACTCGCATACAAGTATATGTGCAAAGCAGCTCAGTCGGACGGTCCGTAAACTGACGTCTTCACTGAAAAAGGATTCAATTCAGTTTCATTAAAAGACGAGTCCCGTTCCTGAGAAGCTCCCTAGCTTTTAACTAGAGGTTTTTTAAACTTACTGGTATCTCATTTTGTTTGACGGTTCTACAAAAACTGTTTTAGCGCTTTTGTCGAAAGTTGAAATAGTGGCAAGAGTATAGCCTCTTTTTCAAGGGACTCGTTTTAACAAACAGTACAGGCTCAGTAATAAATAAGCTTCCATCATGGATTCACCATTTTCTAAAAATTTTCACGGAGCACATGTTTCATAGAAGAATTTATGGTGCATGTCCTATTTTTTCACGCCCTTATTCTACCATACTTTATCGTTTTTTCTTGAGTTACACTTTGTTTGCGTTAACGAAAAGGGCGGAGCGGAGTGGAGACGCTCAGAGCTTATCAGCGAGCGTCGCATAACTCAGAGCGCGGTGACGGCTGTGACAGCTGCTCTGAGGGACGGTGTCGGCGCATGCTATCTGCCGGCCGGTTGTGTGACTGACCTGCCTGCGTCCAGTCTTTTATTTACTGCAGCCTCGCTGGAGGTCGCTCCGTCTTCTTCGGATGCTTTGACAAAAGTGACAAAAATCAGTCAATGGGATGGAAAAATAGAGCTGGAATTTTAATATCTGTTATATTTCCTTTTTGAATTCATATTTAGGTAAATTTCCTTTCGTTTCGTTTATGCCAATTGGTCACTCTCCAACGAATAGAGCTATGTTTGCGGCAGTGTTAAAACAAAAGATATTTGAAAAACGTATAAATAGGCAATACCTGAAAGAAAGTTTTAGAATTAAGTATTTAGAGCAATGCCTGAAAGAAAGACTGGATTGCTTCCATTAATTATCTGCAATATTCCGCATTGTCATGCTGTAAGCAGTGCTGGCGTCTCGTGGCTTCATGGCTTGGCAGCGAAAATTTGCTGCTATTGATTTCTGTTCTGGAATTATTCGATAAATGTCCGTCAGGATAGCGAACGTATTTGACATTTAAGTTTTGCTTAAGTGGCTATGCAATAACATTAATAATGTTAAGGCTAACTTTTCTAACTCACAGTTTAACAACCTTCCTTAAAATTTCCCTGGTGTTTTGATAATTTCTTGTGAAATTTTCATTGTTTGACTCAAATTCGTAAATTTCTGAATTGATGTTTCGAGCAATGATATTTCACAGATTGGCGTTCATTTGACCTGCAATTTACTTGTAATTCGTCAATATTATTGTTCTCATTCATTGAAACGGATTAGTTGAAATTCATCTCGATATCTCAGAGACTGTACGCGTCAAAGAATACGGTGAACGAAATGCAGCTATTATCTTGCTCTAGAAAAAAGCGCAGGATGCAAGCACTGGCATGCTCTTCAATGTCATTGGCGGGCATCACGCGTACGGAGCCGCGAATCTCAAGTGCATAACCAGTGGTCTTGATTGGACTAACCCTGCAGCTGTATTGTGGAAGTGGAAGTTATTTACGTGCATCTGGAGCAATTTAAAAGTCCGCACGTCTCCAATTATGCATACCTATACTCGCTCTGATGAGCATCTATCCCAGTAAATTATTGCAAGACACGAAGGCTTTTGGCACTATGCAAAAATATGAAATGCTCTTTATTGTTCGGGGCGAAGTTTCAGTTTACAGAGAAGCAATATCTTTTTTAAATCTGTGCCTACACTGATATCGTGTGATTTTTACCCATGCCTCGGGGTTATTTTTTGCTCTCATGCTCCTTGTTGCTTGTATGTTAATAGGGTCTTGATTTTTTGCTGCAACTCATGCCACTAGCGCAAGTATGCGTTCACAAGGAAAAGTTCGTTTCTCTAGTGATTGCATCGCCGGCTGTATATTTTTGGTCCATTAAATAATATCGAATAACATTCGTTTATGATCCTAATTATTTAACAATTCTCTATATTACTCTGTTGAAATTTATACTTGTAATTGGTTACTACTACACAGAACTTCTTGATATTAGCTATCGCGTTTCCCAAGGATCGGTTTTGAAACCTCTTCTGTTTTTCATGTTTATAAACGATATTGATGAATGTACATTATTTTTTAAATTCATTAATTCTTATGGTAGTACTCTCTCTCCGACCATTCCGAATGGAAACTATGATACCGTGGGAAATTGAATAAATGATGAACAAGATATTGTCTGGGTTTAGCAAATAAAATAAGTATCATTGCCAATGAAATCGGATATATTCCATCTCTTTACAAGTGAAATGTTTCTCGTCTGCTCATCAAAATCAGTGATGGCCAAGTTATGAAAACTAATTCATCAAAATTTCTGGGGATTACCATTGATGAGAATTTGATCTTTAAAGTGCAAATCTCGTACATTAATTCCAAAATATTTAAGTAAAGTAGAATTCTCAGAATAAATTTATTGAATATACGCGAATTTTTTTTTTTTGAATATTCAGCATTCGTTTATCCGTTTCTAAAATACGGAATACATACGGCAATGGACTGGCGAAAGTAAAATGAACGTACTTTTTATTGCACAAGAAAGAGCCATTTCAGCACTTGGGAAAGTTTCCTTCAAATACCAAGAAATGTTCAAGCTCTCAGAGCTCATTTCAGTTTTCTATGTGTAATTAAATGAATAAAACTTTGAATGATCAAGGCGATAATTAAAGGTCTAAAACAATAAGTAATTTCTCAAACTGGCTATCATAATCAATTAACCAGAAACAAGCGTAGGTTCATACTTCTTTATCATTACAAAACACGGTCTCTATACAGTTTCTACTTCATTTTTGAATTAAGCTTAGAATTCGATGCCATTTTACATCTATGAAAAGACGTTTCGGAGCATTTGAAAGCAAACTTGGACGTGATTTCTCATTTATTAATTCACTAAATCTTGAGAAGGAATCTCAGACGTAATTTTTCATCTAGGTATTAATGAAACGAGATGTTAAGAAATAGCCGTCTCTTCTCTATTCAATCTATCAAAATGATTGGCTAATTGCCCCGAAATGAAACTAATAGAATATCTCCCTTTGGCATGCAGTTCTCGCTTGCGTCATTGCAGAAAACGGCAAATTTTTTTTCATTCTTTGACTTTGAAGACCTCTCAAACAGTCTAGCGTTCGTTTAAATTAACATATTATAATGTATTATAATGACATATTATATTATATTATAATGAAACTGTAAACCTAGAATTAGGTTTCCGTAAGATGCACCTTAGAAGTCTTAGTCAGTGCCCACAAGTAGATCAATCTGTCTATTATAATGGTTCTAAGTGATAATATAGGTTATATTTAGCTGGTAGAGATAAATTATTTGTGTTATTATTCAATATTACTTTTGATTTTATTACACAGTCGGTTTAGCCGCGCGTTTTGAAAATGCTCGCTATTTTGTGTGATACTTTTGTCCCATCCGTGCTGGTGATTAGGTCTCCCGAAAATTTGACTTTTCACTCAGGTTAGCCTGCAAAGTTGAAAACAGAATTAACAATTGTCTTTAAATCATGCTCACTGTACCTTAGTGAATTTGACTACGAGCCGTGCAGTTCTGTCGCACGGTTGTGGCAATTTGAGTTCAAGAGCAGCAGTAAAGACTCGTTGAATGCACTACTTTCAGGTCTAGAAAACTCTCATCAGTGGACGAGAAATTGATTTATCAATTCAAGGTTGTTGTTTATTTGTGGTCTGTGTCGTTGCTCCTGTATTTATCTGACTTGGAATGCAAAGTTTCGTGTTTATATTTAGCGGCCTGTGATGGGTGAGATGAGCTGTGGCGCTCGTGTTTTTCAAAAGTCTTCCATTGTTTAGTTATTTTTGTAATATTTCAATTGTGTAAAAAGATTGATAAGTTTTTTTTTCCTCAGATGCAAGTCTTTTGTTCACGTCAAATAGTTTTCGTAACATCCAGTGAAAGTTAACCCTAGATAAATCGAAAGAAAGCATGTTCAAGTTGCATTTATTTTTCACTAGGCTAATTTCCTTCAGTGTTGATGAGCATCCAATACATACTACTGTCATACTAACAAATACTATATCAATCCTAATAGTACCCGCAACTGCAACAGCCCAATTTAATGTGTTCAATGAGATTCCCAATGTAATAAAACAGGAGAAATAACGCACAAAAATATATAAATTTATGAATTTATTTGTATAAATTCAAGGAGACACCTGGCGTTTCATTATATGAGTATGATGCTGTGCAAGTATCCGTGCTACGCGAGGTGACGCTATGTTGTGTGGTGCCACAGGAACCTGGGCATGCAGGGGCAGGAGGTGTGGCGCAATCCTCAGATTTACCTGATCGGCGCCCAGCCGCTCTGCACCCAGATTGCTGGGCTCTCCGCCGGTCAGAAGAAACTCTGCCAACTTTACCAGGTACTACTAATTCACTATTTTTAAAATTTCTCTGCAGGAGTTGATCATGTCTTTGATGCAAGTGTGACTCTTTTTCCATAATCCGTGATTGTGCGGGAGCTTCATTCTACTTGGTCATTTAATCTGAGCATTTCTTTTTATCGTGACAAGAGCAACGAGTATCTGTGATCCGTCTCCCTGCTATTCTATTGAACTTTTGATTTTAGTACGGAGAAGTAACATTTAATAACTGCTTCTCCTCACTCATACATATCTCGTATGTGTACTTGTAGGCTCTCTTTCTGGCCTACGATGTTATAGGGGAATAGACTTCCCTTTACCACACGGTGCAATAAATTGATACTAGCCCGTTGGGTGCTCTCATGATTTATTTCAGGGAACATGAACAAACATTAGTCCTTTTAACGGTAGCACAGTAGTTGCAAACAATGATAATAGCAATGACGTTGGCAAGTTTCAAAATATTGAGGCATTGCGAGGTGTCTGGAAAGATAAAGAATAAAACAGAATAAGACTGTAACAAGAAATAAATGAATATGCATATGTCATCAATATATGTCTCAGTATAATCAAATTCAATGTACTTAGAAATAAACAAAGACAATTCAATAGTGAACTACACGCTGGCCGATTGTCACGCATCTGGCGCCTAGAAAATCTATCTAGCATTAGCACGCTGGGATAATTCTTTCAACTATTTTTTAAGAAGCATGGACGGCGCCAACAGTACTGAAAGCCAATAGTTCTATCCACATCACTATGACAACTCAATATAATGCAATAGTTTTATTACAGTTTTTACTCAATAGTTAATCTAATACTAATAACTAATAACTAATAGTTAATGCTCAATATTTCTCAAAAGCCATAACATTTTTATTCACATGTCTACTATGGAAACGAGTAGTCATATAATATTCTTTATTAACAGTTCTATTCATGATTTTTATGTTAGAGTTTCACATCAGTTTCAGGGAGCAAGAGAAACTTCAACTCAGGCAGCCGCCGTTTCTGCTCCTCGAAATGGCGGTTTGGTTTATCCATTGATGTTCAATGAGAGTATCTGTGATACGCGTAGTGTTATCGTTACCTGAAACCATGTTCTCGGCTTGTATCTGTTGCTACTGTAAACTCATTAGTTTGTGTCTCATGAAAAATCCTTCTTCTGTGCAATCGATGAAGTAGAATATTCTACACCGTGTATAAGGAATAGGCGAACCTCTATAAAATTTTCCGGTATTTTAAAGTCATGAGTTTTGTTTATGACAGCATGGGCAGAACAAAAATAAGGAAAAACGTAGATCCTGGCTGAGGACATTTCAATCATTGTGTAGAGTAAGAGGGAGACATTTGCCATGTATATCCTGAGAGATGACGCAAGCTCGCGACCAATGTCAGAAAATTCTGAATAAAATGAAGTGCTCTTTGAACTCATCAGCTCCCGTAGCGCAGTCTTCGAGCTCACAACAATTCTGTCTTCAGAAATACATAAATTTACAATACTTACAATACTTGGTGGTGGTGGTGGTTCATTTTCCAGGACCACATGGGCACGGTGGGGAGGGGCGCCAAGACGGGCATCCACGAGTGCCAGTGGCAGTTTCGGCACCGGCGCTGGAACTGCTCCACCGTAGACGACTCGACCGTCTTCGGTCCTATTCTGCAGATACGTGAGTCGCTTCAGCTCATCATCGCTGGATAATTACGCATACCTGCAGCGCAGTGTTTAACGATTATAATTATTGTAATAATTATAGTGTTTAAGAATTATAATAATTTAACACTGCGCTGCAGGTATGCGTTTTGTTTCCAAATTTGTGTCATATCCAACTATTATCAGATGTCGCTGCAGGTAAGAGTTATACGTTTATGTTGCGCTATAATGAGTAACTAAATATTATAATATTTTTTTACTATAAAATGCTTTGGCTCCATGCAAGTAAGCCTTGAACCAAAATCGGAATGTCCCTGTCCCTGGTTTTGATTCTTTCCTTTTTATTTCTTGAACACTTACACTGACTTAACCGATTTGAGTCTAGCCTAGCTTGTTTTGACTACGTTGACCGAGCCGATTTGAGTCTTTTTTCCTTCTTTTATTATATATACGATCATTATACATTTGTACCCTAAGTATGATGTCTTTGAACCTATTTCCCAAATGTTGACCGGCCCTGACTGTCATTTTTTGCGCCATCTTTCTGGCGCGTCAGTTTTTCTGGGAGGCTAAATCCTACTTATATTCTGGCCTAAATTAGTAACTTGGGACTCATTCTCATCAAGTTTAACTCACCTCCAGCCTCAAAATTCCTACAAGTCTTTGAACTGCTGTTGAAAACTTTGAAAGTTTGTTGAATCGGAGAATTCCGTGGAAAATTTATGAATGTAAGATTTATATGACTATAAAACTAGTCGTAGAAGTAGTATCTCAGAATATTAATTTTTTCTAGTCAAGAACTAAACTTATTCTTAAAAATGAGCTGAACGTAGTAGTTTGAAACATTTACCATCAGAAAATAAATTACAAATAAGCCAATATGCTAAGACTATGATAATGTTAGGCTGTTGCTGTACAAATGGGCTTAGTCCTAAGTAACTTACTTGTATTCCGACTGTAATTTTACAAGCCCAGAACTGATCTGCTCCAAATTTTTCCTCCAGCAATATTTAGGTACAACATGATGAATCTTGCACATGTTAGTCACCATAACTTATCATTTTCTTTCGCAAATGATTGTCTCCTTTAAGTAAGCAAAGCTCAGAGTGACCGAGCATAATAAATACTGCTGGTGAGCCGTGAAAGTTTGCTCGTTGATGCTGAGTGCAGCACTGGTCGCTCCCTCATATTCATGCAAGAATCCCTCGCAGTTATGGTGTGCACGGACTTGAAATAGCCACTAAATTTGACGCTGCTATAAGCGTCTCATTGCGTTAGTCTAAGTCTGCATTCAAATTTCGCATTCGCTTGAGATTTCCTTACTTTAAATGTTGAGGATTCGTTCCTTTTACGTCTTCTTATGCTGAGTGCTCACTTGCTGGAACCCTGCGCTGCGCCTAATACAGCGAGCACTCAACACTCGCACTTCTTATCGACCACATATACGTGGGGCGGTGAAAGCGGGCGTCTTTTATATAATGGATGACGGGTCGGTGCGAATATTGGCTTCATTATAAGCGTCTGGGGCGGCCATTTGTCTCAAAAGTTCATTAAGATTAGGCCTGGCGCTTCACGCGATCTTGGCTTCAAGCGGTCCGGCCGCACGCGCCTCTGCCGCTCCGGGCGCTGCCGGCAGGCGAGCTGTGGGCGGCCGCAGCACGCACGGAACTGGCGCTACTTCAGTGAGGGTTGGCGAATAAATGCTCGTTAACCTTCATTTCAATTTTTAGGGTGACTTTTCGTTTGAAGGTTTCTATGGGTAAATCCCGGGGGCAATAAAACTTACATGTTCGTGTTGACTTAATGGTTTCGTGGTACGATTTACTGCCTCAAAGCCTCAATTCTCTCCACCACTGATGTCTCAATTCTCTCCACCACTGATGCCTCAATTCTCTCCATCACTGATGCCTCAATTCTCTCCATCACTGATGCCTCAATTCTCTCCACCACTTATGCCTCAATTCTCTCTACCACTGATGCCTCGATTCTCTCCACCACTGATGCCTCAATTCTCTCCACCACTTATGCCTCAATTCTCTCCACCACTGATGCCTCAATTCTCTCCACCACTGATGCCTCAATTCTCTCCACCACTGATGTCTCAATTCTCTCCACCACTGATGTCTCAATTTTCTCCACCACTGATGCCTCAATTCTCTCCACCACTGATGTCTCAATTCTCTCCACCACTGATGCCTCAATTCTCTCCACCACTTATGCCTCAATTCCCTCCACCACTGATGCCTCAATTTTCTCCACCACTTATGCCTCAATTCCCTCCACCACTGATGTCTCAATTCTCTCCACCACTGATGGCTCAATTCTCTCCACCACTGATGTCTCAATTCTCTCCACCACTGATGCCTCAATTCTCTCCACCACTGATGCCTCAATTCTCTCCACCACTGATGTCTCAATTCTCTCCCCCACTGATGCCTCAATTCTCTCCATCACTGATGCCTCAATTCTCTCCACCACTGATGTCTCAATTCTCTCCACCACTGACGTCTCAATTCTCTCCACCACTTATGCCTCAATTCCCTCCACCACTGATGTCTCAATTCTCTCCACCACTGATGGCTCAATTCTCTCCACCACTTATGCCTCAATTCTCTCCACCACTGACGTCTCAATTCTCTCCATCACTGATGCCTCGACTCTCTCCCCCATTGATGTCTAAATTCTACATCACAAATGTCTCAATTCTCTCCACCACTGATGCCTCAATTCTCTCCACCACTTATGCCTCAATTCTCTCCACCACTTATGCCTCAATTCTCTCCACCACTGACGTCTCAATTCTCTCCATCACTGATGCCTCGACTCTCTCCCCCATTGATGTCTAAATTCTACATCACAAATGTCTCAATTCTCTCCACCACTGATGCCTCAATTCTCTCCACCACTTATGCCTCAATTCTCTCCACCACTTATGCCTCAATTCTCTCCACCACTGATGCCTCAATTCTCTCCACCACTGACGTCTCAATTCTCTCCATCACTGATGCCTCGACTCTCTCCCCCATTGATGTCTAAATTCTACATCACAAATGTCTCAATTCTCTCCACCACTGATGCCTCAATTCTCTCCACCACTGATGCCTCAATTCTCTCCACCACTTATGCCTCAATTCTCTCCACCACTTATGCCTCAATTCTCTCCACCACTGATGCCTCAATTCTCTCCACCACTTATGCCTCAATTCTCTCCACCACTTATGCCTCAATTCTCTCCACCACTTATGCCTCAATTCTCTCCACCACTGATGCCTCAATTCTCTCCACCACTTATGCCTCAATTCTCTCCACCACTTATGCCTCAATTCTCTCCACCACTGATGCCTCAATTCTCTCCACCACTTATGCCTCAATTCTCTCCACCACTTATGCCTCAATTCTCTCCACCACTTATGCCTCAATTCTCTCCACCACTTATGCCTCAATTCTCTCCACCACTGATGCCTCAATTCTCTCCACCACTTATGCCTCAATTCTCTCCACCACTTATGCCTCAATTCTCTCCACCACTGATGCCTCAATTCTCTCCACCACTTATGCCTCAATTCTCTCCACCACTTATGCCTCAATTCTCTCCACCACTTATGCCTCAATTCTCTCCACCACTTATGCCTCAATTCTCTCCACCACTGATGCCTCAATTCTCTCCACCACTTATGCCTCAATTCTCTCCACCACTTATGCCTCAATTCTCTCCACCACTGATGCCTCAATTCTCTCCATCACTGATGCCTCAATTCTCTCCACCACTTATGCCTCAATTCCCTCCACCACTGATGTCTCAATTTTCTCCACCACTGATGTCTCAATTTTCTCCACCACTGATGCCTCAATTCCCTCCACCACTGATGTCTCAATTCTCTCCATCACTTATGCCTCAATTCTCTCCACCACTTATGCCTCAATTCCCTCCACCACTGATGCCTCAATTCCCTCCACCACTGATGTCTCAATTCTCACCATCACTGATGCCTCAATTCTCTCCACCACTTATGCCTCAATTCCCTCCACCACTGATGCCTCAATTCCCTCCACCACTGATGTCTCAATTCTCTCCACCACTGATGGCTCAATTCCCTCCACCACTGATGTCTCAATTCTCTCCACCACTGATGGCTCAATTCCCTCCACCACTGATGTCTCAATTTTCTCCACCACTTATGCCTCAATTCCCTCCACCACTGATGTCTCAATTCTCTCCACCACTTATGCCTCAATTCCCTCCACCACTGATGCCTCAATTTTCTCCACCACTTATGCCTCAATTCCCTCCACCACTGATGTCTCAATTCTCTCCACCACTTATGCCTCAATTCCCTCCACCACTGATGTCTCAATTCCCTCCACCACTGATGGCTCAATTCCCTCCACCACTGATGCCTCAATTTTCTCCACCACTTATGCCTCAATTCCCTCCACCACTGATGTCTCAATTCTCTCCACCACTTATGCCTCAATTCCCTCCACCACTGATGTCTCAATTCTCTCCACCACTGATGTCTCAATTCTCTCCACCACTTATGCCTCAATTCCCTCCACCACTGATGTCTCAATTCTCTCCACCACTTATGCCTCAATTCCCTCCACCACTGATGCCTCAATTCCCTCCACCACTGATGTCTCAATTCTCTCCACCACTTATGCCTCAATTCTCTCCACCACTTATGCCTCAATTCTCTCCACCACTGATGCCTCAATTCTCTCTAACACTTATGCCTCAATTCTCTCCACCACTTATGCCTCAATTCTCTCCACCACTTATGCCTCAATTCTCTCCACCACTTATGCCTCAATTCTCTCCACCACTGATGTCTCAATTCTCTCCACCACTGATGTCTCAATTCTCTCCACCACTGACGTCTCAATTCTCTCCATCACTGATGCCTCGACTCTCTCCCCCATTGATGTCTAAATTCTACATCACAAATGTCTCAATTCTCTCCATTTCTGATGAATTAATTTTTCTCAATTTATGCAGCGTTTTAGCGTTAGGTTATCTTTCATTTTAGGAGCCCTCACATTTCTCTCTTCTTGTCAAATTCCTTGGACATCAGTGCTGTTGCAGCTGTGACTTGGTGTGGCTCAGTAAACTTCCTTAAATACTATTTTCGCTTATTTTTTTGGTGCTTATGAAAGTGAAAGAATTATACATTCTGACTATTTTCTATGGAACAATCAATTTCCACCTGCTGTAATGTTTTAATGCGTGAGTGTCGAACTTTGCATCACGCTTCATTTACAGAGAAATCTTTGGTTGCAGCGCGTTGAATTGAATAAATTATTTCCTCATCATTTCCCTGTATATGTAGGGAGAGTTTTTCCAGCAGAACCATTCCTGTATGACTCCTGCCTTCACTCGTTTCACGACCGCATCAGCGTGACCACTTCACGCGCGGCGTACTGATAAAAGTAATCGATATTTTTACGCTGAGTACATTTTTGCTAGTAGCCATCAATTTGTGCGCGTGAAACACCTGCTCTTCGTGGTTATGTGCATGTTTTCGGCTAGGTTTTAACTTAGTTATTTCTACCCTTTTACTTCCAAGAAATTCAATCACTTCAGTTCATCTTTGACGTTTGGATGCACGTTGTTTCAGGGCTTGTATTGTTTGGAACCTTGTGATGTTTGGCGCTTCGTAGTTCAAGGTTAACTTTCTTTTTATAACTTTCGTGGAATTATGCAGACAGTTCCTGGTAACGCTGTTTTGTCAATCAGTTTTATGAGTAATTGTGCCGGAAGGAAATCATTGCATATAAATCGAAAGCTGTGGGTAAATATCCTCATCGTGTAATTAATTGTCATTGAATGCTATTTTATGAATGAACATCATACACACACACACAGTAAATTTAATTAATAGTTAAAATGTATGCTCAACATTTTCATCAAAATTCCCCATTTCACGAGTGAAGAACACACCACGTCGACGACGCACACAACAACAAGCAATGCCCTGACACGACCCGATCTCATTTCGTACGGTCTTGCTTGTGTCGACAGCGAGTCGAGAGTCAGCGTTCACACACGCGATCGGGTCGGCTGGGGTGATGAACAGCGTGTCGCGCGCGTGCCGGGACGGTCAGCTCACCACGTGCTCGTGCTCCAGGGCGTCCAGGCCCAGCAACCTCAACAAGGAGTGGATCTGGGGTGGCTGTGGCGACAACGTCGAGTATGGATACAAGTGAGTCTCGCCCACCCTTCTCGATTTCTGCGTTCGCTCTCTCAATGCGCTCGAAGTGTGTTGGGATCGAGTTTACGCTGCGTTAATTTTAGTGACATATGCTGTGAGTTGTGGTGACTGCATTGATGCAATGCCGATTTTGGTGACCAAATCTATAATATTCTAGTTTTTAAGATGCTACCGTATGAGTATTGAATAATTTATACGGTAATTTAGCGTGGTTGGTCGTGACTGGAGCCGTCGCCAGTGGTGCAAGAGAAGACATTCATATGAATATTGTGTGATTCTCACATTAATTTGGCGTGGTTGGTTGTGACTGGAGCCGTGGCGACGGTGGTGCAAGAGAAGACAGTCATATGAGTATTGCGTAATTCTCACAGTAATTTGGCGTGGTTGGTCGTGACTGGAGCCGTGGCGACGGTAGGCAGCGTTGAGTAATTCATGTCTCTGTGCGACAGGTTCACGCAAGGTTTTGTAGACGTGAGGGAGCGGGAGCGGCACCACAGGAGGGGCTCCGTGGAGCAGGGCAAGCAGCTCATGAACCTCCACAACAACGAAGCCGGACGCAGGGTCAGACCACGCTTCTCTCTTCCCTGTCTCTCTCATTCCCAGTCCTACTTTGTTGCCTTGCTTCTAAAATTTTGGCTGCGCTATTTACGTAGAAGCTATACTTTGACGGCGAAAATCATAGATGCCGTGAGGTAAAAGTTAAGACTGGGTGCATTTCATCGCTTAAATTAGCATTTTTTACGTGTTGTCATGTTGCAATTTTGCTCTCAGTAATAAGTGTTCTATTTTAAAGTGGTTTATAATTCAGATTAACAGCGATTCCTGTTTTGAATTCATTATTCCTTACTATGAAAGGTTTTGTCACGAAATGTCAGTTTCCAGGGTGTAAATTATTGGGAGTTTCTAAAGTTCAATGATTGTCTCATTGAGGCAACTGGAAGATGTGGAATGGCCTTCAGTACCAAAAGTGAAAATCATGCCTATAACGGTTGGTCCTCCATTTTTGTCATCGATCGCTTGTCAGTTGTTGCACTTCGTTCCTAGTGAATGTGTATACTGTGTGCAAGCGAACGTATAGTTAAGCTCTGAGGATGAGGTCATCTAGCTAGGACAGTCGACAGAAAAATATGTTTCGTCAAATGCTTAAGACCAATCGTACATTTTCTGTTGATACAGCTGCTGTTCTCGGAACTCATTATCGAAATTTTCGGATTGACTAAATCATTTCAAATTTAGTGAGTTGAAGTCAGTGTGTAATGGAGCGTGGTGGACGCTACTAGCATAGATCTACTTATCTTTTTATAAATATGAGTGTGTTGAGAACTTATCTCTGATCATTGAATGTTCCTTAAAATATTTGTCAAGATATTTCGCTTTGTCTGGTCTTTTTATAATATTTTTTTTAATTTTCCTGTCTTATTGTGACTTTTATCGACATCACACATAAGAAAATACATACAAATCATTTTTCAAATTATTCGCGGTTAGTAATAGATTCTCTTCTCAAAACTTCACTGTTGCTTATATATAATCTGTTTTTTACTCCATTATCCATTTGAATTTTTTCGTGCCTTCCGATCAATTCATCACACACACTTAAAAGTGCGTGACTAAGTACGCGTAGGTCCTTTGATGTTCCTCCTCCAGTGCGCCTCGCTGCGAAGATACCTACTTAGAGCGCGATGAGGTCTCCAAACCGTTCCGATACTGTGACCGCTAGCAGAGTTACCTCACTCGTCTCTAATTACGACTCGCTCCCCAGTCTAAATTTTTCGCCGCCTGCAAGCATGCTTTTCGCCACCCAAGTAATTAAATCACTTAGACGGCGAAAACATGCATGCTCCGGCATAAAAGTTTGACTTGGTCTCTGATGCCTTGATTCTGTCAAGCGCGTGTGTGAATCCTAATGCCTTGCTGTGAAATCCTATCATGTGTCTGCTTTGATGCACGGACTTTGTTTTAATCACTTCAAGAGAATTAGATTTTTTCATTCATACCTTTGAATGCACTGAAGTCTTTTAAGGTAATCTCCAATGCGAATGACCAAAACAGAATTCTCTTTTAACGTCTTTTTGGGAGTTCAGCAATCTTTGAACGACAAATGTGATCTCTGAGCTATCTTATGTACGTCATTCTTGCCATGGGTGAACGGGCTTCTGAAGAGCATGTCTACCTATTTCATGCAAAATCTACACTGCTTGTCATTCGAGTCTGCAGTGGGCTTAGTTGTTAAATTTTCACTTTTTTTCTTACCCCTTTCTCTTCCATGGAGAATGTTGGCTTGCCGCGCAACCGACCTCTTGAACGATCGTGTCTTTGTTTCTGTTCATTTCAGTTTTTTTGCTTCAGTTCTTCTGCTCATCCAAATGTTTCACTTATTATTTTTTTCTGACCCTGGCGGGCTGTGGCAGTCAACAAATTACCGAAGCTCTGGGTCCTTGTGGAGCCTCGTTAAATTTATTACGATCGAGTTTCACTCTGATAATCATCTTCAATGAGCGAAGATAATGGCTTATATCTAAATGAGATACTTAAAAAATAACTAAGCACCTATTTTTCTGCATTGAAATTAATTTGACATTGTGATGCAATGGTATCTCGGGGACCTGGAATTCAGGGATCTGTATCTGAAAAATTAGAACGTAACAATTAAGAAGCTCGAAACATGTGAACTGTTATTTCTAGAAGGCTTGTAGAAATCGATGAGCAAGCACACAATAAGTGATCAAGAAATATTAAATATTATAATTTTACCACGTTTTAAAAGAATTCGATACTCTATCTCCTATTCTCTTGTTCACGAAAGTTTCCTTTGCCCTGGAAGATAAACTCTTTGCGTTCCAATCTTTAATTGTTGGTCATTTTCATTCACATCACTTCCAGTTCGATCCATCGAGAAGCTTTAAGTATTAACTGCACTACCATTTGATGGTAAGTTCAGTTTCTAGACCAGAACATGTACATTTAGTGTCCGTCAAATACTTGAGCTCTGTTCGTATCATTGACGACGTTTTTGATAGGTGCTATAAAGCAGCGGCGTACACTCTTATGCCATTACCGCCGACTGCGGCCAGTCATCTAATTGTGGCTGCATGGAGCCCGTTCAACACTTGGACCTGCATTTATGCCTCAGTTACTGCATCATTGAAACGGTTTTTAATGCCGATGGTGAATTTTTGCAAGCCACTTTTATAATGTATTGATTTAGCTTGCTCTTATATGGGGTATGTATGCAGCCAGTAACTTTCATCTAAGACGCATTGCATTGGCATTCAAGAGTCTTGCTCCGTCAGACGAGTGAAGGTACCAATCTTGAGCCATGCATATAAGCGCAGTGTGTGCTGCTTTAGCAATGATTCCATAACTGCTTATTGCATAATCAACTTCTTGTCCGTAGGTTCATGTTTTGTGCTTCGTTATCTTGCATGACAGCTTGCTGACATTGATACTTCAGCTGAAAGACTAATATTCTTTTACAGAAAAGTAAGAATGATTTTTCCTAAGCTCCAAGGGAAAATGCTGCACGGTCTTAATGCACAAGTCATTCGGGTATTGTTTTTTATGGGCATTAGAGCACCTAATGAACCGAGTCAGCCGATGGTGAGTATTTTTTAGCAAGAGGCATTCGAATTGGTTCATTATCCATTTAATCAAATCCTTCAATTTTTTAAGAAATGTTGAATGTTTATTCAATTTCTTCCAATAAGGGTGTTGCCGTTACGAAAATCGCTTAGTATATTTTGCTCTTTGTGTGCTTCATAGCCTTATTATAAGGCTATATTTTTCATACGATGAAAATTAAGGTGCATACATTTATAAGTAAATTTACGATTTATTTCTCGGTATTGCTTGCAGCGCTTGAAGTAAGGCAGTGTTCCTTCTCATGTTTTCTCTTCTTAACAGGGAATTAATTTAGTGATATATGCTTAACGTAACTTTCTAGGGTTTCCGTCGCAGCATTTTTTGTCCCCTACAGTGATAGCATTAGAGGTAAATTTTAAACAGTGAAACAATATGCTTTAGAGAGAATCTCCTTTCCTTGCAGAATTTGTAATTTTTTTCTTCTCAATGCACTGCAGTAGCAAACGTGCTTCGTAACTCCATTTCAGTAATTAGAGGTTGATCAGACAACAGGTTCCCGAAGTCGATAAATCTCGTTTCTTTCCTCTTTTTTGTAATTTATGACTAGCCACAAATCTTCTCACAGTTTGACTTGACAGCTGATGCTTAAATCATCAATCTATTTTTTTTAGAGCACCGGGGCTACTCAAGCATAGCCTTGTTTTATAACACTCACACTCCATCTGTTCCGATATTTCTTCAAAAACATTTTTTTACCTGAAGGTTTCTTTGAGTTTTTGTAGTTGACATGAACTGCTCACGGACATGTGCGAGAAGTACGTTATGACTGACGCCTGTTGTGCAGGCCGTGTTCCGCAAGACTCGCGTCACATGCAAGTGCCACGGCGTGTCCGGCTCGTGCTCCCTCATCACGTGTTGGCAGCAGCTCGCGCCCTTCAGAGAAGTCGGTGAGTCTCGAAATATCACGCGTCTAACTTGGATGATTGGAAACGTTGTACACCTTTTTGAGGTGTAGAAACGTTGCACATCTACTTGAGATAAATTTAACTATCACGCATCTGCTTGGGATCCATATAAATATCAAAAATCTACTTGAGATGAATATAAACGTCACGCATCTGCTTGCGATGAATATATACTTTACACATTCGCTTGAGATGAATAGAACTATCACGCATCTACTTCAGATGAATAGAAATGCCAATCATTTGCTTGAAATAACTTGAAATAACATGCATTTGTTTGAGATGATTAGAACTTTCATGCATTTGTTTGAGATGATTAGAACTTTCATGCATTTGCTTGAGATGATTAGAACTTTCATGCATCAGCTTCAGATGAACACCCGTCGATGTTTAAAACCCTTCGGCAAAGTTCTTGCTCTTTCTCTGGCTTAGACGATGGAGATGATGCTAGAAAAATCCAGAATGTAAAACGAGTATAACGCACAGAACTAAACTGAGAACAATATTGCAAGGTTAAGATTTTTTTAGTGGTTTGTTCATGCTGATGAATTTTAATATCGCTGAGGACTTTTTGCCCCGCTAAAAACGGAAGTCTCGCGAGCATGTTCTAATGAACCGTTATGTGTGTTAAAAACCATCCAGAACAATTACATTTTACACATACATATACTCGTATGTGAGATGTATATCATGAGCGACGAATGAAATGTTTCTACATTATATAACCTGTTCAACTTTGATGCGAATCGTAAAGTCTGATCAATGAATGACTCAGCTTGACTGAAGTAATAAATAAAGTATATTACGTTCGCAACCAGTCTCTCAAGAGCAACGGGTTAATTCCATTTTGGCTTTTCAGATTTGCTCATTACTCCAATGAGCTGGAGCCCACAAGCGAGTTTTCAGCCTATACGTATCAAATTACTCATGTGCTGTAGTTCGAGAAATTTAATTCCTGAAAGCATATTGATGATTAATGCTTGAAAAATTTCTTGGGATACATGCTTAACAACTTCTTTTGCGGGCATTTTTTGGCATATCAACGAAGGTTTTTTTTTTGGTTTTTATTTTTGCTTAGGTTTCACCTCTGGAGAAGCTTACGCTTGATTCTTGGAAGGCTTAATAAAAACGAGTTTTTTAATGTTAACTAATCGAAGTGAAATCAATCTTACTTTCAATTATTTTTCAATGTGGAAGGTGCTGGGCAGATTTAATTATTCGCAAAGAAGGAAACTCGCGAAGTATTGTGCTCTGGATAATGAATAATGAGGCATTTGCGAGTCCATTTTGGCAAATTTTAAGACACGTATAACAATAAATTTGAAGATCATTCTAAGAGACCGAATCTTTCATAGAAACTATCAGCGTTATCTAATGCAACACATTTTTCGCCCATTCACGAACACAGAATTTTTACGGGATATTTCTGTTAACGCAAACTTTCGGTTTGCAGGAGACCTGCTGAAGGAGAAGTACGACGGCGCGACTGAGGTGATGATCAACAGGCGGGGCAAACTGCAGGTGAGGTTCGCTCAGTTCAACGTACCCACCGCTGAGGACATCATATACATGACCGAGTCGCCCAACTACTGCAAGCGCAACGTCACCGTCGGATCTGTCGGTGAGATCTGGGTGTCTTTTGACTCTCCTGCAATGTTGCGACGGCTTTTCACGCAATCTTTGAAAAATTGTTACGGAATTGAGCCCTGTTGTCGTTTGAGATACCACGCGGTATCATTATGACACATCTGAAGTATTTAGGAATGGGGTAAATATTTATGTAATATTTATAAATTATCGAAGGGTAAATATTTATGAATAATCGATTTCGATGGTTGAAATTGCATTGTATTTTATTTATTTAGCACTGTCGTGTACCTAGAAACAATGGGATTGTTACGGAATTAAGCCATGATGTCATTTGAAATACTACATGATATTATTATGGCATATCTTGGATTATTAATGAAAGGTTAAATTCATTAATCCTCGATTTCGATTGTTGAAATTGGATTGTTTCTTATTATTTGTTACTGTCATGTCCCCAGGAACGATGGGCCGCCCATGTAACAAGACGTCTCTGGGCATGGACGGGTGCGGGCTGTTGTGCTGTGGCCGGGGCTACAACTCGCAGCGGGTGACCCTCAAGGAGCGCTGTCACTGTAGGTTCCACTGGTGCTGCTACGTCGAGTGTAAGACTTGCACCAAGGAAGTCGATCTTCACACTTGTAAATAATCCCGTCTCAATTTTGAATCATCGACTGAAAATCAATACGTTTGGAATATGTTCTCCGAAGATCGTCAACACTGCGCTAGTTCCGCTGCTTAGTGCTGCAGCGCTCTGTGTGTGTGATGTATAGTCAAAGGAACTCGATTTTCACCGTTTGGAGATTATGAAAAACAACGTATCGTATGTTTCTGAATCGGAGTCTACCTAAGCGTTTGGCTTACTGTTGAGCAATGTTGATAAGGTAATCCACTCTATAGAAGTCAAAGTCGAACAGATTACACTGAGTGAATTCATTTGAAATTGTACGTAGGAAGCACAGTAAAACGGTAGAAGTTAACCTGAAGTGAAGCATCGCATGCCTCTCATTAGGAAAGAATTTCAGAGATTATTCATGACACACGTGTATTGAGCGACTGTCTTCGAAATTGAAGAAAAATGGTTGGTTCCTGAGTTACTTTATCGTAAGCTATTTGAGAAAATAATTAATTACAGCCCGATGCTTGATGGCAACAGTTTCCAGCTGAAAGCATCTTTACGTAGCTGCCTTCAGAAGCTTGACAGTTTTTGTACACATAATTATAGTTGTAAGCATGCGATTAGGGCTGGATTTTAATCCGTTGTTTGTTAATATTTTTCAAAGTGTGCATTATTACTTTTTTGAGTGGGTACATCAATCAAGTTGGTTTTAATTCTGAAATTGTGTATTTATATATCTGGAGGTGGTGTAGGACAATTTTGAGGCGGATAGTCGGAAGGCCCTTTTGACGCCCCAGCTATTCAGTAACAAAATAACATTTCAAGCATTTGATCTTAGGAAGTTTATAACCAATTTGTGTTTAGCTGTATTTTAACTGTTCAATTAAGTGAATTATTCTAAAACAAAGGCGAAAATTTGTTATCGGTTAGATATAAAATAAGTCACATGTGTAGGAACTAATACCGTTCAATGCGTGCTTTAAATGTTGTGCACAAAGACTGAACCACTCGGTTTTCGAGTGTTTTTTTCCTAAGTCGTCTTGATGTTATGCAGCCCCTAAGTCTCTGTCAAAGCTATCACGTACTGATTGAGAAACAGCTCTTGACACAGTCCATTTTTTATAAGTTTGCACATTAAAAACCAGTGAATTGTAATCGTTGCATTTTGTGTGAAGATGGTGGTAGTTTTGAAAGCAACTAGATGAGAATCTCAAAGGAGTACAAAGACGTGAATCAGGAATCTATTCTTTATCGAACGAGCCTTGCATTCCAAGAACCAAGAATGATTTCACTTTCATGTGAAGGTAAATTTTGCTGGACAGCGACCCTCAAGCATGCTAGTGCGTGTCAATGGGCCACTTAGTGCAGTCCCGCTTACGATGTCTTTTTAATATGCATCCCAACTTATCGCACTGTAAAACTTGAATGGGATTCTTCTGCTTTCTAGTAATTCGTGTAATTTCTCAATTCGAGTGATATTATAATTCCAAACTTGATTGATACTGCCACAAAATTGTAAGCCGATGATCAGTCAAAAATCTTCTGTACCTTGCAACTTACGAGCGCAGTGCCGGTGCTCCGTCATGCGCAAGCGTACAGAAAATTTTTTTTTGTTGTGGTAATAATTCCTGTTTTGTCCTTTGATTGTTTATCTTCTCTGCTTTTTCTACGATCAGAGTTGTCAGTTTTCGTACAAAAGAAGATTTTTTATGTGATGTTATGTCGGCTTCGATGTTTTTACTCTATTGTACTTGATTCGAGAACAATAATTTCGCTAACGTACTCAGTTTGACCATTTTTCTCATATAGTTGTAAAGAGATGATGTTTCCTAAATATTTCTTGCTATTTTAATGTTAATACCAAACAATTTCGTCATGTTTGTCCGAAATGCGGCGTTTTGCGGACCAAAAAATATTGTACTGGCCTATGTTCTTGATACGGTACCGGTGATACCGCGCGGCTGTCAAGTAAATTTCCTGTCGAAAACACTATTACTAATCGACCATTGTACAATGATGAACTTCAGGTGACAGTAGTTTGGCATGTATTGTGTCATAACGCGTGTTGATTGAGTCATGACATCATGGTTTTTGCTGCATCTTTGTCACATGTTAATAAGTGGACGATAATACCTTAGCACAGTACTTTAACGAACTCATATGCGTTGGGTCATTTTACCACTACTAGTGTCTCACTTTACCGAGAGGAATGTTATACTTGGATCCATGTCGCCAAGACGAAATGAAGTCGTAACTCAACTGACGGCGCCCAGCGATGGCGTAAAATTAAATCAATTTGAGGTGAAATCGAGAGAACTTTTACTGTTGGATTGAGTCGTGTAATTTTCTCGTATTTTTTGCGCCCTGTAGCCATCAGTGGATCGAACGCTAGCGTATTTTAACTTTATATCGTATTTTTAACGTAAGCCTAAGACACCAAAATAGGCTTGACTTCATTAAGTTCGTGTAAATACCACTGTACAAACTATGTGTTTCGTTTTACTGCAAAGTGTTAGATGCTTTATTTTGGAGAATCGATCGCTTCTAGTGGTCTGTTGCTTGATTTTAGCGTGGCGTAGTAATTAAATCATGTGTGTGGGCTGAGGAAGAAAGAAGCCTTACTGAGTGAGACACTTGATGTCATAAGCCGGTCTTGTTCTCCTCAGCTTTGCTTCATGCAGAGAGCTTGCAATAAGTTCTGTGTGTCGGGTATTGTATAGCGGCAAGGACCAGTGCTGTCCTCGACAGCGTGTCTCTTGAATGTCCAGTCCACCTACGAGTTTATCGACATCATCTTATGCGCACCTCGACTTATGCGGATAAAATAAGGACCAGTAATTCAACCTATACGGTACATGTTTGAGTTATGAATAACTTAGAAGGATTTTTGGTGTCGGATGAAATCGTTTCACAAAAGTCGAGGATCGACTGCGGTGTAATTTTTAACTTGCCACTCTTGGGTACCCGAGTTAGCAGATCTGCATGGCAATCATTGAGGGCGTTTAGGAATCAGCTTAAACGCAGAATTTGGCTGGGCTACTGGGCATGGATTGATAGAAACTCATGCGATGTTGCATTTTTCTTTGATGGAGGATTTTGAGAAAGAAAGTTTCTTACTGGTAAATTTGTGTGCGGGAAGGAAATCTCAAAGTTATACGGATGACTAACTTGAAGTTGCTCCTCTTATTTTCTCTAAACATGTGTCTAGGTCCGGCGAACTTCTTTATGAAAATTGCGCTCAAGCATTCGCGGTAGAAGTGTTATTTTTACCAGACAAAAATCCTTCTATTCTATGTCGTAAAGTTTAGATTTTCTTCATTTCCCAGCATTTTCTAGCACCACTTCTAAATTCAAAGTGACCTCAGCAGGTATTGTGTGTACTACAGTTGTAACGAGACGTCAAAACTTGATGGTTGCATTACATGTGAGGATGCTCTAGACCTACCTAGTTGATAAATGAATAACTCGACTTTCGAGGTGCCATCCCTTGGTTGCATTCGTCCAGATTTACTCGTAGATATAGAGTAGCCTTGCATACATATTTATATATGAGCTGTCTCCTAATGAAAGAGCAACTCAGTGACTAGGGTTAGTCTCTGGAATCCAGGCTTCATTTAATGTAATCTTGTGTACATATTTTGACATTGTAATCTGGCGAATGACTTCGCTCAGATGGCTTTTACTCAGTTTGAAATGTTGTGTTGTGGTCATCAAACTTTTATTTTATCACGCAGAACTACAGTCGTGTATTAAGTTTTGTCCATTTGTTGCGTGCGCAATCTAAAGTTATCACTTTTTGTAAAATGAAATCTACCATTTGATGCAAAGAGATGGCGATTCCTCCAAAAGTTTCGTCACTGCTTCATCACGTCGTCTGCTAAACATTACTATTCTGTATTGTAGACTTGCCGCAGTACACTCTCCTTTATTTGTAATCGGTATTCTCTTCTAGCTCATGATTTTTCGTGGGTTAGCAAATTGTTATTTCTTAGTATTTTTATCAATGTTTTAAGTTCCTCTCCGTTGCCAATTTTGTATTTTATTTATTTGATATATTGAGTGGTATAAATGCTGCTCTTTAATTAGATATAGAGAAGGTGAATGTCTATGATTTTAATTAAATGTTACAGTACGATAATATAAAAGTAATAATGTCACCAAATATTATAAGAATATTAGAAAATAGTTTTAGAAGTAGAGTTGTCAATTGTTGAGTGTATTTTTATCCCTCTCTTGATGGCACAAGTCTTTTATCTTAAATTTGCTTTATGAACTTAAAAATTTACTTATATATGACGGCAAAATATTTATTTAAGCTTTACGTAGTGACACCTTGAAATGATTCTATAATATTTTACGGACCAAAAATAAGGTTTACTTCCTTACTTCTGTATAATACTTGAATCCAGTCTAAAAAAAAGATTACCGACGCTGGTATACAGTTTGCTACAAAAAGTTCCTTGCCTTTTGTTTGCTATTAAATCCCTTCAACTTTGTACTGTAAAAAATCATCCTTCAGCATATTTGAGGAATTAGATGCTCTTTGGACCTCTGGGGATGTGTAGAATGAATGAGACGTCACTTAAATGACGCGCTGCGAGTATAAAAAGAAGTGTTGAAATCTTGACTTTTGCGCTTCGAATGTGTTCGTGATCCGGCGACTTATCTTTCACTTCATGCATAAGATTATCAAACCCTAAGTGACAGAACCGTTTATGCCACAGCATTTCATCAGCTAGCACCTGGCTACGTCTTGTCAGACTGGTTTCAAACTACAATCTTCACTTCATCGATTTTTTTTCATAAAGCATACACACAATAAGATACATAAGCTTTGAACAATTAGTAATCTACAAGAAATTAAATGATTTTCAATTCGTAAGGGCTTACTTATGAAAATCTGGCTCTCCCAATTATTTCCTTATGATTGTTGCTACATGGAATAGCTTAGAAAGAAGGGTAAAGAATTTCTAATACAAAGGTAAGAAGCTTTGGCAAGCCATGCTGCTGTATGTGTGCATTAGAGGAAATTGTGGGCCGTAACAAAGGCCCCAACAGTTGTCGGTTCCTGCATTCAAAGCTCAAGTTCAAGAAAAAAATAAGATTGCTTGAGTTTTGTTTCTTCTGTCAGCAGGATTTACCTATGGCTTTCTACGGAAACCGGCTTAAATTTCTGCTGAAAATTTAAGATGTCGGTACAAATCACATGGCATATTTTACTAATGTCCAAATAATCATTTGTAGGTAAAAAAGCCTGATATTGTATGTGCATAAATTTTTCTACCCAGTCACACCTGAAGTAATATTCCTGGATTAATTTATCAGCACATAATATTTTTTACAAACTCCCTTTTAGTATTCGTATAACACTACTACTTAGACGTGATCGTATTGAACCTTCGCTGCTCTCCCAGTGTTTACTTTGAACATGTTATGTTCGCTGACTTCACATACTTGCTTGAAAAATAAATGTGATATTTAAGTTATCGTAATAAGAGAACTTTTGGGGGAATCTTGTTATTTTATTTATTTGATTGTGAAGTTTGATACGCAATGAGTTTCAATCGTGGCCGTGGATTTGGCTTTGGAAGCTTTAAAGTGAAGCGTCCTGAAATCGCACCGCCACCTCCGAATGCCAGTTTAAGTAAGCATGGCTACCACACGTTAACATCGATCACTAACAATGCTATGCATGGAGGAGCTTATGGATACGGACAAGTCAGGAAAAGGCCAAAGACTGAAGATGAGTGAGTATTTTGTCTATTTTAGCGTATGCAGCTGACAAAGAGGCTTGCTGTTTCTCTCTGAAAACTGGATCCATTCTTCAAAGGTGCCTATTTACTTGTAGTGTAGAACATCACTGCTTTTAGCATAACTTACAGGCCCTATATACAGGGTATGTTGTAGAATATCTTAACCTATTAAAAGTTCTCTCATGTTAAATCCAGTCTTGAAAATATGACGTTTCACGAAGGTAGCTAACACTGGCATAATGATGTACAAGTTTTCTTCCTTATTAATGCAACAAAATCTGATGAAAATTCATTATAAATATTTTGTTGCTATTCAAATTTTTGTATAGAATTAAAATGCTGAGATTTTTACGTAATTCACTGCTAATCTAGTGTTTTTGTTTTATGTTTATCTTTATTTTCTCAATATGATTTCCATATGTAATGCATTATCCAAATGTGCATTTGATTTTCAAAATAAAGGATATTGCAGTTGAGTTGAGAGCATCCATTTTGTGAACTGGAAGAATGTATATTTATCTAAGATTATTCAAGTTATAGTTTACTTAATCATGTCATCCATATAACATAGTACTTATTCCTTCCTTAGTTGCTTAGTCCATCTGTTAGGCTTTCGCCCAAGTTTGCTGCATCATGGATACCAAATTTCTTAGTCTCAGTGTGACATTAAAAGACGGCTTTTATGTGCGTTGATATGTTTGACATTTTATCTATATAGATTTGGTTAGGATAGGTTAAGCTAGATTAGGTTAGCATAGCTTAGGTAATGTTGACAGATTTTTTTCAATGGTCCATCTAGGTTAACGATCATATTGTATATAAAATTGGTCAATATTGAATATATCAACAAATTTCATAATTTCGTAGTTATAGATAGGTAATATAGTTGATTTTAAGACGTTTTACATGAATAGCAATGTCCCCGGAAATGCTTATTTTTGGAGATATTCAACTTTGAAGTTAAAGGAACGTCATTTATAAAATTGAAGAAACGGAGAGGTAAATAAGCAGAAATCCGGTTCTGACATAACGATAGGTAAGGTTAGGTTTGGTAAAGTTAATTTAGTTAAGTATCCTAACCTAAGTAAGCCTAAAATATCTTAATTTAACTCAACCATAACGAGGCCGATGACTCCCGCCAAAAAACTTGGCGCGTCCGCAAAACGCCGGAAGAGCCATATCGAAACTGCCGTTAATGCTATTCTTACCTGGCGTTATTTATCCTATATCTCTTAAACTAAGCATTTCCGGGCACATTGTCATTCCTGTAAAACGTCTTAAAATCGACTCTATTACCTATCTATACCTACGAAATTATGAAATTCGTTGACAACATTATATTCAATATTGACCATAAAATTTTCATTGGTCCCTCTAGTTGTTTTAATTGGTAATCTGAAGATGACAGTTGTCAATTTTCCACTTTTTGGTGCCTGAACCTAATTAATTGAATCAAAATAAACAAGTTTTCTTCTATTCTTTTTTCGTCTCAAATGAGTATTTTACGATTTATAGCGGTAAGTTTAGTTTCGTCATTGATGACGAATGCGCTCGAATAAACAGCTACTCATCGATTTTAGAATTTTTGTTGCTTGGAACATGGTAATAACATCGAAATAAACAACTTTTATTCTATACACTTTTTTCGTCAAATGAGTATTTAACGAGGTATAGTGGTAGGTTTGGTTTCGTCTTTCAAGACAAAGCGCTGGAAGCGAGACGCCATTGCAGTATTGCCATACAACTCGATCAAAGAATTTCTTTCCGCTTCAAAGACTGGAGTTGCGGTAAGTCATTTGCCGCTATAACTAATAAAATACTCATTTGAGACAAAAAGTGCATAGAAGAAAACTTGTTTATTTCGATCTAATTAACTATGCTAAGGCATCGAAATTTACAAAATCGACAACTGTCATCTCCTTCAGATTTACCCAAAATACTTTAGAAGCCAAAGCTATATTTTTTCTCTATTTATTAAATCCCAAAAAGTGGTGACAGATAACTTACAAGTACCAAAATAATTATTAATCAACAAAGATACCTTCTCATATAAAAAATCCATTCTTATTATCCAAAACATGAATTTAATATTCATAAAACAATTACTTTTTTACTTTATTCCCTAAATAACTTTTCCCCCAAAGAAATGGTGATAAATATACCAAATGTACCCTTAAAAATTTTTTGAGTCACTAAAATAAGTAAATTCCATATTTTGTGTCATTGGATTAATCATTAAGTTAATGAACAGCAAGTAACATAAAGATTTTCAATATTTCATGGCTTAAATTTATCTCAATACTTCCCCACTATTGTTAACAGCAACATTAAATAGCCATTGTTTTTTCCAATATTGAATGTACTTGTTTTATAGTCATTGTCTTTGGAAACACCAAATTGTATGAACTCTGAAGGAAAAACACATTTCCATCAGATATAGGCCATTTGAATTTCCTGGCACTGAATTTAATGATCATCTTCCACTCAATTTGAGTTCTCATTTGGCAAGAAATCAAACTGGCCTCACCCCCTAACTAATCTAAATCTTCATTTGGTGACTGACCAACATTGGCATCCACAATGACATAAAGTATCATTACTCAAACATCTCTCCATGCAGAGGCAACATCAAAGCATTCGTTAATAGTTGAGAGTGAGGAGGAAAAGGTAGGAGAGGAGTTGAACAACTTGCAGGGAAGGATAAAATGGCCACCACTTTTGTATCACATTTTGTAGTTCATTCTTAACACTTTTGAGTGTGACACAACCACCAGTGATCACTGAGGGGATTTTCTTAATACTGCTGCCAACAAGCAAAAGTGAACTCAATTTTCATAAATACTTGATGGAAACTAAATTAAGGCATAATCTATTTAATGTTTGCTATTTTCAAAATGAATCTCTAAAATTAACTCTAATTTCAGTTGAATGTTGAACTTTAGTTTGATGCACGACACTTAACGTGTTAATGCTATGACATACTTTTTAAAGTGCATATTTAAAAAAAGTTGTATACAAAGATAAAGTATCATCATGATAGCATTGCTTGCTGCTATGATAATCTCTTTGAATTGCCCATTTTAAAAAATAGTTGTGCGTGTAGATACATTATTACTGTGATAGTATGGCTTTCAATGCAATTTTATTCAAGAATGTTTCTCAGGGTATTTGGTGGTAGTGCTCATAACTTTCAATATACTTAACTTTAATAAATTGAATCCAGTATTTTTAATTAATTATTGCTGTGTAGTTGAAAACTTTTTATTACTAGTTACAATACTTCATGAGTACATTATTTCAGCTTCAACTTTGAATTTGCTCACCTGTGTGGTACTTCTAGGTTCGTTAATTCATACCATGAACCTTGATTTATGGTGCTTCTGCATCTTGTCTTAATTTACTTGTACTTTTTCATTATTTATAAAAATTGCTTTTCATTTCAATATTCACAGTTTCATTTTATCTGTGTATTTGATGTAATAAAAAATTCATTGCTAAGCAAGAAATTAACAGCATAATTTTGTCTTGTTTGTGATTCAGTACATGTATAAGGTAGGGTAGTAGCTCCTTTAACAACTGCAGGAAATTATATTGACTTCTTTGCACATGAAGTTACTGTGCATAATGAAATAAATTGCACTAAAGAAAGAACAACACTTGGGAATGGTGTAGTTTTATAGTCAAGTTGATGGTGCTTTGTTTTTCTCTGTTATCATCTATTTTCAAATTCATCTATATATGTGTAAGTGGAGTTTCTGATTGTATGTGAGTTCTATTTCTATTTTTGTTCATACTTTTTTTTGGTTCTCATGCTGTGTTTTTTCTGATGTTAAATCTGTATTAAGAACAGAAACAAATTATATGCAAGTTTACTTTATAAGCTTTTTCCACCTCTGTCATTATTTGTGCTAGACCACCTGTGATCCATTGGGCCAAGTTGATCATGCAATGAAATTTCAGAAACATTCTCAAAAAAATGGATGTTTACATCCACAATAGAGTGTGAAAAAATTTTCAATTTTACAATATTATTATTGATGTTAATTTTAACCCGCGCACGGTCGCGCATCCCTCAGAAAAGTAGTCAATTTACCCGCGTTACTCTGCCGCTTCCTGTTCACTTACCGTAATAGGCAGAGATGTAAAAATGTGAAGTAATGAGTAAAAAATGTTGCTTTACACTTTGATGTTGTCAGATTTTTGATAACTTGAACCGTTTCTTTGTAATATGGAGTCAAACTCCGTAGATTTTTGCACAACATTGCATCAAAGAGATCAATGGCCAGTTTTTTGGTTTGGGAAAAATGTAATGTTTTTCATTGCTATTTTATGCAGAAAATCCTTCCAAACCTGCTGATGTTTTTATTTTTCCTCTACAACTATTAGAAAAAAAGTTATGACCATTTATATGTCTACAAAGTGTTATCCATTCTTCGTTTTAGTTCCTACATAAATGCATGTTTGCATGTCTGGTTATATTACTGTAAGTATAGTGTTTCGAAACTTGTAATTTTCACACAATATGAATAAAATACTGCTCTACACGCTACTGACTTCAGATTTGTCTTATCATTTGCCATTTTTGCGAAATAAGGCAAATAATTTGACTGGGCGCACCCTGAGTAGTTTCGCTGGTAACTGAGGCTGCCACTGACTGTTCCCACGCACACCCTCTCACGGTCGCCTCATTTACCACACTGACTGTGCTTACCCCTCCCAACTTCCAAGTGGTTGTAGCTCTGCCTTAACCCCCACAATGTGGGGGTTTCTGGCTCCAGCTGTGTAGCACTCGCTGAGACGATCATTTTGGTGTATAACAACTTGGGGTTATGCCTTACGTCTGGCAACCAGTGAGCCTGGTAAATGAGGCGACCAGTTATAGTTCGCGGGTTAATGAATTTTATTATTGGAAGTAGAGATTGTGAAATCCAAGCAAAAAAACTAGATTAACAAAGGCTTATTATTGTATAGAAGGAACACAACCATTTCAAATACCATGATATTCTCACTATTTGTGGAATTGAAGTGTTTGCATTGCATTACAGGTACTTTGCTGAAGAAGAGGAAGCAGCCAATGACTTGGATGCAGACCTGCCATATCAGCCAGCTCCAGGGTCACCAGGTCCCATGGCTTCCAAGGATGATCCTGACTCAGAAGAAGATCCTCTGGATGCTTTCATGGTTGGGATAGAGCAGCAAGTAAGTCAAGCTTTCATACATTACTGCTCACTTATGGTTGCATGTTCAATTCATTATGTGCATATTAAGATTTGAAAAGACAGTTTTCATTTTATCTGCTCACACATTTATTGTTGTTATTTGAGGCTTCTTATTGTGTTCCAGTTTTCATGTGTATGTAATCATTCAGATTTTAATGTGTTGAAAATTTTTTTTCATGAATTTGTCTAAAAATATCATTTTCCTTACAAGTTAGTATAGTAGGTTGTTGTCATTTGCCTTTTGAATATTATTTTTATCACAACTGTGTTTGTCTTAGAAGTATTGCAATTTTCTGTGCACTTTCAAGTTGTATCAAATTTTAAAATGATGAAAAAAGCAGCTGCATGTAAAAATATTACACCTTGTATGGAATTTTAGGTGTGTTCACATACAGTATGAAAACGTACCTTAAGCCTTATGCACTGAATAGAATAAAAACTCATTTTATCTATCATTCCACTTCCATTTGCATTGTCAGTAATATGTGTTAGTCGCCTATACTCTATAATCTAATTGCTCCACGTTAAGTAATGCAACAATTTTCTTACAATTTTTCTGTGGTTCAGGTGAAGCGTGAAGATAAGCGCACAGCCATAAATGCAGACGCAGCGGCAAAAGGAAGCAGTTCTGGCGGCTCTGGCAGTACAACTGTTGAGTCCAAGGGAGTCAGGCAGGACATTGATGAGGAAGATGATGAGGAATCTTATTACAGATATATTGAAGAAAATCCCAATGCTGGCAAGTGAGTTATTCTCCCTGTCAACTCCTTGAAGCTACTAGTGGTAGTTTTAAAGTCAGTTTTACATTATTACAGTGACAATGTCCTAGTAAATTTGCAGCTGTCCATTTAACAAACGCTTTTATTAATTTTTTGAAGCTCTGGTACGAATGAATGTATGTGTTATGAAAGTGTCGTTTATTGATATGCATATGTTGTATACACAAATATGTTAATGCAAAACTATATAATTTTTAGCCTTCTGTGAGCACAATATCTTTTGTTTTCTCGCAAACGTTTAATATAGATATAGAACTCATTTGTTAGAATGGTTTCCAAGTTGATGAGAACATTCCTAATTTGGTTCCTTCTCAAAACTTACAGTTCAGCTAAAGAATGTTTTTTTCAGTTTGACTGCAAAAATAAGTTTATTTGGATTACTTTTTAGATTTATTTGTCAGTTTTCAAACCAACTCATGGTGAAGAGTTGATGTATTTTCTTTCCTTTGACGTGTACTTTAATGAAAAGTATTAGTAATTTTAGCTTACGTC
Organism: Morinoia aosen; assembly: GCA_030386875.1. Taxonomy (NCBI): domain Eukaryota; kingdom Metazoa; phylum Arthropoda; class Malacostraca; order Amphipoda; family Talitridae; genus Morinoia; species Morinoia aosen. The sequence continues at coordinate 51,072,589 of CM059567.1, read as the reverse complement.
TGTCAACTTTGAAAATAACCTAAATTGAATTCTTTTTTTAAAGCATGTAATGTGACCTGGTGCATATATTTGTGGTCAATTTTTAATATTTCCTCTGATGTTACAAATGTTCTGAGTTTATGAAATAAAAATATTTTTACATAAACTATTGGCTGGAGATACTTGATATGTTCTTCAACTTATTTTTATTACAGCATTCAGCTAAGGAATTTTCTGTTATAGGAAGGTGATTTCATTATTAAGTTGTGTATAGGTACCATGCATGATTCCTGTCTCTGAAGATATAGCTGTTTCCATTTTTTCTGTACAAAGCAAATAATGCATCATTTAGTTTTTTTGATTTCAATTTACTCATGAAATTTATGGCCTGTAGCTTTGTTACAGTTAAATTTGTGAGAATTTGCCTTTATTATAGTAATGTCTGTATTGCTCCTACCTTGTGATTCTCCTCACTTTTGCAGACAAGCAGACGACAGTGAAGATGAAGTGGAGTATGACGCAGAAGGCAACCCTATTATCACCAAAAAATCCAAAGTTATTGACCCTCTGCCACCCATCGACCATTCCACCATGAACTACCCCGAATTTACCAAAAACTTTTACCAGGAACATGAAGATATTGCTGCGCTGGACCACGCTCAGGTCACTGACCTCAGACGGAAGCTTGGCATCACGGTGAGACTCCAGTAATGCGTTGGTTGTTTTTTTCTTGAATAATTTCATTCATTTGTACCATGGTATTTGTAAACATTTGTTGAATTTGAATGATCATTATTATACGCATTAATTGGCTCATGGTTTGTTAAGGTATGGGATGTCGTATGCATCATTGCTTCTCAGCTTTGTAACTTTTTTATGCGTCCATTAAGATACCCACAGGATCATTTATTAGCATATCGTTGGGACATAATTGATAGTCCAAACTTACAACTACGATGCAACTCTTTGAGGTATCTGAGTGGGAGATCAATTGAGAGATTATAATTTACTTGTGAGCTCAGTTCAACTTTCTTTGTATCTAAAAATAGTTTATTTTTTGCTTGAAATTTTTGTAATTTTTTTTTATGAATCTCTCCCAACAAATCCACTAACAATGCCACCAAAATTTGAGTTCTCCATGAATAAAGGATTACTTTCTGGTTGTTGATTGATTGTGGGAATTTTTCTCAGGTTTACAATAAATATAATAAATTTCTCTTAGACTGGTACTTTTAGTTTGATTTTATTATTTTCTTTGAATGTAAACAACGTCATTCGTTTTATTGTGCTCTGAGTATGCATTCTTGTAAAGTTCTTTCGTGCTTATGTATTTAACTTATTTCAATGAACTTTCTGACCAAACATTGATATAATTCCGTGTGTGGCTGGCAGGTGACAGGCTTTGCTGCTGCTAAACCAGTCTCCAGTTTCGGGCATTTTGGCTTCGACGAGGCGTTGCTGAAGTCAGTGCGCAAGTCCGAGTACACGCAGCCCACTCCCATACAGGCCCAGGCTGTGCCCGTCGCGCTCAGTGGCCGCGATATCATTGGTGTGAACTGCATGCTCTTTGTTACTCTTCTGAGTTATTCCAGTTCCTATTTGAAAGTATTTTTTATATCTGAAAATTTGTGTGAAATGTATGAAAATTTAATTTGTAACGCAAGGCTTTATCTTGAAAATGCATTTTCCATGATGCTCTTAGTTGGCACTGCAAAGCAAAACAGAAAGGTTAGTTGGAGATTGTTACCTCGACAGAGAGACGTTTCTTTTGCATTCCATGTAAGGAGGGTGGTTGAATATAAAAATTTGGCTAGTTTTCCTATCAGTAACATAGAATGGCGTATGAACTTGTATTTAAATTATGGTTTTTCATATAATAGTGGAACTTTTTTAAAAAAAAAATTGTGGGCATTGAGAGGATTGAATTTAACATCGAATATAGTATTTTTATATATTTCTTAAAAATCCATTACAAATACTGTTTACAAGTCCTTTACATCTCACCTTGTGTTGGTTTTAATTGGTTGATTCAAGTACTAAAGTTTTGGATTATAAAAGATTGCCTGTTTTTAGTTGAAATTGCTTTAAAAAATGTATGAATACTAAGAATCTTCATTACTGACAAAACTTGTTTCCATCTTTGAATGACATTTAAGAAGCCTGCTTTGCAGATCTATTTTGAAGCGAACCTTGCTGTGTAAGCAATTGGTGTTTGCAGGCATCGCGAAGACAGGGAGCGGCAAGACTGCGGCGTTCCTGTGGCCACTGCTGATGCACATCATGGACCAGCCCGAGCTGGCGCCGGGAGACGGGCCCATTGGCCTCATTCTCGCGCCCACCAGGGAGCTAGCCCAGCAAATCTATGCCGAGGCTAAAAAGTGAGACTCCAGCTTCTGCTCATGTTCAGTGCGAGTGCATTTAACACATTTACTGGAATGGGTAATACTATAGTTCAACATTCAATTCAAATTCAAATTTAAATTTAAAAGTTGTTGGCGATATTATAAATACCAAGCATTAACTTGGTCCATTAAATACCATTAACTTTACAATATTTTACAAATTTTCAAACATCCCATCAAGGGGTCGTTTCACAGCAGGAAGAACTAGCGCACAACTCATTAATGGGTCGTATCACAAGCAACGTGTTAAGTGAGAATTTTCAATTTCTGAATTCTTTTTGCTATACATGCAATGAACCACACGTTCCTGTGAAATGACTTTTAGGGTATTGGATGTTTAAGAAACATGATCGTTCGTGATTTTGTTCCAAAGCAAGGCTTTGAGTGTGACTGTTTCATGACTTGTTCAGGTTTGGGAAGGTGTACAACATTAACGTTGTGTGCGCATACGGAGGCGGAAGCAAGTGGGAGCAGAGCAAGGCTCTGGAGGCGGGGGCGGAGCTGGTGGTGGCCACGCCGGGTCGCATCATCGATATGGTCAAGATGAAGGCAACCAGCCTCTCCCGCGTCACATTCCTTGTGCTTGACGAGGCGGACAGGATGTTTGATATGGGATTCGAGCCTCAGGTAATGGGAGCTCACTCAAAACATTCCTCATAGTTCTTCCAAAATTAAAACTTTTTTCAATTTCGCCAATCAATGCTCTTTTCCATGAAGTTTCGTCTGTTTGAATTTTTATAGTCCTTACTAGAATTTTATGTTGGTAAGGAGTGCCAGTCTGACTTTCGAGAGGTTAAGAACTCATTTTTCGATTCTATTGTATATTTGTTGTTTATTAGGAATTTAACTCAGATATATAGTATCTGGTAATTTTAATTTTGAGTGAACATCATATTTCTCGTCAATCCATAACTGGAACATTATTGAAAATGGATTGTGAGATAACTACATTATTATAGAATTCTCTCCGTTTTTAAGTTGGTCTAAAGCGTTCTGGACATGCTTCATTTTCAATCTAATGACGAAACTTTTGCTTCTGTGAATGCGTTTTCTTTGGTGTTTGAAAGCTAGTTCTTTTGCGCGGTTTGGAGAAGTTATACTTAGTGCTGCTACCGGACCTATGGATGCATTAAAACCATCTAACATAAAACCGTGATACAGTTGATGCTACACGTTATAATAATTTTATATCACAGTGAAATGATTGATTTGAAACTTGTATCGGTTTTGAAAAGATTTTTAATACCTTAATGATGAGCACTGAATTAGCTTTTGGGCATAATGATTAGGTATGAGCGTACCGAATACTGTTGTATTTTTGTGATTCAGAAGGGAGTGAAGATCATAAATGATATCCGATGCTGGTAGAATTGAGACAGAACTCCCTCAGGGGGATACAACTATTGTATCTATGGTATGGGAATTAGTGCTCCCAGGGGGACAATGTGAGGGCCCGAGCTGAAGGTTAGGTAGGCTTTCTTTTTGTTAAAATAGAATAGGTTTTTATTTTGTTAAGGTCCATCTTTTTTCGGTTTATTGCTGTCCTGTTTTTTCAGCACCTACTTTTCTTCTTCAACTTTGATCTTGTTTTATGAACTTCTTTCTCGTCTTACTGTTTCTATGCCCTTTCTGCATAGATTCCGCTTTCCCTTAATTCCATACTAAATGGTGTCTTCTTCCTTCCTCTCTTTGGATCGCATTTGTTGCGGATAGGGAGGATTAAACTAACTAATAATCTAAACTAAACGGAGACAGAACTTCTTACTGTCATAACTATTTTATTGTGTTGTAAATACATAAAAAAATTATTTTGATATTACACTTCTTTGGTTAGTGTTTTTTTCAGTAATGAACGAAGCTGATAATTTAAATGAAAAATTGCATTAAAATATAACTGAATCAATGTAGTTATACTGCAAAGCTGTGACGGAAGGTGCTAAAATAGTGTTGACAGAAGCATGATGTGTAAAATATCTCCTGTTTGTTGGTTGCGCGCTCATGGCAACCGCTTGCACATCTGTAAATTGACTTGTGTGGCCTGCACAGGTGCGCAGCATCTGCGACCACGTGCGGCCTGACAGGCAGACGCTGCTCTTCTCGGCCACGTTTAAAAAGAAGGTGGAGCGCCTCGCCAGGGACGCACTCACCGACCCCATCAGGATTGTGCAGGGCGAGCTGGGAGAGGCCAATGAAGACATTGAGCAGGTCAGTGCTGTTCTTGTTGGCTTCAGTGTGCTCTTGTTGACGCTTTGACCGCAACGTTAGCCGGCGGTGGCTATGGAGGGGATTTTTTATAATTATGCTGACTGACAAAGTGGTCACAAACTCAATTTTCATCAATACTTAATCAAAGCTAAATGAAGGGACGATCCAGTTAATGTTTGCTATTTTAAAAGTTGCTTACTACAATTGACTTTAAATTTGAGTTAAATATTGAATTTCAGATGAAACAATTGCGATCAAAGTGTTGAGATAAAGCAATGCGTGGATCCGTATTCGTTTAAGCACAATGCACTATGCATCCAAGTAAGGTTATGACTCAGTTGACCAAACGTTCTCGCTACAAAGGTCTAAAAAACACCTGATACGAGGTCTTTACTGTTTGCATCCCACTGCTGTGCTGGCTACCCTCTGAGGTTCATCAATGTTTTTGTTTGTCACAATAAGTATTTTTTGCCTTCATTTGATTGTGTATGACGAGTAGCCCATCAAATTTCAGATTTCTGAAAAACAAGCATTTTTCATTTTATATCTTGGGATTTGATATATATATTTATTCTTTGCTTAATTAATATCCCTGCAAAAGAGTTCTTATCATTTCTGATGACTCTTTTTAATGCCACTTTGTGTGGAGCCCTCATGTAGCATATGTATGATGAATAGCTGGAGCTTAGCTACGTCATGTTTATTGTATGTTGTGGGGCCTGGCCTCCACCAAGGCGAAACTCAGGTTACCTTAGCCTCAGTTTTCGACTGTTATATCTTTCATGCCCACTTTTCTTCCTTCATTCTCCATACCTTCGTTGATTTTTTTTCTCTCCTCCTTCATTCTTCTATGACTGTTTCAGTGCACAGGGTATCTTATGTGGAGCATACCGTGTACATGGATTCGCCGTTTTTTGCACTCTAAATAAATTGTCCCTTCTCTTTGCTTTATCACTAATTAGAATAATTGCGTGTACGTTATTTTAGGTGCTCGGTGTAGATAATTTGATTGTCGTGTTATTTTTTTTCTGTGAAACACTAAGACCATTTTCAATAGTTGCCTAGTCCTCCAAAAATTACCCTCTGGGAAGAAAAACGGTCTATGTGCTTCCCGCTTCTTAGTTGTTCAGCCGAGTAATAACCATTAAGTGACTTCTAGGACAAAGTCTTATTGACTTGTGCTGCTGAATTGCCTTTGTAAAATTGAGCTGCAGTAGCTGCTTCATTTGTGTGTTTAATTCGTTGTAATATTGTGTAAATTCAAACATTAGAATGAATGCAAATGTATGCAAAGCCAAAAATTTGAATTAGTTGTTGCAATTCTGGGTTTTATGTAGGTGTTGATTTGTTTTTACTGTCTCGGATATTCTGTTTGCTTCCTCATATTTCCTTCATTCGATATTATTTTCTAGTATTTTTCAGTACATTTTCTCAACACTGAAGCATGTAGCAGTTCTAATTTGTATCAATTTGATATAAAATAATGCAGAAACAGAATAGGATCCAAATAGATTTTTATGGGATAAGCATTTCATTTTTGTCTGTGGTCGTACCAAAATCCTGTACTTCTCTATGGTAGAAGTGTCCAAGGTTTGCTTGTGAAGACGTACTGACGAATGCTGATTTGTGTGGCGACAGAGCGTATACGTGTTCAGTCGCCCAGACCAGAAATGGTCGTGGCTCACTCGGCGCCTCGTCAGCTTCATGGCTTCGGGGTCTGTCTTGATCTTCGTTACGCGCAAAGATAACGCTGAAGAGCTCTCCAAGAATCTCAAAGTTAAAGGTGAGAAACGGCACATCTCTAAGGGAGGGTTTGACCATTCTTATTAACTTTACATTTTTTATTAACTATTTAGTTGTTTATTAACTCTTCATTTTTGAAAGTAGCCCTATCTGGTTGTGATAGGGTTTATCTCCGTTGTGTTGCTTAAATGGTCAAATTGTGGAAATTTTATCTTTTATTTTTACAACTGGTATGTTATACATTACTGTTACATTAGTGTAAATCTGTAGTTATTTTATTTGCATTTAGGCGTAAAGTAGTCTCTTTTCTTTTTAACTTCCTATTTTTATTTTGTTCTACTTTTGTAGTGAATCATAACATTTACCATCATATCTAGATTAGATCTCATTCGTTGGCGCAATATTTTCATACGCCTGTTATCTCATCAGAACTTGTTATCATTCTTATTCTAAAGAATTTTTCTATTCTATAAACCATTATTTGGGGACCTAGTACTAGCGATGCTCTTAAAGCAATCACAACAATGGAGGAAATATCGTTCATTTTAGTTTCAATTTTATTGCTAATGCGCAGCAGCCAACTTCTTGTGCCGTGCCATTGTGCTAATTATATGTACTATTTACAAAACTAAAATAACATTCCATGATAGTCAAATGTGCATCACTCTTCACATAAATTTCCAAGCTATTTATTTATTTTCGTATTTGCTGATGTTGATTGTTGTTGATTTCTCATGGATCTATGTTATTTTGTCTAGCTCTTGTACTCATATACCAGAGTTCGAGTGTCTGCTGCTGCACGGAGACATGTCACAATACGAGCGCAATGAAGTGATCACGGCGTTCAAGAAAGCTGCAACTCCCATCCTGGTGGCGACTGACGTTGCTGCGCGAGGCCTTGATATCCCTCACATCCGCACAGTCGTCAATTACGACGTCGCGCGGGACATCGACACACACACCCACAGGATTGGTCGAACAGGTTGGCTCGTGTTACCAATGTTCTTCACTGTGTTTCAGAAACGGGGAAGTGTTTGGGAGTAATTCATGTCTTCTTGGTTTACTTAGAAGATCGTTAAGTACCAGGCTATTCACGATATCACCATGCATGTTGTGTAAACTTGTTGAAGTTTTGGTACTTTATGCCTTTTATTATCAATATCTTGTTAGCACCTTTTTTTCTAATTCAAATTTTTGATGTTTTTCAGGTAATCGAATGACATAAATTCTCGTATTGTAGTCTCTTTTTGCTCATGAGTGCAGTGGAACTTTGGTGCAATGGAACTTTCATGAGTGCCTTACCAATTATTAACCCGGAACATCTCAGTTCTGAGCGGAATAGATTCTTGTTTTTACATTGTCTGTTTCTCAATCATTCTTATTCTTCATTCAGTTTTTACGTTGCTTTTTGTACCCTCGAGATGTTATTTCTTGGTGTATATAATTTTTAGAAATAAATTGTACAATTGTTTAATTTTTATAGTGTTCCCAATTGTAGTATCGCTCACTTACTGCAAATTATATGTAATAGTTTAATTTAGTGCCTTCTTACATCTTATCTCAGCATACAACATTTTTTGGTGAACTCATTTTCTTACTCTGTATTTAAAATAATTTTTCCTGTTAGCTAAATTTAAGAAATTAAATTAAGATTAAAAGTGATTGAGATAATCACTCTTAGATTAAGAGTGATTATCAGAAATATATGTTGTATTTGAACTTCCTAATGCCTCATGATTGGTTTCCTCATTCTCGTAATGACTTTTGTAAAACATTGTCAGTAATATTGATTGCTCTTCAAATACAAGATGGAGTTTGTTGATTGTCTCTAGTACAAGAGTGAAGCTTCTGAGAATTCATCGGAACTGAGGCATGAAAACGTTTTATCGTCCCTTGGTGTACCATATAGTTAGTATTAATACGGACAGGTAAACATTTTCCACATATGCTTATGAAATGGAGAAAAATTCGTGGTATAATGTCAATGTGCCTACATTCACGCTTTTTCAAATAAAATTGTACTCATGTGCAGGTCGTGCGGGAGAGAAGGGCAAGGCAGTGACGCTCATCACTGACAAAGATAAGGAGTTTGCTGGTCATCTCGTGCGCAATCTGGAGGCTGCCAACCAAGAGGTGTCCAAAGAGCTGCTCGATCTAGCAATGACTTCTCAATGGTTTAGAAAGAGCAGGTATTCTACACGATTTAGTTTATTCTTGAAAATTAAGTCACCTTTATGAAACAAATTTTTTTTACTTCCAAGATTTAGAGTACAAAATTTGTTATTTGCATAAATTTTCTTTACTCTTAGTTCTTAACATGCTCAAATAAGCTTACGGTCCTTTTATAAAAAAAAAGAATAGCCTAAATATATTACATCTCTGTTCATGATCATTCAGCTTTGGTTCTTCGAAGTTCACTGCCGAATTAGTTTCTTTCTCATTTTGACGTCAGTAACAACCTGATGCCAGTGCCAGTTTTTAATGTTGTTTTAATAAAGGCAATATGTGTGAGAAAGTCGAAAGCGTGAAGGATGAAGAGTAAATTTTACTATATACAAAGTACCTCTATTTTACTCAGACTAAAAACTGACCACGAGCTATGCTTTACTTTTTAATACGAGTAGAGTTGACGTGCAGTAAAGTAATCATTGGTGTAATGTTTTCTTAAGAATTTATTTTTATATAAATATTGATACTGGGTGATTGCACTAATATAAACAAACTTAAATTTACAGCACACAGTTTTGAGATCGACTCATCTCCTGCACTGATTATATTATTACATTAAAAAATATCGATAACGAAATGCAGCTGTGTCGTATTGGAATAAACAAAGATTGTTTGCATTGAGCAAGTTAATAGTATCTTTTGTTTGCTTTTTTTAATGCAAAAACAGTTGAAGTATCAATTTAAAAAATAAGTGCAGATTTTTGTTAACAGATAAAATTCCATTACTCGTGGGGAATCTAGCTGCTATTGAGACCCTTTATGAAATATCAGATCTCGAGATATGATTCGCCTAGCACCTGAAATAACTAATATTACTTATTGCTTTAAATAAGCTAAATTTGGAGTGTGGTGTTTCAAGGTTCAAAAGCGGCAAAGCCAAGCAACTGGGAGGCCGAGGCCTTGGGTTCAGGGAGCGACCTGGGCTGGGGTCCAGTGAGGCGAGCAGCGGCCGCAGCAGCAGCGCCGTTAGTGGTGTGAATCCCAAGCCTATGGGCCCGGCAGGCCAAGCTTACAGCGGGGTGCCAGATGCCTCGGGTCCTGCCACCAACAGATTGTCGGCCCTTCGTGCTGCTTTTGAAGCCCAGTATAAGTCGCAGGTCAGTGCTCCTCTCATCAGTGAGTTAGATTTAACGTATCAAAAGAAAGTGTGGGATTAGATATATTATTACAAATAAAATAGCAAGGATAGTCACTTTTAAAATAGACATTGTTTCTTAGAGAGTTTAATAGGTCAGCACTAAAAATATAAACGAGAAAATGAACGTTTCGACCACAAGGGTCATCTTCAGCATCTGGGAAAATACAAGAGATTTTTTACGGACAAAAAAAAAATATACACACATATGAATATCATTTGTAGTTGCTAACAGGAAATTTGCAAGGGGAAGGAAGATTGGGCATCATTTAAAACCGGTTTGTCTTTCATGATAAAAAGAGACTGTAAAATTCGAAGATCTGTTTGACTAGAAGATGTTGCAATTATCTGGAAATTATCTAAACGAACAGGCAAGTCGCACTTTTCTGCATGTGCACGCACAGAGGATTGAGAGGGAGAAGCAAGAGGCCTATTTGTTTGAAAGCTTCGTCCAGCATGCTCTGATACACGAGTACGCAAGGCCCTTTTTGTGGACCCCACGTACTCAGACGCACACAGTGCGCAACGATACTTGTAGACGACTTAAGAGAGCAAAGCCTTCGGAAGCTATCTTTGTAATTGAAAAAAGAATTGATTTTATATGCGTTCACTAAAATTATCCGAAAATTAATATGCATTAAATGTTTTGATAAAAGCGTCAGCAAATCTTTCTTCAATTTTTCAGATTGGTAGCCAAAATATGGTATAACAAAATAAAAATCTTTTTTCCACACAGTTGTCATAGGTGGGCGGTCACAAAATTTTGAATTTAAAAACTTTTTTATTGAGGAATGTATCAGCCAAGCGGGGAAACCATTATTATGGAAAAAGTTATTCAAAAATACAACTTCACCATGAAACGACTGAAAACTTGAACATACATTATACGCTCTACATAACAGAGTTCTGATACCATTTAATTTGAAACGAAAATTACAAAAACTATAGAAACTCAAACCCAACCCAATAAATGTTTGCTTGCGATAGACGGAACTATGAAATTTGTTATTTCGACGAGTAATCATAGAATCCAGAAACGGGAGACAGTTTTCTTTTTCAAGTTCCATGGTGAACTTAATATTCGGATGCTGAGAATTCAAGTACGACAAAAATAGGTTACAATGAGAACTATCTTTAAATAAAAGGAATGTATCATCAATGTAACGTTTATAGAATACAGGCTTATACTCAACCGGACACATTTCCAACCACCTTTTTTTCGCGAAAAGCCATGAACATATTAGCAAATGTAGGTCCCAACGGGAGCCCCATTCCTAGCCCATCTAATTGCTGATAAAAGATATTGTCAAAAATAAAAAATGAATTTAGAACAGAGAGTTGCAACAAAGTTTTGAACAAAGATTTGGTTAAGCCAATAACAGAATCAGTCTGAGAAAATAAGTAATCTAAACAAATCTCTATGGTCTCGTGTAGCGGAATATTAGTGAATAAATTCTCGACGTCAAAAGAAGCCATAAAAAGGTTCTCTGCGTTATCAATAGAAACCACATCGCTTTACAAAAGATTTTGAATTTTCCACTGTATAATCATTAGAAGTGAAAGGAGTCAGAATAGGTACCAAAAATTTGGCCAGATTGAAGCTAGGAGTACGGGTAGGCTGCAAAAATAGGTCTGAACGGAAAATTTACATCAAAATTGCGTTTCTGGATTTTAGGTAAGCCATATTACAAATGTTACTCATATGTGCGTATATTTTTTTTTGTCTGTAAAAAATCTCTTGTATTTTCCCAAATGCTGAAGATGACCCTTGTGGTCGAAGCGTTCATTTTCTCGTTTATATTTTTAGTGCTGACCTATTAAACTCTCTAAGAAATAATGTATTTTAAAAGTGACAATCCTTGCTATTTTATTTGTAGTTAGACTTTGCAAACGGCAAAACATTGAATTAAATAAATAGATATATTATGAGTTGGTTTTAGCTTAAACCAAACACTAAAAAGGTGATTCTAAGAAAGTAAGGAGGACGGCACTATCTATGTAGTTTAGAATTAAGGGAACGGGTAACATGCGAGATTAGAGGAATTTCATGAAATAAGATAAAAATGAAAATCATAAATAGTGAAAAATTGAGAGCAGGGGACCAAAAAAATCCGTAATATAACAACCAATTCTATATCAGCGAAAAAACATTCAGCTTCCTCCCGATAATTCCCAAAGATACAACAATTGTATCTCCCTGAGAGGGAGGGAGAAAAAAAGTGTCGAGAGTTGAAGTGTAATTTTATAAAGTGTAACGATGTTTGTTTTTGTGAATTCACGTACTTGTTGTGTGACGCTGAACCCGTGAATGAATGGTTATAGAGACAGTTAAGGTAGGTTTTTCCTTAGGATCTGCTAGCAACAATCTAGCACCATAGAGAAAGAAATCACTCTTCTCAAAGCACTTTTTTTTACTTCTCAATATCTTCTCGCACCGAGGGGTGCGTTGAATAGTGAGAGCGATCTAATTGTTTTTGGCTTTTTTTGGCTTTCTTCTTCCCACTTGAGTGCATCATTGTTGTGCGGCACTATTTTCATATTCAAAGTACAAGAGATAAAACAAGAAATTTGTATTTTTTTGCTGTGCTCTAGTTTCAGATTTTCTTGGTGGATTCTCAATAGTAAGCTCAAGCTCACAGAATTGATTTGTAATATGGTAGATATAAAGAAAATAACGTTCTAAAGATTCTCAATCTTAATACCCCGTAAAACATAAGTCAAAAGTAATAGTTGAGGCCCTGTAGCTGCCTAATTTCACTTTTGAAATGTTTTTTTTTTAGTTTCAGTTGCATTACATAATTTTTTTCAATTTCACCATGCTAAGTAATACAACAATAGCAATGAGTGAATTAGACTCGTGCAAATGAATCATTTCTTATTTTTGAGGAGGCAAACAATTCTAGCGATTTTTAGGAGATCGAGCAAAAATCGTCTCGCCTATACCAATTAATATTTGTATAACATTTCATGTTATAGTAACCGAATGATTAGTTTGTGTTTAGAAAGCACTTGATTATTTTAAATTCTAAATAAGCTCATTAAAAGCAAAGTTAAACTAAAGCTATAAATAATATTCATTTTTCCTCAATTTCTACGGCAAATAGATCGTCTATACTATAACTCTATTTCTATTATATAGTAACATTCAACTTTGATAACTGTGCGTATTACGTTCGCAAGCCAGACGTAATAACAGAAACAAGGTCAATTTTTGAAATGGAAGAAATTAAGATTTATAATTGTTTTTCTGCAGTTCACTCCCAGCTGCGCTGACCCCGCATGGCAGAGCACAGCAGAGGGCTCGCATTACGCTAAATTGGCAGAGCGTGAAAAGGTCAAAGAAACTGAAGAGGAGATGTCAAAAAGACGGAAGAAGTCTCGTTGGGAAGACTAATAATTTCCTGGTCTACAGAGAAATCTTGTACATCTACAGCGGAGAGGAGATAAGTTTCAAGAATAAGTACGTTATAAACCGTGTAAGTCGTATCAATGCCATGTTAAAGAATTTCTCGTTTCGAAGCATACACTTAGGGAAAGCGGGGATGAATTGTATCTATTTATGGGATCTGAAGACGTCAACGCATGGCTTTAGCCCTAGCTTCTATTAGGACAGAACATGAGGAGGGAACTATTATTTTAAATTCGCTTGTTTTCATACTGAGCACCGGTAATCATTTCTTCAACTTTGACTTTTATGCGTCATTGACACCTGGTCGGGGAAAAAGAATTTCCGTCAGAAGTATACAAATATCTTTACTTTTGGGAAAAGCTTATCGTGTCTCCCTCCAGGAGCACCCTATTATTATCATCCAAGTTCTTTTTTTTTTTTTTGAAATCCTTGAATTATTGTGTTGAAAGGCGTAAATAGTGACAAGAATTTGACTATTGTGGATTAAATATCGTCGGCAGAAAAATTTCGTAGTAGGGTCTAATTTTCTCGAGGCAAAATTTTATTATTTTATGAACTTGAAAATTATGCCTTTCTAAAGGTCCGCTTTTCAGGTATTACTAAAAGAGCAATCTGGTATGTAAGCTTTTGCTGAACTGACCCAACGGTGTTCAACTGCGTTGATCACAAATTGTAAAAGTATTGAATATGCGGGTATCATTAATTTAAAAGTCGCACAAAAATAACTAAATATCTCATTTACCTGAAGTTGAAAATTCCTCGGTGTATACCCTACCTTCAGCTGCTTTCATGCCATCGGGGCCTCGTTCAAGTATAATTTCTCGCGATCGTGAAGATTGGCTGTCAAAACAGTTTTTAGACTGTCATTATAATGAGGAAACTGCTAAATAATAATTCATGCAGTAGTGGCAGTTGGTTAATGATTACAATTCTGTTGGTGCATTAATTATTTTTTATGGGTAGATACGGACGTGCAATCGGCGAGCTCTTTATAAGTTATTCAAGTTCTCATCTCAATTTTCATCGGTACAGCATCGAATTATACAACACCCGTCATAAATATTCGTTTTTAAATTTATTCTATTTTTAAATTCCGTAAAATTAACGTAGAAAAAATTATGTCTTTTTCTTGTGCTAAGCACGTCATTTTTCAAACTACTGATCATATTATGTATCTTATACCAAAATTAAAAATTACCAGGCAAGTGCCCACTAGTTCACCTACAGTTTTCTCCCTAGCTCCAAAGGTCAATGCTTTGGAAGAAAGCGTGCTTTAATATTTATTTCAAAATAATTTGTAGATATTCGGACTGCTCGTAAGTTATAAGCATGTCGGCATGTTAGGGGATAGTCGGAGCAGGCGAAACTATTGACTTCACCTTGGAAGTACCTGAAGCAAGAAGTTACGATACGATATATGGTTATAATTGAAATTATCATTGCTTTTCTTACGAATTCAGGAATTGTACATTAAATACTACAAAAGTTGTAACTCTGAAAGCGGTCATAACCTTAACCCTTTACTGCCCAACTGGACTATTTCGTCCTCTTTCAAAAATAACAATAATATATCGTATTTCTTATTCAATTTGTTCACTAATGTGTCCTTTGAACTGCACTGCCGAGTGGCAGTTCCTTCCCCATCTTGATAACAGTGACTACCTAATGCCAGTGTCGGTTTAGTGATAGTGGTTGTTATAACGGTAATATGAGTATAAAAATGTGGGCGGGAAAGGGTTAAGCATTTTGTGGCACACAAGTCGTGTAAATAATAATTGGGGAAAGTGTAAAAGATTGTGCGTAGCTTAGATTTACCCAGTACCCTTTATAAAGATGTATAGGAGTAACTACGAATTTAAGTTTCGTTTACAGATCGATGCTACTAAGGAAAGAAAAGTTTTTTTTCATATAAAAGCCCCTCACAAAAAGTCTGGAAAATTTTGTACATTTGAAGGATCAATATTAGCTAACGCAAAAAAACTGAAAAAATAAACCATAAATGTTATGCGTTTATGTCTTTAATTATTTAATATGAATTTGCTGAACTTACTCGTAGGACCAGGTGGTCTCGATGTATGCTCAGGTTTTTTTGTGAGAATCACAACCAGCCAGTTTATGCCTAACGGTGTGTTACGCGATTTCTACTCTCGATACATTCTAGACGTTGATTTGACTGAAAAAAAAGAATACTTAATTTAATCCTCACAGCTTGCGTTTTTTTATTAATTCGAAATGTACGTCATTACTACATTGAATTTCCTTACGAAGAGAAATTTCTTACCATTTGAGCTTGATAATCATGCTTGATTTAACGGATTTCAAAATTAAGTAGTAATGAACGAACAACTCTTCACAGTACTCACTTTTATCTAGTCTCAAAATTCCCTTTGTGTGAAAAAATTACATTATATTTAACCTTAAATTATTTCAGCTTTGACAAGGTGAGTTTTTACAATTCTTTGAACGATGAAAAAAACAACAGCTCCATGGTAAGAGTATCCGCCGTGGTCCCCCCAACAGTGAGTAAATCTCATCTCTTCGTAGGAAGAAGAGGGACGTTAGGGTCACTATTAGCATTACTGGAGAACTCACATGGCTCCTAAAACATCCAGATGATTAGCTACCACCCAGTAGACATTTTGGAACATTCTCAGAAATGCGAGATATACATAGTTAGAGGTTTATTTTGGTTCCATTATCATATTCATTATCAACTACGATTATTCAAGCCCCATAAATGGAGCAGGTACTCAAGTAATTCAGCTTTCTTGCCTCTGCTAGGCAGCGGAATATCATAAGCACCAATCAATAGATAGAAATAATCCAACTTTTATTTATTCTAAGTACACAATATAGAATTTAAGCAGTTTTCTTACCGAGAAGATGTTAATAATATTGCGGGTTGCAGGTCACCCAATTTGATTTCAGCTTCTTCTGAGCTGACTTGTGGGTATCGAAAATGCTCTTGTAGACTTCGGAATGGTTGGGGTTGTTGGCAACGGAGAAATCTTTGGACCGAACATGAGAAAATTCTGTGTCTCTGAGAATGGAAGAGGCCAGTCCGCTCACGCTCGTCTTTGCCTTGCCGGAGTTGGTGCTGGATGGGCCCGCACCGCTGCCATTACTGGTACCGGCCGCACCTGCTCGTCCAAGTAGTTAACATTTATACTCTGTTGAAATTTGGACGGCAATGCGCTGTCATAAGCAAAACCCATCATACATTACACACCCAGGGCGGGCACGTTATTAACATTAGCAACAAAGAAGACAACAAAAAATGAGCATTCCCAACATCCATAATATAAAAAGAAAATTTCCCCATCGAAGCCACTGCACATTGGAATACACATATAATGAGCGAGCATGATAAACAAGCATATCGTTTGAACCCAGTCTCAGCACAAAGTTATTTTAATCAGCATTGCAAAATTTTTTCCCTCAACCAGCATAGTAAAACGCTTTCAATTTTTTTTCTGCTTGTTACGAGCTTTTATCGTGTTAGATTTGTGGAAAAAACGCGAGATACTAATATTTCTTACACGGCGTTAAAAATCGAGATATTAAACTTTCTTTTATGGCGTTGAAATTTTAGTCTCAACATAATAATTTAGAAATGGTTTGAATGGCAATACTCTCAAAATCGGTAAAATTGTAAAAACAAATGAGCTCACTCATTGCATCAACTAAAAAGTTAGCTTCAAGTCATGCACACTAAATTTTGTCAATCTTTGGGTGAAGGAAGGCTTGATCACTGCGCTCGCTGGTTTTTCTGCCACGTGATTAAAACGACTCAAGTTTCACTTGCAGCTTCTATTCCTCGGATGAGAGGGCTTTAAAGTATCTTTTCTAGTTAAGGACTCTTAGATAAAAAAGTCACTAAGTACGTGAGAAGCATTGGAAACGTTCTAAAATTTGTTAAAAGCGCAATGTTTCATTTAAAGAAATAATGTATACTTTATACGCAACAATTCTGACGATTATAACCCAACAGTATCGAAAACGGCGGGAAAACCCAAATAATAATAATAACCCAACATTATTTAGTATAATTCGCAAATCTTCGAACTCAATAGTAAAACTATGTAGTATTTTAATCTGAAATTTACGAAAGACGCTCATTTCGTCTCAGATTTGTATTGAGACAAACGAGATAGAATATAAACCTTTTAAATTAAGAAATTACACCTTCGTTCTCTGCTATGCTAACTAGAGTAGAGGTCACCATTAAGTCTAATGTGATCAAAGGTCAGAACTTTGATTGGCGAACTGTAAAACCATTATTCAACACTGATGGTGGAATACGATATTCTTAGACAAGAGAGCAACAACCAATAAGGTTTAGTAAATACACTAAACAAGAAGATATTAAAAATATTTTCCAATCCCATGAGCGATGACACAGGATGCATACAATGATTAGTCGTGATAAGGACTCTAATTTTAACTCTTGGTGGAGCACGCAGGTATTTTAGATTTATTCTAACATTTGACTCACTCGTTAATACTTCTTCATGTTAGGAAATTGTATTCTAACATTATAATGTTCAAAAACTCATCATCTAGTATAGCTACGCATTAAAAAGCTTCCACGAATTAGAAACGCATCACTGAAATCATAACCAGAAGAGGAGGTGCAGGATCAGATTCGCGGGTTTTAGAATTAGATAAATTAGTTAGAGCCTCCTTAACCGCCACAAAAAGCGTTCCTGAGAGGTAGGATGAAGGGAACTCTGAATCAATGCTTAAGGTGACGAATTCCCACACCAGATCTCCTGCGTATAGCAACAGGAAGTTAAGAAGGAAGAATATGAAACATGTTAAAAGGTGAAGAAGCAAGTTAGGGGTGCTGAAAAATAGGAAAACAATAAACCGATAAAAGCTAGTGTTTCAGAAAACGTACAAAAATTTATTTAAATAAAAAGAAAGCTACCTCTCAGCTCGGGACCTGACATTTCTCCCTAAGTGCTGGTTCCCATCGATTCAACAATTGTATCCAACCTGATGGGTTCCACGTGTCTTGTCAAACTTTTTTCTACCCAAATCTAACATGACGTGCAGTTTTTTCCAAAGTCGATCCAATTTTTCGTCCAATGAAAAGTGTTTCCAGCTGCGGCCATTCTACCAGCAGAATAAAAATCTAGAAACGTTACGAATAAGAATACCTCGACACTACCTACCATGTCAGCGATATAGCTAATGGCCGAGCAGTGCCTTCAAATCACAGACCTAACTTAAATTTACCGTTATCAAAGCCTACTCTAAAGCAAACCCAAGCCAACTCTCAAGCAAACCCAAGCCTACTCTGAAGCAAACCCAAGCCTACTCTAAAGCAAACCCAAGCCTACTCTAAAGCAAACCCAAGCCTACTCTAAAGCAAACCCAAGTCTACTCTAAAGCAAACCCAAGCCTACTCTAAAGCAAACCCAAGCCTACTCTAAAGCAAACCCAAGCCTACTCTAAAGCATACCCAAGCCTACTCTGAAGCAAACCCAAGTCTACTCTGAAGCAAACCCAAGTCTACTCTAAAGCAAACCCAAGTCTACTCTAAA
Organism: Morinoia aosen; assembly: GCA_030386875.1. Classification (NCBI taxonomy): domain Eukaryota; kingdom Metazoa; phylum Arthropoda; class Malacostraca; order Amphipoda; family Talitridae; genus Morinoia; species Morinoia aosen. Next base: position 51,053,938 of record CM059567.1, on the reverse strand, counting down.
GCAAACCCAAGTCTACTCTAAAGCAAACCCAAGTCTACTCTAAAGCAAACCCAAGTCTACTCTAAAGCAAACCCAAGTCTACTCTAAAGCAAACCCAAGCCTACTCTAATGCAAACCCAAGCCTACTCTAATGCAAACCCAAGCCTACTCTCAAGCAAACCCAAGCCTACTCTCAAGCAAACCCAAGCCTACTCTCAAGCAAACCCAAGCCTACTCTCAAGCAAACCCAAGCCTACTCTCAAGCAAACCCAAGCCAACTCTGAAGCAAACCCAAGCCTACTCTCAAGCAAACCCAAGCCTACTCTCAAGCAAACCCAAGCCTACTCTCAAGCAAACCCAAGCCTACTCTCAAGCAAACCCAAGCCTACTCTCAAGCAAACCCAAGCCTACTCTCAAGCAAACCCAAGCCTACTCTCAAGCAAACCCAAGCCTACTCTCAAGCAAACCCAAGCCTACTCTCAAGCAAACCCAAGCCTACTCCAAAGTAAACCGAAGCCCACTTTACCAAACCTTATACGACCGCTCTAAGCCAAACTTGAGCCTATTCTTAATTAAATGTGATATAAATTAAAGTAATCCAACCAAACGTAGCTGTCAACTTAACCTAGCTTCAACTAGAAAAACTTCACAATTTGATATGACCCAACCGGATTACCTCTAGTGATTCCAACTCAACCTACCCTGTACATTCTACACTGAACTGAGCTAATTACAAACAACTCGTGACTTGCGGGTATCAGAATCAAACCTACAAAATTACTGATGGACGGAATGATTTCTCAGTTTTTCCATTTCTCGTCTCCATTTACATACACCCATTCTGTGGTTTTCTAAACTAAGTGAAAATGGATACAGAAAATATTAAAGCAGTAATTGGTCAAAGCAAAGTTCCAAGCAAGACGAATAACGACTCACCATTATTGTTCTTCTGCTTTTTTTCCAATATTTTGTGATCCTGCGTGTCATCTTCAACTTTTCGTTTCTCTTTCTTGTCTTTCTTGGCTTCTTTCGCTTTCTGCCTTCGTTCAACCATTGCAGATTCAGCTTCCTTCAACTGGTCAACATCAGGGTTGAGGATGATTATGTCGTCTGACTGCAGTTGGGTTGCACACGCGCAGCACACGCCGCTAGGCAGCTGAAAACAAAATTGAAAGTTATTTTTTTCAATAATTCAAACTCAACAAATGTATAATACTCTAATGAAGTAATGATTCACTAGAAATATGCATGTGCGAATATTTCCATTAAATCTCGAAGAAAAGAACTATAAAATCACTGACAACTAAATCTCAAATCGTACAATTCATAAGCATAAATTGAAAAAGTAATATCGGTGAAAAAGAAGCTGAAACTATTAAAGTTTAAGATAAATGTTTTGTATGCTTTTCATTATCAAGGGAATGTAATTGACTATACAATGAACATATACTGACAAGAAAAAATAGAGCCTAATACATTCTACCCTAAAACACTTCAACCATATTCGGTACCCTGAGGAAAGAAAAAATAGAGCCTAATACATTCTACCCTACAACACTTCAACCACAACCATATTCGGTACCCTGAGGAAAGATGACTGTTATGCAAAGTGAACAATTGAAGAAATACCGCTGTGGCTATATTTTTAAATTTTCTAAAATTTAGGATAAGATCTTAAGGTGGAACTGATAAAACGGAGACAAAATTTAACTTACACGCAAAGAACTTTTTCTCGTCCTATTTGAATCAAACGAGTCAACAATAGACTTAAGGCGTCGGAACTTGCACCGACGAGCACAATTGTTAGCACGGCCTTTCAAAAATATATGTATTTCAAGTCATTAGAATACACAATGCTATACAATAAAACGCCAGGTGTCTCCTTAAATTTATTTATGAATAAATTTATAAATTTTAATCGCTGGTACTATTAGGATGGATATATTTTTTTTGTCATCCACATCTGGAAGATTTGCCTAAAGAAAATACCAAATCCCGTCATTTTTGATGGATCGTGTGCACAAGTATTCTAATATCGTAGGTAGAATACGCATCATAGTATAAGGAACCAATGCAACATTCCACGCCCCAAGTTTACCGGAATACCGTGAACATATTATCGCCTCACCTCCTTAACAGCTCTGTTGGACACGACACAACCACACCGCCACGAGAAGCAGAAGCCGTGCTTGCCGTTCATCTCGACGCCCGACGCAGGGCAGATCCAAGGAGCGCGGGCCAGCTCGACGCACTCGCCTCCCCGCTGCTGCTCTTCACCCTCGTACGCAGGGTTGGACGCCAGACGGAGCTCCTTCACGTCCTTCAGGCCGCGGATGTGTGTCATGTTGCATGACTCCTGACGCACAAATTATCATTCAGTACGATTGCATTGCTCTTAGTACACACAGAAGAGATGTAGAAATTGCACCGAAAGCATCAACGTCATTTTATGGGAAACGCTACATTTCACTTAAAAATATGTTTTGTGAACGGTAATATGCAATTTAAAAATCTCATAAGGCATTTAATAACAAAAAATTTCACATCAAATATGTTTACAAATCACATTGAGGAATGAAATTAAATGAAATTCGTGCAGTCCTCAAATTGTAAAAGGAAGACATAAATTCTGTAGATGTGCACAAGTGAGCCATCTGTAGCGCAACGCCGTGAAAGAAATACCTGGGATTTTTCGATGAGCCGCTTGATGACCTCGTCTTTGTTGTAGAGCCTGCCGAGCTCACACGCCACCACAGGTGCCCGCAGCACCGTCTGCGACACGGAACAGTGGCGCCATCTGTACGTCCGCTCGCTCACGCGGTCTTTCTGTGCCAGAGTGAGAAGCACGTTTATCCAATTATCTTATGGCTGGAGTAATGTAAAACAGCGATCAAGACTCAGGTTTTAATATTAATAAATATTGAATAACGCAAATGACTAATAAGCTCGAATTGTAGCTGAAATTAAAACGACGTGAGAGATAATGGCTTAGCAGTTACAATAAAATATCTCAAATGAATCACTGAGTAGAAAAAGTTTTTGCCATGAATTTTTCATTGGTTTTCGATTTGTCTAAGGATCCTAATCATAGATTTCATTGACTAGGAAGGAAAGTCTACGGTCTTTTTAAAATAATTTGTAGGGAAGAAATGCACACATTTTTTCTTTCTTTCCCTCTGCCTTCATACGCGTTTCAAACCTTTCCCAAGTAAAGAGTGACACATAAGTAATTTCCCTATCGCGAGTAATAAAATAAACTCCACGAGAATAGCTACCTAGCCATATTTGAACTCTGTGTGGTCAACAAGTACTATTTGAAAAAACTCCATAACTAAAATCAAACCTATGCTCGTGTAAAATAATGGCACCAATAAAAGAATATATTATTTTCAGAAGCCTACAATCTTCAGGAGTTCATGTTGCCATTGAAAATAAAATCTCTAATATGGTTAGGATAAGATAAGCAAGTTTAAGCCTCCCTAACCGTGACTAAGTCATTCTAAAGAGAGGAAGGAGGAAGACACCATTTGGTAAGACGGAAACATAAATCTATGCACAACGTGTATAGTAACAGTAAGTTCAGAAAGAATTTTATGAAACAAGAAAACATCGAAGAAAAAATATTAGGTGCTAAAAAAACAAGACTGCAGTGAACCAAAAAAGATAGTCCATAACAAATTAAAAACCTATTAACGAAACAACATGAAAAGACCTACCTAACCCTTAAAACGAGACCTCATATTCCTCCAGGAGTGCTAACTCCCATAGATACAATAGTTGCATCCCCCTGAGGTGATCTCTAATATGATTGGGCTCAAGAATTATAAATCTTACCTGTTCTCCTTTCTTCTTGGTCTTGACGAGCTCATCACGTTTGGGGATTGTGCCACCGTCGCATCCCATGGCTAGTGGTTATCGTCTGTACAATTACACCTTATACGCAACTTTAAGCACTAAGTTCTGTAAAGACACAAGGGATGCTCATTATATGGTTCACAATATTATACAGATCACGATGCGTAATTTTTCAATAACACTAAATTCAAAACGATTCAACTAAGATTCTCTACGGAGTTCCATTAACTTTTTGTTAATGGGTAGAGAGAATAAGGAGAAATTAAATAAGTTAGTTTGAGCGTCATTAACCACAACAAGCGTTTCAAAGAGTGCTAGTACCATTTAGTACAGAATTTTGGGAACGGGAATCGATGCACAAGGTGTGATCCCACACAAGACATTCTGCGCATAGAAACAGCAAGTTAAGAAAAAAAGTTAGTGTAACATGACAGTAGTTACAGAAAGTCAGAAGTGCTGAAAAACAGGACAGCAATAGACCAAAAAAATTTTCGTAAAAAAAACAAAAATCCTATTCTACGTACTTCAACAGATAAAGGCATACCTTAATTCTCGGCTCGGGTCCTTACATTTACTCCATTGAAGCACTAATTCCCATAGATACAACAGTTGTCCCCCCCCCCCATGAGGAAAAACGAAGAAAATACAAAGTTTGGGACTAATAAAAGAATAAAAAGTTGCGACTCTCAATTTCTAGATAACTCAATTTTTGAGGAACAAAATTTCCATGAAGCAATTTGCATGAAGCATCTCCCGTAGGCCTGTACGGGTGATGCTTCATCAGAAACATAGAAATTGGTAAAGCAATTCAAACGAAGCTATCCTTATTGGACACCACGATACATGAGGTACAATAATCATGGATACCAAATAGCCTGTATTAGAATGCTCAATGAGAATATAATTAAATTCATCAGAAAGAACAGTGGATAGCAAAATTGCACTAATGTACTGCAAATAAGCAAAATGTCGAGCTCATACGGCAAGTTCAGATAAGAAGCCGAGATCATCTCGTTGTCATCACCCCAGTAAGTTTGAACTCCACTTTAAAAGGAAGGGAGATCACATCTTTCGTTGGAAAATAAATATAAGATTATAGTCAGAGACAACAAGCACTCAGGATCCGGGGGTGAGCGCCATGAAACCCCATCAGGCAGCGTACGATCTGCTCTGCTCCCTGCGGAAGTTTCAATTTAAGGTTAATTAAAATTCTTGGGAATAACACACGCACAGTAACTTTGCTTTACTTTGATTGCTAAGGTGAGTTAAATAAAGAAAGCATTCGGAACCCGCGAAAAAATTTTCGACAATTTGGCATCAATTGTCTCAACCTTTCCGCAACAACGGCATTTCAAAGAGAGGAAGGCATCATTTAGTATAGAATTGAAGAAACACGGTATCTAAGCACAAGGTGCGTTGAAACAGTAAAAAGTTCATGAAACCAGATAAAAGTTGAAGAAAAAAAGTAGTAGTGCTGAAATACCGGACAGCAGTGAACCAAAAAAACAGATGATCCATAAAAAAAATAACCTATTCTATTTCAATATAAAGGTCTACCAAACCTTTAGCTTGTGATCTCACATATTCTCCCTGGAAGTGCTAATTCTCATAGATATAATAGGTGTATATCTCAGAGGCAATAAACAGTCTTCAAAACAATGTTAAATATTCAAGTACAAAAACGAGAAGACAAAGTTTGTGACTGGGGATATTTTCGAGGCGTAATACTTAAAACTTAATTTTCACACGCATTGAAAACAAATTAAGTAGCTCGATTTAAGAAAACTGAGATCAGTCTAACTATGACTAGAACTACTATTTCGCCGATTGTCCAGAACCTATGTACACTATAAACATGTCCTCAACAAAGCCAGCAAAATGAGCTCAAAGTCACAGCCATACGATATTTCTCGCAAATACTGAACAGGAATAGAGCTCATGTAAATGATTATGCTCAACAAATTAAACTTCAATTGCAAGCAAAAAACGACAAACCGAAAAATAACACATGCACGATGTTAGCTACAACTTTGCGGAATAAACCTACCAGTGATAAAATGTGCCTACATTATTGTACACTTGTTCTGGAAGAATATCAAACTTTGACAAAACATCAAGATATTGTCAAGTTAATACAAACTTGTGCCTAAAGCATTCGCCAATGATTACCTAAACTCGGGGCTCATTCGTACCTACCTACTAAATGGAGTTTTTGCTTTATGTTATTTACACCTAGAATTTCATTAGCTTAGCAACAAAAGGATCACTTCATTTTTTTTTGCATTGAAAAATTTTACAGGATGACAAACTGACAGCGCATAAAGTATAGGCTAGCCAACAGGTTAAAAACTCAAGGTGCCTAATAGGAGCGTCTATCAGAATTAACGATTAATGACTCAAGTAAATCACTCCCCAACCGATCAAGTGAACGTGGCTCCCCCCAACCCAATTAACAGCAATATTTTTGATGTAACAACGAGAGCTTAGGACACAAATGAAATATTCTCAATTAAGGCTAACAATTTCTTACGAGTTGGTTCCAACTACTTTAGGATGAAATACGTCCACAATTTCCACCTTCTCTCAAGTCAGCAACAGAATATCACACGAAAAAACGAGTTTCCCATTAGACAAACTAGAACCTTGATCAATATGGGCATATTATGCTTTAATCCAACAGTGAAATTGCAAAAAAAAAACACTCTTTACATTTTTTTCTAGTTATTGACACATTACTGCTCAACGAGTAAACTTCAAGAGAACGACTACATACAATTCATTGCTCCTCAGTGAGTATACTTCAAGTGAATGGCTACATGCTAACTACTGGAGGCAGCAGCAGTGTCTTGAGCGTGACCAAAGAAGGGACCCAAGAGAGAGCAGGCCTGAGCATACACCCCCAGGAAGATGCTGCCACCGATGGACATCCACAGCGTGCGCGGCAGCACACCTGCAAACAGCCTGTGCATGGCCCAAACGCGTTATGCTACAGCATACAGAAATACATACAATGGACATTTCCTGAATTACGTTGTTTTGCAGCTCAAGTGGGGAAGGGATTACCATTAAATATTGAATTAACATGTCACGTTCTAAAAAAATGGTGGCGGGTATGAAGGTGAAGCTGAGTTGATAACTTGTGATGTGAACTTGCTTCAAAAATAGGAAATAAGAAAAAAAACAAGGAAACATCTAGTAAATTTAGGGCAGGTACAAAGCAAAACATACACATTCAGCAAGTGTGGATAAACATCATAGCAGTTAAACATCAACGACAAAGTTATAATTAGTAGAGTACACTTACTTTCATCATAAGTAAAATGCAGCAAGGCATTTTCCAATATAATAGCAAACAAATAATAGAAATGTCGCTTTCATACCAGTGAGCAGGACAGAGAAAACATGTCATGTAGATATATAGTAGTAGTTTAACAAGTTAACAAACGTAAATTATTTTGTATAACGTTTTAGTATAACACCAACAGGATTATATCACTTGAAACTTCATTGAGGTAAATAATAAAATAACTGTAAATAATTCGGGCACTTGAGTATGCTTAAATCTATTAATACACATGCTCTACATTGAAGTTTCTATTTTTATTTCAACGACAACTAAAATGACTATTAAAAAAATTCTACCCCATAAGCCCATGCAATAATTGTGTAAAAGCTCGAGTATTTTCTTGTTTATCACATCCCTTGCAGCAAGTAAAATTAAGTTCTGTTCAAGTATAAAAAATTACCTTCGCACATATTGCGACTAAAAACCAGTCTTGCTCATTAAGTCGTTAAATTTTTACACCTTTACCTCATGCTGGCATAGCATAATTGAACATAGATATAAAGTTAGCAAACTAAAATATTTGCCAGAGCCTATCAAACCTTCTTAGGACCTTAAACTACAAACCCCTGACTTATGTTGAGTTAGTCTAATGACCTGATAACACTAAATCCTAATATCTTTAGGATACAACACTCCAGTTATAAGAATGGCATAAGTTTGCATTCGGCAGGTTCATCTTAATTTATTTGAAATCAGGAGAGTAAAACTGGAGAATGTGTTTTAATGTGGGATCATGGTTGAAAATGTCATTTCGATGTACTAGAAAGCCATTTTTAACCCCTTCCCCGGCAGAAACGTGTTTACACGTTTTCACAAAATGTTCTTTTTTCAGTCGTTGACAAGTATGCTCGTCTAAAAATTTACTTTCAAAAACCAGCTTCATACGTATATACTCGTCGATTTTAAGCCTTAGTACGCAATTCTACGTGTGAAACGAGTATTCTCGTCAAATCATACGCCTGGCAGAGGCGATAGGGTAGAGCTGTGGGATTTCAAGGACATTGTTACTAGACTTGCTCCGACAGCCATTGCCGTCGGATGGGTGTTGTTTGCCTCCACATTTGAATTCATTTTTTTTGTAGCATTTTCAAGTGTTACACCCAAAATGTCTAGTTCATCGGAAAATAGTGAATGTGAACCTTCCCTCAAAAGCTTGAATACTCGTACTTCTGATAACTCTGCTAGTTCATCAGACAATGACTATTTCGCGACATCAGACAATGACCATTTGACTCGTTTTTGCCGACAAAATATTTTCAAAATAAAAAGTTAACCACAAAATGGGAAGAAAAAATAATTACAAACTGTTTTCATAACAGCATCAAAAATACTATATAGAACCAAAATAAAAAAATTAGTCTGAAAAAGAAACGTTTTTAACAAAAAAATTGTTGGGGAAGGGGTTAAACAAACTTCTTCCTACACGTGAAGATGAAAGAGTGGCAATGATTCGCTCAATGCTTCTAATTATGCTTCATTAATAGCTTGAGTTAACTTATAGTACAACCCATAATGAGGCAAAAAACTTTTCGGCCATAACTCAAACTCACCCGGACACGCCCGCCTCGGCCACGATCGTCCTGAGAGCCAGCCTCAAGTTGCCGGACGCCAGAGGAGAGTTAGCAGGAGCCAGCATAATGCGGGTCTTGGCCACGTCCAGCGGGGTGGTGATTGCTGCGGATGCTCCCCCTACACAAGTAATTGAAGGTTAGCCAATCTTGGATTTGATTACAATGTGGTAGCTAGATATGCATCTTTTCTGCACACTTGCATTAGAATAATTCCCATTAGGCACTCAAATAATCAAATCTTATGTTGCACATTAATAGGCACACCATTATTACGGTTTGTTTGCTGATGCAAACAACAGATCATCAGAGTTATTCATGATGCAGCACGCCTGATGTAACACGCCACAAACAGGCATCCTGTACAGTACAGGCCACATACAAAGCAGTGCGCTGATGTTGAGATCGCAACTTAGTGACTCCATTCAAGATTGCCAATTTGGGGAAAATAAGACGTTCTAAAGAATGCATTGGATGTAATTATGAGTCAACATAGACAATAATCCTAAAATTCGACAATAAATAGTTAACCCTAGCACTTAAAACAACAAATTTCCATTCTGTGGCTATTTTAGTCAACTATTTAATTAAGTTTTTGTTGTTATTTTTCCATTACTATTTGAATTTGATTCTCTGGGTTTGTTCTCTGATATTTTATTTTTGGTCTTTCCTTTTAGTTTGAAATATTTTTCCTAATTTTTCACCTCAGTTTCAACACTTTTCTACTAAAGAACTGTTACTCCTTCAAATACTGCAGACCCAGTGCCACACAGAACTACAGGAGTTACAGACTGTAACCCAACACTACAGACTGTAACCCAGACATCACCAGTTCACCACATATAGTAGCACCCACCAGCCACTGCCCCACACACAGCCGACTGCCAGGGCTCCACAGGGCGCTGTTGGTGGGCTGCCCAAGACAGCTTGAGACCCTCCCACATGGGAAACTGGATGAGGGAGAAAGGGATCTCGCGCGCCAGCGTGGTGAAGTAGCCCCGGTATAGACCAGCTGATCCCTCCTTACGCAGGGTATTGCGGATGATGTGTAAAGCAGATGAATGTTGGCGTGCTTGGAGGCGCTGCTTGACAACCTCCGTGGGAACTCTAACCATGCAAGCCGTCTGTAAGCGAAAATGATGCTGATGATAGTGTGGAAACAAAACTGCGTCTCGGAAATAAATTAGTTATGATTTCCATGTTGGTCAAACAAATATTTGAATTATTTGTTCATATCAAGTCGTTTATAATAATTTTTTCAACATGGACCAATCTTGTTGAATAAACTACAATCACTTCGTCAATATTTGCTTATACATTCTATGAATGAATAATTCTAGAAATAATACAACTAACACCATTAGTATGGTGAGTTCACCTACAATCTAATATGTTGTAGAATTATTTTCCTCTCTTGACAAAAGCCTAGTTTTTAGTCACCCAATGAACAGAAGAATAGTGTTTTTGGACATCAACACATAGCTGAACTTGTATCATTATTAAATGATTCCTGTTTACAAGTTTTTTCTACAGCATGTATAAGTAATGCATTTGTAAAGCAATGAGCTACAAATTTAAGCGCTAAAACGGCATAAGGCCTATTAATACGTCAATAAAGAAGTGCCATTTTGTTTATTGTTCATCACAACTGGACTGAAAAGATCTCTAACAACACGTTAGCTTGGCTCACCATTTCCCCCACTCCTGCAGCCACCATATGCACCAGGGCCTGGTACTGGCTAGGTACATTAGAACCGAGCTTCAATTTAACCGTCTCGTAAGAGCAGAAAAACAGTGCAGCTGAAAAAAGAGAAAGTTTCAAAAATGATGCTAGTAAAAAAAATAAAACATCTTGATAGTTCCTCCAGTGATGTATGGCTTATATTCTACCATCAAGAAAAGATTATCTGAAATTATCAGCAAGAAATAACGCAGTAAAACAAAAACTATTCTGAAATATGAATTAAAGTACCTGTACATAACCTACTTTTATTTTATTTAGGAGTAATGAAGTTTTCACAAAACAATACTGGTATTTGTTCAGCATAGATTTACCTTCCAACAATGTTTTTGAAAGATTTTGCATGAATTCAAGTTGTTGCTTAAAAAATCCATTGATAAGTTAGCCAAAAATGAATTTCACAAGTTCTTTACATTTACTTACATTGGATCCAAATGTAAGCATTTTATCACCTCATAATAGTTTATAATGCTAACTCTACCTTCGTATGTTGGTACACAAATAAACTTTAGCCCTCAACTGCCCAAATTTTGTACTCATTCTCCCAACATCAAAACCACTATTATTAGACTGACGCTGGCATCAGGTTATCACCAACATCAGAAGGGACGGAAATGCCGTCAGGCAGAAATCTTTAAAAATTACATCATGGCACAAATTCGACAAGAAATATATTGTGTTTAGCATTTTTATTGAGTGTGCCATATATGGCAAGTGGGGCAGTTAAGGGTTAAGTGAGGCTACCCATTTTCCATAAGTAGGCCCGATAGGATGAAACTAAGTTCACAATGCTTGGCTTAAACTCATAACCTCTCACACAAACGAGAGCTCTAACATTAGGCCAAAGTGGCCATATGACATGGCATCACTGTTGTAATGAGAAAACAAACCAATCAAATACATTTAGTCAAACCAATAAATACAAAAAATGTTTCTCACAAGTACCCTACGTGGAAAATGAAGTGTAAATACGCAATCTATGAAAACCACTTAAGCCTCTTCACCTATCACAACTAATATCAATTTAGAATCACCCTCACAAGTGGAATCTAAAAAAGCTATGAATATGATAAAAATTAGTCACGACATTGAATTTACATTTTTTACACTGAATTCAACAACAATAATAGAGCAAGTTAGAGAACTGCACCTCCAGGAGCAGAAGCTAGAGCAGCTGGACCAAGTCCAGCATAGATGTGGCGAAAGCCACCAGACGCAACAAAGCCTTGCTTGCTCTGCAGTCTGGTTTTGATGGTGTCAAGGGGGAACAGCAGCACATCTGTAGCAAACCCAGCACAGGCTCCTGACTGACAAAAGTCACCATCAGTTAGGCAACACAAGGAAGTATGGCAAAAATGTTATGAACAAATTTAATATGGGGAAAATAGGAATAAGTGGTTAGCTTTTATGCAAAAAAATAACATGCTAATCAACTCATTTAAGCATAACAGCAACATAACTAATCCAAAAACCTCAATTCAAGACGAGTTTAAAATCACTTCTAGAAAGGTGGTGAATTATTAGCAAATCTTCCCAGGCACTTTCAATGCTTAATGCTTAGAATTTTCAGATTCTAAATTATTAATCCTCCTCAGCATGGAACTGTTATGAAACTGAGGAGTGCCAACAACCCATGTTGTGTTAACTTGAATAGTTTCTTAGACAAGAAAATGAGCAGAAATGTTACCATAAATGAAGTATTAGACCTACCATTTAATATAAAGTTATTCTGAATTTGTAGTAGCTTTTAATAAAATAAAAAATAGCTGAAAGTTGTAAAGACTAATCCAGGAGTTTGAGTAACTTCTCTGAACAGAAAAACTGCAAAATATTTCCAATTTTAAGAAATAGCGTATTTAAAAATTAAAGAATTAGTTATATCAACACAATGTTACTCCATCAGTAACTCCACAATACAACAATGCAGCAATGTCCTTGTTGCTCATTTCTAAACCAATTAATAACCTCAGAAAAAAAAAATTCAAAACTCAAAACTTACCAACAATGGTGTTCCAAAGGAAGCTTGTTGCTCTTCAAGGCTCATTATGAAAATGAATGTAGCCTGACCAAATTTATTGAAAGAAGTCTTTGATTTGAGCTCAGAGGTGGCAAGAAAGCTCTGTGATAGTTATTACCTTCAGAGCAGCTTATAATAATTAGAAAGAAAAATTAGGTACACATTCAGTTTCACCAAAGCCACTCTGCCACTAGAAACCTGGAAAGGTAAACAATTGTAAATCTGCTGGCTTATATGGTACAAATCCTTAAAACATGAGAATATTACAGAAAATAGTCAATACCAAGATACCAAGTGGCTAATAACTACGAGCAAGATACTAATCTTCCACTAGGACCAAATTATCACAAATGGTAATAAGGTAAAACTTACAGACTACAGCATAAAACATCACAGACCATTACTATCTGTACATATTTTTAAAATACATAAGCACATCAATCAGAAAAGCCTTTAAATTATTACTTACTGCTTGAATAGATCACATCTTAAACAAATACCACACGCAGTTTATTTCTCACCATCTTAATAGTTACAATAAAATGTCCCTTATAACATACTCATCTATAACGACTCGTTGGACTGGTTAGTTAATGCCTTGAAAACGTTCATTTTTCGGGACTTTTATTTCGATTCTTGGAAATATGGTCACACTTACCTTTCAACACTTGAGAGGGTCAAATTTACATCGCCAAATTGAAAGGCGCAAAAAATTTATCAGACAGACAAAATGCGTTTGTACAGCGGATGTAACTAGTTTGATGCAAGTTTTGCTGTCATTACGAGCTTGTCCAGTACAGCCGGGGTCCCAGCCAAGTCATGCAGACATGTCGAATATCCGAGTATGTGTCCTGTGAAGGCTGTGTAATGAGATGCAATCGCTCGTTACCTAAGTACTCTATGAAACTTTGAATAACCAAAATTTATTTTTTAGGGTTCGAGAAATCTGAGTGAGCCCGATGATTCTTCTCGTTGCTAAAAAGTGACACTTTCCGTTCATTTCGATTCAACCCGCGGCCAGATGTATGAAATGGGTACCGGGTTGATCTTAGGTAACTGTCATTACGACCTTGCATTTATTACAATAAATTTTGAAACCAATGTGTGATATGACATGAATATTTTCCATTAAATAAATAAAATAAAAGAATAAAAGCATTTCAAGTTTCCATTCTTGCACCAGATTTCATCTTTACTACAGTAAAGTTTATTCACTTTGGACTGACCATCAAGTGCATTAAGTCCGTCGCACAGGACGTTGTTTTCGTTGTGGAACTCGAGTACTCTATCTCTTACTGAACAAGATAACACAACTCTAAGCCTTGCCACCTCATCTTGATTAAATAAACAGAGACAATCCTCCAAATCAAATTTACACATCGAACTGCTTTCTTGGTATCATCACCCAAGAATCTAGTCGAGATCAAAATTTTGTGTACATAAATATCTGTTCTTCTCAATGAATGGTTGTGTACTAGAGCGCTTCTTTGATGAAACTTATTAGGAAAAATATTTGTTGTATCCAACCATCGCTTGAATTACCTCTGAGACACAAGATTCAAGGACTGATTTCTCTTCCATGAAAAAAATGAACTCATCAATTTGAATGTTGAGCGCAATTTGTATTTGAAACGTTCAAGATATCGGGCCACTTTATTTCATGTTTATTTACCCAAAGACAACAATTTGCCTGATGGAAAAATGGTTCAGGATAAGTAATACGAACAAAATAAGAAATGATATTCAAATGGAAATGCATTAGATGAGATATGCAAATTTACATGATGAGCCATACGAAAAGAACGGAACTTTGATCATGACAAGCACAAAACAAGATGGTGATACTGAATGATCCTACACATAAAACTATTCTAAACAGACCACTCCAATATGAATGGTTACCCTGCGCAACTGGAGGGGGAAAAATAGTAACTGTTCAACAGGTTTGACGATGCGGAAGGAATTCTCAACAATAATTGTTTCCCACATCAGCAGAGCTGCACGTGCAATTTGCACAACCGCCCGTACATTTTCTTGCTTTTCTTTCAAAACAAAACATTCATTCGTTCAATTTTCATCAAATTAAATGTTGAAAGCAAGTTTTAGTGTAAATTAATAATGATGGACTATCTTCAAATACAGGCATGAAGAACAAGTGTCACAAACTTCCAAGAAATTGCAAATATTGAAAGCAGAACATCAAATTATTCAAGAAACATTGATAAATCCCAATCCAATATCGGAGAACTAAAACAAAGTACATACGTGTTTGTGAAAAAACAAAAAAATTGGAAAAGCTAAAACGTCAATATCGAGGTAAGAAGTTTTGAGATTAAGAACATTAATGAAACATAGCGACATTGACATAATGAGACATAGCGACATTGACACAATGAGACATAGCGACATTGACACAATGAGACATAGCGACATTGACATAATGAGACATAGCGACATTGACACAATGAGACATAGCGACATTGACATAATGAGACATAGCGACATTGACACAATGAGACATAGCGACATTGACACAATGAGACATAGCGACATTGACACAATGAGACATAGCGACATTGACATAATGAGACATAGCGACATTGACACAATGAGACATAGCGACATTGACATAATGAGACATAGCGACATTGACACAATGAGACATAGCGACATTGACACAATGAGACATAGCGACATTGACATAATGAGACATAGCGACATTGACACAATGAGACATAGCGACATTGACACAATGAGACATAGCGACATTGACACAATGAGACATAGCGACATTGACACAATGAGACATAGCGACATTGACACAATGAGACATAGCGACATTGACACAATGAGACATAGTGACATTGACATAATGAGACATAGCGACATTGACACAATGAGACATAGCGACATTGACACAATGAGACATAGCGACATTGACACAATGAGACATAGCGACATTGACACAATGAGACATAGCGACATTGACACAATGAGACATAGCGACATTGACATAATGAGACATAGCGACATTGACATAATGAGACATAGCGACATTGACACAATGAGACATAGCGACATTGACACAATGAGACATAGCGAGTAGTAGTAGTAGTAACATAGGTTTGCTAGCGCTTCAGTTATTTAAACTATATCGCACCGAAGGTCACATAATTTAATCGGTATCAAGCTTTTCCGATTTACCACGCAAGGTGAACATCAACATTATATGAACATCACAAATTACATGATCATGATTTAATTACAACTCAAGATTATAATTGTCTAGCGACATTGACACAATTGACATAGCGACATTGACACAATGAGACATAGCGACATTGACACAATGAGACATAGCGACATTGACATAATGAGACATAGCGACATTGACATAATGAGACATAGCGACATTGACATGATGAGACATAGCGACATTGACACAATGAGACATAGCGACATTGACACAATGAGACATAGCAACATTGACACAATGAGACATAGCGACATTGACACAATGAGACATAGCGACATTGACACAATGAGACATAGCGACATTGACACAATGAGACATAGCGACATTGACATAATGAGACATAGCGACATTGACATGACGAGACATAGCGACATTGACACAATGAGACATAGCGACATTGACATATTGAGACATAGCGACATGGACATAATGAGACATAGCGACATTGACACAATGAGACATAGCGACATTGACATAATGAGACATAGCGACATTGACATAATGAGACATAGCGACATTGACATAATGAGACATAGCCACATTGACACAATGAGACATAGCGACATTGACATAATGAGACATAGCGACATTGACATAATGAGACATAGCGACATTGACACAATGAGACATAGCGACATTGACATAATGAGACATAGCGACATTGACATAATGAGACATAGCGACATTGACATGATGAGACATAGCGACATTGACATAATGAGACATAGCGACATTGACATGATGAGACATAGCGACATCGACATGATGAGACATTGTAGATGAACATGTTACGTTACAGAGAAGGTTGAGACCTGGTACATCATGACTAGAACTTCAAACTAAAACTTCACACTTTCAAGAACCTCTCAACATATTCATCTTTACCTCAGCAAAGCCTGACTATTGAGCTCCAAGTCACAGCCACACGACACTAACGATGCCAAGTCACAGCCACACGACACTAACGATGCCAACTCAACAAAAATAGCACGCACACACTAATGAACATACTCAAAAAATTGAATTGATAAAAATTGTTTCCGTACAAACGGTCCAGAACAGAAAACTTTGCATGGTCCCAATTGCAGAAAGCCCAACACAAGTTTGCAAGATGAAATTAGAGTGTTAGAATTAAGCGTGCAGTATAGCAAATTTCTGCTGAACTATGTTGTTCTGGATGAAGATCAAATTCTAACAATGAATTTCAAAAACTCGCGAAAATAGGTGCAAAATAAGATCATCAGCCGTCCAACTTAGAATCCATTCTCGCTTGTCTCATGAATGTAACAAATTCTGTAATTTTCCCAGTCAGAGAAGCTAATATTGAGCAAAAACAGCTTTTTTTCTTAGCATTCATCATGATAACGTACGAAATGGAAGATAAAACGATGCCTAAAAAATTGTAAAGCTCAATTATTGAGTTTTCATTAGAATTCTGTTGAATAAAAATGTCTTAAAACCAGGAACGATTGGCAAACCCACATCACTTGACCTTTGGAGCAAAGAAACACCAATTAGGATGAAAAATACAACCAAGTTCAATTGTACCCTATGAAATGGTTTAAAAAATTTTTACCATGAAATGTATTGTGAATGTCAAGCGACTCGATTGACCAGTATCTGAGAAGTAAATATCTAAAGAATTTGAAATATAGCAAGGGTTTAGCTTTATTTCAATTAAAATACCACTAGTTCAACTTTTCGTTCGGTTAAGCTGAAAGACGTGATGAAAGCTAAAAATAACAATTTTAGACGTTCTTTCCTGATCTTCACTTTATCAAAAAAGCATGTTAGAGCTTAGCGTTTTTACTTAACACAGGAGACGGGCTATTGACTTGAGACGACCGACTTGAGACGTCGGAAGGTCCACGAGAGCGGCCAAAGAATGGACCAAACACAGAGGAGGCCTCAGAGTACACCCCAAAGAACACAAGGCCACCAACAGACATGTACAGCATCCGCATCAGCACACCAGCAAACAACCTGTGCATGACCCAAACAATGCATTATGTACCAGGGAATGGCTTCCTACTAATGTGTCATGAATGTTTACTAATATATTCTAATTCAAAATTCTATGAATTCAAATGTTGCTGATGAAAGAAATATTACGTTGCCTATTGGAAAATGTTGTGAATAAATAAGAGGTGATTAGATAAGACTGTAAACATGCTTAAACGAGAAAAAAAATTACATAGAAGTTATTAGAATGAATGAACTTAAGTCTGAAATTGCAACGTGAAGCTAAAGCAAGTCACAAGTTTGGTACCATTATGGAGCATAACAATTCGTGAAGAGCAAGCAAAAATACTCACCCGGACACGCCCGCCTCGGCAATGATCGTCCTGAGAGCCAGCCTCAAGTTGCCGGACGCAAGAGGAGAATCAGCAGGGGCCAGCATGATACGGGTCTTGGCCACGTCCAGCGGTGTGGTGATTGCTGCCGATGTTCCCCCTACACAGGTAATTGACGCTTAGCCAATCATGGATTCAGTTAAAATGAGGACTCAATTGAGTCTCATCTGTGTACTTGCATTAGCATTATTCCCGTTCAGCATTCTATGTAAAACCACTGCGGCTAAAAACTTTAACTGCTTATTAAAATATCAAACTAACAATCCAATTAATGGAATTACACAAATGATGCGCAAGATAGATTCATCGTGTGTCATTCAGATAATTCTACATCAAGAATTTTACATTAACTATATAAGTACTACAAAACATGTCAGCAGCCAACTTAAAAAAAGATTGTCCTCAACAAAACGTATTATCCTATTCAATTTCAACAAAATGAAAACCAACCAAATCTCAGCTCGGGATCTCACATTTTCCAACTAAGAGCACTACTTCCTATCAATACAATAGTTTTATTCCCCTTAGGGGACTCTAGTTCAGTAGGACACAGTCTTAAAAAATTTAATTCGTGTATTTTCACACTTCTCAATTTGAGTGCTTTGAGTTCTTCCTCTGTTTTCATGTTCTGCCGATTTTGAGTTCCAGTGTTTCAGAGGCGAAATGTGCTATATGCTTACTATTATTTGAAAGCATGCTTGCCAGCTTGCACCAGAAAAAAATGTGGTATGGAGAACAACCCATCTGAAAAGTAAACCTAGGTGCGCAATCTATTCATGTATCATATGATTTAAAATTTCACTTTCAAGGTTTACTATTTTTGAATTTATTTGCTAACTTCAATGCATTCAACAGTACGGTTTTTCTGAAGCTTCTCTCTCCATGAATTAACTACGTGTAATTCGAATTCCCTAAATATATAGTTACTTATCTCAACCTTCCTGCCTTTAACATTCCCAAAACTAACACGACTACAAATCCAATACCAACCGCAGTTGGTCTAACAGGGGACTCCGAATGCAAAAGATTCCATCTGTATAGCCTCATCAGCAGCACCCACCAGCCAGTGCCCCACACACAGCCGACTGCCAAGGCTGTACAGGACGCTGTTGTTGCATCGCCCAGGCAAGCTGTAGACCTTCCCACACAGGGAATTGGATGCACGAGAAAGGGATCTCCCGCGCCAACGTGGTAAAGTAGCCCCGGTACAGACCAGCTGGGCCCTCCACACGCAGGGTGTCGCGGACGATGTTCACGGCAGACGAGTGTTGCCGTGCTTGCAAACGCTGCTTCACTATCTCCATGGGTACTCTGACCATGCCAGCTGTCTGCAAGGGTATGCATTCATGAATCTAGGGTTAAAATTCATCACGTCGTACAATTTACTTACGTTTCTCCTCTTACTGCAATTAGTATTAAAAATTTGAATAAAATGTACATCCAGAAAATGTGTCTTAGAAGGCTTCTCACTACAAAGCTCTATCATTTGAATCAATAAAAAATTACTCTAGCAAAACCATAGTAACAGATTACAGTACATGGACAATTATACCAAAATTACTTGATGTCACTCAAACCACTAGATTTACGATTTTGTTTTGCTAAGTCCTGTAATTTTATACATTGGTATAACATTTTAAAATAAAGGAATGGGCTAAAGGAATAACAAACCCCAACAATAAATACACACGCAGTCCATCAACTAAAATTACTTTGCTTAAATCAGGTTCAACTTCAACAAGTTTTGTTCACAACTGAGTGTTTTACAGTATGCACAGATGACCACATTAGACCATGATCACCACTAATAGTTACAACTTTTGAAGAGATGGAAGAAAATGTCTTGCATGGAACTGCCTGGCCTCTCTACATTTTATAAAAGTGACATTTCGTCTACCATTCCTTATAAAAGAGGTGACATTTTGTCTATCGTTCCTTATAAAAGAGGTGACATTTTGTCTATCGTTCCTTATAAAAGAGGTGACATTTTGTCTATCGTTCCTTATAAAAGAGGTGACATTTTGTCTATCGTTCCTTATAAAAGAGGTGACATTTCGTCTATCGTCCTTACAAAAGAGGTGACATTTTGTCTATTGTTCATTATAAAAGAGGTGACATTCCATGTATCAATCTGAAACTTCAGTTTCAACTCTACAAACGAGTGGACCCAGCTTACCATTTCACCCACTCCTGCAGCCACCATCTGCACCAGGAAGTGGTACTGGGTGGGTACTTTGGATGAGAGCTGTGATTTAACTGCCTCGTAGGAGCAAAATTGGAGAGCAGCTGAAAATAAAAAATATATTACAAACAAGTCAGTGAAATTGAACTACCACTAAAATAAGGTGACTGACAACCAAACCATTTCAAACCTAGAGCAATTCAATTTCAGCACAAAATAAAATAACCCAAGTCAATTCACATGAAAGTTGCCATTTCTTCAAAGTAAAATATTTAACATTTTGTTTCTGTAAATAGTACCTCTGTAATACTGAATTATAACTAGAAAACCTGTTACCTAGTTTTAATAGAATTATTCTGATTATCTGTCATTGATGTGTGACCATTGACACAATTATATGAACTTTTAAAAACAGCAATAAGTAATGACAGAAACTGATTAGTACAATTACTATTGGTAATTGGTTAGGTTAGTTAAAGCCTCCTTAACCACTACAAAAAAGAGTGTATTGAAGAGAGGAAGAGGAAGGCACCATTTAGTATGGATATAAGGGAATGTAGAATCTATCCAGAAGGGGCATAGAGTTGGGAAAAAGTTCATGAAACAAGATAAAAGTTGAAAAAGAAAGTAGTAGGGCTGAAAAACAGGGCAGCAATGAACCAAAAAAGGTGCTCCTTAACATAGCACAAAAAATTTATTTCAACAAAAAGAAGGCCGACCTACCTCTCAGCTTGGGCCCTCACACATTTTACTCCTGGGAGTGCTAATTCCCAAAGGTACATTAGTAGTATCACCCTGAGGGGGATTTGTACAGTGAAACAAAAAAGACAAACTTGATAAATGATTCATAACTTACATATTCATTCAACTTAAAAAGGCACAATTCAATTACCCTCAATCAATATTTAAATACACTACAATTTTAGTTCAACACGTTGAGCGTGGCTGGTTAAACTCAAGTTCAATTTTCAACTTAAATAAAAATAAATTTCAGTAAATAATTTAGAAAAAGGAACATTAAATAAATTGTGCTTTCATTTAGTTTTGATTAGTTATTTTCCAAATCAAGAATATGACTACTGCACGCTGGAAATAACTTCAGTGACCACCGGTGGGTCATGCCACAGTTACAGTTAACCTGTTATAAATAAAGAAATATGAACACAAAGGTTCCTGAATGGCTAATCTTTTCAAAAATGCCTTGAAAATGCTGACATTTCTTATAATCCTAAAGGCTTGAAAATATTAAAGCAAAAGAAACTCTTGGATAGAATTTTGAAAAACAATTTAGATTTTTAGATTTCAAGGACTCAAAGAAAAGGACATTACCAAATTCCAAAGCTGAACTCGCAATCATAGCTAAGGAAGAAAAAGTTTAAAGCTCAGGTCTGCATACGTGCTTCACCTCATCAACAAAGGTTTATCTTGCAAACTCCACGAAATATTTTCATCAAATATAAGTCATTCTCACTCTGAATTCAACAACAATAATAGAGCAAGTTAGAGAACTGCACCTCCAGGACCTGACGCCAGAGCAGCTGGACCAAGTCCAGCATAGATATGGCGAAAGCCACCAGACGCAACAAAGCCTTGCTTGCTCTGCAGTCTGGTCTTGATGGTGTCGAGGGGGAACAGCAGCACATCTGTACCAAACCCAGCACAGGCTCCTGACTGACAAAGGTCACCATCAGTTGGGCAACACAAGTAAGTATGACAAAAATGTTATAAATGAATTTAGCATGGTAAAAATAGGAATAATTTTTCCCTTTTTGACCATAAAAAATTACACGTTAAATAACAGAAATAAAGTGGAGTACCAAGATGATTGAAGCGTTTCAATTTTAGGTAAATTTATCTGTAGTATTTTACATTTCTTTAAATTTTTTATCCTCCCTCAAAAGAAACTCGAATACAACCGAGGAGTGGCCAAAACCTTCACCAAGTCAACTTGAACAGTCTTACTCACAAAAATGAGCATAGAAGTCATACCAACTTAGGTGCTGAAAATAAATTAAATAAAAATTGATTCTAAATTTGAAACAGTAATCATAGCAAATATCTGGGGTTTATGAAAACTAAAACTTGAGTTGCTTTTCTGAACCCAAGTGCTACCAAATTTTCCAGTTTTAAAAATGAAAACTATTTCAAAACCCGCCTCAGAGGTGAATAGTTCAAAATTTAATTCTTTTCTTCCTTCAAAGAAGGAACAATTCTAGCAATGAGAGGCTACCAACAGGGCTTACCAACAATGCTGTTCCATGTGAAGTTTGATGTTTTTCAAGGTCCATCATGAAATTGAATGTAGTCCAATTTATTTGTTAGATGCCGCCTTAAAAAGGAAAATGTTTTTGAGTACCAATTAGTTGACCTCAGAGTTGCCTTTCTGTTTAGAAAGAAAAGATTGCCCTGCAACAAATTTGGTCTGGGTTATTCTATCACTGGAAAGGCAGACATACTAGGCAACTAAAACTTAGGTGGCCATAATGGAGAAAAACAGAAAAAAACATATTTAGTCACTAGCAATGCTAGCTCGACCTGCTCTTCCAATGGTAATACTCACAAGAAAAATTAGGTAGAACCATCTTCACTTCAAGATGAAGACTACTAGTTATTACGCTATTGTATTAAGTTACAGCTTATTTACACAATGTGCACTCAACTAATGCTTCACAACATAGTATACCAGGGTTGGCACATAAAAAACCCACCCAAAAAAACCCACCCAAAAAAGCCCAAAAAAACCCACGTAAAAAAACCCACCAAATAGTGGGTTTTTTTGGGCTTTTTTGGGTTTTATTAGTGCTATTTGAATTTCACTTGTTTTCCAGCTTATAGAATCAAAATGCGCTAAATATTTATATTGTCAAAAATTTGTCCAAAGCATTTGCATGACAACACTATGACAATAAATATTAAGAAAACACTATGAAAATAAAATAAGAAAAACTCTAATCACAAAAAAAAACTCGAGGGGCTAGTATATTTTGATGAGTTCCATTTCCAAAGTAAAAAACAAAAATTAAGAAACAAATGCAGTTTGACTATTTGAGAGTAAAGAGACTTCTGAATTCTTCCTCTGTCTTCTAGACTATGTAGACCACTACTACAGTACTACTGTATTTCTCTTTCTACATCCACTGCCATTTTATCGTTGTCATCCACATCATGATCATTTGCGAGGTGGGGATAGAATGAAACCAATTTCTGTATGCATTCCGATCCTAATCTATTTCTCAGTTTATTCCGCACAGTTCCAAATGTTTAGAAAATGCTCTCAACGGATCCTGAACTTGCAAAGCAAGAATGAAGATTGCTTATAAACTTGCAGAAATCCTCTGCCAGTGTTTTTTCTTAAGAATCTGCATTTTCTGCTGTTTCATGTATTGAATATCCCTCCATCAACGAGTAGTCATTGTCTTAGAGATATTCTTGTTGAACACGTGTTTTGGGAAGATGTTGGAGTCCTTCAATTTATACAAATAAATCGCACCGATCAACTCCGGATTGTACTCAGCCAACAACTCTTCAATATCTGTCTCCTGTGAGAGCTTTGTCTGAAATAAGTCTAACAATTATAGTCAGATGGGGAAGAAAGTAAATAAACGACTGGCCTATGGTGAGCATTCAAGGTGCACTGGAACAAATTTGACGATGGAATCTGTTAGAGCATTTTTTTCTAATCATTTTAGCGTTTGTTGCTATCCTGAACTGCAAAAAGTGATTTTTTTGACAAATTTTTAAAAAATTTTTTTGGCATGTCACTACATGTTGTAACATGTAACAGTGTGGTTGACTGACTTGGCTTGCGCTGCTAAGCCCTCCAGCTCACACAATACACATGTTAAGTTGTTAACAGCATGACTGTTAAGTGATGTGCAGCTGTCTTGCTTCAAGTTGCTTGTGGTGGTTACTTATGATCTGCATGGTGCTTCCCTCTCACATGACTTGCGTCTGTCAGCTGCTAAAAACAACTTACTATGAATTGACAAGCATAGCAATTCTCTTTGCACATCTTATATCTTTACAGACTGCAAAGCTATGTCCCTATGCATATGGTAATTGGTAAGTGGTAATTGTGATGGACAAACTTAATTCATATATGGTTCAAATGATGTAATATATATGGTTCAAATAATGTAATAATTCATATAATAATGTATTATAATGTTGGAAATAAAGTTATCAAATAACAATATTTACTCAATAAGTGTATATAAATCTGGAAAAGAGGCAACTGGAGCTATGTGAATAACTTTTAAACAAAAACATGTGTTACAAAAAACCCAATAATGCCCAAAAAAACCCAATAAAACCCAAAAAAACCCAATTTAACCCAAAAAAAAACCACGTGGGTTGGGTTTTTTTAAAAAACCCAGGGTTTTTTCCATCCCTGTAGTATACAGGTTTACTTCATCTTTCTAATCCAGTGCAAATTCAAATATAAGCTTATGAAAGTTTATAGATTTTTACAAGTATGTACTTGAACACATTGAGTGCAGCAGGTTAAACTAAAGTTCAATATTAAACTCAAATTGGAGGTAATTTTAGAGATCAATTATGAAAATAACATTAAATAGATCGCACCTTCATTTAGTTTTCATTAAGCATTTATTAAAATTGTGTCAGTGATTGCTGGTCGGTCGGCAGCATTAAGAAAACCCCTCAGTGACCACTGGTAGGTCACATTGCACTTACAATATTAAATATCTACAATGACAACCAAAAGTTACCTGAGAACCAAAATGAAAACTAAGTTGCAAGTTGCTATTCTCCTGCTTGAAAAATACCTAACATATTGAAGAAAATTATTTTTTTATCAAATTTTATAAATAAATATACAGAAATTAATGATTCTATATACTGTTCTTTGTGGCAATCATTAATCTCCTCAAAATTATTTTTGAAGTTTGGAATTATTTCTGTATCAAATGGTATAATGAATATATTTTATATCATACTTGCATTCAATCATTAGGAGACTATAATTCAAAGAATTATTAGGAATAAAAATATTGCAGGATTCCACGAATGACAATCAATGGTTTGATGTTACTATAAACATTGATACAGAAGTAACTTTCCTTGATCCACTAATGAAAAACTTCAACTCATCATACAAGAAATGCTACTCCGCAAATTTGAGATAAGATAAATACATACACGCCACCAGCAATAAATTCTCTCCTGGCAACTGACACCACAAGAAAATTATAGCGCTGGATCATATAAACCATAAAACACTAACTCTGCAAATTACGAATCCTTTGAAAAATATATCAGCTAAATTAAATTCTATCAACTATGAACTTAACTCTTAATTCTTCAATAAGCTTCAACCCCATCAAAGAGAAACAAATTGCAACTCTAGAAACCCAAATGGTTAGGGCTAAGCTTGGTCAGTCTGGGCTCAATTAGGTTAGTTAGGTTTGTTAAATTATATGATTAGGTTGAGCTATACTTATTTAGGTTATTAAGCTAAAGTAATTTAGACTAGGGTAGGCAAACATGGACTGCCTCCTTTAGTGATGAGTTTCTATTGAAAGCTCTCAGTGCCAGACACAGTCAAGAGATTAAAATTATTTCATACAAGCTAAAAAAAAGAATAAACACTAATAAGGATTTGGATAGGAGCAATTGCTCTAAAATTGATGCCACTCAGTTCTCCTGGTTGTAGCTAAACATTTTAATACTGCAGAAATCTAGATGGATCACAGTCATATAAGGACACTTGTTGACATTCTTGGCAAATTAGTTATTCGTGACATAATGAGCATTGACAGTTATTTTACATAGCTTTCCTATCTTTGAATCCCTTCTGATGAGAATAGCAAGGCCACCTCAAATTTGTCCTGCATCTCTAAATTTATATATTGCTGTACAGTTAATTAAGGGGATCATCCGGGTTTGAGACCATTTTTCGTCCGATTTGTTTGAAAATTGGCCAGTATATGTCTTTGGTGAAAGTAAACCTTTTTTTACTCCTGTCATTTTTTCGATTGAGGCCTTATTTTTCTTTTTTTTGACGAAAAATGTGTTTTTTGTATATTTTTGTTGATATTTCAGATTGGAACTCCTCCTTCAGTTTTAATGCTAGAACAAAAACAGAGACAGTTTTAGAACCCTTGGAACATTTCTTACAAACGCTCATTCAGTTTTTTTCACATTTTTTCTATTTTCTCAATATTTTTGGAAATTTAAAAAATCAGTAACAATTTTTTGGGTTTGGAGCTATATATTTCTTTAAAAAATTCAAATTTGAAAAAAAGCAGAATGAACATTTGTTAGAAATGTTCCAAGGATTCTAAAACTGTCTTCGGATTTGTTCTAGCATCAAAACTCAAAAACTAGTACGAGGATGAATGTTGAAAATTCAAAGTGTTGGGAATAAGCAAAAAATAAAATTTTGTGTTGAAGTGTAATATAATGAACAATTGATGTAATTGAATGCAGTTTTAATTTTTATTTCGATACTTTCCATACATAACTTCATATTCAAACTGTGAATTGTGATTTCAAAAAAAATGAAAAATCATAAAATTTTTTCCTTTTTTATCAAAAAAATAATTTTTTCTTTTTTTAGTCTGATTCTTATGAAATTTGACTATGATATGTAACCTTTGAAAAGAAACACAATTGATTCCATTCATTTTTTTGATTCAGGCCTTAGATTTTGCAAAAATTGACATATTGGTTTTTAGGTATTGATATTTCACTAATATTGATATTTCAAAATGGGACTCCTCTTTCAGTTTTGATGCTAGAACAAAAACAAATGCAGTTTTAGAATCCTTGAAACATTTCTAACACACTCACTTTCGGCTTTTTTTCCATTTCCCATTTTTTCTCTTTATATATGGGGTCAAAATCAGGAAAAAGTTAAAAAAATTTTGGGTGCTTTTCATTGATATCGATATTTCAAAATGGGACTCCTCCTTCAGTTTTGATGCTAGAACAGAAACAAATGCAGTTTTAGAATCCTTGGAACATTTCTAACACACTCACATTCGGCTTTTTTTCCATTTCCCATTTTTTCTCTTTATATATGGGGTCAAAATCAGGAAAAAGTTAAAAAAATTTTGGGTGCTTTTCATTGATATCGATATTTCAAAATGGGACTCCTCCTTCAGTTTTGATGCTAGAACAGAAACAAATGCAGTTTTAGAATCCTTGGAACATTTCTAACATACTCACATTCGGCTTTTTTTCTATTTCCCATTTGTTCTCTTCTTATATGGGGTCAAAATTGGGAAAATTGAAATATTTTGGTCCCTTCACCCCCCCTCCCCCCCCGGGAGGGGGAATTATTGTCGTAGTGCCATAAAATTTTAGGAACGAATAGTCCACCAACTAAGGGTCCTTCTACAACAAAAACATGCAAAATGACCATGACATCGACAGGATCTGGTAAGAGGCCCGGATGATCCCCTTAAGTTAAGAGTGTATTAAACATTCAACCAGGTCTGTGTCAGACAAACTAGATTGGGATTGTTTGCATTGGGTTTAAAGTCACTTAGTTTATTTGTAAGTAAATAACAATTCTACTGAATTACTTGGGTTTCTTTTGAGGCCATTTAGTTTGCATTGAGATGGAACACAGAGTAGAATTTACATTTTTTTCCAGTAGCTTGTCTGTGGGATGATGCGATTTTTCAACAGTATGAGGCAAAAGCTGAGCATGGACTATCAAGCTTCCGTCAAGAATTTCCGTCAGAAGTATACAAAAATTATTACTTTTGGGAAAAGCTTATCCTGTCTCCCTTCAGGAGCACTGTATTATTATCAAGTCCATTGTTTTCGGAAATCCTTGAATTGTGTCGAAAGGCGTAAATAGTGACAAGAATTTGACTATCGTGGATTAAATTTCGTCGGCAGAAAAATTTCATAGTTGGGTCTAATTTCCTCGAAGCAGAATTTTATTCTTTTATGGAACTTGAAAATTATGCCTTTTTAAAGTACCGCTTTGCAGGTATTACTAAAAGAGCAATCTGGTATGTAAGCTTTTGCTGAACTCACCTAACGGTGTTCAATTGCGTTGATCACAAATTATGAAAGTATTAAATATGCGGGTATCAATAATTTAAAAGTCGTACAATAACCAATCATCTGATCTACCTGTAGTTGAAAATTCCTCGGTGTATACCCTACCTTCAGCTGCTTTCATGCCATCGGAGGCCTCGTTCAGGTATAATTTCTCGCGATCGTGAAGATTGGCTGTCAAAACATTTTTTAGACTGTCATTATAATGAGGAAACTGCTAAATAATAATTCATGCAGTAGTGGTAGTTGGTTAATGATTACAATTCTGTTGGTGCATTAATTATTTTTTATGGGTAAATACGAACGTGCAATCGGCGAGCTCTTTATAAGTTATTCAAGTTCTCATCTCAATTTTCATCGGTACAGCATCGAATATACAACACCCGTCATAAATATTCATTTTTAAATTTCTTAAAATTAACGTAGAAAAATTATGTCTTTCTTGTGCTAAGCACGTCATTTTTCAAACTAATATTATGTATCGTATACCAAAATTAAAAATAAATTACCAGGCAAGTGCACACTAGTTCACCTACAGTTTTCTCCCTGGCTACAAAGGTCAATGCTTTGGAAGAAAGAGTTTGATATTTATTTCAAAATAATTTGTAGATATTCGGACTGCTCTTAAGTTATAAGCATGTCGGCATATTAGTGGAAAGTCGGAACAGGCGAAACTATTGACTTCATCTTGGAAGTACCTGAAGCAAAAATGTTACGATACGATATAGGGTTATAATTGAAATTATCGTTGCTTTTCTTACGAATTCAGGAAATGTACATTAAATACTACAGAAGTTGTAACTCTGAAAGCGTTTCTAACCTTAAGCATTTTGTGGCACACAAGTCGTGTAAATAATAATTGGGGAAAGTTTAAAAGATTGTGCGTAGCTTAGATTTACCCAGTACCCTTTATAAAGATGTATAGGAGTAACTACGAATTTCAGTTTCGTTTACAGATCGATGCTACTAAGGAAGAAAAGTTTTTTCATAAGAAAGCTCCTCACAAAAATTCGGGAAAATTTTGTACATTTGAAGGTTCAATATTAGCTAACACAAGCAAACTGAAAAAATAAACCATAATTATTATGCGTTTATGTCTTTAATTATTTAATATGAATTTGCAGAACTTACTCGTAAGACCAGGTGGTCTCTATGTATGCTCAGGGTTTTTGGTGAGAATCATAACCAGCCATTTTATGCCTAACGGTTTGTCACGCGATTTCTCGACTCGATACATTCTAAATGTTGATTTGACTGAAAAAAGAATACTTAATTTAATCCTTACAGCTTGGGTTTTTTTATTAGTTCAAAATGTACGTCATTACTACATAGAATTTCCTTACCAAGAGAAATTTCTTACTATTTGAGCTTGATAAAATCATGCTTGATTAAACTGATTTCAAAATTAAGTAGTAATGAACAACTCTTCACAGTACTCACTTTTATTTACTCTCAAAATTCCCTTTGTCTGAAAAAATTACATTATATTTAACCTTAAATTATTTCAGCTTGGACAAGGTGAGTTTTTACAATTCTTTGAACGATGAGAAAAACAATAGCTCCATGGTAAGAGTATCTGCCGTGGTCCCTCCAACAGTGAGTAAATCTCATCTCTTCGTAGGAAGAAGAGGAACATTAGGGTCACTATTAGCATTACTGGAGAACTCAC
Source organism: Morinoia aosen (assembly GCA_030386875.1). NCBI lineage: Eukaryota > Metazoa > Arthropoda > Malacostraca > Amphipoda > Talitridae > Morinoia > Morinoia aosen. Next base: position 51,023,934 of record CM059567.1, on the reverse strand, counting down.
ATGGCTCCTAAAACATTCAGATGATTAGCTGCCACCCAGTAGACATTTTGGAACATCATCAGAAATGCGAGATATACATAGTTAGAGGGTTATTTTTGTTCCATTATCATATTCATTATCAACTACGATTATTGAAGCCCCATAAATGGAGCAGGTACTCGAGTAATTCAGTTTTCTTGCCTCTGCTAGTCAGCGGAATATTATAAGCGCCAATCAATAGATAGAAATAATCCAACTTTTATTTATTCTAAGTACACAATATAGAATTTAAGCAGTTTTCTTACCGAGAAGATGTTAATAATATTGCGGATTGCAGGTCACCCAATTTGATTTCAGCTTCTTCTGAGCTGACTTGTGGGTATCGAAAATGCTCTTGTAGACTTCGGAATGGTTGGGGTTGTTGGCAACGGAGAAATCTTTGGACCGAACATGAGAAAATTCTGTGTCTCTGAGAATGGAAGATGCCAGTCCGCTCACGCTCGTCTTCGCCTTGCCGGAGTTGGTGCCGGATGGGCCCGCACCGCTACCATTACTGGTACCGGCCGCACCTGCTCGTCCAAGTAGTTAACATTTTTACTCTGTTGAAATTTGGACGGCAATACGCTGTCATAAGCAAAACCCATCATACATTACACACCCAGGGCGGGCACGTTATGAACATTAGCAACAAAAAATGAGCATTCCCAACATCCATAATATAAAAAGACGATTTCCCCATCGATGCCACTGCACACTGGAATATACATATAATGAGCGAGCATGGTAAACAAGCATCTCGTTTGAACCCGGTCTCAGCACAAAGTTATTTTAATCAGCATTGCAAAATGATTTCCCTCCACCAGCATAGTGAAACGCTTTTATTTTTTTTCCTGCTTGTTACGAGCTTTTATCGTGTTAGATTTGTGGAAAAAACGCGAGATACTAATATTTCTTAGACGGCGTTAAAAATCGAGATATTAATATTTCTTTCATGGCGTTAAAATTTTAGTCTCAACTAATATAAAAATTTAGAAATGGTGTGAATGGCAATACTCTCAAAATCGGTAAAATTGTAAATACAAATGAGCTCACTCATTGCATGAGCTAAAAAGTTAGCTTCAAGTCATGCACACTAAATTTTGTCAATCTTTGGGTGAAGGAAGGCTCGATCACTGCGCTCGCTGTTTTTTCTGCCACGTGATCAAAATGACTCAAGTTTCACTTGCGGCTTCTATTCCTCGGATGAGAGGGCTTTTAAGTATCTTTTCTAGTTAAGGACTTTTAGATATTAAAGTCACTAAGTACGTGTGACGCAATGGGAACATTCTAAAATTTGTTAAAAGCGCAATGTTTCATTTAAAGAAATAATGTATACTTTATACGCAACAATTCTGACGATTATAACCCAACAGTATCGAAAACGGCGGGAAAACCCAAAAAATAATAATAAATCAACATTACTTGGTATAATTCGCAAATCTTCGAACTCAACAGTAAACTATGTAGTATTTTAATCTGAAATCTACGAAAGACGATCATTTCGTCTCAGATTTGTATATAGACAAGAGAGATAGAATATAAACCTTTTAAAACTAAGAAATTATACCTTCCTTCTCTGCTATGCTAACTGGAGTAGAGGTCACCATTAAGTCTAATGTGATCATTCCTTCTACACAAAACGCAACATTCTCTTCCTATAGAACTTTGATTGGCGAACTGTAAAACCGTTATTCAACACTGATGGTGGAATACGATATTCTTAGACAAGAGAGCAACAACCAAGATTAGGTTTAGTAAATACACTAAACAAGAAGATATTAAAAATATTTTCCAATCCCATGAGCGATGACACAGGATGCATACAATGATTAGTCGTGATAAGGACTAATTTTAACTCTTGGTGGAACACGCAGGTATTTTAGATTTATTCTAACATTTGACTCGCTCATTAATACTTCTTCATGTTAGGAAATTTTATTCTAACATTATAATGTTCAAAAATTCATTACCTAGTATAGCTACGCATTAAAAAGCTTCCACGAATTAGAAACGCATCACTAAATCATAACCAGAAGAGGAGGTGCAGGATCAGATTCGCGGGTTTTAGAATTAGATAAATTAGTTTGAGCCTCCTTAACCGCAAAAAAAAGCGTTCCTGAGAGGTAGGATGAAGGGAACTCTTAATCAATGCTTAAGGTGACGAATTCCCACACCAGATCTCCTGCGTATAGCAACAAGAAGTTAAGAAGGAAGACTATGAAACATGTTAAAAGGTGAAGAAGCAAGTTAGGGGTGCTGAAAAAAAGGACAACAATAAACCGATAAAAGCTAGTCCTTCAGAAAACATACAAAAATTTATTTAAATAAAAAGAAGGCTACCTCTCAGCTCGGGACCTGAAATTTCTCCCTGAGTGCTGGTTCCCATCGATTCAACAATTGTATCAGACCTGATGGGTTCCACGGGTCTCGTCAAACTTTTTTCTACCCAAATCTAACATGACGTGCAGTTTTTTCCGAAAGTCGATCCAATTTTTCGTCCAATGTAAAGTGTTTCCAGCTGCGGCCATTCTACTAGCAGAATAAAAATCTAGAAACGTAACGAATAAGAATACCTCGACACTACCTATTATGTCACCGATATAGCTAATGGCCGAGCAGTGCCTTCAAATCACAGACCTAATCTAAATTTACCGTTATCAAAGCCTACTCTAAAGCAAACCCAAGCCTACTCTAAAGAAACTCCCAAACCTACTCTAAAGAAACTCCCAAGCCTACTCTGAAGAAACTCCCAAGCCTACTCTGAAGCAAACCCAAGCCTACTCTGAAGCAAACCCAAGCCTACTCTCAAGCAAACCCAAGCCTACTCTCAAGCAAACCCAAGCCTACTCTCAAGCAAACCCAAGCCTACTCTCAAGCAAACCCATGCCTACTCTCAAGCAAACCCATGCCTACTCTCAAGCAAACCCATGCCTACTCTCAAGCAAACCCAAGCCTACTCTCAAGCAAACCCAAGCCTACTCTCAAGCAAACCCAAGCCTACTCTCAAGCAAACCCAAGCCTACTCTCAAGCAAACCCAAGCCTACTCTCAAGCAAACCCAAGCCTACTCTCAAGCAAACCCAAGCCTACTCTCAAGCAAACCCAAGCCTACTCTCAAGCAAACCCAAGCCTACTCTCAAGCAAACCCAAGCCTACTCTCAAGCAAACCCAAGCCTACTCTCAAGCAAACCCAAGCCTACTCTCAAGCAAACCCAAGCCTACTCTCAAGCAAACCCAAGCCTACTCTCAAGCAAACCCACGCCTACTCTCAAGCAAACCCACGCCTACTCTCAAGCAAACCCAAGCCTACTCTCAAGCAAACCCAAGCCTACTCTCAAGCAAACCCAAGCCTACTCTCAAGCAAACCCAAGCCTACTCTCAAGCAAACCCAAGCCTACTCTCAAGCAAACCCAAGCCTACTCTCAAGCAAACCCAAGCCTACTCTCAAGCAAACCCAAGCCTACTCTCAAGCAAACCCAAGCCTACTCTCAAGCAAACCCAAGCCTACTCTCAAGCAAACCCAAGCCTACTCTCAAGCAAACCCAAGCCTACTCTCAAGCAAACCCAAGCCTACTCTCAAGCAAACCCAAGCCTACTCTCAAGCAAACCCAAGCCTACTCTCAAGCAAACCCAAGCCTACTCTCAAGCAAACCCAAGCCTACTCTCAAGCAAACCCAAGCCTACTCTCAAGCAAACCCAAGCCTACTCTCAAGCAAACCCAAGCCTACTCTCAAGCAAACCCATGCCTACTCTCAAGCAAACCCATGCCTACTCTCAAGCAAACCCATGCCTACTCTCAAGCAAACCCAAGCCTACTCTCAAGCAAACCCAAGCCTACTCTCAAGCAAACCCAAGCCTACTCTCAAGCAAACCCAAGCCTACTCTCAAGCAAACCCAAGCCTACTCTCAAGCAAACCCAAGCCTACTCTCAAGCAAACCCAAGCCTACTCTCAAGCAAACCCAAGCCTACTCTCAAGCAAACCCAAGCCTACTCTCAAGCAAACCCAAGCCTACTCTCAAGCAAACCCAAGCCTACTCTCAAGCAAACCCAAGCCTACTCTCAAGCAAACCCAAGCCTACTCTCAAGCAAACCCAAGCCTACTCTCAAGCAAACCCAAGCCTACTCTCAAGCAAACCCAAGCCTACTCTCAAGCAAACCCAAGCCTACTCTCAAGCAAACCCAAGCCTACTCTCAAGCAAACCCAAGCCTACTCTCAAGCAAACCCAAGCCTACTCTCAAGCAAACCCAAGCCTACTCTCAAGCAAACCCAAGCCTACTCTCAAGCAAACCCAAGCCTACTCTCAAGCAAACCCAAGCCTACTCTCAAGCAAACCCAAGCCTACTCTCAAGCAAACCCAAGCCTACTCTCAAGCAAACCCAAGCCTACTCTCAAGCAAACCCAAGCCTACTCTCAAGCAAACCCAAGCCTACTCTCAAGCAAACCCAAGCCTACTCTCAAGCAAACCCAAGCCTACTCTCAAGCAAACCCAAGCCTACTCTCAAGCAAACCCAAGCCTACTCTCAAGCAAACCCAAGCCTACTCTCAAGCAAACCCAAGCCTACTCTCAAGCAAACCCAAGCCTACTCTCAAGCAAACCCAAGCCTACTCTCAAGCAAACCCAAGCCTACTCTCAAGCAAACCCAAGCCTACTCTCAAGCAAACCCAAGCCTACTCTCAAGCAAACCCAAGCCTACTCTCAAGCAAACCCAAGCCTACTCTCAAGCAAACCCAAGCCTACTCTCAAGCAAACCCAAGCCTACTCTCAAGCAAACCCAAGCCTACTCTCAAGCAAACCCAAGCCTACTCTCAAGCAAACCCAAGCCTACTCTCAAGCAAACCCAAGCCTACTCTCAAGCAAACCCATGCCTACTCTCAAGCAAACCCATGCCTACTATCAAGCAAACCCAAGCCTACTCTCAAGCAAACCCAAGCCTACTCTCAAGCAAACCCAAGCCTACTCTCAAGCAAACTCAAGCCTACTCTCAAGCAAACCCAAGCCTACTCTCAAGCAAACCCAAGCCTACTCTCAAGCAAACCCAAGCCTACTCTCAAGCAAACCCAAGCCTACTCTCAAGCAAACCCAAGCCTACTCTCAAGCAAACCCAAGCCTACTCTCAAGCAAACCCAAGCCTACTCTTAAGCAAACCCAAGCCTACTCTCAAGCAAACCCAAGCCTACTCTCAAGCAAACCCAAGCCTACTCTCAAGCAAACCCAAGCCTACTCTCAAGCAAACCCTAGCCTACTCTGAAGCAAACCCTAGCCTACTCTGAAGCAAACCCACGCCTACTCTGAAGCAAACCCAAGCCTACTCTCAAGCAACCCAAGCCTACTCTCAAGCAACCCAAGCCTACTCTCAAGCAAACCCAAGCCTACTCTCAAGCAAACCCAAGCCTACTCTCAAGCAAACCCAAGCCTACTCTCAAGCAAACCCAAGCCTACTCTCAAGCAAACCCAAGCCTACTCTCAAGCAAACCCAAGCCTACTCTCAAGCAAACCCAAGCCTACTCTCAAGCAAACTCAAGCCTACTCTCAAGCAAACCCAAGCCTACTTCAAAGTAAACCAAAGCCCACTTTACCAAACCTTCTACAACCGCTCTAAGCCAAACTTGAGTCTATTCTTAATTAAATGTGATATAAATTAAAGTAATCCAACCTAACGTAGCTGTCAACTTAACCTAGCTTCAACTAGAGAAACTTCACAATTTGATATGACCCAACCGGATTACCTCTAGTAATTCCAACCCAACCTACCCTGTACATTCTACACTAAACTGAGCGCTAATTACAAACAACTCGTGACTTGCGGGTATCAGAATCAAACCTAAAAAATTACTGATGGACGGAATGATTTCTCAGTTTTCCATTTCTCGTCTCCATTTACATACACCCATTCTGTGGTTTTCTAAACTAAGTGAAAATGGAGACAGAAAATATTGAAGCAGTAATTGGTCAAAGCAAAGTTCCAAGCAAGACGAATAACGACTCACCATTATTGTTCTTCTGCTTTTTTTCCAATATTTTGTGATCCTGCGTGTCATCTTCAACTTTTCGTTTCTCTTTCTTGTCTTTCTTGGCTTCTTTCGCTTTCTGCCTTCGTTCAACCATTGCAGATTCAGCTTCCTTCAACTGGTCAACATCAGGGTTGAGGATGATTATGTCGTCTGACTGCAGTTGGGTTGCACACGCGCAGCACACGCCGCTAGGCAGCTGAAAACAAAATTGAAAGTTATTTTTTTCAATAATTCAAACTCAACAAATGTATAATACTCTAATGAAGTAATGATTCACTAGAAATATGCATGTTCGAATATTTCCATTAAATCTCGAAGAAAAGAACCATAAAATCACTGACAACTAAATCTCAAATCGTACAATTCATGAGCATAAATTGAAAAAGTAATATCGGTGAAAAAGAAGCTAAAACTATAAAAGTTTAAGATAAATGTTTTGTATGCTTTTCATTATCAAGGAAATGTAATTGACTATACAATGAACATATATTGACAAGAAAAAATAGAGCCTAATACTTTCTACCTTAAAACACTTCAACCATATTCGGTACCCTGAGGAAAGAAAAAATAGAGCCTAATACATTCTACCCTACAACACTTCAACCATATTCGGTACCCTGAGGAAAGATGACTGTTATGCAAAGTGAACAATTCAAGAAATACCGCTGTAGCTATATTTTTAAATTTTCTAAAATTTCGGATAAGATATTAAGGTGGAACTGATAAAACGGAGACAAAATTTAACTTACATGCAAAGAACTTTTTCTCGTCCTATTTGAATCAAACGAGTCAACAATAGACTTTAGGCGTCGGAACTTGCATCGACGAGCATAATTGTTAGCACGGCCTTTCAAAAATATTTGTATTTCAAGTCATTAGAATACACAATGCTATACAATAAAACGCCAGGTGTCTCCTTAAATTTATTTATGAATAAATTTATAAATTTTAATCGCTGATACTATTAGGATGGATATATTTTTTTTGTCATCCACATCTGGAAGATTTGTCTAAAGAAAATACCAAATCCCGTCATTTTTGATGGATCGTGTGCACAAGTATTCTAATATCGTAGGTAGAATACGCATCATAGTATAAGGAACCAATGCAACATTCCACGCCCCAAGTTTACCGGAATACCGTGAACATATTATCGCCTCACCTCCTTAACAGCTCTGTTGGACACGACACAACCACACCGCCACGAGAAGCAGAAGCCGTGCTTGCCGTTCATCTCGACGCCCGACGCAGGGCAGATCCAAGGAGCGCGGGCCAGCTCGACGCACTCGCCTCCCCGCTGCTGCTCTTCACCCTCGTACGCAGGGTTGGGCGCCAGACGGAGCTCCTTCACGTCCTTCAGGCCGCGGATGTGTGTCATGTTGCATGACTCCTGACGCACAAATTATCATTCAGTACGATTGCATTGCTCTTAGTACACACAGAAGAGATGTAGAAATTGCACCGAAAGCATCAACGTCATTTTATGGGAAACGCTACATTTCACTTAAAAATATGTTTTGTGAACGGTAAAAATCTCATAAGGCATTTAATAACAAAAAATTTCACACCAAATATGTTTACAAATCACATTGAGGAATGAAATTAAATGAAATTCGTGCAGTCCTCAAATTGTAAAAGGAAGACATAAATTCTGTAGATGTGCACAAGTGAGCCATCTGTAGCGCAACGCCGTGAAAGAAATACCTGGGATTTTTCGATGAGCCGCTTGATGACCTCGTCTTTGTTGTAGAGCCTGCCGAGCTCACACGCCACCACAGGTGCCCGCAGCACCGTCTGCGACACGGAACAGTGGCGCCATCTGTACGTCCGCTCGCTCACGCGGTCTTTCTGTGCCAGAGTGAGAAGCACGTTTATCCAATTATCTTATGGCTGGAGTAATGTAAAACAGCGATCAAGACTCAGGTTTTAATATTAATAAATATTGAATAACGCAAATGACTAATAAGCTCGAATTGTAGCTGAAATTAAAACGACGTGAGAGATAATGGCTTAGCAGTTACAATAAAATATCTCAAATGAATCACTGAGTAGAAAAAGTGTTTGCCATGAATTTTTCATTGGTTTTCGATTTGTCTAAGGATCCTAATCATAGATTTCATTGACTAGGAAGGAAAGTCTACGGTCTTTTTAAAATAATTTGTAGGGAAGAAATGCACACATTTTTCCTTTCTTTCCCTCTGCCTTCATACGCGTTTCAAACCTTTCCCAAGTAAAGAGTGACACATAAGTAATTTCCCTATCGCGAGTAATAAAATAAACTCCACGAGAATAGCTACCTAGCCATATTTGAACTCTGTGTGGTCAACAAGTACTATTTGAAAAAACTCCATAACTAAAATCAAACCTATGCTCGTGTAAAATAATGGCACCAATAAAGGAATATATTATTTTCAGAAGCCTACAATCTTCAGGAGTTCATGTTGCCATTGAAAATAAAATCTCTAATATGGTTAGGATAAGATAAGCAAGTTTAAGCCTCCCTAACCGTGACTAAGTCATTCTAAAGAGAGGAAGGAGGAAGGCACCATTTGGTAAGACGGAAACATAAATCTATGCACAACGTGTATAGTAACAGTAAGTTCAGAAAGAATTTTATGAAACAAGAAAACATCGAAGAAAAAATATTAGGTGCTAAAAAAACAAGACTGCAGTGAACCAAAAAAGATAGTCCATAACAAATTAAAAACCTATTAACGAAACAACGTGAAAAGACCTACCTAACCCTTAACACGAGACCTCATATTCCTCCAGGAGTGCTAACTCCCATAGATACAATAGTTGTATCCCCCTGAGGTGATCTCCAATATGATGGGGCTCAAGAATTATAAATCTTACCTGTTCTCCTTTCTTCTTGGTCTTGACGAGCTCATCACGTTTGGGGATTGTGCCACCGTCGCATCCCATTTTCTAGTGGTTATCGTCTGTACAATTACACCTTATACGCAACTTTAAGCACTAAGTTCTGTAAAGACACAAGGGATGCTCATTATATGGTTCACAATATTATACAGATCACGATGCGTAATTTTTCAATAACACTAAATTCAAAACGATTCAACTAAGATTCTCTACGGAGTTCCATTAATTTTTTGTTAATGGGTAGAGAGAATAAGGAGAAATTAAATAAGTTAGTTTGAGCGTCATTAACCACAACAAGCGTTTCAAAGAGTGCTAGTACCATTTAGTATAGAATTTTGGGAACGGGAATCGATGCACATGGTGTGATCCCACACAAGACATTCTGCGCATAGAAACAGCAAGTTAAGAAAAAAAGTTAGTGTAACATGACAGTAGTTACAGAAAGTCAGAAGTGCTGAAAAACAGGACAGCAATGAACCAAAAAAATTCTCGTAAAAAAAACAAAAATCCTATTCTACGTACTTCAACAGATAAAGGCCTACCTTAATTCTCGGCTCGGGTCCTTACATTTACTCCATTGAAGCACTAATTCCCATAGATACAACAGTTGTCCCCCCCCCCATGAGGAAAAACGAAGAAAATACAAAGTTTAGGACTAATAAAAGAATAAAAAGTTGCGACTCTCAATTTCTAGATAACTCAATTTTTGAGGAACAAAATTTCCATGAAGCAATTTGCATGAAGCATCTCCCGTAGGCCTGTACGGGTGATGCTTCATCAGAAACATAGAAATTGGTGAAGCAATTCAAACGAAGCTATCCTTATTGGACACCACGATACATGAGGTACAATAATAATCATGGATACCAAATAGCCTGTATTAGAATGCTCAATGAGAATATAATTAAATTCATCAGAAAGAACAGTGGATAGCAAAATTGCACTAATGTACTGCAAATAAGCAAAATGTCGAGCTCATACGGCAAGTTCAGATAAGAAGCCGAGATCATCTCGTTGTCATCACCCCAGTAAGTTTGGACTCCACTTTAAAAGGAAGGGAGATCACATCTTTCGTTGGAAAATAAATATAAGATTATAGTCAGAGACAACAAGCACTCAGGATCCGGGGGTGAGCGCTATGAAACCCCATCAGGCAGCGTACGATCTGCTCTGCCCCCTGCGGAAGTTTCAATTTAAGGTTAATTAAAATTCTTGGGAATAACACACGCACAGTAACTTTGCTTTACTTTGATTGCTAAGGTGAGTTAAATAAAGAAAGCATTCGGAACCCGCGAAAAATTTTCGACAATTTGGCATCAATTGTCTCAACCTTTCCGCAACAACGGCATTTCAAAGAGAGGAAGGCATCATTTAGTATAGAATTGAAGAAACACGGTATCTAAGCACAAGGTGCGTTGAAACAGTAAAAAGTTCATGAAACCAGATAAAAGTTGAAGAAAAAAAGTAGTAGGTGCTGAAATACCGGACAGCAGTGAACCAAAAAAAAAGATGATCCATAAAAAAATAACCTATTCTATTTCAATATAAAGGTCTACCAAACCTTTAGCTTGTGATCTCACATATTCTCCCTGGAAGTGCTAATTCTCATAGATATAATAGGTGTATATCTCAGAGGCAATAAACAGTCTTCAAAACAATGTTAAATATTCAAGTACAAAAACGAGAAGACAAAGTTTGTGACTGGGGATATTTTCGAGGCGTAATACTTAAAACTTAATTTTCACACGCATTGAAAACAAATTAAGTAGCTCGATTTAAGAAAACTGAGATCAGTCTAACTATGACTAGAACTACTATTTCGCCGATTGTCCAGAACCTATGTACACTATAAACATGTCCTCAACAAAGCCAGCAAAATGAGCTCAAAGTCACAGCCATACGATATTTCTCGCAAATACTGAACAGGAATAGAGCTCATGTAAATGATTATGCTCAACAAATTAAACTTCAATTGCAAGCAAAAAACGACAAACCGAAAAATAACACATGCACGATGTTAGTTACAACTTTCCGGAATAAACCTACCAGTGATAAAATGTGCCTACATTATTGTACACTTGTTCTGGAAGAATATCAAACCTTGACAAAACATCAAGAAATTGTCAAGTTAATACAAACTTGTGCCTAAAGCATTCGCCAATGATTACCTAAACTCGAAGCTCATTCGTACCTCCCTACTAAATGGAGTTTTTGCTTTATGTTATTTACACCTAGAATTTCATTAGCTTAGCAACAAAAGGATCACTTCATTTTTTTTTGCATTGAAAAATTTTACAGGATGACAAACTGACAGCGCATAAAGTATAGGCTAGCCAACAGGTTAAAAACTCAAGGTGCCTAATAGGAGCGTCTATCAGAATTAACGATTAATGACTCAAGTAAATCACTCCCCAACCGATCAAGTGAACGTGGCTCCCCCCAACCCAATTAACAGCAATATTTTTGATGTAACAACGAGAGCTTAGGACACAAATGAAATATTCTCAATTAAGGCTAACAATTTCTTACGAGTTGGTTCCAACTACTTTAGGATGAAATACGTCCACAATTTCCACCTTCTCTCAAGTCAGCAACAGAATATCACACGTAAAAAACGAGTTTCCCATTAGACAAACTAGAACCTTGATCAATATGGGCATATTATGCTTTAATCCAACAGTGAAATTGCAAAAAAAAACACTCTTTACATTTTTTTCTAGTTATTGACACATTACTGCTCAACGAGTAAACTTCAAGAGAACGACTACATACAATTCATTGCTCCTCAGTGAGTATACTTCAAGTGAATGGCTACATGCTAACTACTGGAGGCAGCAGCAGTGTCTTGAGCGTGACCAAAGAAGGGACCCAAGAGAGAGCAGGCCTGAGCATACACCCCCAGGAAGATGCTGCCACCGATGGACATCCACAGCGTGCGCGGCAGCACACCTGCAAACAGCCTGCGCATGGCCCAAACGCGTTATGCTACAGCATACAGAAATACATACAATGGACATTTCCTGAATTACGTTGTTTTGCAGCTCAAGTGAGGAAGGGATTACCATTAAATATTGAATTAACATGTCACGTTCTAAAAAAATGGTGGCGGGTATGAAGGTGAAGCTGAGTTGATAACTTGTGATGTGAACTTGCTTCAAAAATAGGAAATAAGAAAAAAAACAAGGAAACATCTAGTAAATTTAGGGCAGGTACAAAGCAAAACATACACATTCAGCAAGTGTGGATAAACATCATAGCAGTTAAACATCAACGACAAAGTTATAATTAGTAGAGTACACTTACTTTCATCATAAGTAAAATGCAGCAAGGCATTTTCCAATATAATAGCAAACAAACAATAGAAATGTCGCTTTCATACCAGTGAGCAGGACAGAGAAAACATGTCATGTAGATATATAGTAGTAGTTTAACAAGTTAACAAACGTAAATTATTTTGTATAACGTTTTAGTATAACACCAACAGGATTATATCACTTGAAACTTCATTGAGGTAAATAATAAAATAACTGTAAATAATTCGGGCACTTGAGTATGCTTAAATCTATTAATACACATGCTCTACATTGAAGTTTCTATTTTTATTTCAACGACAACTAAAATGACTATTAAAAAAATTCTACCCCATAAGCCCATGCAATAATTGTGTAAAAGCTCGAGTATTTTCTTGTTTATCACATCCCTTGCAGCAAGTAAAATTAAGTTCTGTTCAAGTATAAAAAATTACCTTCGCACATATTGCGACTAAAAACCAGTCTTGCTCATTAAGTCGTTAAATTTTTACACCTTTACCTCATGCTGGCATAGCATAATTGAACATAGATATAAAGTTAGCAAACTAAAATATTTGCCAGAGCCTATCAAACCTTCTTAGGACCTTAAACTACAAACCCCTGACTTATGTTGAGTTAGTCTAATGACCTGATAACACTAAATCCTAATATCTTTAGGATACAACACTCCAGTTATAAGAATGGCATAAGTTTGCATTCGGCAGGTTCATCTTAATTTATTTGAAATCAGGAGAGTAAAACTGGAGAATGTGTTTTAATGTGGGATCATGGTTGAAAATGTCATTTCGATGTACTAGAAAGCCATTTTTAACCCCTTCCCCGGCAGAAACGTGTTTACACGTTTTCACAAAATGTTCTTTTTTCAGTCGTTGACAAGTATGCTCGTCTAAAAATTTACTTTCAAAAACCAGCTTCATACGTATATACTCGTCGATTTTAAGCCTTAGTACGCAATTCTACGTGTGAAACGAGTATTCTCGTCAAATCATACGCCTGGCAGAGGCGATAGGGTAGAGCTGTGGGATTTCAAGGACATTGTTACTAGACTTGCTCCGACAGCCATTGCCGTCGGATGGGTGTTGTTTGCCTCCACATTTGAATTCATTTTTTTTGTAGCATTTTCAAGTGTTACACCCAAAATGTCTAGTTCATCGGAAAATAGTGAATGTGAACCTTCCCTCAAAAGCTTGAATACTCGTACTTCTGATAACTCTGCGAGTTCATCAGACAATGACTATTTCTCGACATCAGACAACTATTTGACTCGTTTTTGCCGACAAAATATTTTCAAAATAAAAAGTTAACCACAAAATGGGAAGAAAAAATAATTACAAACTGTTTTCATAACCAGCATCAAAAATGCTATATAGAACCAAAATAAAAAAATTAGTCTGAAAAAGAAACGTTTTTAACAAAAAAATTGTTGGGGAAGGGGTTAAACAAACTTCTTCCTACACGTGAAGATGAAAGAGTGGCAATGATTCGCTCAATGCTTCTAATTATGCTTCATTAATAGCTTGAGTTAACTTATAGTACAACCCATAATGAGGCAAAAAACTTTTCGGCCATAACTCAAACTCACCCGGACACGCCCGCCTCGGCCACGATCGTCCTGAGAGCCAGCCTCAAGTTGCCGGACGCCAGAGGAGAGTTAGCAGGAGCCAGCATAATCCGGGTCTTGGCCACGTCCAGC